>CM038675.1:590426500-591027211 GCA_021605145.1 Aegilops bicornis
GCGGTGGGTAAACAAATTGTTGTTGAGCAATCGATAGAAAAGTGCATAGTTATATATGACGATATTCAAGGCAATGGTCATGTATGTAGGCATCACGTCCGAGACAAGTAGACCGACTCCTGCCTGCATCTACTACTATTACTCCACCCATCGACCGCTATCCAGCATGCATCTAGGGTATTAAGCTATAAAATGGAATAACGCCTTAAGCAAGATGACATGATGTAGACAAAGTAAACCCAAACAATATAAATAAACCCCATCCTTTTATCCTTAATGGCAACAATACAAACACCTGTCATGTCCCTTTCTTTCACTGGGATTGAGCACCGCAAGATTGTACCCACACTAGTGCAGGATGCTTCTAACGTGACACTACGATCAGAGACCCTTTGGCGAAACTGTGTGCGATGCATTAATCGCAAACGGTGGTGTAAAAAAACCGACAAAAAAGGTGCAAAACATTTGTGATGACGGATGCATCAAACACGGTTCAGATTTTAGTTCCGTGTGTGATGTAGGGCATACGGTTCAGTGCAATTAACTATTTGCAATGAGGAGCAACAAAAGAAACGGGCGGCCAGATGAAGGTGTGTGCGATAAACAACATACGATTCACTAGGGATGAACTGTTTGTGATTAGGAAACACAAAAGAAACGGTCAGCCAGATCAAGGTGTGTGCGATATACGGCATGCGGTTCACTCGGATGAAATGTTTGTGTTGAGACAAGAGAACATAAACAGTTCAATATAACAAGATGTGTGTGATACACGACAAACATGTCTGTAATCAGAAATGTGTGCGAAGACCGATAATAACACAGACGATTGCTCCTAATAAGACATGTGCGTTGTGCGATGGGATTGCATACAAAACAACAATATATATATATATATATATATATATATATATATATATATATATATACACACACACACACACTTATAAGGACATGGTTGCATAACCAAATTAAACATCCACTTACATAGGTGGCTACTACAACCATGGCATTTGCACACACCAAAGTAAACTATTACATGCATAATTACATAGGTGGCTACTACACACATGCCATTTCCACACACCAAAGTAAACTATATATTACATGCATGATTAACTAGCATAAATGATCATCTGATCACCATCTACTGCTTGTGACGCTTGCTCTGCTTGTGGCTCGATCCGGGCTCGCCAATTTTGGTAACGAGGCACTTCCTCATGTCAACGATCCGCATGTGCATCTCGTAGCATGTGTACACGCTCTTGGCCGCGGACCAGAGGTGAGGTTCATCCAGTTGCCGCATACAAGCCCTATGCAAGGATACGGGACTTGTTCTCTGGGCATCCTGCTTCATCTTTTCGTAGTAGGGGTCGACGATAGCCAATGAGAGTTCAACCAGGGAGTCCTTCTTCATGCTGCTCTAGACCCTTTAGTACTCACTGATTTTTACAAGGTTCTTGCAGACCAAGCCCGTAACCCTGAGCGCTTTTACATCGTTGGTGGTTTCCACCGTAGCGAACTTGTAGTCAGTGTTGTTGACAAACTTGGCGAAACGGATGCAAGGCTTTGTGGCCATGCAGTAGTGGTAGATGAGGACATGATGGCGCACGCACAACTGGGCAACGACAACCTTCTGATCTTTGCCGGGAAGACCAGCGTGTATTGGAGGTCGATGCCGACCACCTTGTACTTGTCTCCAACAAGCAACTGCTCAACGGTGTTGATGTAGTCATCCACCACGGCTGGGTCGATGGTGTACACCACCGAGAGATCTATCTCCCTCGCGTGGGTCTCCACTTTATGCTCGCCGAACTCCATTGGAGCGCCGCTAGACATCCCCTCTCTATGTGTCATCATGGGTGTGCTTGTTGTGTTGTGGGGCGCGATCGAAAGATTGAAGAGACTAAGGTTATAATGGCTATGGGAATTAAAGGGGAAGCCGAACGGCCTGGAATATCGACCAGCATGCCCTGATGGCAGTTGTAATTCGCAGCGTGTAACTCCATCGTGCCGCACGTAACTACATCGCGTGGCAACACGCGTGGTGCAACCGCATGCATATGGGCCCCCCAATGTAATCGTGCGCAGGCCCAACAAATGGCAGAGTGCGCGCGAAGGGACGTGAGCAGAGTGCTCCGCGTCACCTCAACCAAACAGTTGAACACGCAAGGAAAAGCTGTCCACAACCCGAGCGCGCCGACGGACGCGAGCAGAGCGCGTCGTGGCGCCTAACAGCAAGCACAGTGCACCGCGGCACCTAACAGCGAGCAGAGCTTGCCGACGGACGCTAGCAGAGGACGGCACAGTGATACGTGGCAAATAAGATGAACTATGTGAGCGATGTCGGAGACATCAAGCACGAATCAGATTAGAGTTGCGTGTGTGATATGTGGCATACAGTTGATCCATCCTAGCTGTTTGTGATGGAATAAGCCGTGTGTGTTGTGTGCAAACGCTTGCTGGTATATAACCTCAAATTTAACCAACAAAATGTTAATGCATGTTACAAAAATTATATAACTGGAAACTATGTTCAAATGTGAATCCAACATACAATCTTTGGCGACATGCATTCGTATTTTATTAATTAAATCCTACTTATAAACCAGGACAGGGGTACAGTAGGTAACAAAATCACAAACATTTTTTTATTAAATGTATGTGTACGTGTCCTTTCATCCTCCTCTCACACATCTTGTCACCATGCTGCCGCAGACGGTTCGAGCGCAAGCTTGAGCAGCGTGCGGGGGCGTTCTTTTAGCCAAACGGTGGTGAGCCCGTTCCTGCGCAAGATTCCCGCCCGACTCGGTGAAATCCCCCAAAATTCCAATGCTTACTAGCCTACTATATAAACCCTCATGGCCGGCGAGTACCGCGTCGCATTTTCCCCTCCCTCCCTGTAGCTTATCTCGTCTGTTTCTCCCACAATCGGCAATGGCACCGGACCATCATCGTCACTCATCCACTCCGTCATCATCAGAGCACAGCTCTAGCTGGGAGGCTACACCACGGCAGCGGCGCAGTCCCCGACGTAGTGTAGTGCACGTGGCGTCCCTGTTGGGTGTGCACGGAAGACCCACCACACGCTCGGCCGCCGGTGCCCGTCAACAACTATTGCCGGCCGCCGTTGCCACCACAGCTCCATCTAAGGCTAGGGCCATCGCCCGCTCTACCGCCACGGCCCGAAGGCAGGAGGTGGCCGTCGTGGCCACCACCCCACTGCCAGCCACTGTGGCCATCACCCACTCCGCCACCGCGGCCCGAAGGCAGGAGGTGGTGGTCGTGGCCCCACCCCCATCATCGGCCGCCGTGGCCGCCAGCCCACCATCGACCGCCAGGATCATCACCCGCTCCGCCACCACCACCCGAAGGAGGGAGGCGGAGGTGGAGGCCCGCATGTGCGGCAGCGACCTTGCATGCTACAGCGAGTTCCTGCGGGAGGAGGAGGAGCGCTTCGTCGAGCACGCAAAGAGCCTTACCGCCGTCGTGGCCGCGGCACACGCCAACAGAGAGGCGAGGAATCAGGAGATCTACGAGCAGTCCGGCCGCTTCGAGAGGGGTCGTCTGGAGCCGTAGAGGGCGTTCGAGGTGAGCGTCGCTGAAGGTGCAGCAGCGGCAGGCACCATATTGTAGTTGTCTAGCTCGTCGGTAGGCTCCTCCTCCTCTTCCTCTTACTGAGTGCGCTCGACAGAGGAAAGGCTGCAGGAAGTAGTACAAAGCCCCGCCATAGTAGTATATTTAGGGCTATTTTTTTCATTTCATCTGACTATAGATGTGGTAGAACTGTACAACATAATTAAAATTATCTAGTATATATAGTTGAACTAGCTATTTCAGTACGTGGTTGGCAACAATTGGGGAAGAGTTTGGTCGGTTCAGCTGTCGAGTTTAATTGTTTGTATAAATTAAGCACGACTGCTTAATCTATGAATGAAATCTATGCTTAATTACTAAATTTTAGTTGCAAAAAATAGATAGTGCTAGTGATTTTTAGCTGCATATTTTGACAAATCGCAGTGTTACAAGGATTGACAAATGGCAATGTTACTAGATCAACAAATGTCAATCTTTCCAGTTTGACAAATGGCAATCTACCCAATATGACAGATGCAAATCTTACCAAATTGTCTGTACGTGGTTGCACACGGGTCTTCCGAAAAACCGTTTGTGTTGAAGGGAGGTAGAAATCCTGCTTGCCAAATTTTCTATTGACTTAGCGCCGAAGTCTAGCTTTGCATACCTTATTCAATCTGAATTGTTTGCGTTGAAGAGATGCACAAATCATGCATAGCAAATTTTCCCTTGGCTTACTGCGGAACACCATAGCTCTCACTTTGCGTACAGGTGTTCTATCTAAAACGTTTGCGATGAAGAGCTACAGAAATCCTGCTCGACACATTTTTCCTTGGCTTACTGGGGAAGTTTTCAGTGTACATACGGGTGTTCTATCTAAAATGTTTGCGATGTTAGAGTGACAACTAGTTCTTTCAAAATGCCTTTGTTGATTGTTATTCGAGTGCGCCTTCTCTCAAAATGGACACGAAAATTACCACAGCATGTCGGGTGCCATTCCATGATAGCATGCCAAGTTTCATGAATTTCAGACGAGTTTTGGATTTACTAGAATTTAAAAACAAAGTATCTCAACGTTTTGCCGACAATCAATAGTGCCCTAGTGTTTAAAATTCATTCCCATTTCTTGCATGGGACCTAAGCATGCACCCAAGGACACAGATTTGATTTTTCAACCAATTTATATGCAATAGAGCATGTGCATGTAGTTCAAATTTGAATTATGCACATAAAATGCCTAGAAAACCCAGTTAATGTATAAAAATGTCCAAACGAACCTGAAATTTTTTAAAATTTAACACAACACTCCTGTTGTTCTATGTTGACACTACAAAATTTTTGAAAGCGATAATAGGCAACGGGTATCGTTTTGTCCCCAAAGGTGGCACGTTCCCTACCGAAACCATCAGGCTTGTTGTGAGAAGCTCTGGTTTGTGAGAAGCTTATACCCAAACCTGCCCCAAATGGGACAAAAAATTTACCACGGCATGTCGGCTGCCATTCCATGATAGCATGTCAGGTTTCATGAATTTGAGACAAGTTTTGGATTTACTAGAATTGAAAAACCAGGTATCTCAATATTTGCGGCCGAGTGGCGGTGGCAGGGTGTTTGACATTCATTCCCATTTATTGCATGGGACCTAAGCATGCAGCCAAGGACATAGATTTGAATTTTTCAACCAATTTATATGCATTGGAGCATGTGCATGTAGTTCATTCAAATTTGAATTATGCACATAAATGCATTGAAAACTCAACTAATGCATAAAAATGTCCAAACGAACCCCGAAAAATTCCAAAATTTAACACAACACTCCTATTGTTCTATGTTGACACTAGAGCAAAAATTTAAATCAAGAAGAGGCAACGGATATCGTTTCGTCCAGAAAGGTGAAACGTTCCCTACCGTAACCATGAGGCTTGTTGCGAGAAGCTCTGGTTTGTGAGAAGCTTATACCCTGACCTGCCCCAAATGGGACAATATTTTCACCACTGCATATTGCCGCCGTTCCATGATAGCATGTCAAGTTTGATGAATTTCAGACGAGTTTTCAATCTACTAGAATTTTAAAACTATGTATCTCAATGTTAGCGGCCAAGCGACGGTGGCAAAGGTGTTTGACATTCATTCCCCTTTCTTGCATGGGACCTAATGTTGCAACCAAGGACACATATTTGATTTTTCGACCCATTTATATGCACCGGAGCATGTGCATGTAGTTCAAATTTGAATTATGCACATGAATGCATAGAAAACTCAGTTAATGTATAAAAATGTCCACGCAAACCCCAAAAAATCCCAAAAAATTGCACAACACTCCTGTTGTTCTGTGTTGACACGAGAAAAATTTTGAAACTAAGAAGAGGCGAAAAATATCGTTTCATCCCCCAAGGTGGCACGTTCCCTACCGAAACCATCATGCATGTTGTGAGAGAAGCTCTGGTTTGCGAGAAGCTTATACCATAACCTGCTCCAAATGGGACAATATTTTTTTACCCCAGCATCTTGATGTCGTTCCATGATAGCATGCCAAGGTTCATGAATTTCAAAGAGTTTTGTATTTACTAGAATTACAAAAGCAAGCACCTCAATGTTTGCCGGAGAGCCACAGTGCCATGGTGTTTGAAATTCATCCCCATTTCTTGAATGGGATGTAAGCATCAACCCATGGACACATATATCATTTTACAACCCATTTTGGTGCACCGCAGCATGTGCATGTGGTTTAATTTTGAATTGTGCACCTGAAATGCCTAGAAAACCAAGTTACTGTATAAAAATGTCCAAATGAACCCTGAATAATTCCAACTTTTGACAACACACCTATAGTTGCATGCTCACTGCAGATAGAAGTTCTAGCAATTCAAACACCATCCTTTGCAGTTGTGACTCCATTATCTAATTCAAATCAAGACGAAAAATCAAGTAGATCACACATAGTTTATTATCACCAACCATGTGAGATGCAGTACAAAATATCCTGGAGCACTGCCGGTGTATAGTATGCATATGACTTACACGAGAAGGTGTGTCGGCTATAGTCCACAGCCGGCATGTCAAGCACACTAGCTCGCTCCCCACATATCATTACACTATTCAATCGTCGACGGTGAAAGATGGGGACGTGGACCCGCGTCGTGAGGGCAACTTGGTGGCCCACTCCGGCGAGAGCGCGGCCACAGCCGCCATGCGTGTGCTAACAAGGTGCATGAGCACGGTCGCAATCTGTGACCGGGCGGCCAAGGAAGCCCAAATGACCGCTGTTGCTTCTCAAGTGGTGGCAGCAACATCTGCCTCGGGGATAGCAACTGGTGAGAGCGGCACAGCAACTGTCTGTTCCACAGCAGCGGCCTTAGCCCTGAGGGAGTCCGCCCACGACCATGTTGAGGCCGCCCACTCCCATCTCGTAGCGATCACCGCACAAATCGAACGAAGCTTCTCCAACAACGGTCGGCAACCCACGGCTGAAGAGTTGGCAATCACCGAGAGCGTTCCAGCAGTCGTCCGTTCCTCCGCCGCATACCTTGCGACGATGGAGCCCGTCCAAGCCCATATCGCGGCCGCCCACGCCTAGCTCATGGCATCCTTTTCCAAAGAGATGGCGGACGCGGATGGCAAGATGCTTACGCCAGCTAGCTCTGTTTAATTGCTGAACTTCACCTTAGGAGCCATGAGCTAGGCGTGGGCGATGGATGCCATGGAGCCTCTTCCCCAGGAGACCGTCGTGCGCGAGCTGGACATGAAGTAGGCGGCGGAGATCGAAAGCACCAGCCTTAATAGTACTCTTTGTTTTGTTTAATTAAGAGCGCTGGTCTTTAATTTGTTAGAGTAATGTTTACGCCAGCTAGCTCTGTTTAATTGCTGAACTTGCTTGATTAAGAAGTGTGGGTGTGATGTAGTCTCCTTTGTGTACCCAAATTATGCAATGACGTGGATGACCATTGTAACCAGGGAAATTGGAACCAAAATTTTTGAGGTTCAAACTCATCACACATGGGTTAAGCTATCTGAATCGTTTGTGATGTTCACGTATCGTACACAGTTCTGAATAAGGGACCGTGTCTGATGACACTTTGCGCGCCAGTTTTTTTGCTGAACCGATTCAAAATTTTCGGCTTCCGCGCAAATATCTACCTCCCCGCCCCCTCCCCCTTACCAAAAGCCACATTTCCCCTGTTTCCGCCTTCCTTTCCAAGTTGAAACCTTCACTCCTTGTTTGCAGCGCCGCCCCCCTCGCCGACGACCCTCCTTCACGCTGCTCGGCCTCGTCTATCCAGGCAGGTAATCCACACAAGACCCCCATCCTCCTCCTCCCACTACTGCAGGATGCTGCTAACACGACACTACGATCAGAGACCCTTTAATAAACTGTGTGCGATGCAATAATCGTAAACGGTGGTGTCAGAGAACCGTAAAAAATGTCCAAAACGTTTGCGATGACGTATGCATCAAACTGTGTGCGATGAAGTTTGCTGGTATACAACCGTCAGTGATTGATGAAATCATCGCCGACAGGTTCCCTTGTTTAGTCCGTGTGCGATGTGATTTTCTCTGTCTATAGAGCATCAACAAATATACTTAAAAAGACAGCATTGCATAACCAAATTAAGCATACAATTAGACAAGTGACTACACAGATAACATTTTCCCACACCAAAGTAAGCAATTACATGCATACTAAACTAGGAGAAACGAGGATCTAATCATCTACTTCTTGTTGCGACGACGCTTGCCATTGCTCTGCTTCCGGCTGGATCCCTCACCATTTTGGGGAAAGAGGCACTTCCTCATGCCAACGATCCGCATTACTTGCCGTAGCACGTGTATGCCTCCTTGGTCGTGTACACGACATGATCTTTGTCGAGTTTCTTCATCCAGGCTGAGTGCCAGGCACGCTTGTCGTTGTTGCAGGAATCCTTCATGTCTTTGTAGTAGGGGTCGATAATGGCCTCGGCGAGGTGAACTAGTGAGTCCTTCTCATGCTCCTTGCTGCCCCAGATCTTGTATTGGTCCTGGATGTCAACAAAATTCTAGCAGGTGATGCCCGAATTCTTGAGCACCTTAACATCATTGGTGATGTCGACCGTAGCAAACATGTAGTGGGGGTTGTTGACAAACCTGGCAAAATGCTCGCAAGGCCTTGTGGCCAGGCAGTAGTGGTAGACGAGAACGTGGTGGCCCACGCACATCTGGGCAACAGCGACCTTGGGACAAGACCCGGCACGAGCGGGGGTGTGCTCGATGTCAAACCCAACCACCTTGTACTTCTCGTCGGCAAGCAACAACTCCATGATGCGGATGGAGTTCTCCACCCAGACCAGGTGGTTGGTGTACACCACCGAGAGCTCCTCGAACCTTCGGTGGGTGTCCACCACGACATGGACGGCGAACTGCTGCTCGTCGTCGGCAACCGCTCGGAGCGCCATTGGAGCCGCGCAGGATACTCTCTAAGAATTTGTCATGGTGGGTGTGCTTCTTGCAATGGCGGGGCGCGATCGAAAGGTTGAAGAGACACAAGGGTTAAATAGCCGCTGTAACAAATGGGGGCCAGCCAGCCTGATCGTCTTCTTGTCACGGAGTTCATAGCAGAGGATTCCAGTGCACGCTTGATAACACCGCACCGAAGTGAGGATTCCAGTGCACGCTTGACAACACCGCACCGCAGTTTCACCATGCGTGGGCTCGAAGAGGCGCGAAATGTATCGTCGGTGAGCCTGTTCCCGCGCTACCACGCAGTTTACCGCGCAAGCTTCCTGCCTGACTTGGTTTGCCACGCGTCGGCTAGAATAGGGACAAATCATAGGCGTTAATTGGCCAAAAGCTTTGTAAAAACGAAGAGTGTGGAATGATTTCGGTCGTAAGTTTACCCATGGGTGATGAGGTCAAAGTTACACAGAAGGGTGACGATGGACACTCGGCTGTTAAAATTAATTATGTGCTCTACAGGGCACACGGTGCAAGAAACCAACTGTGTGCAATAATGCCCAAGATGCAGTCAAGTTAGCTATACATATCATGTGTTGTGAGATCAACAAGGTAAACAGATTCGAGAATGGTTAATAAAATCAAATCTAATACCATTGCATATTAAGTTCAAAATAGTTCTACCAATATACGAGTCTCATACGATGCCATTTCAATGATTGTACCACAAAGGCTCAAAATATTACAAGGTTCAAATTCTAGAGTTATATGGCTCAAATTCAAAGATTAAAAGGTTCAAACTGATATTAGAAATGAAATTCAGCTCATCAGCTGCAAACGATCGAGCTAATCCGCTGTACATGGATATTAGAGAGGTTCAAACTAGTATGACCACTTCTAAGTCTGGTTTTGAAACCTCACAACTTTTGCAAAGGGGTCAGCCACTGAGAAGTCATGTATGGGGTTGACACGATGAGTTTCGATTACTCTGTCATCTGAAGTTCCAAAATGAAATTCGGCATTTTTGGATCCTATTCCATTCTGCCGCAGGCGCCGGCGTTGATCAACAAACCATTCATTTTTCTGAAATAAATGTAGGGCAAACCACATTACCTTCAGCACCCTTGCTCTAACAACAAAGAACCCGGCGAATATAATCTCCGGTAAGGTCCCTCAGTAGGAGTTCAAAGTAATTTCTGAGAGATGTAGATCTAGGCATTCGAAGTGATTGTTATATTGTATCACATTATCCACCACTGGGCCTAATCTCGTCTGCAAAAGAAGAAAATGTGTTAGTGCCTAGATGCAGTTTTGAACACTACTACAGGTCTATTTGGTTTGCAGGATTTGTAAAATGCACTAACATGCCATCTTTGATCTGACATGATTATGATGGGCATTAACATGCCATCGTCCATCTTCACAAGATGTTGGAGTGGATGAAAAGTTCCCTAATAAAACCAGTACAGATGAATCCAAAGGAGAAATGCATATGGATTGTAACGATATGGATCAAGCATTATCATTGTAAACTTGGAAAAGGAGACATGTATGTACTGAAATCCTCCAAAAGAATCCTTCCGAAATCGTAGTACATTATCATTGTAAACTTGGAAAAAGGCGTCACAAATTGAACTCCCTTATGGTTAACATTTAACAGGAATGGAACATCACCTCGATATATAGCTTCTCCAAGCACAGAAAGCATCTCAGGAAAGTGACAACTTGCTCCAGGTTGGGGCCTATAGATTCTAGTGCCAAGACCTTCACTGTGTGCAGTTTCGCGGTCAGGCTTGTCGGAATCATTTTCTGAATGACAGATGAACAAACATCTTCAATATTAGAAATAATGTTAATTTGTAGAAGGAAAAGTAGAAGGCGGTTGTTGTACCTGAACGGGTGTGGATCCAATAGCAAGTTCGAAGTATTGGTCAGACGAGTAGCCCAGCACTGTCAATTTCGGTGCAGAAATGACATTGATTCTTGTTGCACCTACTTGATCAAGTACAAGTAATCTCTCAAGTGCAGGTGTGTCCTCAATGACCATACCGTGGTACACATCTTGTGATGTCTTCCTGCCGAACCAGCAACACACATAAATAGTCCGGAGAGTCATGGAGGTGATGTGGAATGTACTCAACACATTGAGCGCCTGAAGACGAAGGTACTCAAGTGCAGTACAGCCACGGAGCAGGCGCTCCATGTCACCGTTTGAGAGGCAGACGGTGACGAGCTCGAGGTGCTTCAGTCGTGGTAGAATAAGAGCGTGGGCGCGAGGTGGAGCATGGACGTTGGCAGCGAGCGCATATGCCCATCATCAGAAGTGAGCTCCTCGAGCTGATCTAGGGCGGGGGATCCAGACTAGTTATCAAGCTTGGCTCGGTCCCTGCTGTTGGAACGGAACTTGCCCATTCTAAGGCCTCTGGTTGGGCCAGGGTGACTGCCGAGGATCTTGGAGAACGCATCCAAGCTTTTGCAATAGCCATGGCAAAGCTCGTGGGTGTCGATGAGGTCGAGAGGGGTGAAGTTCCATAGGGGGGCGCCACCGCCAGGAAAGGATAGTGGTCTGCGCCCCACATTTGATTGGGAGGAGGGAGATGATGACTGTCAACATATTATCAGGGAGGCTGCTGATGAAGTCTATGCCTGCTGGAGTCGCTTGCGGTTCTAGCTTGCCCCGCCTCCGCTTGTTGGCAGGCCTGTTCTCCACCTCCAAAGTGTCCTTGTCAGTGGCACTTTCTGATAGAAATGAGAGTACAGGGAATATTTAGTTAAAATAGGCAATAGAAAAGTGTATTGGTAACTAGAAGTTATTAGGTAGGAATATAGTAAGAAAAGGGAATAGAAATTGGTTGCTTAAATACTACACAATTCATTTAACATTGCTGGGTAAGTCAACATGCTGATAGTTGAAAAGATAACTACTTCGAACAAACTTAGGACGGATGATTTTGTCGGGGAAGTTAGCATATATCTCATGACTAGGCCCTTTTATGTGCAGTCCAATTATAGAGCCAGCTTTCAGTACATAAAACTTAGAAATTTCTTTCCAAAAGCCAGCGCCAAAATAGGAGTCACCGCGTTCATCAAGTAATATAGTAGCAACGATTGTAAATCCATGGTTTGTGTGCAGTATGACATCTGTGCATCCTTGGACTATGTAAATGGAAAAATTGTGCACTACATAATCTGTTGCATAGCAAGGGATGCGCTGCAGAAAATGGTAGGATTGTTAAAGAAAATATGGTAACATGCAAATATGGGCCCAAATTGAAAGAACTATACAACAGTTGAAATCGAAGGACAAAAATCTATAATTAAACAGACAGGGTAAACATGATGTCATGGAAATATGAGAGTAATCGAAAGAACAATACATCATTAATTTGCCTAATATATAAAGAAGAGGGGGAAATTTCCCTATGATGTATATGGTGCATGTGGCCCCTTTTATCCAAATGTAGCAATATTTAGAATATCTTCAGGAAAGTAGGCCATGCGAACCGATTTAGGGTGAGATTGAACATACCGCACACATGCTCAAGTCATCTGGCACGGTGAGATGGAATCTCTGGCGGAGGTTGCAATATCCTGATGTGTCGGCGCACTGTACACTCTATGAATGAAAGAAAACCCTCAAATCAGCACGAATAAAAATGGATTCACGGCATTTTCCGTTGGGTGATTAAAGGAGGCAGATAAACTGGGATGAGAGATGAGATAATATCTCATTAAATTAGTTACCTTGTCGTCCATGAGAAAAAACCCTCAGTACGGCAGATTCCTTAACCGAGCGGAGCTGGGTCGACCGTGAGCAGTGTCGAGAAAGTCTATGGCGATAGGCGGTGGCAAGCGGAAGTGGCAAAATGCGGTGGGGTTTGCCGGCAGCCTGGTGGCAGCGGCAGGCACCGATCTAAGTGGTAACCGCCGCGATAGGCGGTGCCATGCATAGACGCGGAGGAGCTTGTGCAGGTGTGAATGGGGACCGGAGGCATGGGGTGGCGGGCGGGGGTGAGGGTTTTTGTGACGTGGGGATGGCGAGGGTTTTCTTTTTTCTTTTTTGAATTGGGTGCGGAGGGTTTTCTGTCCCACAAAGAATTTCGGAGGCAGCGGCTTGCTAGAGCCAACTATGTGTGATTGACGCAAGAAGCAAAACAAAAGCCATTGCACACGCTTCCAATTTTGGGAACCATGTGTGATTGAAGCAACAGGCAAAATGAAAGTCATTGCACACAGTTCCAATTTTGGGAACCGTGTGTGATTGACGTACTACCTCCGTCCTGGTTTATTGGTCCCCTCTGTAATTTGTACCAAATTTCGACCAAATATTTGACTAAGAAATGTTTATGCATGTCACCAAAAAGCATATGATTGAACACTATGTTCAAATATGCATCCAACGATATAATTTTTCCTGGCCTGCACTAACATTTTGTCAGTTAAATCTTTGGTCAACATTTAACACAAATTACAAAGGGGACCAATAAACGAGGACGGAGATAGATTCCATCAACCAAACTGATTGCATCCATATCCGATAGTTAGACATAAGTAACATAGATTAAACATACTCAGACATAGATA
Source organism: Aegilops bicornis (assembly GCA_021605145.1). Classification (NCBI taxonomy): domain Eukaryota; kingdom Viridiplantae; phylum Streptophyta; class Magnoliopsida; order Poales; family Poaceae; genus Aegilops; species Aegilops bicornis. Next base: position 590,440,086 of record CM038675.1, read on the forward strand.
ATAAGTGCACACGTACACAAGCATAGTTCAACCGTCATTAAGCATGCTCAAGCGTACATATATAGTTCAATTCCACATCTCATCTCAGAAGCCGGCACGATCCCGGAGCTTCTCCAGGTACTCGGCGTACACGCCGTGCTCCACCCTGTGAGCATACTTATTTTTGAAGGAGCCAACGGCCCGTCCTCTTACATGCGCCAGAACAGTTTGATACGCGTCATCAAGCTTGTGGTTGCAGAATGGGCATCGATAGCCGTTCCAGGTCCTAATATGTCTGTTATGCATTCCGCATAAAGCTCCCTCAGGATTTGCCTCTTGTACCTCCTCTGGACATCTTCATCCTCGCTGTCCACATCGTCAGACAACACCTATATAAATAGTTAAAAAATGTGGCATCAAATTAATGGTTACAAACTAATATCTAGCGAACATTTGGCAGTTGCCAAAAATTGGCATCAAATCAACGATTACATGCCGTGAAGTAGGATTAGGAATTTATGGCTATTTATTTATACATATCCAGATATTATGGTTTGTTTTTTAAGCACATTCGTCTTTGTACAGACCAATCTTGAAGAAAATAATGGCACAAACATATGTAGGTCATTCAAAATCAATTGTCAAGTCCTGGCTAGGAATTATTAGCACGAACACTAACCCTAGTCGGATTACTAGCAGAAATCATATCCACAGATGAAACAACTAATCACTTATCACTTGTACCATTCAAACAATGAATACACTAAGTGGACGTAATGAAACTTACTCAGATTTCATGGGTTGGGAGAACATAACCATATGATTTCTATTCCAAAAAGGGGGAGGCAGGAGTAACCAGAGAAACCCTGGGATCTATTTGACACATAAATGGGTATAGATGACTAACCAGTTGTCCGTTGTCGTCGGAGTCATCACCCGAGTCGTCACCATAGTCGGTGTGGAACTCCGCCTCCGGCTGTGGAAGCTCGACGCCGTCTATGACGGCAACCTCTTTCTCAATCTCCACGCCGTGCTCCGGTGCTTTAGCAGCCCCGGCGTCGCCACTACCTCCGATGGGGCGCTTCGGCGGCATCCTCATACATTGACGGCTTTGATGACTAAGAGCGGCGTCGAGGATGCAAGCGGAGAGAGGGGATTGTGTGTGTGGCGAGGATGGGGGTGCGGCCGCTCGGGCGGACCATTAATATAGAGTAGTGGGAGAGAGGCGGGCCGCGGTCAAACCACTGGCTCGCCTCCCGGTGAGTCTGCGCACCGAACTGCTGGCATGCCTACCATCGTTTCACATTGCTACTCGCACGCCTCCGTCAATTCACACACCTGCATGCACGCCTCCCGGTCTGCCTGCACGGCGGACTGCTCGCATGCGTCCCGTCAACTCACGCCAGCTCGCACGGTACACGAGTCGCGTGGCGGCACGTATATTGTTTTTCTATTTGGATGATTAATGATGCTGCTTTATTTTTTGCTTAACCGAAGCATGACACATATCCATTGTTGGTCTAACGCTCACGGTTCAAATAATTAGTCTGTTTGGTATATTGGTTCCCAATTATTAATAATCTCCCATTTGTAATTGGATAAAGATTACATCATAACTGGTCTCAAATTTGACCAAAAAAAGTACAATGCAACTTTGTATTGGTGTCCATATGACAACACGAAAAGTTTCATGAACTTTAAATAAGTTTTGGGTGTACTAGAATTTAAAAATGAAGATTCTCATTGTTTGAGATTTGTTGCATGGGGAGTAAATATGCACCCAGTGAGACAGATGTGTTTTTGCAATCCATTTAGGTGCACTGTCACGTGTGCATGTAGCTCGAATTTGATTTTTGCAGATTATACCCGTAGAAAATCAATCAATTAATGTACTAAAACGTCTTAATGATCTCTGTTTTTTTTAAATTAAAACGTCCCTCCTTTGGTAACATATATAAGTCCACCGCGGGATAATTAATTTAACATGCATCATAGTTGCGGTGGATCCGCGGTGTGTGTGGGGGTGTGTGTGTCTGGGGGTGGCGAGTGGCTTGCAGTGCACTACAAGTTGTGAGCCACCGTGTGGGTTGGCCGTTTTGTTAGGCAGGCCGGTGCCACATCAGAGTCGTGAATTCGTAATTTAAAACATTACACAACCCTTTCATACATACATGTTTTGGCCACATGCAGTCGATGGTTGTCCCACACAACACTCAATACTCGCGTATGCCGCTTTTTGTGGGCCCACGAGGTCGTCATCCATCACTTTGATGAACAGCCGATAGTGAGGTTAATTTGACCAGCAAGGTAGAATCTTTGTTGTTTGTGTTATGGTGGTATATAGTACGCGTCGAAGAGGTGGGAGGGGACTAGCATATATATATATATATATATATATATATATATATATATATATATATATATATATATATATACTATACGTGCGAGTCCATGAATAAGTACACCTCACTCAGTGTCAGGACTTTTCGGTTTCCGAGGCGCGTGCCACATCAAAATGTGAAAATGGCTACTCAAACATCACACAACACCTCTTTGCACCACATGCACGCAGGTGGTGGTTATCCTAGCTAGGACGCTCACTTGTGACGCTTCCATCTATGGGCCCATGATGCCATCGTCGATGCATATGTGCATCACTTTGACCTAGCTACATCGGGAGAGGTTAATTAATTTCACCATCGATGAAGATTATTTTTGGGTTGTATTACAGTAGGAGCATATAGTATGCGTCGAAGACGGGGAAGGGGACCATCATATGTAGTACGCTTCATGAACCTCGCTCTATGTGGGTGCATGGTTTACGGTATTTGAGGCATGTGTGGCACATCAAAGTTGTGCATTTTATGTATTATATTCAACATATGTTTGGCCCACTTGCAAATCGATGGTGGTTGTCCTCTCACACCCACTTAAGCGGTTATCAGCTATATCGATGCTTTCCATTTGTGGGCCCACTTGGTCCATCACTACTTTTTGCTTGACAACGGGAGTGTCAAATTTGACTTAATTAGGAGGGGATTATTTTTTGCTTGTAAATACGGTATATATATCGCATGCATGTGTATGCATGAATCCCTCCCATCGAGTCGAAGTGGCTAGTACAAAGACACGTGATGAACCGATCTCGCTCTTTGTGGGGAGAGGGTATGATTTTCGACGCACGCGCCACATCAGTGTTGTGAAATGGTACTCAAACATGCATGCACGAATCACCTCCATACATATCATGTAGTGGTTGTCTTCGAATGGTACACTCCCTCGCGTGGTTATCGGCGACAAGCCTATATATATATATATATATATATATATATATATATATATATATATATATATATTCGTGGGCCCGCATGGACATCCATGATCACCTTGACCCACAACAAGATAGGTTACCATGGCGGATATTCTCCAGAGCGTCGTAGCCTAAGCCCGGCTACGCTTCCCATGGAGCTCGAGGAGCGACTGGCCCAAAAGAGGTGTATCGTGGTCTCTTCGCTCGACATCGCTGAGGAAGCTGACGACCATTACTGCGGCAGAAACTCAAGCAGCGGGATAGAGTATGCGGGCATGTCTCTTCCGCCGGCTACGACATCGAGGTCATGGACAGCGACGACCTGAGGCGGGCTATGTCACAGGTTAAGTGGCCCACCCCCAACCCCTCGGGTTCAACCGCCGTCGATCTCATGCATGGCCCCGCCGCTGATCTCCTCTGGCTCGCTGTCAACAACTTTCCATCCTACATCGCCATCGAGCCCATTTTGTCATTTCTGAAGGACACGTTCTGCAACGCTGGCTCGGGATCCAGAGCTTCCAAGTCAGACCTCAATGATGGCGACCACGAGGAGGGCACCCTCTCCGGCTCTTCCAAGGGGAAAGAGCCCATCTGCTCTTCCAAGGGGAAAGATCCCGTCTGCAACATCAGGGAGGGCACCCTACAGCCATGCTCTTCCAACGGGAAGGAGTTGTAACATCCCAAATTTTCAATTTGGAATGTTATACATAGGTCATCATTCGCATATCATATGTTATTGCATTTTGGTTGATCCTAGAAACTCTAAACAACTCAAGGACCCATGGAGAGAGTTGGGGATTTCGTTTATTTTCATATTTGAATTTTCTCAAATATTGAAAAGAGGATCATTTTGGTTTTAATCATTTTGTCTCCGAATATTTCCAATATAAAATAAAAGAGAGGGGATAAAATGACTTCTCCAAAATAAATGAAATATTGGAGGAAAATGTTAGAATCAAATAAGTATTTTATTTGGAGTTTTATTGATATTTTATTTGAATTAGAAAATACGCACGTTTTCAAAAATTGCATTTTAGGCCAGAAAAATGTTCACTTTGTTCTAAATATTTCATTTAGACAGTGAAAATTTGTTTTGGCATTTTTAGAATTTTTTATATATTTTTAGGATTTTTTTAATGTTCGGTAGATTTTTATTAAAAAAAAGTTTCCCGCGGACTAAACTGGGCCGAAGGCCCAGCCGGCCCACCCACGTTGCCGCCTTCGCCAGGCATGCCCGAGCCGGACTCGCCGGAGTACGGCCATCGCGATTGCTGCCTCCCCAAGCCGCCAACCTGCCTCGCCCCTATAAGTACCCATGCTTGCCCTCTCGCCTCGCCCACCGCCCTTGGCGCATCCCGCCGCCGCCAAGCGCCGCCGTCGCCCGCCGCCGTCGTCCCTCACCCTCCTCACCCCGCCGTAGCCCCGACGCTGTGCCGCCTCGCCGGAGGTAGATGTCGCCGCCGCCGCCGTTTCTTTTTTTTTCTAAAAACCGTTCGGTTTTTTAGAAACCTAGATCTATTTTTTTGAATAGATCGGTTCATTTTTTCCAGTTTAGTTATTTATCGGACGTTCGTCCGTACGTTCGTTGTTCGTCGGTTAGTCGAAGACAGCGAATGTTCGTTCGTTAGCCTGTTCGTCTCATTTAATTTTCCAGGGTTTATCCGCGATTATTTTCGATCACGATTTCTGCCCTGATCTTCGATCTAGTATAACTTTTTGCTCGTTTATCCAAATTAGATGAAACAAGCGCCTAGATCTTTGTCTCGAAGCCCTCTTTGTGTTTAACCAACTTGAACAAGATTTTGGTACTGTAAAATCTGAGTTTAGTCCAGATTAGTAAACGAATCTTGTTTCTTTCGTAGTTTGAGTTTTGTTGCTATGTTTGATTCGATTCTTTTTGCAAACCGGAGTTCTTCAGTTGAACTTTCTGGTTAGATCTTCTTATTTGAGTTTTACCCGTGCTTCTAGTTTGGGTGCTTATGTATGTTATTGTTTGTTTGCGATAGAACTCCCGGAGTGCGAAGCGTGCTACTACAAGTCTCTAGGTTTTGCAGATCATCAGCAAGGCAAGTAACACTTTGATCATTCCCCTTTATTACCTAATTTTATGCATTAGTTTCAATCCTCAAACACTGCATGATTAGGATGTGTTTAACATGTGGGTTTGGGAAGTAGATGATGAGGTAGAACCTATTGCCCTTTTATTATCAAACCTTTGGGAGTTACTTCTACGTTATGCTCAGGATTGCTATGCTATGCTCGTAGACGTGGATTCGGTGAGTGTATCCATGACAAATGTGAGTATTGTTAATTAATGGTTAACTTAAGGTGGCTACTTAAATACACATCTGGGTGGATTGGTTGTGGGCACCTGGAGAATCCAGTGTTGTCCTAGGATATCCCGGAGTACCCGTGTGATCATCCTACGGTTCGCCACCCAGACTCAAAGGGATCATAAGATTATTTATGCTAGAAACTTCTGTGTGCAGCCACAAGCTATTATGGGCTCTAGCATAGTTGAGTAGGTTGCATGACCTCTTTCAGTGGTGGGCTAGCAGATGTAGGGGAAAGTAGGTGTAACTTTCCACCCAGAGTAAAGAGCTAATGTTTCTGAAAGACTGTGTCTCGGTCATCCATTTCTCAAACACCATGTAGTGCGAGAAATCCAACAGAGGAGATTGAGTCTTGTGGGGAAAAGTGCGCAAACCTCTACAGAGTGTACAAACTAATCATGGTTAGCCGTGTCCCCGGTTATGGACATCTTGAGTATCTGGTTCTTGGATTATCATGTTGATCTCATCACTCTAAATTAATTTGTTTGGGTTAATTGATATTGTTTAATTGGGATTGAGTTGGAGGAACCTTCTCAATGTTTAACAACCACCATGATAGTTAAATAAAATTTATTCCTTTGTTGTAGGTAAAATTTGTCTTTATGCAAAACTTTAACCATAGAGCTTTCCACCAGCAATATATGCATGTAGTGATAGCATTTATTCTGTTCATTACTCTATGTGTTACATTGCCAGCATATTCCATGTGATGACCCGTTTTGGGCTGCAACATATCATGTTGCCGACTTTTCAGACGACGAGTAAGGTGCCATAGGTCATTGTCGTTCACTCAGCTATGTCGTTGGAGTTGATGGCCTCACTTTACCTTCCAAGCCTTCCGCTGTTATTTTTTTAGATGGCCTTGAGCCATATTATTGTAATAAGTTCTCTTTTGAGACATTCGATGTAATAAGTGTGTGATTGAAACTCTCTTATAAATCCTCAAGTACTATGCGTGTCAGCATTACCGATCCAGGGATGACACTGATGCACAGAGACTGGACTGTTTGAGGTCTGGTCACTATAGGAGCCCATCTGCGACAACATAGAGCGCATCCAGGGTCCATTCTCTTCCCACGGGAACGAGCCCATCTGTGACAAGTGGGGAAACCCATGATTTGTTTCGTCGTGCCTCTTCACAGGGGAAACCCATGATTTGTTTTGTCGAGTCCCTTTTGTAGTGTGGTGAGAATATGTCCAGTTTTAATTGCTATATCGGGTTTTTTGTAGTATGCCTTGTTTATTTCAGTTGTTCACAATGCGATGCTCTGTATGTGCAATTATTTACTGTGCAGTACATTTCATCAATCCAGTTTTAAATATACCGATAGGAATGCATATATTTGCTTGCTGTTAAGCCTGTTATAGCTAGCATATGCCTCTTTTAAAGTTTTTTGATTGTTCTGTTGTTTGTAGTTAGCATATGTCCAGTTTCAAATGCTATCTTTGGTTGTTTGTAGTATGCCTTGTTTATTCCAGTTATTCACAACGTGATGTTCTATCTGTGCAAGTATGATACGTCTCCAACGTATCTATAATTTTTGATTGTTCCATGCTATTATATTACTTGTTTTGGATGTTTATGTGCTTTACTTTATACTTTTATATCATTTTTGGGACTAACCTACTAACCGGAGGCCAAGCCCGTATTGCTGTTTTTTTGCCTATTTCAGTGTTTCGAAGAAAAGGAATATCAAACGGAGTCCAAACAGAATGAAACCTTTGGAAGCGATCTTTTTGGAACAAACGTGATCCAGAGGACTTGGAGTGCAAGTCAAGAAGCAATCGAGGATGCCACGAGGGTGGAGGGCGCGGCCCCCCTACTGGGCGCGCCCCCTATCTCATGGGCCCCTCGGGCATCCACCGACCTACTTCTTCCTCCTATATATGCCCACGTACCCCGAGAACATCAGAGGCGACCATGAAAAACTATTTCCACCACCGTTACCTTCTGTATCCGCGAGATCCCATCTTGGAGCCTTCACCGACGCTCCGCCGGAGGGGAATTGACCATGGAGGGCTTCTACATCAACACCATAGCGTCTCCGATGAGTTGTGAGTAGTTTACCACAGACCTTCGGGTCCATAGTTATTAGCTAGATGACTTCTTCTCTCTCTTTGAATCTCAATACCATGTTCTCCTTGATCTTCTTGGAGATCTATTCGATGTAACTCTTTTTGCGGTGTGTTTGTCGAGATCCCATGAATTGTGGGTTTATGATCAAGTTTACTTATGAGAAATATTTGAATCTCCTCTGAATTCTTTTATGTGTGATTAAGTTATCTTTGCAAGTCTCTTCGAATTATCAGTTTTATTTGGCCTACTAGATTGATCTTTCTTGCAATGGGAGAAGTGCTTAACTTTGGGTCAATCTGAAGGAAATATGCCCTAGAGGCCATAATAAATTTATTATTTATTTCCTTATTTCATGATAAATGTTTATTATTCATGCTAGAATTGTATTAACTAGAAACTTGATACATGTGTGAATACATAGACAAACAGAGTGTCACTAGTATGCCTCTACTTGACTAGCTCGTTGAATCAAAGATGGTTAAGTTTCCTAGCCATAGACATGAGTTGTCATTTGATTAACGAGATCACATCATTAGAGAATGATGTGATTGACTTGACCAATTCCGTTAGCTTAGCACTTGATCGCTTTAGTATGTTGTTATTGCTTTCTTCATGACTTATACATGTTCCTATGACTATGAGATTATGCAACTCCTGCCATCTGGATTTAACACTTTGTGTGCTACCAAACGTCACAACATAAGTAGGTGATTATAAATGAGCTCTACAGGTGTCTCCGAAGGTACATGTTGAGTTGGCATATTTCGAGATTAGGATTTGTCACTCCGATTGTCAGAGAGGTATCTCTGGGCCCTCTCGGTAATGCACATCACTATAAGCCTTGCAAGCAATGTGACTAATGAGTTAGTTGCGGGACGATGCATTACATAACGAGTAAAGAGACTTGCCGGTAACGAGATTGAACTAGGTATTGAGATACCGACGATCGAATCTCGGGCAAGTAAAATACCGACGACAAAGGGAACAATGGATGTTGTTATGCGGTTTGACCGATAAAGATCTTCGTAGAATATGTGGGAGCCAATATGAGCATCTAGGTTCCACTATTGGTTATTGAACGGAGACGTGTCTCGGTCATGTCTACATTGTTCTCGAACCCGTAGGGTCCGCACGCTTAAAGTTCGGTGACGATTTATATTATGAGTTTATGTGTTTTGATGTACCGAAGGTATTTCGGAGTCCCGGATGAGACCGGGGACATGACGAGGAGTCTCGAAATGGTCGAGACGTAAAGATCGATATATTGGACGACTATATTCGGACTTCGAAAAGGTTACAAGTGATTCGGGTATTTTTCGGAGTACCGAAGAGTTACGGGAATTCGCCGGGGAGTATATGAGCCTTATTGGGCCATACGGGAATAGAGGAGAGAGGCCAAAAGGAAGGAGGCCTGCGCCCCCCTCCTCTGGTCCGAATTGGACAAGGGGTGCAGCCCCCTTTTCCTTCTTCCTCTCCTCCTCTTTCCTTCTCTCCTACTCCAACAAGGAAAGGAGGAGTCCTACTCCCGGTGGGAGTAGGACCCCCCCTCTTGGCGCGCCCTCCTCCTAGGCCGGCCGCCTCCCCCTTGCTCCTTTATATACGGGGGCAGGGGGCACCCCATAGACACAACAATTGATCTCTTGATCTCTTAGCCGTGTGCGGTGCCCCCCTCCACCATATTCCACCTCAGTAATATTGTAGCGGTGCTTAGGCGAAGCCCTGCGTCGGTAGCATCATCGACACCGTCATCACGCCGTCGTGCTGACGGAACTCTCCTGCAAAGCTCTGCTGGATCGGAGTTCATGGGACGTCATCGAGCAGAACATGTGCTGAACTCGGAGGTGACGTACGTTCGGTAATTGGATCGGTCAGATCGTGAAGACGTACGACTACATCAACCGCGTTGTGGTAACGCTTCTGCTTTCAGTCTACGAGGATACGTGGACAACACTCTCCCCTCTCGTTGCTATGCATCACCATGATCTTGCGTGTGCGTAGGGAAATTTTGAAATTACTACGTTCCCCAACGGTAGTATCAGAGCCAGGTTTTATGCGTAGATGTTATATGCACGAGTAGAACACAAGTGAATTGTGGGCGATACAAGTCATACTGCTTACCAAAGATGTCATACTTTGGTTCGGCGGTATTGTTGGATGAAGCGGCCCGGACCGACATTACGCGTACGCTTACGCGAGACTGGTTCTACCGACGTGCTTTGCACACGGGTAGATGGCGGGTGTCAGTTTCTCCAACTTCAGTTGAACCGAGTGTGGCTACGCCCGGTCCTTACGAAGGTTAAAACAACGCTAACTTAACGAAATATCGTTGTGTTTTTTATGCGTAGGTAAGAACGGTTCTTGCTCAGCCCGTAGCAGCCACGTAAAACTTGCAACAACAAAGTAGAGGACGTCTAACTTGTTTTTGCAGGGCATGTTGTGATGTGATATGGTCAAGACGTGATGAGATATAAGTCGTTGTATGAAATGATCATGTTTTGTTGAAGTTATCAAGAATCGGCGTAAGCCTTATGGTTGTCACTTTATTGCATAAGATGCAAGCGCCAAATAATTGCTTTTACTTTATCGCTATGCGATAGCAATAGTTGCAAGAGCAATAGTTGGCGAGACGACCATGTGACGACACATTGATATAGATCAAGATGATGGAGATCATGGTGTCATGCCGGTGACGATGGAGATCATGATAGTACTTTGGAGATGGAGATCAAAAGGCACAATATGATGATGGTCATATCATGTCACATATTTTGATTGCATGTGATGTTTATCTTTTATACATCTTATTTTGCTTAGTTCGGCGGTAGCTTTATAAGATGATCTCTCACTAAATTTTAAGGTATAAATGTTCTCCCTGAGTATGCACCGTTGCGAAAGTTCTTCGTGCTGAGACACCACGTGATGATTGGGTGTGATAGGCTCTACGTTCAAATACAACGGGTGCAAAACAGTTGCACACGCGGAATACTCAGGTTAAACTTGACGAGCCTATCATATACAGATGTGGCCTCGGAACACTGAGACCGAAAGGTCGAGCATGAATCATATAGTAGATATGATCAACATAGTGATGTCCACCATTGAAAACTACTCCATCTCACGTGATGATCGGACATGGTTTAGTTGATTTGGATCACGTGATCACTTAGATGATTAGAGGGATGTCTATATAAGTGGGAGTTCTTAAGTAATATGATTAATTGAACTTTAATTTATCATGAACTTAGTCCTGGTAGTATTTTGCAAATTATGTTGTAGATCAATAGCTCGCGTCGTTGCTTCCCTATGTTTTATATGTGTTCCTAGAGAAAAATTATGTTGAAAGATATTAGTAGCAATGATGCGGATTAGATCCGTGATCTGAGGTTTATCCTCATTGCTGCACAGTAGAATTATGTCCTTGATGCACCGCTAGGTGACAGACCTATTGCAGGAGCAGATGCAGACGTTATGAAAGTTTGGCTAGCTTAATATGATGACTACTTGATAGTTTAGTGCACCATGCTTAACGGCTTAGAATCGGGACTTCAAAGACGTTTTGAACGTCATGGACCATATGAGATGTTTCAGGAGTTGAAGTTAATATTTCAAGCAAATACTCGAGTTGAGAGATATGAAATCTCCAACAAGTTCTATAGCTAAAAGATGGAGGAGAATTGCTCAACTAGTGAGCATGTACTCAGATTGTCTCGGTACTACAATCGCTTGAATCAAGTGGGAGTTAATCTTCCAGATAAGGTAGTGATTGACAGAGTTCTCTAGTCACCATCACCAAGTTACTAGAACTTTATAATGAACTATAGTATGCAAGGGATGACAAAAACGATTCCTGAGCTCTTCGTGATGTTGAAATCGACGAAGGTAGAAATCAAGAAAATAGCATCAAGTGTTGATGATTGACAAGACCACTAGTTTCAAGAAAAGGGCAAAGGGAAAGAAAGGGAACTTCAAGTAGAATGACAAGCAAGTTGTCACTCCCGTGAAGAAGCCCAAAGCAGGACCAAAGCCTGAAACTGAGTGATTCTACTGCAAAGGAAATGGTCACTAGAAGCGGAAATGCCCTGAATAGTGGATAAGAAGGATGGCAAAGTGAACAAGGGTATATTTGATATACAAGTTATTGATGTGTACCTTACTAGTGTTTATAGTAGCCCTTGGGTATTTGATACTTATTCGGTTGCTAAAAATTAGTAACTCGAAACTGTAGTTACAGAATAAACAGAGACTAGTTGAGGGTGAAGTGACGATGTGTGTTGGAAGTGGTTCCAAGATTGATATGATCATCATCGCACACTCCCTATACTTTCGGGATTAGTGTTGAACCTAAGTAAATGTTATTTGGCGTTTGCGTTGAGCATGAATATGATTTGATCATGTTTATTGCAATATGGTTATTCATCTAAAGTCAAAGAATAATTGTTGTTCTGTTTACATGAATAAAACCTTCAATGGTCATACACCCAATGAAAATAGTTTGTTGGATCCCGATCGTAGTGATACACATATTCATAATATTGATGCCAAAAGATGCAAAGTTAATAATGATAGTGCAACTTATTTGTGGCACTGACGTTTGGGTCATATCGGTGTAAAGCGCATGAAGAAACTCCATAAAGATGGATTTTCGGAATCACTTGGTTATGAATCATTTTATGTTTGTGAACCGTGCCTTTTGGGCAAGATGACTAACCTCCGTTCTCCGGAACAATGGAACGAGCTACTGACTAGTTGGAAATAATACATATCGATGTATGCGGTCCAATGAGTGTTGATGATCGTGGCGAGTATCGTTATTTTCTGACCTTCACAAATGATTTGAGCAGATATGAGTATATCTACTTAATGAAACACAAGTTTGAAACATTTGAAAAGTTCAAAGAATTTTAGAGTAAAGTGGAGAATCATCGTAACAAGAAAATAAAGTTTCTACGATCTGATCGTGGAGGAGAATATTTGAGTTACGAGTTTGGCCTTCATATAAAACAATGTGGAATAGTTTCACAGTTCACGCCACCTGGAACACCATAGCGTTATGGTGTGTCTGAACATCGTAACCGCACTTTACTGGATGTTGTGCGATCTATGATGTTTCTTATTGGTTTACCACTATCGTTTTGGAGTTATGCATTAGAGACAGTTGCATTCACTTTTAAAAAAAGGGCACCATCAAAATCCGTTGAGACGACGCCTTATTAACTGTGGTTTGGCAAGAAACCAAAGTTGTCGTATCTTAAAGTTTGGGACTGCGATGCTTATGTGAAAAAGTTTCAACCTGATAAGCTCAAACCCAAATCGGAGAAGTGCGTCTTCATAGAATACCCAAAGGAAACTATTGGGTACACCTTCTATCACAGATCCGAAGGAAAGTTTTTCATTTCTAAGATGGATCCTTTCTAGAGAAGGAGTTTCTCTCGAAAGAAGTGAGTGGGAGGAAAGTAGAACTTGATGAGGTAATTGTACCTGCTCCCTTATTGGAAAGTAGTACATCACAGAAATCAGTTCATGTGATTCCTACACCAATTAGTGAGGAAACTAATGATGATGATCATGAAGCTTCAGATCAAGTTACTACCAAACCTCGTAGGTCTTCCAGAGTAAGATCCGCACCAGAGTGGTATGGTAATCCTGTTCTGGAAGTCATGTTACTAGACCATGATGAACCTACAAACTATGAGGAAGTGATGATGAGCCCAGATTCCGCAAAATGGCTTGAAGGCCATGAAATCTGAGATGGGATCCATGTATGAGAACAAAGTGTGGACTTTGGTGGACTTGCCCGATGATCGGCAAGCCATAGAAAATAAATGGATCTTCAAGAGGAAGACAGACACTGATAGTATTGTTACTATCTACAAAGCTCGACTTGTCGCAAAAGGTTTTTCGACAAAGTTCAAGGTGTTGACTACGATGAGATTTTCTCACTCGTAACGATGCTTAAGTCTGTCCGTATCATGTTAGCAAGTTGCCACATTTTATGAAATCTGGCAAATGGATGTTAAAACTACATTCCTTAATGGATTTCTTAAAGAAGAGTTGTATATGATGCAACCAGAAGGTTTTGTAAATCCTAAAGGTGCTAACAAAATGTGCAAGCTCCAGCGATCCATCTATGGACTGGTGCAAGCATCTCGGAGTTGGAATATACGCTTTGATGAGTTGATCAAAGCATATGGTTTTATACAGACTTTTGGAGAAGACCTGTATTTACAAGAAAGTGAGTGGGAGCTCTGTAGCATTTCTAAAACTATATGTAGATGACATATTGTTGATTGGAAATGATATAGAAATTCTGGATAGCATAAAAGGATACTTGAATAAGAGATTTTTTCAAAGAAATACCTCGGTAAAGCTGCTTACACATTGAGCATCAAGATCTATAGAGATAGATCAAGACGTTTGATAAGATTTTTCAATGAGTACATACCTTGATAAGATTTTGAAGTAATTCAAAATGGAACAGTCAAAGAAGGAGTTCTTTGCAAGGTGTGAGGTTGAGTAAGACTCAAAACCCGACTATGGCAGAAAATAGAAAGAGAATGAAAAGTCATTCCCTATGCCTCAGACATAGGTTTTATTAAGTATGCTATGCTGTGTACTAGACCTATTGTATACTTTGCTCTGAGTTTAGCAAGCGAGTACAATTTTGATCTAAGAGTAGATCACTAGATAGTGGTCAAGAATATCCTTAGTAAAGACTAAGGAAATATTTCTCGATTATGGAGGTGATAAAAGAGCCCATCGTAAAGAGTTACATCGGTGCAAGCTTTTACACCAATCCAGATGACTCTAAGTCTTAATCTAGATACATAATGAAAGTGGGAGCAATTAGCTAGAGTAGCTCTGTGCAGAGCATTGTAGACATAGAATATTTGCAAAATACATACGGCTCTAAATGTGACAGACCCGTTGAATAAACTTCTCTCACGAGCAAAACATGATCATACCTTAGTACTCTTTGGGTGTTAATCACATAGCAATGTGAACTAGATTATTGACTCTAGTAAACCCTTTGGGTGTTGATCACATGACGATGTGAACTATGGGTATTAATCATATACAGATATGAATATTGGTGTTAAATCACATGATGACGTGAACTAGATTATTGACTCTAGTGCAAGTGGGAGACTGAAGGAAATATGCCCTGGAGGCCATAATAAAGTTATTATTTATTTCCTTATTTCATGATAAATGTTTATTATTCATGCTAGAATTGTATTAAACAGAGTGTCACTAGTATGCCTCTACTTGACTAGCTCGTTGAATCAAAGATGGTTAAGTTTCCTAGCCATAGACATGAGCTGTCATTTGATTAACGGGATCACATCATTAGAGAACGATGTGATTGACTTGACCCATTCCGTTAGCTTAGCACTTGATCGTTTAGTATGTTGCTATTGCTTTATTCATGACTTATACATTTTCCTATGACTATGAGATTATGCAACTCCCGTTTACCGGAGGAACAGTTTGTGTGCTACCAAACATCACAACATAACTGGGTGATTATAAAGGAGCTCTACAGGTGTCTCCAAAGGTACATGTTGAGTTGGCGTACTTCGAGATTAGGATTTGTCACTCCGATTGTCGGAGAGGTATCTCCGGGCCCTCTCGGTAATGCACATCACTATAAGCCTTGCAAGCAATGTGAATAATGAGTTAGTTACGGGATGATGCATTACATAACGAGTAAAGAGACTTGCCGATGCTTGAGATTGAACTAGGTATTGAGATACCGACGATCGAATCTCGGGCAAGTAACATACCGATGACAAAGGGAACAACGTATGTTGTTATGCGGTTTGACCGATAAAGCTCTTCGTAGAATATGTGGGAGCCAATATGAGCATCCAGGTTCCGCTATTGGTTATTGACCGGAGACATGTCTCGGTCATGTCTACATTGTTCTTGAACCCGTAGGGTCCACACGCTTAAAGTTCGGTGACGATTTATATTATGAGTTTATGAGTTTTGATGTACCGAAGGTAGTTCAGAGTCACAGATGAGATCGGGAACATGACGAGGAGTCTGGAAATGGTCGAGACGTAAAGATCGATATATTGGACGACTATATTCGGACTTCGGAAAGGTTCCAAGTGATTCGGGTATTTTTCGGAGTACCGGAGAGTTACGGAATTCGCCGGGGAGTATATGGGCCTTATTAGGCCATATGGGAATAGAGGAGAGAGGCCAAAAGGAAGGAGGCATGCACCCCCCCTCTGGTCCGAATTGGACAAGGGGTGCAACCCCCTTTTCCTTCTCCCTCTCCTCCTCTTTCCTTCTCTCCTACTCCAACAAGGAAAGGAGGAGTCCTACTCCCGGTGGAAGTAGGACTCCTCCCTTGGTGCGCCCTCCTCCTAGGCCGGCCGCCTCCCCCTTGCTCCTTTATATACGGGGGCAGGGGGGCACCCCATAGACACAACAATTGATCTCTTGATCTCTTAGCCGTGTGCGGTGCCCCCCTCCACCATATTCCACCTCGGTAATATCATAGCGGTGCTTAGGCGAAGCCCTGCGTCGGTAGCGTCATCGACACCGTCATCACGTCGTCGTGCTGACGGAACTCTCCCGCAAAGCTCTGCTGGATCGGAGTTCGTGGGACGTCATCGAGCAGAACGTGTGCTGAACTCGGAGGTGCCGTACGTTCGGTACTTGCATCGGTCAGATCGTGAAGACATACGACTACGTCAACCGCGTTGTGCTAACGCTTCCGCTTTTGGTCTACAAGGGTACATGGACAACACTCCCCCCTCTCGTTGCTATGCATCAACATGATCTTGCGTGTCCATAGGAAAATTTTGAAATTACTACGTTCCCCAACACAATCTTGCGGTGGCCTTTCCCAGTGACAGCAGGGGCAGCAAGGCACGTATTGTATTGTTGCCATCGAGGATAAAAAGATGGGGTTTCTATCATATTGCATGAGTTTATCCCTCTACATCATGTCATCTTTCTTAATGCGTTACTCTGTTCTTTATGAATTTAATACTCTAGATGCATGCTGGATAGCGGTCGATGTGTGGAGTAATAGTAGTAGATGCAGGCACGAGTCAGTCTACTTGTCACGGACGTGATGCCTGTATACATGATCATGCCTAGATAATCTCATAATTATTCGCTTTTCTATCAATTGCTTGACAGTAATTTGTTCACCCACCGTAATACTTATGCTATCTTGAGAGAAGCCACTAGTGAAACCTATGACCCCCGGGTCTATCTTTTATCATATAAGCTTTCGATCAACTTTTATTTGCATCTTTACTTTTTCCAATCTATATCATAAAATACCAAAAATATATTTATCTTATCATATTATCTCTATCAGATCTCACTTTCGCAAGTGGCCGTGAAGGGACTGACAACCCCTTTATTGCGTTGGTTGCGAGTTCTTGTTTGTTTGTGTAGGTGCGTGGGACTTTTTAGGAGCCTCCTCTGGATTGATACCTTGGTTCTCAAAACTAAGGGAAATACTTATGCTACTATTGCTGCATCACCCTTTCCTCTTCAAGGAAAAGCAACGCATAAGCTCAAGACGTAGCAAGAAGGATTTACAGCGCCGTTCTTTGGGGAGGTCTTCGCTCAAGTCAAAACATACCAAGTACCCATCACAAAATCATCTCCCTCGCATTTACATTATTTGCCATTTGCCTCTCGTTTTCCTCTCCCCCACTTCACCCTTGCCATTTTATTCGCCCTCTCTTTCCCAACCTCTTCTCTCTTTCGTTTGCCTCTTTTTGTTTGCTTGTGTGTTGGATTACTTGTCGCGATGGCGCAAGATAATACCAAATTGTGTGATTTCTCCAATACCAATAGTAATGATTTCCTTAATACTCCGATTGCTCCTCTTAATGATGTTGAGTCTTGTGAAATCAATACTACTTTGTTGAATCTTGTTATGAAAGATCAATTCTCCGGCCTTCCTAGTGAAGATGCCGCTACCCATCTAAACAACTTTGTTGATTTGCGTGAGATGCAAAATAATAAAGATACGGATAATGATATTGTTAAATTGAAGTTATTTCCATTTTCACTTAGAGATCGTGCTAAAGTTTGGTTTTCGTCTTTGCCTAAGAATAGTATTGATTCTTGGAACAAGCGCAAAGATGCTTTTATCTCTAAGTATTTTCCTCCCGCTAAGATCATCACTCTTAGGAACGATATTATGAAATTTAAACAACTTGATCATGAGCATGTTTCCCAATCTTGGGAAAGAATGAAGTTGATGATTCGCAATTGCCCTACTCATGGTTTGAATTTATGGATGATCATACAAAAATTTTGCCGAATTGAATTTTGCTTCTATAAATCTTTTAGATTCGGCCGCGGGAGGCACGTTTATGGAAATCACCTTAGGATAAGCTACAAAAATCCTTGATAATATTATGGCTAATTATTCTCAATGGCACACCGAAAGATCTACTAGTAAAAAGTGCATGCTATAGAAGAAATTAATGTTTTGAGTGGAAAGATGGATGAACTTATGAAATTGTTTGCTACTAAGAGTGCTCCTATTGATCCCAATGATATGCCTTTGTCTACTTTGATTGATAATAATAATGAATCTATGGATGTGAATTTTGTTGGTAGGAATAATTTTGGAAACAATGCTTATAGAGGAAACTTTAATCATAGACCGTTCCCTAGTAATTCCTCTAATAATTATGGAAATTCCTACAATAATTCTTATGGTAATTTAAATAAGATGCCCTCTGATTTTGAGAATAGTGTGAAAGAATTTATGATTTCTCAAAAGAATTTTAATGCCTCGCTTGAAGAAAAATTGCTCAAAGTTGATGATTTGGCTAGGAACGTTGATAGACTGTCGCTTGATGTTGATTCTTTGAAACTAAGATCTACTCCTCCTAAGCATGATATCAATGAGTCTCTCAAAGCTATGAGAATTTCCATTGATGAGAGCAAAGAAAGAACCGCTAGATTGCGTGCTAAGAAAGATTGCTTTATAAAGGCGTGTTCTTCTAGTTTCCATGAAAGTAATGATGAAGATATTAAAGTTATTGATGTGTCCCTTATTAGATATTTGTTTTGCAATATAAATCTTAATAATGATGGGACTGGAGATGAGTCAACTTTAGTTAAAAGGCGTCCCAATGATTCGGAGTTTTTAGATCTTGATGCTAAATTTGGTAAAAGTGGGATTGGAGAGGTCAAGACTTTAATAGCATTGAACCCACTATCTTGGATTTCAAGGAATTTAATTATGATAATTGTTCTTTAGAAGATTGTACTTCCTTGTTGCAATCCGTTGTGAATTCTCCTCATGCTTATAGTCAAAATAAAGCTTTTACTAAACATATCTTTGATGCCTTGATGCAATCTTATGATGAAAAACTTAATTTGGAACTTTCTATACCTAGAAAAAATTATGATGAGTGGGAACCTATTATAAAGATTAAAATTAAAGATCATGAGTGTTATGCTTTATGTGATTTGGTTGCTAGTGTTTCCACGATTCCTAAAACTTTATGTGATATTCTAGGTTTCCATCTTGATGATTGCTCTTTAAATTTGCACCTTGCGGATTCCACCATTAAAAAGCCAATGGGACGGATCAATGATGTTCTCATTGTTGCAAATAGGAATGTGGTGCCCGTAGATTTTATCGTTCTTGATATAGATTGCAATCTTTCTTTCCCTATTATTCTTGGTAGACCTTTCGTTAGAACGATTGGTGCGATTATTGATATGAAGGAAGGGAATATTAGATTCCAATTTCCATTAAGGAAAGGCATGGAGCACTTTCCAAGAAAGAAAGTAAAATTACCTAATGAATCTATCATGCGAGCTACTTATTAATTGAGTGCCAAAGATGGCACCACTTAGATCTATCCTCGCTTTTATGCCTAGCTAGGGGCGTTAAACGATAGCGCTAGTTGGGAGGCAACCCAATTTTATTTGTGTTTTTTGTTTTTGTTTCTATTTAGTAATAAATTTTGCATCTACCTTCTGTTTAGATGTGTTTTTATGTTTTATTTAGTGTTTGTGCCAAGTAGAACCTATAGGATAACCTATGGTGATAGTTAATTTGATTCTGCTGAAAAACAGAAACTTTGCGCGCACGAAAATAATTATAGTAATTCACAGATACGTGATTTTGCGTTTTATTATTTTTGCTGTAGATGAATAGACAAATTTCCCAGGACTTCCTATTTTGGTAGGATTTTTAGAGTTCCAGAAGTATTCGAGAGTTACAAATTGCTACTGCATCGCTCTGCTTTTTGATGATTCTGCCTTTCATGTGTTGTTTGCTTATTTTGATGCATCTATGGCTAGTATTAAGTGGTATGAACCATAGAGAAGTTGGAATAAAGTAGGTTTAACACCAATATAAATAAATAATGAGTTCATTACAGTACCTTATGTGGTGGTTTTTGTTTCTTTCACTAACGGAGCTTATGAGATTTCCTGTTGAGTTTTGTGTTGTGAAGTTTTTAAGTTTTGGGTAATTTGATGGACTATGGAATAAGGAGTGGCAAGAGCCTAAGCTTGGGGATGCCCAAGGGACCCCAAGATATTCAAGAATAGCCAAAAGCCTAAGCTTGGGGATGCCCCCGGAAGGCATCCCCTCTTTCGTCTTCGTTTATCGGTAACTTTACTTGGAGCTATATTTTTATTCGCCACATGATATGAGTTTTGCTTGGAGAGTCTTGTATGATATTAGTCTTTTCTTTTTAGTTTTACACAATCATCCTTGCTGTACACACACTTTGAGAGAAGCCCACTTTATTATAATTTACTAGAATACTCTATGTGCTTCACTTATATCTTTTGAGCTAGATAGTTTTTGCTCTAGTACTTCACTTATATCTTTTAGAGCACGGCGGTGGATTAATTTTGAAGAAATTGTTTATCTCTCATGCTTCACTTATATAATTTTGAGAGTCTTTTGTAACAACATGGTATTTGCTATGGTTATGAATTTGGTCCTAGAATGATGAGCATCCAAGTTGGGTATAACAAAAAATATCATAGAAAGTGCATAAAACACTAGGATCAATTTGATGCTTGATAATTGTTTTGAGATATAGAGGTGGTAATGTTAGAGTCATGTTAGTGGGTAATTATGAAATTGAGAAATACTTGTGTTGAAGTTGGCAAGTCCCATAGCATGCACGTATGGTAAAAGTTGTGTGACAAATTTGTTGCATGAGGTGCTCTTTTGATTGTCTTCCTTATGAGTGGAGGTCGGGATCGCGCGATGGTTAACTCCTACCAACCCTTTCCCTAGGATCATGCATAGTAGTACTTTGATTCGAGGGCAAGTAAACTTTTGCAATAAGTATATGAGTTCTTTATGACTAATGTGAGTCCATGGATATACGCACACTCACCCTTCCACTTTGCTAGCCTCTTTATTACTACGCACCTTTCGCCGGTATCATGCACCCATTATTTACCTTCCTAAAAAAAGCCACCATACCTACCTGTTATGGCATTTCCATAGCCATTCCGAGATATATTGCCATGCAACTTTCCACCGTTCCGTTATTATGACACGCTCCATCATTGTCATATTGCTCTCTGCATGATCATGTAGTTGACATTGTATTTGTGGCAAGGCCACTCTCATAATTTTCATACATGTCACTCTTGATTCATTGCATATCCCGGTATACCACCGGAGGCATTCATATAGAGTCATATTTTGTTCTAAATGTTGAGTTGTAATTCTCGAGTTGTAAATTAATAAAAGTGTGATGATCTTCATTATTAGAGCATTGTCCCAAGTGAGGAAAGGATGATGAAGACTATGATACCGCCACAAGTCGGGATGAGACTTCGGACTTTAAATAAAAAAAGAGGCCAAAGATCCCACCAAATAAAAAAGAGAGAAAGGCCAAATAAAAAATAAAAATAAAAAAATGAGAGAAAAAGAGAGAAGGGACAATGCTACTATCTCTTTTCCACACTTGTGCTTCGAAATAGCACCATGATCTTCATGATAGAGAGTCTCTTGTGTTGTCACTTTCATATACTAGTGGGAATTTTTCATTATAGAACTTGGCTTGTATATTCCAATGATACGCTTCCTCAAAATGGCCTAGGTCTTCGTGAGCAAGCGAGTTGGATACACACCCACTTAGTTTCTTTTGTTGAGCTTTCATACATTTATAGCTCTAGTGCATCCATTGCATGACAATCCCTACTCACTCACATTGATATCTATTGATGGGCATCTCCATAGCCTGTTGATACGCCTAGTTGATGTGAGACTATCTTCTCCCTTTTTGTCTTCAAAACCACCACCATATGCCACCATAGTGCTATGTCCATCGCTTGCGCTCATGTATTGCGTAAGAGTTGAAAAAGCTGAAGCGCGTTAAAAAGTATGAACCAATTGCTTGGCTGAAACCGGGGTTGTGCATGATGGCAGTATTTTGTGTAATGAAAATGAAGCATGGCCTAACTATATGATTTTGTAGGGACAAGCTTCCTTTGGCTATGCTATTTTGATAGGACATGATTATTTGTTAGTATGCTTCGAAGTATTACTATTCTTTATGTTTTATAAGCTTTTATCTTGAATCATTTGGATCTGAACAATCATGCCACAATAAAGAAAATTACATTGAGAATTATGCTAGGTAGCATTCCACATCAAAAATTCTGTTTTTATCATTTACCTACTCGAGGACGAGATGCTTCATACGTCTCCAACGTATCTATAATTTTTGATTGTTCCATGCTATTATATTACTTGTTTTGGATGTTTATGGGCTTTAATTTACACTTTTGTATAATTTTTTTGGGACTAACCTACTAACCAGAGGCCCAGCCTGTATTGCAGTTTTTTTGCCAATTACGGTGTTTCGAAGAAAAGGAATATCAAACGGAGTCCAAACGGAATGAAAC
The DNA here is from genome assembly GCA_021605145.1 of Aegilops bicornis. Lineage (NCBI taxonomy): Eukaryota > Viridiplantae > Streptophyta > Magnoliopsida > Poales > Poaceae > Aegilops > Aegilops bicornis. The sequence goes on from CM038675.1 coordinate 590,462,674, forward strand.
CTTCGGGAGCGATATTTTTGGAACAAACATGATCCAGAGGACTTGGAGTGCAAGTCAAGAAGCAATCGAGGAGGCCACGAGGGGGAGGGCGCGCCCCCTACTGGGCGTGCCCCCCTATCTCGTGGGCCCCTCGGGCGTCCACTGACATACTTCTTCCTCCTATATATACCCGCGTACACCGAGAACATCAGAGGCGACCATGAAAAACTATTTCCACCATCGTAACCTTCTGTGTCTGCGAGATCCCATCTTGGAGCCTTCGTCGGCGCTCCACCGGAGGGGGAATCGACCATGGAGGGCTTCTACATCAACACCATAGCCTCTCCGATGAGTTGTGAGTAGTTTACCACAGACCTTCGGGTCCATAGTTATTAGCTAGATGGCTTCTTCTCTCTCTTTGAATCTCAATACCATGTTCTCCTCGATCTTCTTGGAGATCTATTCGATGTAACTCTTTTTGCGGTTTGTTTGTCGGGATCCGATGAATTGTGGGTTTATGATCAAGTTTATCTATGAGAAATATTTGAATCTCCTCTGAATTCTTTTATGTGTGATTAAGTTATCTTTGCAAGTCTCTTCGAATTATCAGTTTCGTTTGGCCTACTAGATTGATCTTTCTTGCAATGGCAGAAGTGCTTAGCTTTGGGTTCAATCTTGCGGTGTCCTTTCCTAGTGACAGCAGGGGCAGCAAGGCACGTATTGTATTGCTGCCATCGAGGATAAAAAGATGGGGTTTATATCATATTGCATGAGTTTATCCATCTACATCATGTCATCTTTCTTAATGTGTTACTCTGTTCTTTATGAACTTAATACTCTAGATGCATGTCGGATAGCGGTCGATGTGTGGAGTAATAGTAGTAGATGCAGGCAGAGTCGGTCTACTTGTCACTTAACGTGATGCCTATATACATGATCATGCCTAGATAATCTCATAATTATTCGCTTTTCTATCAATTGCTCGACAGTAATTTGTTCACCCACCGTAATACTTATGCTATCTTGAGAGAAGCCACTAGTGAAACCTATGGCCCCCGGGTCTATCTTTTATCATATAAGCTTTCAATCTACTTTTATTTGCATCTTTACTTTTTCCAATCTATATCATAAAATACCAAAAATATATTTATCTTATCATATTATCTCTATCAGATCTCACTTTCGCAAATGGCCGTGAAGGGATTGAAAACCCCTTTATTATGTTGGTTGCAAGTTCTTGTTTGTTTGTGTAGGTTTGTGGGACTTTTGAGGAGCCTCCTACTGGATTGATACCTTGTTTCTCAAAAACTAAGGGAAATTCTTAAGCTACTATTGCTGCATCACCCTTTCCTCTTCAAGGAAAACCAACACAAGTTCAAGACGTAGCAAAGTATCAACTGTGCAGTTCAATTTAATTAGTACTAGTTTCAACAATACCTTTATGGCCCTGTTTGTTTCGGATTCTGGGATCATATTCAGCTTTGCCAGTGAAGCCGAATCTGGAATCCGAAACAAACAGCTATTTGGAATCAGCTTTGCCAGTGAAGCTGAATCTTGATTTGGGTCATTTTTAGTGCAATTTCCTGAAGCACCTCAAAGTGTACTTCGGTGGTGAAGCTGAGTCGTAGAAACAGCTTAGCCATTGAAGCGAATCGATAGGTGATTAAAATCAAAGCAAAGCTGAAACAAACATGGCATGAATGACTACATTTGGTTGCTGCATCTTGTAGTTAAACATGCCTTTCCATTTTTTATTTAACAATAACCAGTGTACTTAGACCGGCACAATACCAGTTTGAATGACTATGTTTGCTTGCTGATAAATGTTAGGCCTGTTGCAGTTAACACACCTTTTCACTTGTTTTGCTTTACTAGCATGCTTAAACCTGCACACTAAAGCTATCTTTTGGAGATTATTTTGTCTGCCATGGATAATTTTGGTTGATGTTTAGCCTGTTGTGCTTAACATGCTTCTCGGTGTCCCTACGCAGGACAATTTTGGGAACGACTGTTGTTTTCCATCGAGGTTAGTTTCACCCATGGCTTATATATGCTCACTGTTTAGGATACCGGTAGCTGGTACCATATAGGTCGGGGGCTGGTAAGGGACTAATCGGTGAATCTGACTTTTAACTGAATATATCTGCAACCCATTTATCGTTAGGTTAACTAGGGCCACATGTAATATATCTGAGGCTACATAGCAACATGCACTGTACTTAATGTCTACATATGCAATCCTAGGTTACATAGCAACAAGGAAGAGTGTTACCTTGATGTTCTGATGATGTCTAGATACACGTAGAAGAGCAGCAGCAACAACAAAAACAACAACAACAACAACAACAACAGCAACAACAACAAAGAACAACAACAAAGAACAACAACAAAGAACAACAAAGAACAACAACAAAGAACAACAACAACAACAACAACAACAACAACAACAACAACAAGAACAACAACAAGAATAACAACAAAGAATAACAACAAAGAATAACAACAAAGAACAACAACAAGACAACAACAACAACAACATCATAATCAACAACAACAACAACAACAACAACAACAACAACAACAACAACAACAACAACAACAACAACAACAACAACAACAACAACAACAACAACAACAACAACAACAGCAACAACAACAACAACAACAACAACAACAACAACAACAACAACAACAACAACAACAACAACAACAACAACAACAACAACAACAACAACAACAACAACAACAACAACAACAACAACAACAACAACAACAACAACAACAACAACAACAACAACAACAACAACAACAACAACAACAACAACAACAACAACAACAACAACAACAACAACAACAACAACAACAACAACAACAACAACAACAACAACAACAACAACAACAACAACAACAACAACAACAACAACAACAACAACAACAACAACAACAACAACAACAACAACAACAACAACAACAACAACAACAACAACAACAACAACAACAACAACAACAACAACAACAACAACAACAACAACAACAACAACAACAACAACAACAACAACAACAACAACAACAACAACAACAACAACAACAACAACAACAACAACAACAACAACAACAACAACAACAACAACAACAACAACAACAACAACAACAACAACAACAACAACAACAACAACAACAACAACAACAACAACAACAACAACAACAACAACAACAACAACAACAACAACAACAACAACAACAACAACAACAACAACAACAACAACAACAACAACAACAACAACAACAACAACAACAACAACAACAACAACAACAACAACAACAACAACAACAACAACAACAACAACAACAACAACAACAACAACAACAACAACAACAACAACAACAACAACAACAACAACAACAACAACAACAACAACAACAACAACAACAACAACAACAACAACAACAACAACAACAACAACAACAACAACAACAACAACAACAACAACAACAACAACAACAACAACAACAACAACAACAACAACAACAACAACAACAACAACAACAAAGAATAAAGAAGAATAAAGAATAAAGAAGAATAACAAAGAATAAAGAAGAATAAAGAATAAAGAAGAATAAAGAATAAAGAAGAATAAAGAAAGAATAAAGAATAAAGAAGAAGAATAACAACAAAGAATAAAGAACAACAACAACAACAACAACAACAACAACAACAACAACAACAACAACAACAAATAACAACAACAACAACAACAACAACAACAACAACAACAACAACAACAACAACAACAACAACAACAACAACAACAACAACAACAACAACAACAACAACAACAACAACAACAACAACAACAACAACAACAACAACAACAACAACAACAACAACAACAACAACAACAACAACAACAACAACAACAACAACAACAACAACAACAACAACAACAACAACAACAACAACAACAACAACAACAACAACAACAACAACAACAACAACAACAACAACAACAACAACAACAACAACAACAACAACAACAACAACAACAACAACAACAACAACAACAACAACAACAACAACAACAACAACAACAACAACAACAACAACAACAACAACAACAACAACAACAACAACAACAACAACAACAACAACAACAACAACAACAACAACAACAACAACAACAACAACAACAACAACAACAACAACAACAACAACAACAACAACAACAACAACAACAACAACAACAACAACAACAACAACAACAACAACAACAACAACAACAACAACAACAACAACAACAACAACAACAACAACAACAACAACAACAACAACAACAACAACAACAACAACAACAACAACAACAACAACAACAACAACAACAACAACAACAACAACAACAACAACAACAACAACAACAACAACAACAACAACAACAACAACAACAACAACAACAACAACAACAACAACAACAACAACAACAACAACAAAGAATAACAACAACAACAACAAAAGAATAAAGAACAACAAAGAACAACAACAACACCAACAACAACAACAACAACAACAACAACAACAATAACAAAGAATAAAGAAGAACAAAGAACAACAAAGAACAACAACAACAACAACAACAACAACAACAACAACAACAACAACAACAACAACAACAACAACAACAACAACAACAACAACAACAACAACAACAACAACAACAACAACAACAACAACAACAACAACAACAACAACAACAACAACAACAACAACAACAACAACAACAACAACAACAACAACAACAACAACAACAACAACAACAACAACAACAACAACAACAACAACAACAACAACAACAACAACAACAACAACAACAACAACAACAACAACAACAACAACACAACCCTGTTTGGATACTCAACTTAGCTTAGAGGTTAGAGTTAGTTTCTAGCTCATGACTAACCCTGAACTAACTCCATCCAAAGAGGTGTTTGGATGACAGGATTAGATACTTAGATTGACAATAAATGCACAACAACAACAACACAACCCTGTTTGGATACTCAACTTAGCTTAGAGGTTAGAGTTAGTTTCTAGCTCATGACTAACCCTGAACTAACTCCATCCAAAGAGGTGTTTGGATGACAGGATTAGATACTTAGATTGACAATAAATGCACTAGGAGCTCCAATTAGCACCTCTTGGGTTGGATAGTTTTTTTCGGTGGGTTATAGATGCAACTAGCTCAAACTAGCCCTCATGTTTAGATATACTTTAGGGCTATTTGAGCCCGAACTAGCTCAAACTAACTCTAACCCATGGATACAACAACAGTTAATCAGCCGATAATTTGTAAGAATGCAATAAACTCCTTCCGGCCCATAACATGCAAAGAATTTCTACCAGAACATGATGATTATCTAGATGTTTCCATGAAGACCGTGAAGGGTGGGTGGTCGGCCATCACAAGGGGTTGGACTAGAGACGTGCATGCCTTCTGCATGGAGGAGGGCACAACATGAGCATTATGCTTCACCTTATTCAGCAGCCAGAATGTATTTTGCCTCTTTCTTTACCATCTTTAATAGTACAAGTATACAAATGTGGTTCATCATTCTTTATTTGGTTCTTATGTAATTCTTGATGTGTACCTATGAATCGAATAATTCATTGGTTGTCTGAACCTGATGGATATGAATAAAGCTATAGCATACATTCAATTTCAATTTCAATTTGATATAGCAGCAATTAAATTACGGTGAAATTATGCTCTCCAGGTTGTTACGGCACACACGGTTGGTAAAATACAAACGTTTGCGATATACACCATAATCCAAGACGGTTCACAGAGAGGAAACGTGTGCAAGCATGCACAATTGCCTTTTGCAAAGCGTGTGCGATGTCAGACAATATCACAAACGATGCTGCAAATTAGCCGTTTGCGATAGTTGCCTTATTGTACACGACTGGCAACCATGAACTATTTCTGATGAAGTATGCATCGTAAACGTTGCACTACAGAATAGCGTGTGTGATAGTTGCCTTATCGTACACGATTTGCAACCATGAACTATTTCTGATGAAGTATGCATCGTAAACGTCGCACCACAGAATAGCGTGTGCGATAGTTGTCGTGTACGACGATGTTACGACGGTCCGATGTTTCATAATCCTATCCGACACTCTTACGACGATTAGCTAATCTTCTTTATTAGTTATCGCGTACGGTTTCTGAAAAGCGAATATGTGTGATTGTACACGTTCTATAGTAGTGAACCGTTTGTGATGGGCCGCACATTGTAAACGTAGCACCACAGAATACCGACTACGATGGAAATGCAATCACAAATGAAAAGGAGTACTATAGGGTCCCTATCCCCGACGGTTTCTAGGTCGTGTGGGAAGGACCCCCTAATCGCCCACACTCACTAGGTGATGGTTTCAAATGACGTCGCGGAAAGGGGTTTTAAACCGTTTGTATAGCACCGACGTGTACCAGTGTCCTTCCACATAGAACATGCCCCGACCATCGGTGTGACACTTTCCACCCAAATCACCGACCCCTCCACCAAATAAGCATCGCCCTAAGCCATGGTGCATGTAGTATAGCCAGGAGCTCAAGGAGAATTTGGCAGTGGAGAAGCAAATCGTGGCCACATGCGCGAATGAGGTCGCGATGGCTGCCACTCGTACCAACCCCCGAATCATGGAGGAGCACCTCGCCGTCGAGGCCACCATCGACGCCTTGAGTGCCGATGCCGCGACGCGGTTGGCTGCATTAAATGGCAGTTCGTGGCGTTTTCTCGAGGTCTCCCTCGGTGCCTTCGATGAAGACTACGAGGTGTTTTCTTAGTGTGCACGTGCTTACCTCAACTCGAGAGCCAGAAGGTTGGTGCCCGGAGCGGCTCAGGCAACTAACCACTATGACAAGGGCACCCACGATGCGGAGGCCTCGCCCTCTTCCATGTCCAAGGAGCCAGTCGTCATCGATATCTCTGACAATAAGGAGTAGCTTGTCTTATTAGCTCACTATAAGGACCCATGTTCAGTTTGCTAGCTACTGGCTTTCCTTAACAAATTCTAGTGAATTGTGCTATCTACTTTTACCATGCAATTTGTTGCTCTAGTGTATATCTCTATATGTCTATATGTCATGCAATGTGGTGCTCACTTATTAACTGTTTGGTTAATTAGTTGTCGTGTTCAGTTAACTGTTTGGTTCAATTTTGCAAATGTGATGTTCAATTCTTCAGGGTGCAATTTTGTATTGTCTTCCATGTGAGAAATAAATCAAATTTTTCTTTACAAAATACATGAGAAACAAATCCAATTGCTATATTTCCAAGTTGTCAAGCATGTTTGGTTTGGTTAACTGTTTGATCTTCTAGTATGTTATACATTGTGTGCAATGTGGTGCTCAGTTAACGTTTGGTTCATTTGTTGTGGTGTTTAGTTAACTGTTTGGTTCCATTCTGCAATGTGATGTTCAATTGTTGTGGGTGTATTCTGTTATTGTATACCATGTGAGAAATAAATCGAATTTGGTTGTACTAAATACATGAGAACCAAATACAATTGCTATATTTCCAAGTTGTTAAGCATGCTTGGTTTGGTTAACTGTCTGATCTCCTATTAGGAGTATGTTATATTGTGCAATGTGGTGCTCAGTTAATGTTTGGTTCATTTGTTGTGGTGTTTAGTTAACTGCTTGGTTCAATTCTGCAATGCAGTGTCCAATTGTCGTGGGTAGAATTTTGTATTGTTGTGCATGTGAGGACTAATCGAATTTGGCTACACTTAATACGTGGGAAACATATACAATTGCTATATTTCCTAGTTCCTAATCATGCTTGGTTTGGATAAATGGGTTTTCCATGTGGCTTGAATTAATCTGATGAATCTGCAGTGTGCTTATTGTTCATCAACAGATTTTACTAATAGCATGCGAATCCTCACTTAACCTGATCACTAACTACCTTATATGTGTTGCAGGGAAACAATGGGAAGCACTGAGGTTTACAATCGAGGTTTGCACATGCATGGTCCTTTGTCTAATAGCACATTATTGTGCAATTGCAGGAACCATTCTAATACTTAGGTTTTAAACAATTTGTTCTTGCACATGTAGGTCCTGCTATTAGAGGTTTTGACACACTATTCGACCCTTTTTGCATATGGGGAAATGAGTTGCCCATGAATATCAGTCAAGTCAAGAAACTCAGAACGATTGTTAGGATAGAGAAATCAGCGACAAAAAACAACAAGATCTTGTTCTGCACAATGAAGAAGACATCAGTTCACTACAAGATGGTACTAACTATTATACCTTGTCTTTTTTATTCCTTTTCCCCATTTCAAATATAGAGAAGATATTTATGCACATCCTTGTTTTCAGGCCTTTCCAAAGCAGTTCACTGATGATTACCTCTCAAACCGCTTGTATGGTCAGGAGGCGAGGAAGGTATTCATACAACACCCACGGTTCAATATTGAAGTGTTCCTGAAGAGGACGAAGGATGGACAGTCAATCATCCACAGGCAATGGCCTAAAGTTGCAAAGACCTTCAACATCAATGAAGGCTCAATATTCGCCTTCCGCTTCAGCAATTTTCCAGATGAGATGCATTTGTCTATGTAGCGTCTATGATTATGATTTCGAAAAGTTCTAGATGTTGCATGTGAAACTTGGTGCTGGTGCAGTTGTCTAATGGGGTAGCTGAGTGATGAAGCTATATCATGTTGTAATCTGATGTATTTGTGGCACCCTGGCTCAGAGCGACCGGTTTACCTTGCATTGCCAGCCCAGAGATCATGTCTTCTGGCAACACACAACAACATGGTATAGAAAACAACCGCTTTATTCATGCTAGCGGAACATAGTTCATATTACAATAGTTAGCGAGGCCAAGCGGCACACACGGTGCGGCTGAACAATATGTACATTATTTAGTGAACATAAAATGGGCCTCGATCATGACAACTACTCGGCAGTGGAACAACGTCGTAGCGGGACTCCATAGCAAAAGGATACTGACGTGGACACGGTCTAGACGCGGACAGCACTCCTTTCCAAAGGAACTTTCCTGAAATCTTGCATGACACGCCAGGTCAGTACATTGAATGTACTTGCAAGCTCACAATAAACATAAACAAGATGACAGACAATATTATGATATTTATCTAATTAAATCAATAATGCAACTATATAACCAACATGCTGTGACAGCACTCAACAGATACTCCTTCTCCTGACTTGCTTACCAGGTGTGACCAACAAACATAATATTATCAAAACATACTCGTGATCCTTACGACGATCACAACCCGACCATCTCATGGCCCATGATCCTTACGGCGATCACAACCCGACCAACTCGTGGCCCGTGATCCTTACGGCGATCACAACCCGACAACTCATGTCCAACTCAACACGATGACCTCACTGTCATCCTTAGTGCAATTTAGTGTGCATATTTATTAAGTGTTGACCCATGGTGTACCTTACTTTCGAGCGTGTCCGTATCCGTGGACTCGGCTATCGATAGATTAAATACACTCTGCAGAGGTTAGTACACTGTACCCACACTACGGAACCCATGGCCTCACTCTCCCATCCGAGTGGACCAACAGCGTTCCGACGAAACCATTTCACTGTCATGACACTCACCGGCCCCTCCGACTCGGACCCCACCGGCTAGTCACAGGTGGCCCCGTGTCTACCTCCAGACACCTCGATCACCATCGTGGCCACGATCCACACTGGGATCCGGTACCAAAATTAACTTAATAACGGGCTCACAAGGTTATGCTTGCCTACCGGGCCAGGGTACAACACGCCCATAACCTTCCCTAAATTTAGGTACCGACCAGAGGCATGACAATGAAATGCATTAAGGCCGTCCCATACCGTCAAATGTGGTTGCACTGGGAAAGACTCGTTTCAGCGGCACCACGACCCGGTCAACAACATGTTCAAGTTGAATTATTAATTAGGTTCAACTTAATGTGAAAATAAAATAACTGGTGTCATAGTGCCATACCATGCATCACTAAACATATGCACCACATAACCATGCAAAATAACACCAACTACGCTCCCACGGAGCCAACATAAACTCATGCTACTATACTGGTAAAAACCTTTCTTTACTCATACCAGAACTATTTCTAGCAATTATCATCATTTTAACTTATGCAAAAATAATATTCAAATTACTCATCAATTCTATGACCATATTATTTATTTATCACTAGCAACTAAGTTCTTCTCATCTAGCCAACAATATCTACTTCAAACATACTGAAGTTCAAGCATATTAACATATCAAGCATATAACAGAATATATTTATTATATAACTAATTTAAATGCATCAATATTCATAAGTTCAAGTATGAAAAATCAAAATATTGAAGTGACACCATGAAAATGTTACTGTGGCTTGCCTTAGTACTGATGAGGTTCACAAGGCTCCTGGTGATCCTCAAGACAAGCTGGTTCCTCCGAAAAATATTCAAAAACCACAATTGAAAATATCAAGAAACGTTCTGAAAATTGCCAGAAAATCTAGACAGCAAGGAAAAATCCCATCTTTTGGGAGCTGTTAGATTTTTGGACAAAGAACACAATGCAAAAAGAATCACTTCATTTGGACTTGTAGAATAAAAGTTATGGCTGTTTGAATGCTACTGGAATTTAAATGAATTTGAAAAAGAAAAACAGAGAGGGGGTGACGTCGATGGCGTATTTTCCGGGGCGCCACCACTCATACCGCTTCATGCGCGTTATGAGTGGCTGACTAGCAGGCCCCGCTAGTCAGGCCGGAGGGAGGGGGAAAGAAACAGAGAGGCGCGGTGGTTAGCCGTAGCTTACGCCGGCGTTGAGGCATCTTGGAGGAAAACGAGAGGAAGGGATCGACGGAGAAGGCTCTTGCGCACCTGCCCATACCCGTGGCGTGGCAAACGGTGACCGTACGGCGTCGGATTCTTCCTCGCAAGCGGAGGCAGAACACGGTGGTCGCCGGAGATGAGGAAGACGGCGGCTAGGGGCGGCTCCAGGGGCTCGGGCTTGGCGCGTTAGCTTCACGTAGGAGAGGCGGAGGCCCTGGCGGGGTCGCCTCGGCTTTGGAGTGGCCAGAGCTGCGGGGTCGATCCAGAGGGGATCGCCGGTGAGCTGGGCTTGGGGACGGCAGCCCGCGGCCTGCCCGGCCGGGCTGCGGCTCCTAGTGGCTATAGGACGGGGTGGTGATGAGGTGCGGTGATCCAGGAGGCTGCGGAGGGGGTTTTTATAGGCGGGGCGGCGAGGAGGGCTCGGGCTCCGCCGGAGGACAGCTGTCGCCGGCGCCCGGCGGTGAATGGTGCCAGAGAGAGGGGGAGAAGGCGACGGGGTTCACGCGGGAGCTGTGCACGGACGCGGACGAGCATAGGAGCGAGGAGGAAAGGGACGAACATAGTGCGCGGGCAATGTGCCGTTGGCCGGAATGTGCCCGTGCTCGCTGCGGCAAGCTCCGGCATCGGCGAGCGCCATGGTGGAGTAAAGGAGGTGGAGACGAGGATGGTGGCGCGGGGGGACACGCCCTGGCTGGCCGAGCAACGGGCACGCGCGCCACAAAGGCGCTGGCGACGCGTAGAGCGCGCGTTTGGCATGCCAGCACCCTCAGACGAACGCGGTCACCGCGTGGACCATGACATCAGGCCACATACGCACTAACCATGATGTCTGGCGTGTAGTCCTTAGTAACTTTAGGTGTTACCATGGCTCGGTTGGTTTCCAGGTGTAGTAGAAGTGAAATGGTGAAGATGTTTAGTTACTGGACAGAAACTTTGAACAGTTACCGTGGTCGAACCATAGGGCTTCAAGGGCTGATCTTTGGGGTTTTACTGGCTCTTATTAAAGTGAATAAGCACAGGGAAAAACCAGCTACAATGGAGCTAGTAAAAAGGTAGTTGCTGTAGAAACTACCATTTCAGCAAAGAAGTGAAAATATTTTCTGTAGCAAAAATACTCCAAAAAGTGGTGAAATATTTTTGCTCAGAAGTGTGCCCTAGGGTCCAAAGAATATTTGGGATTTTTCTCAGGATTTTTAGGGCAACAAAAATGAGGGTTGCTTTGGAGGTCAAAGAGTTTGGCTAGGATTTAAGAGGCAAAATGAATATTTTTCATTTAAGAAAAATATTCCAAGCAATATTGTTGGGTTGGCCAAGGGTGAAATGATGGATTAGAAGAGGAGAGGGGGCACTTGGGTGAAATTCAAGGGATACCCAAGTGATCAAGTCCAAATGGAATGATTCAAAAACTCCAAATCCAAAACCAACTCAGTTGAAAATCAAGCAAAGAAAAGAGGGCAAAAACCAGGATGTGACAAACCTCCCCCACTTAGAATGAATCTCGTCCTCGAGATTCGGTTGCTTGGGAAAACCATTCTAGATAACATGCTCTTAGAAATTCTTCTAATTCCCAGGTTGATTCTGACTCGGTATGATGCATCCATTGAACCTTGTAAAACTTCCGTGACTTACTACGAGTAACTCTTTCCATTTGATCTGAAGTTTTCACTGGCCTCTCTTTGTAGGTAAAATCCTTTGCCAGCTCTATCTCTGTCAAACCGGTCTTTTTCTCGGGTGGTGAGATGCACCATCGCTGTTGTGAAACGTGGAACACGTTGTGCACGTCGGACAGTTCCAGAGGCAGCTCCAACTGATATGCCACATCACCTACTCGTGTCATGACGGGAAATGGACCAATAAACTTGGGTGCCAATTTTCCACCGGTTTGGAACCTTCTTACTCCCTTCATGGGTGTGACTCGAAGGTAGACATGTTCTCCGGGTTCAAAACTGATCTCTCGGTGCTTTGCATCGTAATAACTTTACTGTCGCGATTTGGCCAACTGTAATCTGTCTCGGATCTCCTTGACTTGCTTTTCGGCTTCCAGCATGAGATCTGTTCTGAAAATACGGCTATCTCCAGTTTGAGACCACTTACGGCCATACAAAGCTTCATAAGGTGACATTTTTAAACTGGTCTGGAATCCATTATTATACGAGAACTCGGCGTATGGCAAGCAATCTTCCCATTGTGGTCCTTGGGCTGAAACACAGGCTCGGAGCATATCTTCGAGTATCTGATTTACTCTTTCCGTTTTCCCATCCGTCTGAGGATGATAAGCGGTGCTATATTTTAATTCCGTCCCAAGGGCTTGATGGAGACGGGTCCAGAAAGCAGAGGTGACAAGTGAACCTCGGTCAGTAGTGATGGTTCGGGGAACTCCATGTAAACTGACAATTATGGATACATACAGTTGGGCAAGCTCATCTGCTTGGTATGAGGTTTTGACTGGGAGGAAGTGAACCACCTTGGTTAATGTATCCACTATGACCCAGATCGCATTATTGCCTCGTCGGGTCCTAGGTAATCCTGTGATGAAACCCATACATACATCATCCCATTTCCATTGTGACACGGGCAGTGGTTGGAGAAGTCCGGCTGGTTTCTGATATTCCGCCTTAACCTTGTTGCATATGTCGCAACAGGCCACGAAATAACCAATGTCTTTCTTCATTCCATCCCACCAGAATATTGTCGAAGGTCTTCATACATTTTTGTGCCTCCAGGGTGTATTGAATATGAGGACTCATGGGCTTCTGACAAAATTTTCTGCTTTAGGTCAGCTTGATTAGGCACACAAATCCTTCCCCTGAATCGGAGGGTACCGTACTGATCCTTCGAGAAATCGGATGACTTGATGCGTTTCATAGCTTTGGCATCGCTGGCTGGGCCTTACGGATTTCTTCCTCAAGAGTAGGAGTGACCGTCAGAATATTGGCAAGACCAGCCTCAACAATGACTAGCTTGAGCTGAGCAATTTCTTCTTTGAGTTTGGAAGGCAGAGATTCCAGCATGACGTTTAAACTGACGGGCTTTCGACTGAGTGCATCAGCAACCACATTGGCCTCACCCGGATGGTAATTTATTCCAAGATCATAATCCTTGACCAACTCTAGCCATATTCGCTGATGGAGGTTTAAATCCGGCTGAGTAAATATGTATTTGAGACTTTTGTGGTCGGTAAAAATTTGGCACCTTATTCCGATGAGGTAGTGTCTCCAAATTTTTAAAGCATGAACTGCCGCGGCCAATTCCAAATCATGAGTGGGGTAATTGCCTTGATGGGGTCGTAGCTGCCGGGAGGCGTAGGCTACTACCTTGCCATCTTACATAAGCACGTACCCAAGTTCTTGACGGGAAGCATCGCAATATACGTCAAAGCTGCGGTAGATATCTGGAAGTGTCAATACCAGCGCAGTTGTTAAGCGCTTCTTTAACTCGGTGAAACTTTTCTCACAGTCTGACGTCCATTCAAACTTCTTATCCTTTTTAAGCAACTCCGTCATGGTCTTAGCAATCTTGGAGAACCCTTCAATAAACCGATGGTAATATCCGGCTAATCCAAGAAAACTCCGGATCTGAGACACGGTGGCGGGTGGCAACCAGTCGAGCACGTCTTTTACTTTGCTGGGGTCCACGGCTATTCCTTCAGCGGATAGTACATGCCCGAGGAATCCAACTTACTTGAGCCAAAACTCGCATTTGCTGAACTTGGCGTCCAGTTGGTGCTCACGGAGTCGTTGTAGCACTGCGTGGAGTTGTCCTTTATATTCTTCTTCACTTCTTGAGTAAATAAGTATATCATCGATGAAGACGACCACGAACTTATCAAGGAAATCCATGAATATTTTGTTCATCATGTGCATGAAGAAGGCGGGGGCGTTGGTGAGGCCGAAGGACATGACGGTATATTCATAAAGACCGTAGCGAGTGGTGAACGCGGTCTTGGGAATATCTTCCTTTTTTATTTTGAGCTGGTAATATCCAGTCCGCAAATCAATCTTTGAGAATACCTTGTCTCCACTGAGTTGATCAAACAAATCATCAATTCTTGGCAGAGGGTATTTGTTCTTGATCGTGACATCATTCAACTATCGGTAGTCCACACACATGCGAAGGCTGCCATCTTTCTTGTCCACAAAAATAGCGGGTGATCCCCATGGCGAGGAACTGGGGCGGATATATCATTTTTGGAGCATTTCATCATGCTGTTTCTTTAGCTCGACCAATTCGGATGACGACATCCAATAATATTTCTTGTGTATTGGTGTGGTTCCGGGCACAAGTTCTATTGCAAACTCAAGCTCTCGGTCAGGTGGCATGCCTGGCAGTTCTTCTGGGAATACATCGGGAAACTCGCGACCAATTAATCGGAATTAATTTCATTTCTGCTATTGCTGTAAAAACCGTTTCCTTGGAGGGTATGCTTCTACGAGCAATAAACTTGGTAGCTTGTCCATCTTGTCCGGTCAAGTTGACTTCTCGGGTCGCACAATTTATACATACTTGGTACTGAGTCAACCAATTCATACCCAAGATAACATCCAATTTTTCAGACTCAATCATTATCAAAGATGTCGGGAAACTGAATTCGTTGATCCTGACTTCCAGATTGCGGCAGACAAGATTGCTTTGAATAATAGTCCCGGGGTTTGTACCAGCATATTCTTGCCCAAAAGCAAACAAGGAAATTTGTTTTGGGCGAAAAAACTCCGAGAAATAAAAGAGTGGGAAGCCCCAAGAGTCAAATAAAATTACTGTAGGTATGTTATTAACAGGGAACATACCAATGACGACTTCGGGATTTTCTTGGGCTTCGTCGGCTGAAATGTGATGAACGTATCCCGTGACGTCGTGCTGACTTGGACCGGCTTCCAAATAATGGATTTGGGGCTTGAACGTAGCATTGGTCCGGGTGTTCTTGGGACACTGTTTGGCATAATGTCCGGTTTGTGCACAACTATAATAGGAATTGTTGCGCAGATGATTTTCCATAACTGGGTTGAGCACATCATTCTTCACTTGGGTGGTGGTCTTGTTAACATTTTGGTGCCAACTGGGCTGGTATGCCATCGGAGTTGGCTGCCAGGTACGGACCTTCTGCACTGGTTGCATTTCCTTCTTGGGCTCAAACATGCGCTTGTGATCGTTATGGGCAGACTTAGTATCTGACACGATCTTGTGTTCCCTTTAAGCAATGAAAGCCTTGTTCACCAGGGTTTGGAAATCTGGAAAATCGAACATATTGAGAGCACAACGAAGTTGCAGGTTTAATCCACCAAGAAAGCGGTCCATCTTCCTTTCTTTAGTGGCCACGTCATATTGAGAGTAACGTGAAAGGTGATTGAATTTTTGTAAATATTCTCCCACTGTCTGACTTCCTTGGAGGAGCGCGAGAAATTCACGCTGCTTAGTCTTCATAATTCCCGCAGGGATGTGATATTTTCGGAATTGCTCCTTGAATCTTGGCCAGGTAATTGCTTCGTTCTTAGTCCCTATGGCTTTCTCACTTTCCCACCATATGGCAGCAGCGCCTTCCAGATAATGTGTTACAAATGGAACTTTATCCTCTTCATCAGTTCGAGCAACCTCAAGTTTCTTTTCCATAGTTCTTAACCAATCATCTGCATCCAAGGGATCAACGGCCTGACTGAAACTGGGAGGTTTAGTCCTTTGAAAATCAGATAGCTTAGAGTGAGAGGCAGGCTGATTTCAATTATGCCCAATCATTGCTGGAATACTTCTGAATATTTCCATTAGATCATTGTTTCGTCGTTCCTCGAACATACGCATTATTTGCTCGGTGGAGGGCGGATTTGGCGGTGGAGGCAGTGGTGGAACGTACGACTCGGGTGATTGTCCTGCCTGTCGTGCGGAACACCGAACAGGAGAACCCTCGCGAACGTTGCTACTGCAGCCTCCCCGCGTCATCCTAATATGATTTTTCCTAAGTCAACGCAACCGAGATGAGAAGCATTCAACAAAAAGCGGGAGAAGCGGCAACAAAAACCAAGCTTAAACTGAAAAGACGAAGAAAATACGGCGAATAAAATAAAGTCCAACATAATTATACATAGACTCATACATGAAAGATAACAACGTGCCAGGTCCAACTACACTCATACATGAAACGAAACATCATGACTAGTACAATTACAACCATACTCCATCCCGACCACTGAGAATACTCGAAAGCTCTACTACTCGGCTGGCGCTGCGGGGTCCTCTCCTGATGCGGACTCGGATCCGGAACTAACGGGGTTGACGGAGACCTCCGGGTTAAAAGTGACACGACGACGCTGCCTCGAGGGCTATCCCTCAGGGGTAGGTGGAGGGCGGATCATCGGGGCTGCAGGAGTGGTGAGGAGTGAAACCCACTCTGCAGGAGCACTAAGGGGACTCGCAGTCGCGATGCCCGAGCTACTCGGGGGAGTAACCGGAGAAACAGGGGATCTAGAACTGGCAGGAACATAGGGAATAAATCCCACAGATGGAGAAGTAGTGGCTGAGCGAGCAGTGACTAAAGTAGAGGCTAAAGCAGTACGGTCACGACTCTGCTCACGAGCCAGCTCATAGATCAGAAGATAGCTAGCAGTGATGTAGCGAGAAAGGTGGCTAGCGACACTATCAAACTCCCGATCAATGACAGGGAAGCGGACACTACCATTATCGTGGAGAGAACGGTAGTAATGGAAACCTGGGTGATTCTGCATCCGGACCTTGTTGTAGCGGAGCTCAACAAGTACCTCGAATGCAGCAAACTGGATAGCCTGAGAAGCGGAAGAAACGTAGCCGCTACGAGAGGTACGAGTGTAAGAACTGGAATCGGAACTGGTGCACAGAGTAACCACAGCGTGATACTCATACACTGAGTCAGCTAGGCGCTCCCGGTACACACGATAGACTGGATCGTCTCCGTGAGGGTACAGTTGACGGCACACGTTACGAAGGAGATGCGATGACGTGTACGGCATCAGCTGCAACTGGCACGGATACAACACCGGAGCCATCTACACTCACAACCATTAGTAGGTTAGCATAGAAAAATATAATCAGTGAATGCAATGCAACAACCAGCTACAGTTATTACCGACACTCAGCTACAACTCGTATCTAGCGTCCAGTTAACTCAGCTTAGTCTAGCGTGGCCTACAGTCAGCGCAGCTCTGATACCAAGCGTTGTGGCACCCCGGCTCAGAGCGACCGTGTAACGCCCTCGATGCGGCTATATCTCCCACGTGTCGAAGCACGACTTAGAGGCATAACCGCATTGAAAGCAATGTCGCAAGTGAGGTAATCTTCACACAACCCATGTAATACATACGGGAAAGAGATACATAGTTGGCTTATAGTCGCCACTTTACACAATACATAAATAAACATCCATCATTCAGATTACACTCAAGGTCCGACTACGGCACCAAAATAAAAGAAGATACCCCAAATGCTACACAGATACCCGATCGTCCCAACTCTGCTCAACTAAAGATCATCAGGAAAAGACACATAGTAACGACCACGTTCCTCGTCGAACTCCCACTTGAGCTCGGTTGCGCCACCTGACCGGCATCGTCGGCACTCGCAACTGTTTTGGTAGAATCTGTGAGTCACGGGACTCAGCAATCTCACACCAGCGAGATCAAGACTATTTAAGCTTATAGGAAGGACAGAGTTGTGAGGTGGAGCTGCGACAAGCGACTAGCATATATGGTGGCTACACTCGCAAAGAGAGCGAGAAGAGAAGCAAGGCACGGTCGTGAAGCTAGTAGCGATCAAGAAGTGATCCTGAACTACTTACGCCAAACATAACTCCAACACCGTGTTCAATTCCGGACTCCGCCGAGAAGAGACCATCACGGTTACCCACGCGGTTGATGTGTATTTTAATTAAGGTCAACTTCGGGTTTTCTACAACCGGACATTAACAAATTCCCATCTGCCTCATAACCGCGGGCACGGCTTTTGAAAGATAATACCCTGCAGGGGTGTCCCAACTTAGCCCATAATAAGCTCTCACGGTCAACGAAGGATATTCCTTCTACCGGGAAGACACGATCGATCTCGGAATCCCGGACTACAAGACATTTCGACAAAGAATAAAACAAGACCAAAGAAGCCGCCTGATTGTGCCGACAAATCCCGATAGGAGCTGCACATATCTCGTTCTCGTGGCACACCGGATAAGCTAAGCGTACATGAACCGGCGTAATCCGAAAGGTTGCCAAGGAATGGTCCCAAGACGGTGCTCTAGTTTGGACCAACACTCGAAGGAGCACCGCCCGGGGTAAATAAAGATGACCCTCGGGCTCGCGAAAACCCGGGGGAAAAGGCTTAGGTGGCAAATGGTTAAACCAATGTTGGGCCTTGCTGGAGGAGTCTTATTCAAAGCGAACTGTCAAGGGGTCCCATAAATCACCCAACCGTGTAAGGAACGCATAAAATCAAGGAACATAACACCGGTATGATTTGAAACTAGGGTGGCAAGAGTGGAACAAAACACCAGGCATAAGGCCGAGTCTTCCACCCTTTACCAAGTATATAGATGCATTAATTATAGCAAATATATATTGTGATATCCCCAACAAGTAAACATGTCTCAACAAGGAACAACATCTCCATTTTCCAAAAGGAACAAACTTCATCTTCACCTCCAACTAGCAACGCTATAAGAGGGGCTGAGCAAAGCGGTAACATAGCCAAAACAACGGTTTGCTAGGAAAGGATGGTTAGAGGTTTGACATGGCAATATGGATGGCATGATATAGCAAGTGATAGGCATCGTAGCATAGGCATAGCAAAAGAGCGAGCATCTAGCAAGCAAAGATAGAAGTGATTTCGGGGGTATGGTCATCTTGCCTGCAAAGTTCTCAGAGTTGTCGAAAACTTGATCCTCGTAAGCGTTCTCAACAGGTTCCTCGTTCATGAAATCGTCTCCCGGTTCTACCCAAAGCAAGAACACAAGCAAAGGAACCACAATAAATCACAGTGCAAAGCACAAGCAACATGATGCAAAACATGACATGATATGCGAGATGTGATATGCAATGCGTATGCGTGCTCCGGAAGGAAAATGATGAACCAGGCATCAACTTGGCAAACCAAGTATGCCGCTGAAAGTTGAGATGTTGTCGGTTGTAATCGATATAAAGATCACCGGAATCGGATGCACGGTTTGCAAATGACAAGCAAAACAAGAATGGCACAAATCTGCCATTAACAGCATGATACCACATAGCTAGCAACAAGAAATTAAGCTACTGCACCCAAATGTACCAGAAAAGCATATGGCAGTGATCTACTAAAGATGGTTGACAAAATATGAACACTGAGATACGGCTAAATCACATTATAACAGGTCCAAACAAGCATGGCAAAAGTGCAAAATATATCAGCTTCACAGACTTAGTGAAATTACTGAACATGGCAAAATCAGCATCAGGAAGCAATGTTCAGAGCAAGCAAACGACATGCTACAGGAACTTATAATAGCAAAAAAAGGCATGGCATAAATCTACTTAAAGCATAGAACAAAAGTCCCTTACTGACCATAAGCCACAAAGGATCAAAAAATATAATAGCACCCATGTAAACATAGCAAGTTTCGTTAACAGATTCAGCAACAGGGCATGACAAAAACAGATAACAAGTAGGCATGTTTAAGAGCTCGATGCACTCACTACAGAGCATCTCATGACAAACTAAGCATACATACATCAAGAAGACATGGCATAGAAGACATAAATGGAAAGAACAACATCATAGCATACACGGATCAACTACAACCACCTTGGCAAAATTGAATAACATGTAAACAACAGCCAGGAAACATTTTATAGCAAAAGTAGAGATCGATTGACTCAAGCTATGGCACTTCAAAATTGCAAACAAGGGAATGGATGAATAGAGCATAACCATGTGTTCAAAACATCCTTACTGAAGTATCTCAAAATATGCATCGATCTCTCGGTAGCATCAAATTAACATGGCATAAAAATATCAGCAAAACAGGGGCTGAAATCAGCAACATCAGGAAGCCTAGTTTGCATGCTTGTGCTAGACACCACAGAGATCACAAAAATACATGGCATACACACCTGGAAATATGGCATGACATATTACAAAACACATGTAGGACTCATGTTCATAGGATGCACACATCAATCATGGCAAAAATGACAAAAGTGCATGTTCTGTTAACAAACAGAAACTAACATCACATAGCCCTATTCTAACAGCATTTAGGGCATCAAGATGAGCCCAAATGAAAATGATGCAATGAGATGAAATGATCTACTCTTCTAGACGAACACTTTGACATATTACAAGCACGAAACGGAGCAATATGCAGAGAGTTATGGCATGACGAAAATGCAACAAATTATCACAGAATTAAAGACTTAGATGAATCGGGGGGGAGAGAAGAAGTCAACCCTCTCGGTCCGACCGGATCGAAACCGGGTGCGTGGTCTCCGAGGCGGGCGGCGGCGGTTCGCCGGAGACGGGGACGAGGCTGTCGGTGTACTAGAGTAGGGGTACCCTAGTATCCCGTGACTGCAGACGATTCTGAAAGACCCCGCGGCAGGGTTTGCCTCGTCACCGCCAAGATCCTCCGTGGCTCCTTTGGAGCCATTCAAGAACAAAGTATTTGATTAAGAAGACAAGGCTCCGGCAAGAGGAGCTTGTCGGGAAGGCCACCCCAGGCATGCAGAAGACAAGGCCCCGGCAAGAGGAGCTTGCCGGGAAGGCCCGGAGCGCGACAAGCCTCCGGACGCGACAAGGATTCAGCCGCGGCAAGGCGCTTGCCGCGGCAAGCAACCTTTCTCCATCTCCGCTCCAGCTCATCCAGCGACGTGTCGCCATGGGACCGTTCCATGCGCGTGTGTCGAGAGGCTGTGCAGCCAGCGGAGAGCAGCGATAAGCGGCGCTGACAAGCTTGCCATGCGAGCGGAGGCGCACCTGACGGTCTCTGTTGCACTGTTTGGGCGACACTGACGGGCATTTATTGCTTTTGTCCCTTGCCGTCAGAGTTAGGTATTTTGCACTATACACTGTTCGAGTAGGTGTACCAACTCCTGTTTTTATATTTGTACCCTCATCTATGTTGCCACCTGTCGGAGACCCTTGAGCATATAAAAGGAGGCCCATGTGCAACGTGAGGGGTTCGGTTCATTCGACTCACTCGAGACCAGATACACTCACGCTAGGTTTCAGAGGCTCGCATTGCTCCCTAGCAAGAACACAATACATCAAACAAGCAGCAGTAGGAGTTTTATCTCTCCGGAGAGCTCCGAAGCTGGGTAAACTGCTCGTGTGCCTCGCCTCGATCCGCTCTTTGTGCGATCTCCGCCCCCCTCCGAACCACAAAGGGGCCTGGTCCGCCCGCCCCATAGGTGTCCGTGGGCACGATCAGCCTCCCGGACAGAGGCCGGAGGGGAAGCCGAGGCGGGGGCCGGCGGTGGCGGAGGCGGCCGGAGACGAGGAGGCGGCGGCGGGCGGGCGCTGGCGGCGGGGCAGCGCCGGCTGAGGCGGCGGGCGGCGCGGCGGCCGGGCGGCGGCGGGGCGGGTCCGGCGCTGCTGCTGGGCGGCGGGTTGGTGCGGGCCGAAAGCGGGGCGCACGGGCCGCGGGGGCGGGACGGCCTGGCCGGGCGGCGGCGGCGATGTGGGCACGGGCCACGTGGCGGCGCTGTTGGCCGGGCGGCGGCGGCGGACGCGTCCGGTCCGACCCGGACCTGTCCGGCGGCGCGGAGGGGATTTCGTCTAGGGTTTCGGGGGAATTGATCCGGGATTTGGAGGGGGAGATGCATATTTATAGGTAGAAGGAGCTAGGAAGCTCCAAATGAGGTGTAGTTTTCGCCCACACGATCGTGATCCGACGATGGAGAGCATGGAAGTGACTTAGATGGGTTATTGGGCTGATTTGAAAGGGTGTTGGGCTGCAACTTAAAAGAGGCCTTTGCGAGAGTGCGGTTAACCGTTGGAGTACCAAACGAGCTCCAAATGACCCGAAACTTGACAGGTGGTCTACCGGTGGTATACCAAGGCCACTTAACAAGGCTCGGTCCATTTCGAGAAAGTTTAGTACCCGCTCACGGAAAAACGTAAAAGGGGACGCCAGGGGACATAGGAGTGCCGGATTGCAAAACGGACAACGGGGAACATGCTCGGAATCATGAGACGAACACGTATGCAAATGCGATGCACATGACGACATGATATAAGATGCACGACATGGACAAAAAGCAAAAATGAAGAAAAACTCAACCACGGAGGGAATATCATATCACAATGCCGAAAATGGCAAGAGTTGGAGTTACAAATATGGAAAGTTACATCCGGGGTGTTACAGACCGATTTACCTTGCATTGCCAGACCAGAGATCATGTCTTCTGGCAACACACAACAACATGGTACAGAAAACAACCGCTTTATTCATGCTAGCAGAACATAGTTCATGTTACAACAGTTAGCGAGGCCAAGCGGCACACACAGTGCGGCCGAACAATATGTACATTATTTAGTGAACATAAAATGGGCCTCGATCATGACAACTACTCGGCAGTGGAACAACGTCGTAGCGGGACTCCATAGCACAAGGACACCGACGTGGATACTGTCTAGACTCGGACAGCACTCCTTTCCAACGGAACTTTCCTTTAAATCTGGCATGACACGCCAGGTCAGTACATTGAATGTACATGCAAGCTCACAATAGACACAAACAAGATGACAGACAATATTATGATATTTGTCCAATTTAATCAATAATGCAACTATATAACCAACATGCTATGACAGTGCTGAACAGATACTCCTTCTCCTGACTTGCTTACCAGGTGTGACCAACAAACATAATATTATCAAAACATACTCGTGATCCTTACGGCGATCACAACCCGACCATCTCATGGCCCGTGATTCTTACGGCAATCACAACCCGACCAACTCGTGGTCTGTGATCCTTACGGCAATCACAACCCGACAACTCATGTCCAACACAACACGATGACCTCACTGTCATCCTTAGTGCAATTTAGTGTGCATATTTATTAAGTGTTGACCCATGGTGTACCTTACTTTCGAGCGTGTACGTATCCGTGGACTCGGCTATCGATAGATTAAATACACTCTGTAGAGGTTAGTACACTATACCCACACTACAAAACCCATGGCCTCACTCTCCCATCCGAGTGGACTAATAGCGTTCCGACGAAACCGTTTCACTGTCATGACACTCTCCCGGCCCCTCCGACTCAGACCCCACCGGGCTAGTCCTGGGTGGCCCCGTGTCTACCTCCAGACACCTTGACCACCATCATGGCCACGATCCACACTGGGATCCGGTACCAAAATTAACTTAACAACGGGCTCACAAGGTTATGCTTGCCTACCGGGCCAGGGTACAGCACGGCCATAACCTTCCCTAAATTTAGGTACCGACCAGAGGCACGACAATGAAACGCATTAAGGCCGTCCCATACCGGCAAATGTTGTTGCACTAGGAAAGTCTCATTTCAGCGGCACCACGACTCGGTCAACAACATGTTCAAGTTGAATTATTAATCAGGTTCAACTTAATGTGAAAATAAAATAACCGGTGTCATACTGCCATACCATGCATCACTAAACATATGCACCACATAACCGTGCAAAACCGCACCAACTACGCTCCCACGGAGCCAACATAAACTCATGCTACTATACTGGTTAAAACCTTTCTTTACTCATACCAGAACTATTTCTAGCAATTATCATCATTTTAACTTATGCAAAAATAATATTAAAATTACTCATCAATTCTATGACCATATTATTTATTTATCACTAGCAACTAAGTTCTTCTCATCTAGCCAACAATATCTACTTCGAACATAATGAAGTTCAAGCATATTAACATATCAAGCATATAAAAGAATATATTTATTATATAACTAATTTAAATGCATCAATATTCATAAGTTCAAGTATGAAAATCAAAATATTGAAGTGACACCATGAAAATGTTACTGTGGCTTGCCTTAGTACTGATGAGGTTCACAAGGCTCCTGGTGATCCTCAAGACAAGCTGGTTCCTCCGAAAAATATTCAAAAACCACAATTGAAAATATCAAGAAACATTCTAAAAATTGCCAGAAAATCTAGGCAGGAAGGAAAAATCCCATCTTTTGGGAGCTTTTAGATTTTTGGACAAAGAACACAATGCAAAAAGAATCACTGCATTTGGACTTGTAGAATAAAAGTTATGGCTGTTTGAATGCTATTGGAATTTAAATGAATTTGAAAAAGAAACACGGAGTGGGGGTGACGTCGATGGCGTATTTTCCGGGGCGCCACCACTCATATCGCTTCGCGCGCGTTATGAGTGGCTGACTAGCAGGCCCCGCTAGTCAGGCCGGAGGGAGGGGAAAGAAACAGAGAGGCGCGGCAGTTCGCCGGAGCTTACGCCGGTGTTGAGGCATCTTGGAGGAAAACGAGAGGGAGGGATCGACGGAGAAGGCTCTTGCGCACCTGCCCGTACCCGTGGCGCGGCAAACGGTGACCGGACGGCGTCGGATTCTTCCTCGCAAGCGGATGCAGAACACGATGGCCGCTGGAGATGAGGAAGACGGCGGCTAGGGGCGGCTCCAGGGGCTCGGTCTTGGCGCGTTAGCTTCACGGAGGAGAGGCGGAGGCCCTGGCGGGGTCGCCTCGGCTTGGGAGTGGCCGGAGCTGCGGGCTCGATCCAGAGGGGATCGCCGGCGAGCTCAGCTTGGGGACGGCAGCCTGCGGCCTGCCCGGCCGGGCTGCGGCTCCCAGTGGCTATAGGAGGGGGGTGGTGATGAGGTGCGGTTCTCCAGGAGGCTGCAGGTGGTGGGGTGGACGTCGACGGAAGAATGGACGGTGACGGGGGAGCTCACGGTGCTACCAAGTCCAAGGAAAAGGCCGCGTAGACCTCGGCGTCCGTACATGTACCGCGCCCGTCTCAGGAGACGCGGGACCAACAGCGTCATGGCATTCACAATGCCATACGCTCGTTGGACCGAGATCGAGCTGGAGGATCTCGGGACGTACAAGACCAGCATGCACGCCAACATGCTGGCACGAGCGAGATACGGTCGCCTGGACGGGATGCTACTCCTTCTAACATAGTTATAAGTCCGAGCATATCCCGCTCCTCGCACCGTTCACCATTGCCACCCCCCACGATCGGAGCCCCCGGGCCTGGGCCACACACGATGCCGAGTGCTGTTGGCCCAGGCCCAAAACATGGCACGGGCACACGCTGCCCGGGTCACACCACAACTCACCCCGGACCCACCACGTCCCCCACGAACGGCACGCACCGAACGTATGCCGTGTGGTGAGAGATCGTGGGCGAGGTCGTGGGGGTTTCTTTATTCGGGAAGCGGGCGTCCGCCCTCTCTCCTCCTTATAAACAGGGGAAACAGGGCAGGTCGCCCACCTCGCCATTGATGTCTCGTCTCAAAACTACCGCTCCCCCTTCTTCTCTAGTGCGAAGAGCAGCGCTCCGCCCCCTTTCGCCACAGTGCCATCAACGCCGCCGTCTCCTCCACCGCCTCCGCCATGGCTCCGAAAGCCGACAAGGGAAGGGCGTGAAGTCGGCCGAGGCATTGTCGCGGGCGCCGCGAAAGGAGTGGGCCATCTTCTCCCCAGCTCGACGCAAAGGAGCTGAGGGAGGTTACTACCTCTTCTGGTCGACGGAGACGCCAGGCGCATCCGCGCAAGACAAAGGTACTCCCGCCACCGCTTGAACTAGCCCCAACCGGGTACCCTTTCTTTGCGCTTTTCTTCTATTGCGGGCTCGCCCGCCTTTTCTCAATTCTTCTGCGATATCATGAACACCTACGGGCTTCGCCTCCTTGATTTCACCCCTAATGCTGTCTCGACCATGGCAGTTTTCGCACACCTTGCGAAAACTTTGTCGAGATTCACCCAAACGTAGCCCTCTTCCGCCACTTCTTCATGCCCGCGTTGAGAGAGGGGAGCCGCTGTCGGAGGGATTGCTTGGGTCTCCGGGATCGGCAAGAAAGAAGCTTATCCGGAAGGAGAGCTCCGCAGCAAATGGGAGGAGGAGAGCCAATTGGTGTTGGATCGTTGAGGAGAACCCGCAGCCCTTCGATCGCCTGCGCCAAACCCCAATACTGCGGCAACGATTGGAGAAACTTGGCGCCGAAGATGCTAGGTTGAAGATTGCCGTGACCGGATCTTGCGCCTCGTGCTTGCCGGACTCACTGTAGGCGCAGTTGGTGCAGATTTCTTCGCCGCAAGACGCTTCCCTTGCGGGAGAGGAGGAGACCTGCTTGGGAGTTCCAAAACGCAGCGGACATCATGAGGCTGCGCCGGCCTCAACCGGAATTTCCCCACCGCCTCTTGGAGTTGGATGCGATGCTGCTAGAACTGTTCAAGCATGACCCCGATCACCCGAGTGGTTTAGGTTGCCGAGGGGGTCGTCCCCATTGTGCAACAATTCTGCGCCGACCGCATCCGTGCCATGATGCCGTTGTGCGATTCTCATGGGATCGTTCCAACTGGCAAGAGCTGCGGACGACGTCAGGCGGCAATTCTTCGACAGCTTGGAAGAAATGCCGATCCGCCCGACGAAAGCAGAAGAAGCTCACCCGCGACACCACCGACGCACGAGATGCAGCGCATTGCCACCAAAGCTGGAGGAGGCGGCGGCAGCTGCCGCCAGGGCGTCTTCGGTACACCGTGGAGGAGGCAGATGTAGCCGAGGCGGCAAGCCTTGCCGAGCGAAGGGAGTTCGCGGTGAGGAAGAGCTTGCGAATCCGAGGCCGAGTCGAGCGAACCAGCCGAGGGCGCTTCTTCCCCACCATCCAGCAGCTTGCCGCAAACGGAGCCCCCGGCTCCGCCAAAGAGGCGTCTCCGCAAGGCCGGAGACGAGACGGGGCGGCAGACGGGCCAACAGCCGCAGCGCCGCGCGACGCGCTCTACCGCGGCAAGCAATGTTGCCGCGGGAGCACCCCACACTGCTGCGACAACTGGGGCGGGATCCTCCCAGGCCACCGCCGACACCTCCGCCAAGCGGCCAAGAGAGCCCACTCCTCCGCCTCGTCGCACTGGAGGCGAGCCGGAGTTTGATCTCTCCGCACTAATCTCCGACGAGGAGGAAGAAGAGTATGCTTCAATTTTGTTCTTGTATTTCTTCAATTTTGTTGCTTCATCTTGAATCTGATTTGCTTCGTTACGAACTCTTTCCTTTTCGTGACGCCGGCCCAGAGAAGCGTCGAAGAGAGCCAAGACCCGGTGGTCGTGATTGAGGACGATCCACCTGCGGGCAACAGGAGGCGCTGTCGAGACCCCTTGCGGACCCAAGAACCCTTCCTCAAAGCAGCCCCCAACACAGCCCCTGCAGTAAGTATGCGGTTTTCTCCTTACTTTTAGGTGTGCATGGGTGCTCCTTCTTCATTGATATCTGACTGTTGGTTTGTGTAGGAGCAGAGCAGCCTCATCAGGAGGGCCCGGAAGCCGCCCCTGAAATTCTATCTGCTTCGACTACGCCGCCAAGGGAGGATTCTCCGGCAAGGGAGCGTTCTCTGGCAAGGGAGACTACTCCGGCAAGGGACAGCACCAGTGATCCTCAAGTGGTCAAGACTGTGGTTGCAGATCCCATTGCAGGTAATCCTCTTGCGCGAAAATTTCCCTTGGGCTCGTTTTCTTCTGTTTTTCTTTTTGAACATTTGCTTGACTGTTCTTTCTTTGTCTGATCGTCAGATCCATCTGTCGCAGAGCCAATGGAGACTGAGGTCGCCGGCGAGGAGGACGCGCGAGGCAATACTGACGATGTCGCCACCATGGAGGAAGAGGCTGGCGCCAATGGATCCGCCGGCGAAGAGGTCGCCAAGGCTGCTGCCGCAAAGGCTGGCGAGGGGTCGGGCGATCGCACTGACGACCCTAAGGCCGCAGGAGCGCCAGGCGCTACGCTGACCGCCGATCCTCCGCCACTAGTGCAGCGTCGAGCTCTGAAGAGCCCCAGCCCGGCGCCTATCTGAAGGCCGGCGACGGCGTCTTCATCAAGCTCCCACGGGCGCCGAGCCTGTGGCGCCGGTCGAAGGAGAGACCTTTGACGGAGAGCTGCTCGCCTCCGCTGGGCTGACGCTGGTGGACGCGCCAAGCAGCAGCAGCGGCGAGTCTTAGGAATAGCAGCTGCTGAAGAAGCTGCTGTCGCTCTACCGCGCCCGACAAGCCAAGTTGGAGTCCCGGGAAGCACTTGTCGCGAGGGCGGGAGCAGACATGGAGAAGCGCGCAGAAGAGCTCCGGGGCGCCAACCAAGAAACTCTCCGAACGCAGCGTAAGAGCGGGAGCGATTTGTCGAAGAGCGCACAGCCTTCATCCTTGAGAAGGCTGAGGTCGAGGAGCAGCAAAGGCTTGCCGCCGAGAAGCAATCTGCAAGAAGGCGAAGTTGGCACAGCGGAAGATCAATCTTGACAGCTATGAGGAAGAGCTTGTCGCTGCGAGGAGTCACTTGGCGGGGCTCTTAAGGAAGCGAAGGATCTTGCCGCAGCCGCCGAGGCCGCCAAGATAGAGTTGGAGACGAAGGTGATGCAGCTGGAGGCCAGTCTCCAGACGAGCGGCGAGGAGCTGGCTGCGCTCAAGCACGAGCGCGAGAAGAACGCCTACACTCTTGGCGAGCTGCAGCCTGTCTCGCCGATAGGAGCAAGGAGCTCGACGCCGCCAAGGATTCCAAGGCAGATCTTGAGCTGAAGCTGACCACTCTGATGCAGACGCTGGACGGCGCCAAGGAGCGGGAGGTGGGCCTGTTGGAGAAGATCAAGGCCAACGAGGAGCTGCTGGCGAATGCTGTTGCCACCCAGAGCGCCTTGAGGGAGAGTGTGGAGCACTGGACCGAAGGTCTCGTGGATACTGCCGCCGCCATCCACAACGAAGTTGATGGAGCTCGGATGGTGGATCTTGGATACTCCTCCGACGAGCACCTCCAACCCAGCACCAAGCTTAGCTTATTCTTCAAGGGCGTGGTGGCGGCTCTCCAGCGACTCGGGAAGAGATCCCAAAGCAAATGGCCGAGGAATCGCGCCAGACCGTGGCAGAGCCCTCCGAAGGTGTTGATGAAGGTGGCCTTCCGCAATCCGTGCCTCAACCTCAACGGCGCCCTCGGATCCTTGCCGCCAGATGCCGATGTGGAGGCGCTCAAAGCCCTTGTCGCACCCATTGTGGACAAGGTGGGCAAGATCAAGCGGGTTGATGGCGACCGCGTAGACTAGGCCGCCAATTTTATCTTTCCCTTGTCGCCGCCGATCATGTTTAGAACAATTTATTAGATCTGCGACAAGCTATTTTGTAATATAACTCTATCTTAGGCGATGATTGCAATGTTATTTCCTTTACTTGATTCCTTCCTTTGTAATGCGTTTTTGCCCTCACGCTTTTAGGGAACTTGTCGGTGCAGGCACCTTTGTCATGAAGGCCGAGTGCGAACGTCGGCTGACTTCTTTGGCGGCGCCGCCTCGACAAAGCAACCTTGTCGCGACTAGCCGCAGCTCACTTAAGTTGTTGAGCGGACTCGAAACAAAGTAAGGGCGCGACTAGCTGCGAGTTGGTTCCTCCGCGCACAGGTTTTCCATACAGAGTACTATCGTTCGAGGAAGATAACTTAAAAATTTAAGAACTGATTGCTCAAACTTGGGCAACTTAGCTTTTCTGTCGTTGGGGAGGCTGATCGGACACACGAACACCTATGGGACCGGCGGACCGAGTCCCTTTTGGTTCGGAGGGGGGCGGAGATCGCACGAAGAGCGGATCGAGGCGAAGCACACGAGCAGTTTTACCCAGCTTCGGAGCTCTCCGGAGAGAGAATACTCCTACTGCTGCTTGTATGGTTTGTATTGTGTTCTTGCTAGGGAGCGCTGAGAGCTACAGTATACTCCAGCTGCTAACGAGACCTAGCGTGAGAGTGTTCGAACCCTCCCCCCAACCCCCTTCTACATTGCGCATGGGCCTCCTTTTATATGCTCAAAGGGACTCCGACAGGTGGCAACGTAGACGGGGGTACAATGTGACGCCCCCAATTTAATCGTACACTAATCATGCACGCAAATGTGTACGATCAAGATCAGGGACTCACGGGAAAATATCACAACACAACTCTAGAACATAAAATAAGTCATACAAGCATCATAATACAAGCCAGGGGCCTCGAGGGCTCGAATACAAGTGCCTTTCGATCATAGACGAAGTCGGAGGAAGCAACAATATCTGAAATCTGAGACATAAGTTAAACAAGTTTGCCTTAAGAAGGCTAGCACAAACTGGGATACAGATCGAAAGAGGCGCATGCCTCCTGCCTGGGATCCTCCTAAACTACTCCTGGTCATCGTCAGCGGGCTGCACGTAGTAGTAGGCGCCTCCAGTGTAGTAGTCGTCATCGACGGTGGCGTCTGGCTCCTGGGCTCCATCGTCTGGTTGCAGCAATCGAGTAGAGATAGGGGGAAAAGGGGGAAACAATGCAACCGTGAGTACTCATCCAAAGTACTCGCAAGCAAGGAGCTACACTACATATGCATGGATATATGTGTAAAGGGCCATATCAAGGACCGAAGCTGCAGGATGCCGAATAAGAGGGATAGCTAGTCTTATCGAAGACTACGCTCGTCACCTTCGCCTTGCAACAGGTAGAAGAGGGTAGGTTGAAGTCCTCCAAGTAACATCACATAGCAATAATCCTACCCAGCGATCCCTCCTCATTGCCACGAGAGAGCGACCACCGGTTGTATCCGCACTTGGAAGGGTGTGTTTTATTAAGTATCTGGTTCTAGTTGTCATAAGGTCAAGGTACAACTCCAAGTCGCCCCTGCTACCGAAGATCACGGCTATTCGAATAGATTAACTTCACTGCAGGGTGCACCAACTTACCCAACACGCTTGACCCCATTTGGCGGACACACTTTCCTCGGGTCATGCCCGGCCGCGGAAGATCAACACGCCGCAGCCCCAGCTTAGGCTCAACAGAGAGGCCAAAGACGCCGGTCTAAACCTAAGAGCGCAGGGTCCGGCCCATCGCCTCGAAAGCACACTCAAGATTTGTGACGCTGCCGGAAGCGTAACTAGCCCCTTAATACAAGAGCAGGCTTACGTTCCAATCCGGGCGCGCCACTCGGCCGTCAAGGCCACAAAGTGCTTGGTGATACCACGACGCCGGGATACCCATAACTACTCCCACGTAGATAATTAGTGCGTATTGGCTCGTAGCCAACTCAGATCAAATACCAAGATCTCGTTATGCGTGTTAAGTATCCGCGAACGCCGAACAAGGCCAGGCCCACCTCTCTCCTAGGCGGTCTCAACCTGCCTGCCGCCTCCGCCACAAAGATCCACTCATGGGTGCTCCACAAGCCGACCCGACTTTAGTCACCACATGTATCATGTATAAGTAGCAGTATATACCCGTGATCACCTCCCGAGTGATCACGGCCCGATAGTATAGCACAGCAGACGGACAAGAATGTAGGGCCACAGATGGAAATACTAGCATCCTATACTAAGCATATAGGATTGCAGGTAAAGGTAACAACAGTAGTAACAAGGACAGGCTATGCATCAGGATAGGTATAATGGAAAGCAGTAACATGCTACACTACTCTAATGCAAGCAGTATAGAGTAGAATAGGCGATATCGGTGATCAAGGGGGGCTTGCCTGGTCGCTCTGGCAAGAGAGAGGGGTCGCCAACTCCGTAGTCGAATCGGGCAAGAAGCAGCTTGGCCGGTCTCGTAGTCTACCGGAGAGAAGAGGGGGAAGAAACAATGAATACCATGTAAACAGATGCATATCGATGCATGACATGACAAGTAACGATGCTAGGTGTGCCCTAACGTGGTATGAGGTGATGCCGGTTAAGGAAAACATCCGGAAAGTATTCCGGTGTTTAATTTTTCGGCGAGAGGAGCCGGAGGGGAAAGTTGCGAGTTCGATAGGCTAGGGGGGTGTGGAGGACGAACGGGTTGCGTATCCGGAATCATCTCGTCGATATGAGCAACTTTCATGTTGAAAATATTTTAACCCGAGTTACGAGTTAAAAGATATGATTTTCTAAAGATTTTATTAATTTCTGGAATTTAATTAATTATTTAATCCAACATTATCCAAAGAAATGATGATGTCGGCATGACATCGAGTGATGTCAAGATCAACGTTGACCATTGACTGGTCAATTGACGTGTGGGTCGATGGGACCCACCTGTCATTCTCTCTGCTTAGTTTAATTACGCATTAGTTAATCTAATTAGTGATTAGGTTAATCTAATCCGGATTAATTAACTTAATTAATTACTTAATTAACTAATTAATATTTTAATTATTTTAATTATTACTTATTTATTTATATTATTATTTTATTTTATTTTTTTAATTCTTTTTTTTATAAACGTTCTAGGCGGGTCCCTTTGTCATTTAACCTGTGGGGAGTTAGCGGGTTGCCCATGGAGTGCAGGCGCAACCCATGAGCATCTTGGGCGAAGGGCACCTTGCCTGAGGCCACCGAGGCGTCGGGCGCCCGAGAATCCGGCGAGGTAGGGAAAGGGCCCTGACTCGGCGGCGAGGCAACAGCGGGGGCAGGCGTGAGGCAGGCGCCCGGCGTGTAGGCGCATGGCATGACCGTCGGCGATGGCCTTGAGGCAGGGCTTGGGTGAGGACGAGCACGGAGCGAGCTCCGGCCATGGCGACCGAGCGCCGGGACGACCTCAACGGCGACAGAGCAAAGCAAGGGGGAAGGAGAGGGGAGATGCTCATGGGGGGGGGCGCGTTGGGTCTAGGCAGCGGGCTCGGGGACGGTCGGGGAGGACCGGCGAGGAGGAGGTCGAGGCGGCGGAGCTCGTGGAGGGGGCCGGGGAAGGGGCGGCGCCCGGGTCGCCGGCGACGAGGGCGGCGGACGACGAGGTCGAGGGCGCGGGCGCTGAACGGGCGGCCTCGGCACGGGCGCAGGAGGAGGCCGAGGCACGCGGGCGATGGCGGCGTCCACGGAGACCTCAGCGGGCACGCCGGCGAGGTGGCCTTTCGACGAGGCAGGGTGGCGGTGGCGTTCGAAGCGGGCGCCTTTTCCCCGATCCAGATCGGGGGAAAGCGAGGGGGGGCGAGCGGGGTCTCGTCCCCGATCCGGATTGGATCGGGAGGGGGGAACGACGTGGGGGGGGGGGAGTGCGGGGGCGAGTGGGGCGTGGGAATCGGGGGGGGGGCTAGGGTTTCTGGGGTGTGGGGTGGGTTATCGGGAGTGAGGGGCCGGTTGGGCCGGGCTGTTTGAGCCTTGCCTAGTTGGCCTCGGGGCCATCTGGGCCGTGGCCCACGGGGGTCCTCTTTATTTTTAGTTAGATTTGTCTTTTCCTTTTGTTTATTTCACTTTCTTTTATTTCATTTTAATATATTTAGACATTTTCAAAATGGTGTTTGTTGCACTATAATCACCTAGGCATTTAATCGCACGCTCCGAACATTTTAGTTTAATATTTTGAAAACTTTGTCATTGGACATTAATTTGAATTTGAATTTAAAAAGGTTTCGGATCATGGCGAGGTTAGCAGCAATAAGAGTGTTGATGTGGCATCATTAACAGAGGTTACTGTAGCTTGATTATCCGGGCGTCACAATTCTCCTCCACTACAAGAAATCTCGTCCCGAGATTTAAGAGGTAGTGAAAGGGGGGAAGGTTTGGTAACGAATCTAGCGAGTCTTCTCATTCTGGCTTGCTCTTCTCGAAGAGGCCGGTCCAATATATTGATGTCTTCATTTCTCTGCTTTAGGTCATCTTGATGAAGTCGTCCTTTCTTCGGGGGGTCCCTTCATGCTTACGAATAGGTAAGGGGTAGCTCGGCTACGACAGAAGGCTTAAGGGGTAATCGTCTGGGGTTTATCTCGTGAATAAATAGATGAGTATCTCTCGAGTTGAACAAATCGAGAGTAAGGTAAGAAGGTACAATAAGGAGTTCCAAGCGGATAGACAGTTGCTCGAAGTCTGAACCAGAGTGAGAAAGGGGTTCAGAGCAGCGAGAGTAAGTATTGCGTCTGATACCAGAATAGAACACTAGGAATATGGCCCGTGAATTAAATACGAAGCCAAGCGCGAGGAATAACTTTGGGAATAGGGGGTGTACAGGACAGTCAGGTTTCGATCCTGTGGAACTGTGGGTTATGGGCCCACCATGTGGTTTTTTTTAATAGGAGCAGTGACATCTTTCACGGTCATGATAGCAAGGCATTCAGAGAGTACCATGTCAGTTATGTCGGCATCAACGTTGGTACCAAGGGCGAGGGACGAAGAGAACCCCTTTCCTGCTCGTTGCACGAGGCGGACCAATAGGCAAGGTTCTCGTCCATCGGTGGCTACCGAATGTCATCAATGAGTAATGTGGTCTTACCGACAGAGTTGTACCTCGAGGTGTTTGCACAAGCCAGTGGATTATTATCGCTTTTATCATATAGATCATAGAAAAGGTTCAAACAAACCAATGGAAGGAAAATATGATCATCAGATTAAACAGAACAATGGAACGGAAAATATGTTTAAACACATATTTCAAGGGTATATCCTTCCCAAGGACAAGCAAGGAAGATATCCATGACAGGATATAAAGTAGAAAACCATTTAGGTAAGGGGGGAGGAATCTCATGATATTACCCATACAACGGTGTTAGGATAAATGATAAATAAAATTTAGCATCGTGCTTCAAATGTTCCTGTTGAAAATCGGAGTACCATTGACATGCTTCGAGATAGCATTGACATGGTCTTCAGGTGAAGTTCAGAGTTTGGAAACACGAAGGATCCATTAGGAATAACTTGTAGAATAAGTCTTACAGTTCCCTCCTGGAAGAATGGATAACCTTGCCAAACGGAACAACTATAACAATAGGTCCTCCGGCCAGGGGTGCTAGGCATGACATCACCTTACCGGGTCTTATGAAGACTAGCGTTATAACTCTTGTAAATATGTTCCAACCATCATATCTGATGGAGATTCAGATATGATTGGTGTCAGGATAACTCAGACTTAAGATTCCTGAGAAGAAAGGTGCAACACAATTGTCGAGATGGCATTGTAAGATTCTCGGGAAATGAACTATGGGAGCGAGTTTCAACACAAGAGTTCATCATTCAAACCAAAGAGAGGATGACGGGGTAGCTGATGGAGCCAGTGACAATCCTCGAGATTTCCAAAAAGGTGGACTTCCACAATTATGTGAACAAGGTGATAGCATTTGTCAGATCAAATGGTATAATGATGTATGCTCGAGGAAAACATACAGAATTAAACATTGGTTGAAAGGTGCACCCGAAATATGGGCTAGGTTGCACGACTAACATTGGAATGGTAATTCAATAATCAACAGTCTAAGAATAAACGGCCGACCATTAACTTCAAAGCAATAGGGTTGCTACAAGGGCGGAATCCAAACAGCACCACTCACTTGCTGGTACCCCGGTTGGAATCAACACAAGGACCAAGAAAGAATGGTGATGGTGAGAAGTATCACCATACCAAGAATTCTCAAGAGGTGGTGAAATTCCCACGGCATTCTTGACATAAAAGGTGGTAATATTACAAGGTAAAGAAGAACAATGCTGGGTAGCAAGGAACTCAAGGTATAACACAAAACACGAACAAGTTTGTGTTGAACTGAGGGCAATAAAGTGGTCGATGATAACACGAAACATCGAGGGGCAAGGATGGTATTACCCATCAAGAATTCGATATATATCTTGGTAGAGCTTAGGATGTTGATGATGATCACGACACAGTTGTTGAGAGATTTCATGAAGATGTAATCGATCGGCGATGACATCAAGTCAACGGAAACGATGAAGCCAAAGTCATTGGAACCATGGGTACGACACAAACTCGAAATCAAGCTTGCTGTCCAAGGACAAACGGTATGACGAGGAGGATCGATTGTAAGATTAGCTCACCATTGAAATTTGTGCTCCGAGAAGAAGGACCGGGTAACACAGTTAAAATCATCATGACAATGATATAGCCAAACAGGCTAGGAATAGCGTGATCGGGTACAAACTCGTACTTATAGAAGCTTACTGAAGAGTTGTTGAACCGTAGTGCGGACTCGGTTCAGTTATCGGTGTTTTTGAGTGTATAATAACTCAGAGCCCGTGAAAAAATTGGAATCAGTGGGAAGGTAACACTTGATGAAGAACTCATAAGAAGTTATGCAGTTCCATGATAATCTCGAGATACTGTGGGGGTAATACTCGACTGCATCAAGTAGAGGTTGGACTAGGTTAATGCTCTGCAGAAGACAAGTACTCTAACTTGTCCGAGAAATGGAATCAAGAAGAAAATATGGTCGGAACCACGGTGCAAAAAGACCAAGCATAGATAAGAGAAGTAGTTATAACAAGGGGATTATTATTACTACAAGAAGCTTCCATGCTAAGTTCCACCTCGGGTCCATGGGCATGAACAAAAAGTTCAAGGTCGACTCCCACTTCTCCAAAGCATAACCTTACATTCACTTCTCGTTTCGATAATGGTATTAGTGTTAAAAGTTTTACCTGGTAAAATACCAGATGAGTATGACCCGTGAAATCTTCGGCTCACATAGATTAGGAAAAGGCATAGGTTCAACCCATCGTGGTCTCTTAGGAACATATACCACAAACTTCAATAGTAAATACCACCAGCTCGAAAGCAGAGCATGGTTGGCCAAGTGGATGATACAATTTACCAAGGGCATTATGTATCAGGTAAAGAACTCTCAAGAATTTTGGTTGTGAAGGACATTGTCGGATAATAACCCGGCAATGGGTATGGCGTGATCCACAACGGGCTGATGTGAGTATCGGTACTCAATCTAAGGAAGAAGGAATGCCAAGGCATCGGATTATGGAAACAATGACTAATTCAAAGCTTAATGCTAAGAAATTTTGATTTCCAAAACAAAGGATCGAAGCGAGACACTACGATCAAGGATGGATAAGCTGGATAGACCAGAGGCACAATTGACGACAAATAGTTTGGTCGAGAACCAGCTCATGTTCAAAAAATGACGTCTGATCCAGAAGGATGAATTCTAGGACTCGACTGATGATTGTGGACATTCACAACGCATTGAATCAATGGACTCAAAAATGATGGTGACAAAGGAAGCCAATATTATTACTATACTTACGGGATTAATCATAATGAAAGCAAACAAGAAATTCCAGAGCAATGGGTTGCTGAGGATTTTCGAAAGATCAGTGGTATTTCGAAGACTTGTGTGTAACACATGATCAACCGGGGGATGAGCGGATACTCGATAAGTGTGAGAATTAACCGTAGGGGTATTCAGGTGACAAAGAACAACAAGGCAGTAAGCTCAAAGGATTATCGAAACAACAACGAGTTTTTTAGGGTATCTTGTAATAACGAGACCAACTGGGGATGAATGTAAGAATAACAACTGCAAGTAGTTATCCATAAGGGTTCTGATTGGAAGGGAATTGCAAGAGGATGGCACAAAGTATCGAGGGAACGTCCGAGAGTATTGTCAGAATCTTCTGTTGAAGCAGTCGATCATCCGTATTAAAGGGCTCTCCGGCAGGAAGTGGTAACGAGAACCTAGAGTTAGATTTTAGCAAAATCATTTAACCCGAATAGAAGAGATGTCAGAGTCCCAGAGTATAGGTCAAGGAGTAAAAGATCCTAGTACCACCCGATGGCGACGTGGGCCCGTAAGGCGCACAGCCAAGTTAGTAAAAAAATTTGCAATGTCTAGACTCGACTTCGTCCAAGGAGTGTGGAAGGGGGATTCCTACAGGCAGTCGGCTCTGATACCAACTTGTGACGCCCCCGATTTAATCGAACACTAATCATGCACGCAAATGTGTACGATCAAGATCAGGGACTCACGGGAAGATATCACAACACAACTCTAGAACATAAAATAAGTCATACAAGCATCATAATACAAGCCAGGGCCTCGAGGGCTCGAATACAAGTGCTCGATCATAGACGAGTCAGCGGAAGCAACAATATCTGAGTACAGACATAAGTTAAACAACTTTGCTTTAAGAAGGCTAGCACAAACTGGGATACAGATCGAAAGAGGCGCAGGCCTCTGCAGGATCCTCCTAAACTACTCACAGTGGTCGTCGCCGGGCTGCACGTAGTAGTAGGCGCCTCCAGTGTAGTAGTAGTCGTCATCGACGGTGGCGTCTGGCTCCTGGGCTCCATCGTCTGGTTGCAGCAATCGAGTAGAGATAGGGGGAAAAAGGGGGAAACAATGCAACCGTGAGTACTCATCCAAAGTACTCGCAAGCAAGGAGCTACACTACATATGCATGGATATATGTGTAAAGGGCCATATCAGTGGACTGAATCAGAATGCCGTAATAAGAGGGATAGCTAGTCTTATCGAAGACTACGCTTCGGTCACCTTCGCCTTGCAACAGGTAGAAGAGGGTAGGTTGAAGTCCTCCAAGTAACATCACATAGCAATAATCCTACCCGGCGATCCCTCCTCATTGCCACGAGAGAGAGCGACCACCGGTTGTATCCGCACTTGGAAGGGTGTGTTTTATTAAGTATCCGGTTCTAGTTGTCATAAGGTCAAGGTACAACTCCAAGTCGCCCTGTTACCGAAGATCACGGCTATTCGAATAGATTAACTTCCTGCAGGCTGCACCAATTTACCCAACACGTTTGATCCCATTTGGCGGACACACTTTCTGGGTCATGCCCGGCATGGAAGATCAACACGTCGCAGCCCCACCTAGGCTCAATAGAGAGGCCCGACGCCGGTCTAAACCTAAGCGCATAGGGGTGCAGGCCCATCGCCTCGAAAGCACACACACACGATGCGTCTGTGACGGAAGCGTAATCTAGCCCCCTTAATACAAGAGCAGGCTTACGTTCCAATCCGGCGCGCGCCACTCAGTCGCTGGCGTCACGAAGTGCTTCGGCTGATACCACGACGCCGGGATACCCATAACTACTCCCACGTAGATGGTTAGTGCGTATAGGCTCGTAGCCAACTCAGATCAAATACCAAGATCTCGTTATGCATGTTAAGTATCCGCGAACGCCGAACAGGGCCAGGCCCACCTCTCTCCTAGGCGGTCTCAACCTGCCCTGTCGCTCCGCCACAAAGATCCACTTGCGGGTGCTCCACAAGCCGACCCGACTTTAGTCACCACATGTATCATGTATAAGTATAAGTATATACCCGTGATCACCTCCCGAGTGATCACGGCCCGATAGTATAGCAAAGCAGACGGACAAGAATGTAGGGCCACAGATGGAAATACTAGCATCCTATACTAAGCATATAGGATTGCGGTAAAGGTAACAACAGAGTAACAAGGACATGCTATGCATCGGGATAGGTATAATGAAGCAGTAACATGCTACACTACTCTAATGCAAGCAGTATAGAGTAGAATAGGCGATATCTGGTGATCAAGGGGGGGCTTGCCTGGTTGCTCTGGCAAGAGAGAGGGGTTGTCAACTCCGTAGTCGAACTGGGCAGCAGCAGCGTCGGTCTCGTAGTCTACCGGAGAGAAGAGGGGGAAGAAACAATGAATACCATCTAAACAGATGCATATCGATGCATGACATGACAAGTAACGATGCTAGGTGTGCCCTAACATGGTATGAGGTGATGCCGGTTAAGGGGGGAAACATCCGGGAAAGTATTCCCGGTGTTTCGATTTTCAAGCAAGAGGAGCCGGAGGGGGAAAGTCGCGAGTTCGATAGGTTAGGGGGGTGTGGCGGACGAACTGGTTGCGTATCCGGAATCGTCTCGTTGATCTGAGCAACTTTCATGTTGAATATATTTTAATCCGAGTTACGGATTAAAAGATATGACTTTCTAAAGATTTTATTAATTTCTGGAATTTAATTAATTATTTAATCCAACATTATCCAGAATAGTAAATGATGACGTCAGCATGACATCAGAGTGATGTCAGCAGTCAACGTTGACCATTCACCTGGTCAACCTGATGTGTGGGTCCAGTGGGACTCACCTGTCATTCTCTGTTTAGTTTAATTACAGATTAGTTAATCTAATTCGTGATTAGGTTAATCTAATCCGGATTAATTAACTTAATTAATTACTTAATTAACTAATTAATATTTTAATTATTTTAATTATTACTTATTTATTTATATTATTATTTTATTTTATTTTTTAATTCTTTTTTTATAAACGTTCTAGGCGGGTCCCGCCTGTCATTGGCCCCTGTGGGGGTTAGCGGGTTTGCCCCAGCGGGTGCGGGCGCAACCCATGAGCGTGCGGGCGAAGGGGCACCTGCACGCGAGGCCACCAGGGGCGAGGCGGGGCGCCAGAATCCGGCGAGGTAGGGGGGAAAGGGCCGGCCAGCTCCGGCGAGCGGCGGGAACGGGCAGCAGGGCTCGGCAGCGTGACGGCCAGAGGCGACGGGCGCAGGGGCGCGCCATGGACGGGCGAGACCAGCCTTGGTGCGCGGACGCTGGCATACAAGACGGCCAGGGCGCGGCCGTCGACGCGATGAGCGCAGGGACGGGGCTTCGGGTGAGGACGAGCGCGGAGCGAGCTCCGGCCATGGCGACCGAGCGCGGGGACGACCTCAACGGCGACAGAGCGAAGCAGGGGGGAAGGAGAGGGGCGATGCTCACGGTGGGGGGCGAGGGTTCAGGGCAGAGGGCTCGCGACGGTCGGGAGGACCGGGCGAGGAGGAGGTCGAGGCGGCGGAGCTCGTGGAGGGGGCCGGGAAGGGCGGCGCCTGGTCGCCGGGCGACGAGGGCGGCGGGCGACGAGGTCGAGGGCGCTGGCGCTGAACGGGCGGCCTCGCACGGGCGCAGGAGGAGGCCGAGGCACGCAGGCGATGGCGGCGTTCACGGAGACCTCGAGCGGGCACGCCGGGCGAGGTGGCTGCCGACGAGGCAGGCAGCGGTGTGGCGTTCGAAAGCGGCGGCGGGCGCTTTTCCCGATCCAGATCGGGGAAAGCGAGGGGGCGAAGGGTCTCGCCCCGATCCGGATTGGACTGTGAAGGGGAACGACGGGGGAGTGCGGGGCGAGTGGGGCGTGGGGGAATCGGGGGCTAGGGTTTCGGGTGTGGGATGGGTTATCGAGAGTGAGGGGCCGGTTGGGCCGGCCAGTGAAACCTTGCCTAGTTGGCCTCGGGGCCATCTGGGCCGTGTTGACGATGGGGGGGTCCTCTTTTATTTTTAGTTAGATTTGTCTTTTCCTTTTGTTTATTTCACTTTACATTTTATTTCATTTTAATATATTTAGACATTTTCAAAAATGGTGTTTGTTGCACTATAATCACCTAGGCATTTAACTGCATGCTCCGAACATTTTAGTTTAATATTTTGAAAACTTTGTCGCTGGACATTAAAAAGGTTTCGGATCATGGCGAGGTTAGCAGCAATAAGAGTGTTGACGTGGCATCATTAACAGAGGTTACTGTAGCTTGATTATCCGGGCGTCACATACAAATGGAAAAACAGTGGTTGGTACACCTACTTGAACAGTGTACAGTGTACTCTACCTAACCCTGACGGCAAGGGACAAAAGCATTAAATGCCCGTCCTCGCCTACTTGATCTGCTTGAGGGGACCGTCGGAGCGCCACCGATTCGCCACGATGGCAAGCTTGTCGCCACCGCTTATCGCTGCTCCCCGCTGCTGCCTGACCTCTTGACACGTGCGCATGGAATGGTCCCATGGCGACACGTTGGTGGATGAGCCGGAGCGGAGATGAAGAGAGGTTGCCTTCCGCGACAAGTGCCTTGCCGCGGCTGAATCCT
Organism: Aegilops bicornis; assembly: GCA_021605145.1. Classification (NCBI taxonomy): domain Eukaryota; kingdom Viridiplantae; phylum Streptophyta; class Magnoliopsida; order Poales; family Poaceae; genus Aegilops; species Aegilops bicornis. The sequence goes on from CM038675.1 coordinate 590,505,279, forward strand.
TCTCGCGTCCGGAGGCTTGTCGCTCTCCGAGCCTTCCCGGCAAGCTCCTCTTGCCGGGGTCTTGTCTTCTGCGTGCCTTGAGTGGCCTTCCCGGCAAGAGTGGATGAGCCGGAGCGGAGATGAAGAGAGGTTGCTGCGCGGCAAGTGCCTTGCCGCGGCTGAATCCTGTCGGCGTCCGAGGCTTGTCGCTCTCGGCGTTCGGCAAGCTCCTCTTGCCGGGGTCTTGTCTTCTGCGTGCCTTGAGTGGCCTTCCCGGCAAGCTCCTCTTGCCGGGGCCTTGTCTTCTTGGTTAAATACTTTGTTCTTGAATGGCTCCAAAGGAACCACGGAGGATCTTGGCGGCGACAAGGCAAGCCTTGCCGCGGAGGGCTGCAACTGCCCGTGCACAAGTTCGGGATACTAGGGTACCCCTACTCTAGTACACTGACAGTTGTGGAGGGGGTTTTTATAGGCGGGGCGGCAAGGAGGGCTCGGGCTCCGCCGGAGGACAGCTGTCGCCGGCGCCCGGCGGTGAATGGTGCCAGCGAGAGGGGGAGACGGCGATGAGGTTCACGCGGGAGTTGTGCGCGGACGCGGACGAGCACAGGAGCGAGGAAGAAAGGGACGAACACAGTGCGCGGGCACTGTGCCGTTGGCCGGACTGTGCCCGTGCTTGCTGCGGCAAGCTCCGGCGTCGGCGAGCGCCAGGGTGGAGTAAAGGAGGTGGAGACGAGGGTGGTGGCGCGGGGGGACACGCCCTGGCTGGCCGAGCAGCGGGCACGCGCGCCACAAAGCGACGCGGCAGAGCGTTGCTTGGCATGCCAAAGACTTTGGACGAACGCGGTCACCGCGTGGACCATGACATCAGGCCACATACGCACTAACCATGATGTCTGGCGTGTAGTCCTTAGTAACTTTAGGTGTTACCATGGCTCGGTTGGTTTCCAGGTGTAGTAGAAGTGAAATGGTGAAGATGTTTAGTTACTGGACAGAAACTTTGAAAAGTTACCGTGGTCAAACCACAGGGCTTCAAGGGCTGATCTTTGGGGTTTTACTGACTCTTATTAAAGTGAATAAGCACAGGGAAAAACCAGCTACAATGGAGCTAGTAAAAAGGTAGTTGCTGTAGAAACTACCATTTCAAAGAAAGAAGTGAAAATATTTTTCTGTAGCAAAAATACTCCAAAAAGTGGTGAAATATTTTTGCTCGAGAAGTGCCCTAGGGTCCAAAGAATATTTGGGATTTTTCTCAGGATTTTTAGGGCAACAGAAATGAGGGTTGCTTTGGAGGTCAAAGAGTTTGGCTAGGGTTTAAGAGGCAAAATGAATATTTTTCATTTAAGAAAAATATTCCAAGCAGTATTGTTGGGTTGGCCAGGGGTGAAATGATGGATTAGAAGAGGAGAGGGGCACTTGGGTGAAAATCAAGGGATACCCAAGTGATCAAGTCCAAATGGAATGATTCAAAAACTCCAAATCCAAAACCAACTCAGTTGAAAATCAAGCAAAGAAAAGACGGCAAAAACCAGGCTGTGATAGTATTTCAATTATGAAATCCTGCTTCCTTAATATGGGAATGAAATATATTATGTGTTTAATATGAATGTCAATTAGATTAATAAATGGATTATTAATAATAGGTCAATTAGCCTGCTAATGGCGAATTAGCCTGCTAATGGCGAATTAGCCTGCTAATTGGTTTTTGCTATTGCAAACGGTTATTGAGGAAATACCATGGGCGATGACCTAAGGCAACGCACACAGTTTCTAGGAATAAACCGTGTTGTATCGATGAACAATCACACACGACATTCTCTTCAAAATTGTTTGTGTTAGGCCACCTTGCGCAAACATTTTACCACATAAAATCTGTGTGTGATGCACAACCTTTGCCACACAGTTTCTTCTACGCATCATGTGTGATGCATTCAATAACGGAAACGATAAAATTGTTAATATTGTGTGCGATGGCAACGCTATCACAAACGATTTAACGGGGAAAATTGTGTGTGATGTACCAGCGAACGGAAACGTTTTCCTTCGAGCGACTGTGTGGGATGCATATACGAACGAAAATGTTTAGCGGGGACTGACTGTGTGGGATGTACTTACGACCAGAAACAATTTCCCTGTATAATTGTATTTTTTTAGCACTACTGTACGGATGACCGTATTTGCTCGCTCGCCAGTCGCACACGACCTCATTTTGCCGAGCGTGTGTGCCAGGAGGGCATATCCCCGACGGTTTCTGGGTCGTGTGGGAAGGACCCCCCTATCACCGACACTCACTTGGCGACGGTTCCAAATGCCATCGCGGAAAGGGGTTAAAAACTGTTTGTATATTACCTCGTTGTACCAGTGCCATCACAAAGTACCTCTGCCATTGCAAGATAAATCAATCTATTTGGCCAAAACAAACAGATAGATCAGAGAGAAATACATAAAAGAATTCAGAGAAGACTCAATTAATATTGATGAATAATATGATCATAAACCCACAATTCATCGGATCACAACAAACACACCACAAAAGAAGATTACATTGAATAGAACTCCAAGAAGATCGAGGTGAACATTGTATTAAAGAACAAAGAGAGAGAAGAAGCCATCTAGCTACTAGGTATGGACCCGTATGTCTATGGTGAATTACTTACGCATCATCGGAAGGGCATCAAGAATGTTGTAGAAGCCCTCCGTAATCGATTCCCCCTCCGGTAGAGTACCGGAGAACGCCTCCAGATGGGATCTCCGAAGAACAGAAACTTGCAGCGGAGGAAAAAGTGTTTCGGGTGGCTCTCACATGTATTGGGAATATTTGAGAATTTATAGAGGTGGAATTAGGTCAAGATGTGCCACTAGGGGCCCACAAGCCCAGGGGCGCCCCCCAAGGCGTGCCCGGTGAGCTTGTCACCCCCTCGTGGCTCATCTGGTATTCTCCGAAACCTTCTAGGGTCTCTCTTGGTCCAGAAAAAATCATCAAAATATTTCGTAGAGTTTGGACTCCGTTTGGTACTGGTTTCCTGAAAAGCCAAAAACCAGCAAAAAAACAACAACTGGCAGTGGGCACTAGGTTAATAGGTTAGTCCCACAAAGTGATATATAAATGCATATAAAACATCCAAGATTGATACTATAATTGCATGGAACAATAAAAAATTATAGATAAGTTGGAGACGTATCAAGCATCCCCAAGCTTAATTCATGCTCGTCCTCAAGTAGGTAAATGATAAAAACAGAATTTTTGATGTGGAATGCTACCTAACATGTCTATCATGTAATCTTTGTTTTATGGTATGAATATTTAGATCCGAATGATTCGAAGCAATAGTCTATAATTTGGCATAAAGACATCAATACTCAGGCATGCTAACAAACAATCATGTCTTTAAAATAAAAATGCTAAAGAATGTTATCCCTACCAAATCATATAGCCTTGTCATGCTCCATATTCTTAACACAAAGTATAAACCATGCACTACCTCGGTGTTAGCCAAGCAATTAGTTCATACTTTTTAACGCGCTTCAACTTTTTCAACCCCCACGCAATACATGAGCACAAGCCATGGATATAGCACTATGGGTGGAACAGAGTACAGTGGTAGATATTAATATGGAGAAGTCTAAAAAGGAAGAAATTCTCACATCAATGCGTCTAATCAACAGGCTATGGAGATGCCCATCAATTGATGGCAACGCAAGGAGTAGGGATTGCTATGCAACGGATACACTAAGAGCTTTAAGTGTATGAGAACTCAAACTGAAAACTGAGTGGGTGTGCATCCAACTTGCCTGCTCTAGAAGACCTTGGGCATTTGAGGAAGCCCATCATCAAAATATAAAAAACAAGTTCTACAATGAAAAATTCCCACTAGTATATGAAAGTGACTACATAGGAGACTTTCTATATGAAAAACATGGGGCTACTTTGAAGCACAAGTGTGTAAAAGGATAGTAACATTGCCCCTTCTCTCTTCTTCTCTCATTTTTTTCTTTCTTTCTCTTTTTTTATTTTTTTGTGGGCTCTTTTTGGCCTCTCTTTTTTCTCCCTTTTTTTATATTTCCTCACTTGGACAATGCTCTCATAATGAATAATGATGATCACCACACTTCTATTTACTTCCAACTCAAAATTACAAATCGATACTAGAACAAAATATGACTCTATGAATGCCTCTGGGAGTGTGCCAGAATGTGCAATTATCTAGCATAATATGTGTAAAAATGATGAACGGTGGCTGAGCCACAAATACTATGTCAACTACATGATCATGCAAAGCAATATGACAATGATAATGTGTGCCATATAAACGGAACGGTGGAAGTTGCATGGAAGTATATCTCGGAATGGCTATGGAAATGCCATAATAGGTAGGTATCATGGCTGTTTTGAGGAAGATATAAGGAGGCTTGGACTCCGCCGCGCGGGTAGGTCGCCGGTGGCTTACCCCGGCCGTGCCGACGTGGCGTTGTCATTAGCGACTAATGATGCCACTAACTAACCCCCAGGCTCACTAACACATGGGCCCATGCCCTACCTAACCCTGGTTTTGTTTCTGTTTAGCTTAGTTAAAACCCAGTGAGACCCATGGGCCAGAGTTGATCGGGCTGACGTGGTCGTTGACCGGTCCCACATGTCGGCGAACCTAACCAGCACTGTGACACTGACCAATGGGACCCACTGGTCAGGTTTGACCTGGACCACCCCTATTGACTTGCTGACGTCACACCGATGTCGTGCTGATGCAGTTAACAATTTTCTGGATTAAAAATAATTTAGAAAATTCCACAAATGTTATAAACTTCAAAAATTCAAAGAAAATTAACCGTAGCTCAGAATGAAATAACTTATATATGAAAAATTATCAGAAAAGTCCAATCTATCCATTTGTACCATTTTTTGCATGTTAGAACAACTTATGACTACTATTTAGGGCAAATCAAATAAATGGCATTTGAGTATCCACATATGGAGTTTGAATTTGAATCTTGTGTTCAAACCAACTTCATTTAAATTGCTGCTAGTTGCATTAGCTCAAATCACAAGATGTTGCCATGTCATGATCATGCATCATATTGTTGCATTGCTTGATTGTGTTCCCTCTTGTTTCCCGGTGGTTGTTCCCCCTCGGTAGACGTGTGTTCCTACGATGAGTTCGATGACACCGATGAAGAGCTATATCAGGAGTGCCAGGAAAGCAAAAACACCTTGTTCATTCCGATACAATCCCACTCTCTCGGTCTTGCTCACTTTTATTGCATTAGGATAATAACGTTTCAACTGTTACCTTTTCTCGGTAGTTGAACCCATTCCTTTGAATGACCTGTCATTGTCACCAAATAGCTAAACCATCCTAGCATGCTTAGGAGTTGCTTGAGCTTTGTTGCTTGAGCTTCCCGTGCCCTACAACCCCGCGCTGCTCGAGGCCGCACTTCGGCCATCACCACGAGCTCTGCTCTGGCGAGCTCCGACCATCCCATGACCTCCCACCTGCTCCGTTGGATGCGTGCGAGTGAGCGACTCCTCCTGGTGCCCTTCTCTCGCCCGGCCGCCTCCTGTAGCGTCGTCTCGTGTGGACTTCGCTGCGCGGGAAGGTCGCCGGCGGCTTAACCCCGGCCGTGCCGACGTGGCATCGTCATTAGCGACTAATGACGCCACTAACTAACCCCCAAGCTCACTGACACATGGGCCCATGCCCTAACTAACCCCAGTTTTGTTTCTGTTTAGGTTAGTTAAAACCCAGCGGGACCCACATGCCAGAGTTGACCTGGCTTACGTGGTCTATGACCGGTCCCACATGTTGACGACCCTAACCAGCACTATGACACTGACCAATGGGACCCACTGGTCAGGTTTGACCTGGACCGCCCATGCTGACTTGCTGACGTCACACCGGCATCATGCTGACGTAGTTAACAATTTTATGGATTAAAATAATTCAGAAAATTCGAGAAAATGTTATGAACTTCAAAAATTCATAGAAAATTAACCGTAGCTCACAATGAAATAATTTATATATGAAAATTTATCAGAAAAATCCAATCTATCCATTTGTACCATTTTCATGCATGTTATAAAAACTTATGACTATTGTTTTGGGCAAATCAAATAATTGGCATTTGAATATCCACATATGGAGTTTGAATTTGAATCTTGTGTTCAAACCAACTTCATTTAAATTGCTGCTAGTTGCATTAGCTCAAATCACAGCATGTTGTCATGTCATGATCATGCATCATATTGTTGCATTGCATTGATTGTGTTCCCTCTTGTTTGCTGGTGGTTGTTCCCCCTCGGTAGACATATGTTCCGACGATGAGTTCGATGACACCGATGAAGAGCTATATCATCTTCAGGAGTGCCAGGCAAGCAAGAAACCCTTGTTCATTCTGATACAATCCCACTCTCTTGCTCTTTCTCTCTTTTATTGCATTAGGATAATAATGTTTCAACTATTACCTTTTCTCGGTAGTTGAACCCATTCCTTTGCATGACTTGTCATTGTCACCAAATAGCTAAACCATCCTAGCATGCTTAGGAGTTGCTTGAGCTTTGTTGCGACCACTCTTCCATGCTCGCTTGCTATGCTTAGAGTTGTGTTGGGTCTGATCCATCTGGGTGATGAATTGGAATGATCATGTCCTAATGAGGAGACATAAGTGTCTTGACCCGTTTTGGTCAAGTTGGTGATGAGAGGCCGTGTTGGAAAACATGGTGGCTTGTCTTGTGATACGGCTCACATGAATTGAGTTATGTGCTTATCAGAGCCTACCTTGCAGTTACACGGACATTTGCGGTCAGTTGTGCGGGAAGGGGATGCATGGTGCGTGTGTCCGGGTGACACACGGTATGGCACAGTGTCCGGGCTGGACGTAGATATGTGTTCCAAGAGGGAACGTTGTTGATGGGACGGGGACGGGTTCCTTTGAGTCAGGGTTAACATGATCTATTCGAATAGCCGCGTCCGCGGTAAAGGACTACTGGCTTGCTTATGTAGTTCATAGACAAGTGAAAGTGGATACTCTAAAATGCGCAAGATAAGAGTGAGTGCTATGGATGGCCTCTCATAGGGAGACGGGAGCGGATCCATAGTGGTGTATTGATATGGTGAATATGTGGACTCATGTGCGTCACCTCAAAAGAGTTACCAGCAGTCGTAGTACAGGATAGCCATTGACTCAAAGCTGGCTTGATGCAGTTAAACTCCACCACCCCTTTGTTGATACTGATGCATATGTAGCTAGTTCTGATTTAAGTCTTGTTGAGTACATTTGTACTCACGTTGCTTAATTTATGTTTTTGCAGAGAGACTTCAGTCTCACTAGTAGTTCCTCGTGGACTTCGATGTTTAGCTTGTTACCTCAGCTAAGATCTTGTGCCCTCGGGAAGGTCTTGTAGATAGTCAGGCTTCTCAGCCTTTTTTGTTTGTAGTTGTTTGTACTGAGACAAGTTAAGCTTCCGCATGTGCTTATTGCTTGTATGACTTGAATGCTGGGTCATCAGACCCATGTTTGTAATATCTGGCTCCTCGGAACCTAATGAATAAATACTTTGAGTCGTAGAGTCTTGTTGTGATGCCATGTTGTATTTGCATATATCGAGCATAATGTGTATATGTTATTGAAATGCTTGGTATGTGTGGGATCCGACAACCTGGTTGTTTATTCTTGGTAGCCTCTCTTATGGGGAAATGTCTCCTAGTGCTTCCACTGAGCCATGGTAGCTTGCTACTGCTCCGGAACACTTAGGTTGGCCGACATGTGTCCTTCTTTGTTCCTATGTCTGTTCCTTCGAGGAAATGTCATGCATTGTTCCTTTAAGTCTTTGTAGCTTGCTACGACTTGGGTTCATATGTTGATGACCGACATGTTCGTTGCTGGGTCATGTATGCCTGTCCCTATAAGTTAGTGCCACCTTGGGTTTACGACTAGTCATGTCGGCCCGGGTTCTCTGTCATATCGATGCTAGCGACACTATCATATACCTGAGCCAAAAGGCGCAAACGGTCTCGGGCCAGGTAAGATAGCACCCGCGGGAATACCATGCGTGAGGCCGCAAAGTGATATGATGTGTTACATGCTAGATCGGTGTGACTTAGGATCGGGTCCTGACAGCTTTGGTATCAGAGCCTGACTACATGTAGGATTACCAAGCCAAACTGGTCGAAGTTGAATCTAGAAATTCTTTAGTTATATAAGGGAATTGATTGCGGAAGGGAACATAAGGCTCTTTTTACTTCTTTACCTTATGTCTTCAGATCCGAGTCATCCTATCTTCCTACGGTGTTAAGGAACTAGGCTTTCTCTTCTTTCTATCAGGATCACGTGTTACTAATCCGTAGACTTATAGAATTGATGGATTCAAGCCTCAGTTCAGTCCCTACTACTTCCGTATGTTGACGGTTGATCTCGGAACCTTGATATCGTGATGTTGAGTGGTTATGCCACCATTTTGTAGGAGTCTAAAAACTCTTTGAGCATTTACAGCCATTATGTTGTCCGAGTCATACCAGGTTTCTAAATAGTCTGATGCATTTGCAACTCCCTTCTTTCTGTTCCTGATGTTTCATTGGGCCAAATTAAGCACACTAACTGGTGTGTTGAGGTACTCCATTGCCTCGACATATATGTTGGAGCTATTATTATGAATTAGAATATATAGAGACCCACCCAGTGATCCAACCTTGTATTCTATTCCTAGTGTGATGATTCTGGCCGTCATTCTCGAGAGCATCCCATGATGCCATTTAGTTAGTAGGCATTCTATTATTGGGTTCTTGAACCCGAGATTCACCCTACTTACTTCATGTTTATAGTGCTTGCTAGTTCCTTTAGGATATTAGTAACCTTTGCAATAGTCCTCGAGGTCTGTGGTATTTCCTTCTTCCAAATACCATGAACTGCTTATGGAAGAAGTTCTAGAACCAAAAGATCACAATAAGATTGCTCTCGATGAGTTCCCCATTCTATATTGTGACTCTGACAGTCCTACCTCTCTGCATGGATTATCCGGAAGAAACCTGTTGAACTTGGTTTGACATATTAATCTATGCATCCACAACTCAGAAAGTTATATGTTCCTTGAGTGGTCCCTCTTTGATTGTATTTCGGCCTTCGTCTATCAGTTGATAGTCAAGAGTATGTGTGCATTTGTGTTCATTGATGCCTTTTAATTTTTTGATCCGTCAAGCCATTCTACTTCGGAATGACTAGGAGAAACAAACTCCAGTACCTTGTCCATTTCGAGGATTGGGTCAAAGCAGTTGTAATCCACAGATTAAAATGCCAACCCAGCTTTTGTTCTGTTTTACCCTGGAGTATTACCCCTTTTATGTCATGATTCTCATGGGAAATGCACACCATTCTATGAATTCTTGATGCAGTGATACTTCCTGCCATCATTATTCATTCATCGGTCCCCATGTTGTTGTAACCGGAATGCCGACAAGTGAACCATGATGTGTGAAATTGATGCTCCTAGCAACCCTGTTGCTTGGTAGTCAATGGATGGAAAATCTCATTCTTAGCGTGTTGGCTATTGAATTATCACTCTTAAGATTAATCGTGCTACCTAGTTTTATTTCTGGTGCGCTCTTCGATCCATGAGTTAGGATTGTGTCAACCTCTTGCTCTTTTGATCATATCATCTTTCCTGAAGAGCAAGATTGTCCTCGAGCTTAGTAACATATTCGTGGTTTGTGATTTTCCGATTATCTTCTCTGAAATATCACCAGGTTGTCCCCTGAACATTATGTTGAGTTCGTGATCAAGTTGGTTTATCCCTACAAACCACCCCTTCTCCAAGAATCTGTGTTGGATACTCCTGAACTAGTTGGATAAGCTAAACAATAACTTGGAGAATTGGAAGATAAAAGCTTTATCAAACTCAGTTCATTCCAAAGGGATATCCTTGTGTGTGTGTTGAAGAAAGATGATATCTTCATCTATTGATCTTCATGATCAGTTGTTGGATCTATTGTCTTGTCAAAACTTTGATTTGAGTGTGGGCTATCATCAAATCAAATCAGAACCAACAATATCCGTAATGTTGTCTTACCCGTGGTTGATCCCTCGAGCATACACCATTATATCCTTCGGTCTGACCAATGCTATCACCATGTTCACTAAATTGTGGAATTCCATCTACATGGAGATCTTGATAAATTGTTGTTGAGCCATCGACAACATCCTTGCCCTCTCCATGATTTTGTTGGACATTAAGCTAGTGTTGGAAACTTCTATAAGTATTATTTTCATGTCCCATTCATGAAGCATATGTTCGGATGAAAGAAGTAACTTCCCCTAATTCATGTGCATTTGATGCAAGTTGCCGCCGTGAATTCGAGAAAGTTAGTTTTTGCTTCATTGGAATCGTCCCAAGTCGGTCATGCATATCTGCGAAGTATTTTTTGGTTTGGAGACTTGCAACCTTCATTCCATATGTATTCCCTAGCACCCCAAGCCACGGATTGATTTTTTTAAGGAAAAGGAGTTGTTGTGCTAATCCTAGGTGATGCACAAGACTTCGTTACCCTAGATGATGGTTCCTCACCTGAACTCGGTAGTTTTTTATTATAAGACTACTATGTGGTCATGCTTGTTTAGGACAGCGTGTTCACATGCATGTAGCAGAACCAGCTCATGTTTTGGAGTTTTACTACCATAGTTCGTTCACAAGAATCTTGCAACGTTATCTCGTCAATTTGTGTTGCAAAGTTTCATTTTTCTTTCTAGACTTGATGAGTCTGGAATATCCTGACACCAACCAGATCTGAATCTCAGGCAGATATGATGGTTGGAACGTTCTCCAAGAACTATAATATTGGTCCCTCTATAACCCAGTAAATTGGATGTTGTGGCCAACACACCCAGCCGAAAGACCTATTATTGTAGTATCTTGTTTTATGAAGTTGGCCACCTCCCCATAAGGATTTCATAGGATTTACTCCAGTAGTTGTTCCTTATGGATTCTTGTGCACCCGAAGTCCGACCTTTTACTTGATGTTCTAGATACCAAACCATATCTATAAAAGGGTTACGCTAGCACATCAAGGAGAACATTAGAAGCGGAGTGCTAAATGTCTCTCGGTCAATCATCCAGATTTTGTTTCCTTGACCTTGCCAAGGTGAAATCTGAGAAGGTGTTATCTTCCTTTGTATCTGTATCCTCCACCAATATTCGTCATGGTAGTACGAGGTGTCACCAAGATCTTGGCACAGATGTTGGCAAACCTTGATGAATATGGAAGTGCTCAAGTTCTTGAGAGCATGCGCAAACATTAGGTTTTATCGTCGGCATTAATTGGGATTTGCTCTCAGTTTCCTCAATTATGCTATAACCATTCAAACAGTGGAATCACTCTCGATTGCTGAGTTTTTCCCCAGTTACTAGGATCATTCCCAGCATTTGCATTTTGTTCCCAGCTTGGACCGCCATTGTGCCAACTTTCCGTGGGTTGTCCCTCTCAGTAATTGTTGTTCGGGATCATCTCCAAAAGTGGACTTACCATGGGTCCCATCCATTTCCAATGATAAGAAAAAATCGTCCATTGCGTTGTCTTCAACAAGGAAGTACACATCATCCATTCTAGTATGAGTATGTCATGTATACTACGCAACCTTCTTCTTGTAGACGTTGTTGGGACTCCAAGTGCAAAGGTTTGTAGGACAGTAGTAAATTTTCCTCAAGTGGATGACCTAAGGTTTATCAATCCGTGGGGGCGTAGGATGAAGATGGTCTCTCTCAAACAACCCCGCAACCAAATAACAAAGATTCTCTTGTGTCCCCAACACACCCAATACAATGGTAAATTGTATAGGTGCACTAGTTCGACGAAGAGATTGTGATACAAGTGCAATATGGATGGTAGATATAGGTTTTTGCAATCTGAAAATATAAAAACAGCAAGGTAACAAGTGGTAAAAGTGAGCGAAAACAGTATTGCAATGAAACAAGGCCTAGGGTTCATACTTTCACTAGTGCAAGTTCTCTCAATAGTGATAACATAATTAGATCATATAACAATCCCTCAGCATGCAACAAAAAGTCACTTCAAAGTCACAAAAAGCGGAGAACAAACGAAGAGATTATTGTAGGGTACGAAACCACCTCAAAGTTATTCTTTCCGATCAATCCATTGGGCTATTCCTAAAAGTGTCACAAACAGCCCTAGAGATCGTAGTAAAATAACACCTTAAGACACACATCAACCAAAACCCTAATGTCACCTAGATACTCCAATATCACTTCAGGTATTCGCGGGTATGATTATACGATTGATATGCATCACACAATCTCGGATTCATCTATTCAAACCAACACAAAGTACTTCATAGAGTGCCGCAAAGTTTCTACCGGAGAGTCAAGAGGAAAACGTGTGCCAACCCCTATGCATAAATTCCCAAGGTCACGGAACCCGCAAGTTGATCACCAAAACATACATCAAGTGAATCAATAGAATACCCCATTGTCACCACGGGTATCCCATGCAAGACATACATCAAGTGTTCTCAAATCCTTAAAGACTCAATCCGATAAGATAACTTCAAAGGGAAAACTCAATCCATTACAAGAAGGTAAAGGGGGGAAAACATCATAAGATCCAACTATAATAGCAAAGCTCACGGTACATCAAGATCGTGCAAAATCAAGAACACGAGAGAGAGAGAGAGAGAGATCAAACACATAGCTACTAGTACATACCCTCAGCCTCGAGGGTGAACTACTCCTTCCTCGTCCTGGAGAGCATCGGGATGATGAAGATGGCCACTGGTGATGGATTCCCCTTCCGGCAGGGTGCTGGAATGGGCTCCCGAGAGGTTTTTGGTGGATACAAAGGCTTGTGGCAGCGGAACTCCCGATCTAGGTTATTTTCTGGGGTTTCTGTAATTATAGGAGAGGTTGGCGTCGAGAACAAGTCAGAGGGACCCACGGAGAGTCCACGAGGCACAGGGGCATGCCCCAGCGGGTGGGGGCGCCCTCCACCCTCATGGGCCTCACGGGACTCCCTCCGATAACTTTTCGTTCCAGTATTTTTTTATATTTTCCAAAAAAAATCTCCGTTGATTTTCAGCACATTCTGAGAACTTTTATTTCTGCACAAAAACAACACCACGGTAGTTCTGCTAAAAACAGCGTCTGTCGGGGTTAGTTCTAACCAAATCATACCAAAATCATGTAGAAATGTTATAAACATGGCATGAATACATGAAAAATTATAGATACATTGGAGACGTATCAGTATCCTCAAGCTTAATTCCTGCTCGTCCTCAAGTAGGTAAATGATAAAAACAGAATTTTTGATGTCGAATGCAACCTAGAATATTTATCAATGTAATCTTCTCTGTTGTGGCAAGAATATTCAGATCCATAAGATTCAAAACAAAAGTTTAATATTGACAAAAAAACAATAATACTTCAAGCATACTAACAAAGCAATCATGTCTTCTCAAAATAACATGGCCAAAGAAAGCTATCCCTACAAAATCATATAGTCTGGCTATGCTCTATCTTCATCATAGAAAATATTTAAATCGTGCATAACCTTGGATTTAGCCAAGCAATTGTTTCATACTTTAGTATTTTCAAACTTTTTCAACTTTCACGCAATACATGAGCATGAGCCATGGATATAGCACTATAGGTGGAATAGAATTGTGGTTGTGGAGAAGACAAAAAGGAGAAGATAGTCTCACATCAACTAGGCATACCAACGGGCTATGGAGATGCCCATCTATAAATATCAATGTGAGTGAGTAGGGATTGCCATGCAGCGGGTGCACTAGAGATATAAGTGGATGAAAGCTCAAAAAGAAACTAAGTGGGTGTGCATCCAACTCGCTTGCTCACGAAGACCTAGGGCAATTTGAGGAAGCCCATCATTGGAATATACAAGCCAAGTTCTATAATGAAAAATTCCCACTAGTATATGAAAGTGACAACATAGGAGACTCTCTATCATGAAGGTCATGGTGCTATTTTGAAGCACAAGTGTGGTAAAAGGATAGTAGCATCGTCCCTTCTCTCTTTTTCTCTCATTTTTTTATTTTTTTATTTGGGCCTTCTCTTTTTTATGGCCTCTTTTTTTTCTTTTCTTTTTTTTCGTCCAGAGTCTCATCCCTACTTGTGGGGGAATCATAGTCTCCATCATCCTTTCCTCACTGGGACAATGCTCTTATAATGATGATCATCACACTTTTATTTACTTACAACTCAAGAATTACAACTCGATACTTAGAACAAAATATGACTCTATGTGAATGCTCCGGCGGTGTATCGGGATGTGCAATGATTCAAGAGTGGCATGTACAAAAGAATTATGAAAGGTGGCTTTGCCACAAATACGATGTAAACTACATGATCATGCAAAGCAATATGACAACGATGATGTGTGTCATAATAAATAGAATGGTGGAAATTTGCACGGCAATATATCTCGGAATGGCTATGGAAATGCCATAATAGGTAGGTATGGTGGCTATTTTGAGGAAGGTATATGGTGGGTGTATGGTACCGGCGAAAGTTGCGCGGTACAAGAGAGGCTAGCATGGTGGAAGGGTGAGAGTGCGTATAATCCATGGACTAAATATTAGTCATAAAGAACTCACACACTTATTGCAAAAATCTACAAGTCATAAAAATAAAGTACTATGCACATGCTCCTAGGGGAAGGGTTGGTAGGAGTTAACCATCACGCGATCCTGACCTCCACTCATAAGGAAGAAAATCAATAAATAAATCATGCTCCAACTTCATCACACAACGGTTCACCATACGTGCATGCTACGGGAATCACAAACTTTAACACTAGTATCTCCCAAATTCACAATTACTCCACTAGCATGACTCTAATATCACCATCTTCATATCTCAAAACAATCATAAAGAATCAAACTTCTCATAGTATTCAATGCACTTTATATGAAAGTTTTTATTATACCCATCTTGGATGCCTATCATATTAGGACTAAATTAATAATCTAAGAAAATTACCATGATGTTTTAAGACTCTCAAAATAACATAAGTGAATCATGAGAGTTCATCAATTTCTTCAAAATAAAACCACTGTCGTTCTCTAAAAAGATATAAGTGAAGCACTAGAGCAAACGACAAACTACTCCGAAAGATATAAGTTAAGATCAATGAGTAGTTGAATAATTATGTAACTATGTGAAGACTCTCTAACATTTAAGAATTTCAGATCTTGGGATATTATTCAAACAGCAAGCAAAACAAAATAAAACAAAATGACACACATATCATGTGGTGAATAAAAATATAGCTCCAATTAAAGTTACCGATGAACGAAGACGAAAGAGGGGATGCCATCCGGGGCATCCCCAAGCTTAGGCTCTTGGTTGTCCTTGAATATTACCTTGGGGTGCCTTGGGAATCTCCAAGCTTAGGCTCTTGCCACTCCTTATTCCATAGTCCATCGAATCTTTACCCAAAACTTGAAAACTTCACAACACAAAACTCAACAGAAAACTTGTAAGCTCCGTCAGTATAAGAAAATAAATCACCACTTTTGGTACTGCTGTAAACTCATTATAAATTCGTATTGGTGTAATATCTACTATATTCCAACTTCTCTATGGTTTATACCCTCCGATACTACTCACAGATTCATCAAAATAAGCAAACAACACATAGAAAACAGAATCGGTCAAAAGTAGAACAGTCTGTAGTAATCTGTAACTCTCGAATACTTATGTTACTCCAAAAATTCTGAAATAAATTGGTGGACGTGAGGAATTTGTCTATTAATCTTCTGAAAAAAGAATCAACTCAATATAACTCCCTTGTAAAAACAATTATAGCTAATATCGTGAGCGCAAAGTTTCTGTTTTTTACAGCAAGATCACATTAACTTTCACCCAAGTCTTCCCAAAGGTCCTACTTGGCACTTTATTGAAACAAAAGCTATAAAACATGATTAATAGAGTAACTTAATAATGTGGACACATAAAAACAGTATGGGTAAATATTGGGTTGTCTCCCAACAAGCGCTTTTCTTTAATGCCTTTTAGCTAGGCATGATGATTTCATTGATGCTCGTATAAAAGATAAGAATTGAAGCACAAAGAGAGCATCATGAAGAATATGACTAGCACATTTAAGTCTAACCCACTTCCTATGCATAGTGATTTTGTGAGCAAACAACTTATGGGAGCAAGAATCAACTAGCATAGGAAAGCAAAACAAGCATAACTTCAAGATTTTAAGCACATAGAGAGGAAACTTGATATTATTGCAATTCCTACAAGCATATATTCCTCCCTCATAATAATTTTCAGTACATCATTGAATGAATTCGACAATATAACCATCACATAAAGCATTCTTTTCATGACCCCAAGCATATAAATTTTATTACTCTCCGCATAAGCGAAATTCTTCTCATTCCGAATAGTGGGAGTATTATAAGAAACTCAAATACTATAAATTGTTTCCACATTAAAAGAGTAACGTTCAGAAAAAGGGTAATCATAATCATGACAAGTTTTATAAATATAATCATCACTACTTTTTATATCATAAGTATCATCACAATAATCATCATAAGTAGCAACTTTGTTCTCATCATAATCAATTGAAACCTCTTCCAAGATAGTGGAATCATTGCTAAATAAAGTCATGACCTCTCCAAATCCACTTTTATAATTATCACAATAAGATTCAAGATCCTCCAAAATAGTGTGATCATTACTTCCTAAAGTTGACACTCTTCCAAACCCACTTTCATCAATATAATCATCATAAGTAGGAGGCACGCTATCATCATAATAAACTTGCATATCAAAACTTGGGAGACTAAAAATATCATCTTCGTTAAACATCGCATCCCCAAGCTTGGGACAAACATTAATTGCAGCAAATAAATTCTCAAACATGTCATTCTCATCAAGTATAGCATCCCCAAGCTTGGGCCTTTGCATATCATAAGCATAATCACTCTCATCATTAATAGTATGGATAGCACCAATAGTATAGCAATTATCATCATCACAATGAGTAATAGGAGCAACATCATTTGGGAGGGATACTTTTTACCTTTGCTTCTCTGCCTTTTCTTTTTCTTCTTTGCATCATGTGTAGGTTTAATCCTCTTTTTGGAGGTCCTTATTAATGAGATTGGTTGAATAGAAAGCTCCTCCTCGTTACCTGATTCATCATAAGAAAGAATAGGAGGATATTGGGAAATCTCTTCCCTTTCATTAGTATTCTCTTCATCTTCTATTTGTTTCCTTACCTTTATGTAATTGGCAATATAAGTATTTTCAATGCAATTCACCGCACAATACATATAAATTTCCTCTAGATCAAAATCAAGAACTGTCTCAAGGGCAAATTCTGGAATATCCTTAGTTATACGTTTCATTTCTTCATATCCAGAAGCAAACTAAGTTCATTATGATGCGCAAGGGAAATCAAGTCATCACAATTTTTGGACACGATTCGATCGTGAAACAATTTGCATTGGGTATTTAAATGACCACGTTCATTGCAAAGTTAACAAGGATGGCTAAGAAAATTTAAATTTTCAGCACAATCATCTAGCCTTTCTTGCAACCATTTAGTTTATAAATACTTATGCCTCTTGCAAAATCTATCTTCCCTATTTGGTGTGTACTTGCAAACTCTATGCACTCCACAAAAGTTGACATGCTTATACGAGACATTTTCATCATGACTAGTGCAATCATCATTAGTACTATGGATATTCAAAGAGTTCATACTAACAACATTGCAATCACGCTCATCATTCAAAGATTTAGTGCCAAACATTTTAATGCATTCTTCTTCTAACACTTCGGCACAATTTTTGGAATCCTTATTTTCATGAAAGACATTAAAAAGATGAAGCATATGAGGCACCCTCAATTCCATTTTTTTGTAGTTTTCTTTATAAACTAAACAGTGATAAAACAAGAAACTACAAGATTCAATTGCAAGATCTAAAGATATACCTTCAAGCACTCACCTCCCTGGCAACGGCGCAAGAAAAGAGCTTGATGTCTACTACGCAACCTTCTTCTTGTAGACGTTGTTGGGCTCCAAGTGTAGAGGTTTGTACGACAGTAGCAAATTTCCCTCAAGTGGATGACCTAAGGTTTGCCAATCCGTGGGAGGCGAACAAAGGGTCTCTTGTGTCCCCAACACACCCAATACAATGGTAAATTGTATAGGTGCACTAGTTTGGCGAAGAGATGGTGATACAAGTGCAATACGGATGGTAGATATAGGTTTTTGCATTCTGGAAATATTAAAACAGCAAGGTAACAAGTGGTAAAGTGAGCGAAAATGGTATTGCAATGCTTCGAAACAAGGCCTAGGGTTCATACTTTCACTAGTGCAAGTTCTCTCAACAGTGATAACATAATTAGATCATATAACAATCCCTCAACATGCAACAAAGAGTCACTCCAAAGTCACTAATAGCGGAGAACAAACAAAGAGATTATTGTAGGGTACGAAACCACCTCAAAGTTATTCCTTCCGATCAATCCATTGGGCTATTCCTATAAGTGTCACAAATAGCCCTAGAGTTCGTAGTAAAATAACACCTTAAGACACACATCAACCAAAACCCTAATGTCACCTAGATACTCCAATGTCACGTCATGTATCCGCGTGTATGATTATACGATATGCATCACACAATCTCAGATTCATCTATTCAAACCAACACAAAGTACTTCATAGAGTGCCGCAAAGTTTCTACCGGAGAGTCAAGAGGAAAACGTGTGCCAACCCCTATGCATAGATTCCCAAGGTCACGGAACCCGCAAGTTGATCACCAAAACATACATCAAGTGAATCAATAGAATACCCCATTGTCACCATGGGTATCCCACGCAAGACATACATCAAGTGCTCTCAAATCCTTAAAGACTTAATCCGATAAGATAACTTCAAAGGGAAAACTCATTCCATTACAAGAAGGTAGAGGGGGAGAAACATCACAATGTCCAACTATAATAGCAAAGATCGTGGTACATGAAGATCGTGCCAAATCAAAAACACGAGAGAGAGAGAGAGAGAGAGAGAGAGAGAGAGAGAGAGATCAAACACATAGCTATTGGTACATACCCACAGCCCCGAGGGTGAACTACTCCCTCCTCTCGTCATGGAGAGCGCCGGGATGATGAAGATGGCCACGGTGATGGATTCCCCCTCCGTGAAGTCTTGGGAATGGCCTCCCGAGAGGTTTTTGGTGGCTACAGAGGGTTGCGGCGGTGGAACTCCCGATCTAGGTTATTTTCTGGGGGTTTCTGTATTTATAGGAGAGGTTAGCATCGATAACAAGTCAGGGGGCCCACGGAGAGTCCACGATGCACAGGGGCGCGCCCCAGGGGGGTGGGGCGCCCTCCATCGTCGTGGGCCCCATGAGACTCCCCTCCGATAACTTTTTGTTCCAGTATTTTTTATATTTTCCAAAAAAATCTCCGTTGATTTTCAGCACATTCCGAGAACTTTTATTTCTGCACAAAAACAACACCACGGTAGTTCTGCTGAAAACAACATCAGTCCAGGTTAGTTCTAACCAAATCATACCAAAATCATGTATAAATATTATAAACATGGCATGAAAATACATCAAAAATTATAGATATGTTGGAGATGTATCAGTATGCCATTCCTTCGAATTCTTTCAAACAATCGATTGTGATTTGCCTTAGGCTAGTATAGAGAGTTTCAATGATCTCTATATCAAAAGTAATTCTTTTGCCACTTAAGGGAATAATCTATGAGTCACCTTCTCCAAGGTGCCCCGTTTGTTATGAAGGGCAATCAACTCCTTGCTACGTTGACACCCGTTCACCACCTTCTTAAGTGTGGAATTGTTGCCTACCAAGTGAACCTTCGTCATCTGTTTCACTACATCCCTCTGGAGGTATGTTTTGTGTCTCAGCTCGAGAGATGTTTCAGTGTCTCACTCCATAGGTTGACCCTGAGTTGCTCGATCTTCGCGAAGATCGATTCTTCTAGAGTTTTCCCTTTTTTCTTGTTGTCATTTTGGATGGAGTTCTCACAACAAGACATCGAGACAAAGATGATGATCGAATCGACATTCCTATGAAGTACAATTTGGTCGAGGAGATTGTGATAGTTTCGTGACCCCTTCCCTCTTACCTCACGTCTTGAATCTCGGGACTAGATTCTTGTTTAGTGGGGGTGAGTTGTCATAGCCCTAGAACTTTTTTGCAGATAGTTGCATCAGTGAGCATGATGCATCCTGTTCAATTCCTGAAACTTGAATTCAGGATTGTTGAAGCCTCAAAAATTTAACTAAAAGAAACAAAGAACCCTGGAAAATGCATTCAATGTTTCCAAAATGGCCTTAAATAATGTTGGTTATATTTGGTAAAGGTTTTGCACCAAACCAAAAATAATGAACATTTTTTAGGAATATTTTGGGCACTGAATTTAAATCTTTATTTTATTTGCATTTGGAATTATATTCATAATATGTATAGAATATATTTTCAAATACCCTGAAACATTTTATGTGCTTTTGGAATAGTCCATTCAGCAACATAAAAATATCCAGAGGATATATGACACTGTTTGAATCCTATTTTAAATTTAAACCGTGGCAAATAAATTAATCAAAGAAAACAAAGCAGAAAAGTAAAACAGAGCAGAAACTCCTTGGACTTACTTGGCTGGACCAGCTCCTATGCAGCCTGATACGTCTCCAACGTATCTATAATTTATGAAGTATTCATGCTAATATATTATCATTCTTGGATGTTTTACAATCATTTTATAGCAACTTTATATCATTTTTTGGGACTAACCTATTGACCGAGTGCCAGTTATTGTTTTTTGCTTGTTTTTTACACTGCGGGAAATCAATATCAAATGGAGTCCAAACACTGCGAGATTCCTTGGAGAATTTTGATGGACCAGAACACCCAGGATGGGCCAGAGCAGCACTGGGGTGCCCGAGGGGGCACAACCCACTGTGGTGCACAGGCCCCGAGGCGTGCCGAGGTGGGTTGTGCCCACCTCAGTGGCCTCACGCAGCCCCTCTTTACCCTATAAATTCACAAATATTCCGAAACACATCAGGGTTAACCTAGATCAGAAGTTTCATCGCCGCAAGGCCTCTGTATCCATGAGATCCAATCTAGACCCTGTTTCGGCACCCTGCCAGAGGGGGGAATCATCACCGGTGGCCATCTTCATCATCCCGACGGCCACCACTATGAGTAAGGAGTAGTCCACCCTCGGGGCTGAGGGTTTGTACCAGTAGATATGTGTTTAATCTCTCTCTCTCTCTCTCTCTCTCTCTCTCGTGTTCTTGACATGTCACTATCTTGATGTATCGCGGGCTTTGTTAATATAGTCGCATCATATGGTGTTTTCCCCTCTCTATCTTGTTGTGATGAATTGAGTTTTTTCCTTTGAGATTTCGTTGTTATCGGATTGAATACTTTTATGGATCTGAGAACACTTGATATATGTCTTGCAATTGAATACTCGTGGTGACAATGGGGTATCATATTGATTCACTTGATATATGTTTTGGCACTCAACTCACGGATTCCCACGGTGACATTGGGGTAATCTATGCATAGGGGTTCATGCAGGTTCTTGTCTTTGTTTCTCTGGTAGAAATCTTGGGGCACTCTTTGATGTTCTTTGTGTTGGATTGAGTATTATGAATATGAATTTGCTTTGGTGTTATTTTAGTATGAACTCTAGGATAGATCGAACGGAAAGAATAGCTTTGAGGTGGTTTCGTACCCTACAAACAATTTATTCTAATGTTCTCCGCTAGATAGGAACTTTGGAGTGATTCTTCATCGCACTTTGAGGGATGGCTATATGATCAAACTAAGTTAGCATTGTTGAGAGATTGCACTAATGAAACTATGCACCCTAGGCCTCATTTTCCATCATTGCAATACCGTTTATGCTCCGTTTTACCATTTACTACCTTGCTGTTTTTATTGTTCGCACTACAAAAACTCATATCTACTATCCACACTACACTTCTATCACCATCTCTTTGCCGAACTAGTGCACCTATACAATTTTCCATTGTATTGGGTGTGTTGGGGACACAAGAGATTTCTTGTTTTTGATTGCAGGGTTGCTTGAGAGAGACTATCTTCCTCCTACACCCCCCACAGATTGATAAGCCTTAGGTCATCCACTTGAGGGAAAATTGCTACTATCCTACAAAACTATGCGCTTGGAGGCCCAACACGAGTCTACAAGAATAAAGTTTTGTAGTAGACATCACAGCCCAACAGGCCCAGCCCACCACCGCCTCCTCCCTGACGTCTTCCTCCTCTGCCAGGAGGCGCGTGTGCCCGTCGCGCGTGGCCACCTCCAGGCTGCCTGCCTGCGCCTTGACCCCCCTGGAGACGCCACGCACCCCCCAGGCCCCTCTCATTCTCTCTCGACCTCTTCCCCCTCCCCCGATCTCTCCCCGCGGCGCCAGTGAACACACTCGTCGCCGCCGCTCGCTACCGACGTAGCTACCGTGCTCCTCACGGCCACCCGAAGTGCCCAGGAGCCCTGCCTCGATCACCTCTTCCTCCTCGTCGAGCATCGCATCGCGGGAGCCCCTGCAACGCCACCACTTCCATTCGTCAACCGCCTGGCCAGCAACGCCGCCTCGCCATAGTACCATGTCCAGACGACCCGTCGTGCTCCACTTCATCTCCCTGTGGACACTCAAGAGCAGGAAAGAGCCACATATCGCCATCATGCTATCTTGAACCTCAGTACCCGCCGGATGCCACTCGTCGATTCGCCTCGCTCTGGTCACCCCTGAGCCCACTGATCCGCCCTACAGACCCCCTGTGAGCTCCTGCTTCCTCTCCACCTTCGCTACTACTCGCGCCCGTCCCCTAGGCTGCAAACCTGCCGTGCCCGTGAGCTCCTCGTCGACGCGCATGTCGTTGTTGTCGATTGAGCTCGCGTCTGTCGCACCCGATCATGTAGCCGTGCTCCTCACATCGTCAGGAGCTCAGTGAGCCCCTTATCTGGCCTCCCCATGCCCTACAACCCCGCGCTGCTCGAGGCCGCACTTCGGCCATCGCCACGAGCTCTGCTCTGGCGAGCTCCGACCATCCCATGACCTCCCACCTGCTCCCTTGGATGCGTGCGAGTGAGGGACTCCTCCTGGTGCCCTTCTCTCGCCCGGCCGCCTCCTGTAGCGTCGTCTCGTGTGGACTTCGCTGCGCGGGAAGGTCGCCGGCGGCTTAACCCCGGCCGTGCCGACGTGGCATCGTCATTAGCGAGTAATGACGCCACTAACTAACCCCCAAGCTCACTGACACATGGGCCCATGCCCTAACTAACCTTGATTTTGTTTACATTTAGGTTAGTTAAAACCAGTAGGACCCACATGCCGAGTTGACTGGCTTACGTGGTCTATGACCGGTCCCACATGTTGGCGACCCTAACCAGCACTATGACACTGACCAATGGGACCCACTGGTCAGGTTTGACCTGGACCGCCCATGCTGACTTGCTGACGTCACACCGGCATCATGCTGACGTAGTTAACAATTTTATGGATTAAAAATAATTCAGAAAATTCCAGAAAATGTTATGAACTTCAAAAATTCATAGAAAATTAACCGTAGCTCACAATGAAATAATTTATATATGAAAATTTATCAGAAAAATCCAATCTATCCATTTGTACCATTTTCATGCATGTTATAAAAACTTATGACTATTGTTTAGGGCAAATCAAATAATTGGCATTTGAATATCCACATATGGAGTTTGAATTTGAATCTTGTGTTCAAACCAACTTCATTTAAATTGCTGCTAGTTGCATTAGCTCAAATCACAGCATGTTGTCATGTCATGATCATGCATCATATTGTTGCATTGCATTGATTGTGTTCCCTCTTGTTTGCTGGTGGTTGTTCCCCTCGGTAGACATATGTTCCGACGATGAGTTCGATGACACCGATGAAGAGCTATATCATCTTCAGGAGTGCCAGGCAAGCAAGAAACCCTTGTTCATTCTGATACAATCCCACTCTCTTGCTCTTTCTCTCTTTTATTGCATTAGGATAATAATGTTTCAACTATTACCTTTTCTCGGTAGTTGAACCCATTCCTTTGCATGACTTGTCATTGTCACCAAATAGCTAAACCATCCTAGCATGCTTAGGAGTTGCTTGAGCTTTGTTGCGACCACTCTTCCATGCTCGCTTGCTATGCTTAGAGTTGTGTTGGGTCTGATCCATCTGGGTGATGAATTGGAATGATCATGTCCTAATGAGGAGACTTAAGTGTCTTGACCCGTTTTGGTCAAGTTGGTGATGAGAGTCTGTGTTAGAAAACATGGTGGATTATCTTGTGATACGGCTCACACGAATTTAGTTCCATGCTTATCAGAGCCTACCTTGCGGTTACACAGACATTTGCAGTAAGGTGTGCGGGCAGGTGACGCATGATGCGTGTGTCCGGGTGACACACAGCATGGCACAATGTCCGGGCTGGACATAGATATGTGTTCCAAGAGGGAACATTGCTGGTGGGACGGGGACGGGTTCCTTTGAGTCAGGGTTAACATGATATATTCGAATAGCCATGTCCGTGGTAAAGGACTACTGGGTTGCTTATGCAGTTCGTAGACAAGTGAAAGTGGATACTCTAAAATGCGCAAGATAAGTGTGAGTGCTATGGACGGCGTTCTCGTAGGGAGACGGGAGCGGATCCATAGTGGTGTATTGATATGGTAAATATGTGGACTCGTGTGCGCCACCTCAAAAGAGTTACCAGCAGTCATAGTATAGGATAGCCACTGAGTCAAAGCTGGCTTGCTGCAGTTAAACTCCACCACCCCTTTGTTCATATTCATGCATATGTAGCTAGTTCTGATGTAAGTCTTGTTGGGTACATTTGTACTCACGTTGCTTAATTTATGTTTTTGCAGAGAGACTTTAGTCTCACTAGTAGTTCCTCGTGGACTTCGACGTTTAGCTTGTTACCTCAGCTATGATCTTGAGCCCTCGGCAGGATCTTGCAGATAGTCAGGCTTCTCAGCCTTTTTCATTTGCAGTTGTCTTTACTCAGACAAGTTAAGCTTCCGCATGTGCTTATTGCTTGTATGACTTGAATGCTGGGTCATCAAACCCATGTTTGCAATATCTGGCTCCTCGGAGCCTAATGAATAAATACTTTGAGTCGTAGAGTCTTGTTGTGATGCCATGTTGTATTTGCATATATCGAGCATAATGTGTGTATGTTATTGAAATGCTTGGTATGTGTGGGATCTGATAACCTAGTTTTTTATTCTTGGTAGTGCTTCCACTGAGCCATGGTAGCTTGCTACTACTCCGGAACACTTAGGATGGCTGGAATGTGTCCTTCGTCGTTCCTATGTGTTTCCCTTTGGGGAAATGTCACACGTTGTTCCTTTAAGTCCTTGTAGCTTCCTACGACTTGGGTTCACTGACACATTTGATGCTGGGTCATGTATGCATGTCCCTGTAAGTTAGTGCCACCTTGGGTTTACGACTAGTTATGTCGGCCCGGGTTTTCTGTCATATGGATGCTAGCGACACTATCATATACGTGAGCCAAAAGGCGCAACCGGTCCCTAGCCAGGTAAGGTGGCACCCGTGGGAATATCATGCGTGAGGCTGCAAAGTGATATGATGTGTTACATGCTAGATCGGTGTGACTTAGGATCGGGGTCCTGACAGCTTATGTGTGATAGAGCGTATCATATCACGGGGTTTGGATGCACCGGCGAAGTTTGCCCCGACTCTCGAGGTGAGAAAGGGCAATGCAAGGTACCGAAGAGGCTAGCAAATTGCGGAAAGGGGAGAGTGCGTATAATCCATGGACTCACATTAGTCATAAAGATATCACATACTTATTGCGAAAGTTTATAACCCTCAAAGCAAAGTACTGCAACACACGCCCCTAGGGGGGAGTGTAAGGATCGATGTGGTTGACTAGAGGGGGGTGAATAGGCAACTACCAATTTTGAGCTTTTATTACCTTTAAGAGATAACCACAAGTGAAGACGGTGGAGAGGAGGATGTGTTACTGAAGTTCCTTCCCTTTGAGAGGAAGTACGTCTCCGTTGGAGCAGTGTGGAGGCACAATGCTCCCCAAGAACCCACTAGAGCCACCGTATTCTCCTCACGCCCTCACACGATGCGAGATGTCGTGATTCCACTAGTGGTGCCCTTGAAGTCGGTGACCGGACCTTTACAAACAAGGTTGGGGCTCTCTCCACAACCGAATTGGAGGCTCCCAACTACACCACGAAGCTTCACCACAATGGAATGTGGCTCCTAGGTGACCTCAACCATCTAGGGTGCTCAAACACCCAAGAGTAACAAGATCCGCAAGGGTTTATTGGGGGAATCAAATTTCTCTTGGTGGAAGTGTAGATCTAGGCTTTCTCAAGCAATCCCTAAAGAACCAACAAGTTTGAATTGCTGGGGAGAGAGATCGGGCAAGAATGAGCTTGTGAGCAACAATGGAGATCGGGGAGGAAGAGGTAGTCAACTAGAAGAAAGATGACTCCTTTATATAGTGAGAGAAGGGATCCAACCGTTATGCTCCCACTTCCCGTGCATAAGCGGTAGTACCAGTCGGATGAGTGGTACTTCCGCTGGCATGAAGGTTCTAGCCACATAGTTCAACTGAACATGTCAAGGAGACGGAAGTATCGCCGGAGAGGTACTACCGCTCCCACCAGCGGTACTACCGCGTGATGTTGAACTGTAGCTGAAACCCGCGGTAGTAGAGAAGGGCAGGGCAGTAGTGCCGCCCTAGGCACGGTACTACCGTTGGGAACTGCCACCCTACTACTGCTTGTGGAATAGACCTTTACAGAACAATGAAAATAAGTGGCACTCCCCGTGGTACTAGCCAGCGGTAGTTCCGTTGGAGCGGACTGCCGTGGCGAGCAGCGGTACTTCCGCTTAGCTAGGTGCCTAGTAAACCCGCGGTAGTTGAGAGGCATTTAGCCCCGTAGTACCGCAGGAGCGGTACTGCCGTGACGAACTGCCGCTTTACTACCGCCCGTTTACACAACCCACAAATTAGGCACAAGTAGGAGATGTACTGCACAGGGGCAGTAACGCGGGAGCGGTACTATTGTTTTGTAGAGCAGTACTACCGCTTAGCCTCTGACAAGGTTCAAACACAAGGAGGGACAAGCTCAATTATCGGGAAAGAACGAGGGTGCAAAGATAGTGTACGTGTTGATTCCACCCAAACCTTTCTGAAGCGGACCCCCTCTTAATAGTACGGTGTTCCTACGGATCAAGTCCACCAAAAAAGAAACGCAAGAAAAACACCGTCTTCATAAATATCCAGAGGGGTTCAAATTGTCTTGTGCCATAAGATAAATTATATGAAATGCTCAATGCACACGATTAGTCCGCAAAAGCATTGTCATCAATCACCAAAACCACTAAGGGAGAAATGTGCCCTAACAGGGAGGTTGGTAGGACTTAACCATCACACACCCCGGACCTTCACGCAAAGTAACACACTCAATAATAAATCATGCTCCAACTTCTTAGCATAACGGGAGACTATACGTGCATGCTTCAGGAATCACAAACCTTAACACCAATATTCTTACTAAACCATAATTATTCACTAGTACAACTCACATATCACCATCTCTATATCTCAAAACTATTGTAAGGAATCAAAGTTATCATACTCAGTGATCTACATGAAAGTTTTTATTATATCCTTCTTGAATACCTATCATATTAGGACCAATTTCATAACCTATGCATATTGCCATTACTATTTATTAGACTCTCAAAAAGATATAAGTGAAGCATGAGAGTGAAACTATTTCTGTAAAATATAACCACCACTATGCTCTAAAAGATATAAGTGAATCACTAGAGCAACTACCTAGCTCAGATATAAGTGAAGCACAAAGAGTATTCTCACAAATCACAAAAAAAATGTGTGTCCCTCTCAAAAGGTGTGTGCAGCAAATATGATTGGGGGAAACTAAAAAGAAAACAACACAAAGACTCATATAATACACGACGCTCCAAGCAAAACTCATATCATGTGATGAATAAAAATATAGCTCCAAGTAATTTACCGATGGATTGTAGACGAAACAGGGGATGCCATCTGGGGCATCCCCAAGCTTAGACGCTTGGGTATCCTTGAATATTACCTTGGGGTGCCTTGGGAATCCCCAATCTTAGGGTCTTGCCACTCCTTATTCCTTCAACCATCGTGATCTCACTTAAAACTTCAAAACTTCAGCACACAAAACTCAACAGAAAACTCGTGAGATCCGTTAGTATAACAAGCAAATCATAAACTTTAGGTATTGTTATAAACCCATTCATATTTGATTATTGAATAATACCTACTATATTCTAACTTCTCCATGACTTATACCCCCCGATACAATCCATAGATTCATTAAAACAAGCAAACTATGCAACAAAAACAAAAACTGTCAAAAACAAAATAGTTTGTAATGATCTAAACAAATGCAATACTTCTGTAACTCCGAAACTTCTGAAAAAATAGGACACAATGGGAAATTTGTATATCAATCATGTGAAAACAATACATAACTTTATCATGTTCTAGTGAATTTAAACATTTCTGCTACTGGGCACGAAAGTTTCTGTTTTTTCACATAATCAAATCGACAATGAACCAAATCATCCCAAAGGCTTTACTTGGCACAAACACTAACTAAAACACAAAAACACAATAATAACAGTAGCACAATTGTGTGAACACTCAAAAACATAAAGTATTGGGTTGTCTCCCAACAAGCTCTTTCTTTATAGCCATTAAGATAGGCTTGAGATTTGATCAATGCTCACACAAAAGATAAGAATTGAAACATTGAGAGAGCATCATAAAACATATGACAAGCACATTTAAGTCTAACATACTTCCTAAGAACAGACATTTTATATGAAAAAAATTTCAAGACAAGCAATATCTAGCAGATCCAAGGAAGAAGAAAGAAACAATAGCAATCTGAACATGAAGAGAGGTAATTTAGCAACATGAAGATTTCCACAACCACATTTTCCTCTCTCATAATAATTACATGTAGTATCATAATCAAATTCAACAATATAGTTATCACATAAAATATTCTCTTGATGATCCACATGCATAAAAGTCTTATAATCTTCCAAGATAGTGGGATTAACATTAACTAAAGTCATGACCTCTCCAAACCCACTTTTATAAAAAATAAAATAAAATTCAGCACTCTCTGAATATGTGGGATTCTTTTTACCTAAAGTTAACACTCTTCCAAACCCACTTTCAATATTATTGCAAACATCAATAATCATATTCATCATGAGACTTGAGTAAATTTTCAAGATCATAAGAAGCATTATCACCCCAACCATGATCATTACAATAAGTAGTGGACATAAAAAAATCATCACACACTTGTAGTTTTTGCATATCATTAGCACAATTGACATTAATGTAATTTATAGTGAAATCATTGCAATCATGTTTTTCAGTCAAGGAGCTATCATGAATCATTTTATAAAATTCTTCTTTCAACACTTCATCACCGTTGTTGGTATATCACTAACGTGTATGGTCCCAACTCTGTGGATGGCAAACTGGAATTTGTGTCTTGGCTGCAGAATCTTAACATCAATCAGAGCAAGTTATGGATGACATTAGGGGATTTCAACTTCATTAGAGGACCTGACAACAGAAACAAGCCAGGAGGTGACCCAAACAACATGATGTTCTTTAATAATATCATCATAAATCTTGATCGAATTGAAATTCCATTGAAAGGAAGATCATTCACATGGAGTAATAAACAGGACAATCCACTATTGGAAAAGTTAGATTGGGTTTTCACCAGCTCCCATTGGACTATTGTGCATCCATCTACCATGGCAATTCCATTGGCTAAGATCTCATCTGACCATGTTCCCATTAAAATTATGATTGACAGTGCTATCCCCAAAAGCAACATTTTCAGATTTGAGGAGTTCTGGACTGAATTTAATGGTTTCATTGATGTAGTTGAGAACCATTGGTATAATTCTGTACACTTTTCTGATTCAGCCAAGCATCTAAATGACAAATTTAAAGCTCTTAGAAGAGGTCTCAAAAAATGGAGCAAGAAATTCTCACAGCTCAGGAAAACCATTGAAAGCTGTTGCTTTTATGTCAAGCTCATTGATGGATTGGAAGATCAAAGACTACTCACCAGAAGGGAAGCAAACTTTAGAAAAATCCTCATCAACCACACCAATAAACTTCTGGAGGCTAAAAGGTTATACTGGAGAATTAGAGCTAATATCAGATGGGCAAAACTTGGTGATGAAAATACCAAGTTCTTCCATGCTATTGCATCTCAGGTTTTTAGGCACAATTATATCACTTTCCTGATTTCCACTGATGGCCAATGCAGTTATGATCATGACCAAAAGGTTGCCATAATCTGGGCATCCTTTAAGGACAGAATTGGCACTAAGGCTGACAGTATTAAGGCTTTTGATATATATCATTTGAGAATGGATAATATCACATCAGATCTTGGCAGACCTTTTTCAACTGAGGAAATGGATGAGGTTATTAAGCACATGCCCAATGACAAGTCTCCTGGTCCTGATGGTTTCAATGGAATATTTATGAAAAAATGTTGGGACATCATCAAGAATAGTTTCTACGAATTCATCAATGATTTTCATCAAGAATCTGTCTCTTTGCTGCCTATCAATACTGCTTACATTGCACTTATTCCTAAAAAGGACAACCCTGAAACTCCTAATGACTTTAGGCCCATCTCCCTGGTGAGTATGCCTATCAAAATTGTCACAAAATTACTGGCAAACAGAGCTCAGCCAGTCATTTTAACAAGGGTCAGCAAAAACCAGTATGGATTTATTAAAACCAGGAACATTCAGGATTGTCTAGCTTGGAGTTTTGAATATATACATATGTGTCACAAATCAAAAAAAGAGATCATCATCTTCAAGATTGACTTTGTGAAAGAATTTGACAAAGTAAACTACAATGCTATTATTTTCATGATGAGGCATTCTGGATTTAGTGACAAATGGATCAGGTGGGTCAACATGATTTTATCCACTGCTTCCACTTCTGTTATTCTTAATGGTGTTCCTGGGAAAAACATCCATTGCAAATGTGGTGTCAGGCAAGGAGATCCATTTTCCCCACTGTTATATGTGCTGGTTGGTGAATTGTTGCAAATATTAGTTAATGTAGCTTGCATAAATGGCACTCTTAATTTACCTATTGATACCAACAACACTGAAAGTTACCCCGTCATCCAGTATGATGATGATGCTCTTATCATTCTGCCTGCTCAGGAGGAGCAAATTGGTAATTTTACTGAGATCCTGAACAGCTTCTCTAGGTTTAGTGGGCTCATTGTTAATTATAGTAAATCATCTCTTGTGCCTATCAACATCTCTGATGACATAGCTCAAGAATTAGCTGATATTCTTATATGCAACAAGGAATCCATGCCTTTCACTTACCTAGGGTTGCCTATGGGTACTACAAGACCTAAATTTTTTGATCTCATGTCAATGGTATCTAAGTGTAACACCCCAGATGTAAAACTTCCCATTTTGGCAATATATTCATCTTGTTCTTCATCAATACCAAGGGGTTTTCCTCTTTGTGGGTTTCATTTTGGGTTTGTTGGTTGCTTTTGCATTACCTTGTCATTACGTTGTCATATTTCCTTCGTCATCCATTGTTGCACTATGGCCTCACCATTTGTTTGCATCATGTGCATATCTATGTTGTGTTGTGCTTGTGTCAACTTGCTTTTCCATGTTATTCATGCATGATATGTTGTTGCATGTTCTATGTGTGATCCATGCATCACCACCTCCATGCATCACCACCTCTCCTTCTATTCCTTTCTTTTGACAAGTGCCATTTTACCCTCCTCCATTAATGTTCAACTTTGCCTCAATATTCTATCACCATGTCATTTACCCCCCTGTAGTATTTCAGCCGTTTTTATAAGTTGTTTTGGTTGGGTTTTAAAATGGTTCAAGTTTGAACTCAATTCAAACTTGAATTATTTTACTTCCTCTAAAAATACCCAGATCAATTTTATCAAATACTAAACAAATTCAGGACCTTGAGAATATTGTCGGATTTCTCAAAAGCCTTCCTTTTTCCCCTGTGCTTTTCCTTTTGTTTCTGTCTGAAGAAAATTTGGAAAAGGAGAGCAGGAGAGCTGCCTAGCAGCAGCGGCAACCACACAGGCTCCGGCCTCCAAGCCAGCCCAGCTAGTTCAGCCAGCCCTTGTAGCGTCTTGGCGCCAGCCGCTCGTTCTCCTCCTCCTGTCTTCTCGCACCTCTGGCAGCGTGCACCCCGCTAGTTCCTCTCCACGTGGCCATCCCGGCCCTTGTCGGCGCCTACCCTGTTCCCCGCACCCACCTTTTCCCTCTCCTCTCGCTGTCGCCATGGGGACCCTTGAGCACGAGCGCATGAGCTCGCACCGTCATCCTAGCCCCTACTTATCTCCTCTCCTTGCCCAACCACTCGCTAGGGTTTCCCTCTACCTCCGGCCGTCGCCGCCAGCTGCCTTAACCACGGATCCACTGCTTCTGACTCCGTCCAGGCGCTTTGAGCGCGACCTCGTCGCCGGCGTGCTCTCCGGCCACTTCCACCCCGGAGATCGTGTTTTTCTTCTTCCTCGTTGTCGTCTTCATCCACGACGTCGACTATGGTGCCCCAGACGACAAATTCCTCGACGTCCTCTGCTTCCATCTTCCTCTCGGTCAGGACCGCGCCAAGGTTCAGAGCTCTACTCCGTCGCCGCCGGCTCGTCTCCGTCGACCCCGTCGTGTCTTTGGGTGAGCTGGGTAACACACCTCCCTCTCCCATCCATCCCATGGCATGTAGGCACCCGTAGAACTCGCCCGATCCGTGTTTTTGCCGCGCCCGTAGTGCTCCGGCGAAGCCTGAAGTTTATTGTTGTGTGCGTCTTTGCTGTAGCGCACCCATTCGTCCCAGCGCTCCGGTTCTAGCCTAGCCACGTTTCTCCTCACTGCGCTTGCCTCACGTGCTCGCCCGCGCTGGAAAGCAAGAGCATCGGCCTCGTCCAGTCTTGCCGCTGTCGTACCTGAGACGAGATCGAGCACGTGCTCGAGTCTCGCACGCACACGCCTTCCATAGCCGCGCCGTTGCACACCCCGGCCCCGGTTCCCAATCCCGCACGCCCGCCGCATCCTCTCAGGCCTGCCATCGCCATGGCTGCCCTCGCCGGCGCCATCGTCTTCTCTGTTTGTAACAGAGGAGCTCGAACTGGGGTATCTCTAAAAGGAGCAGGACCCTTCTCTTTATCAGTAGTACCTAGCTAGCCCAGTGGTTGACTATGCAAACCCGCACTGTGGAGACCCGGGTTCGATCCCCTGCGGGTGCATAAATCCTCCCCCCTTTTCTTTTCATGTTTTACTTGTGACACTATGTAGCGACCCGAACCAAAATCGGCCAAGTCTCTGTGTAACTGTACCATCCCAAGATCATGCTAGCACACACAGTACATTGATGAAATAATCAAAGTTCAATCACACCTGAATTTATTACACGATTCTCATATCGAGTCTTTATTACAATAGAATAAATTCGGCGAAGGCCAACTCATGAGAAATAAACTAAATAAAGGCTGCAGGCGTAGAAGAATAAGCGAGTCCATCCGACTCCATAGGGCAATCGCCAAGCGTGGATCGTAGCCTCACTCTGATCGGAAAACTCCTACGCAACATAAGGCGTTGCAGCCGTGTAGGTCAGCATTTTGAATATGCCGGCAAGTCAAAGAGTGAACAACAATAAAAATTCCTAACACTATCTGCAATTTGGCTTTGGGGCTCTAAGTTTCATTTTTTTGCGGAAAAGCCAGTTTTTCCCTATAACAAGGACTTATTTGCAATTACTACAAAATGTTGGTAGTTATCGAGATGGTTCCGCCAACCAATGTCTCATTCCCAATTATTAAATAATCCCCTCAATTAATTTATTAAGTTTGGTGTTGAGATATCCGAAATACTCCAAGTTCGAGGCTCAAATTGTCCGTGGCAGGGACACGGCTAACCGATTAGATCTTCACTCTGCAGAGGTTTTGCACTTTACCCGCAAGAATCGTTCCCTCCTTTTAAGTCTTAGCACTTCACGGTGTTTGAAGGCAGGATGAGCAACGAGGGTCTTCAGAAGAGTTCCTCTGGGCCCTTGTCGGTGCCCATCCAATCCTACCGTTCTTCTACATCTCGTAGCACCGTCGGCCCGAGTCACACCTAGGGTCGACCAAGCGAGAGCCCATAATGGCTTGCGGCTGCAGGGTAAGCTTCCGGTCAATGGGGTATCCATCCGTCTCTTCGTGGCTGGGTGAAGCTTTCCGCAAGATGTCATGGCACTTTTCCATGCATCCCGGCCAACCACTTTGGATTCTCCAGGTGCCCGTCAGCAAATCCTCCACCCAGTAGTGAATTTTGAAGTCCATCTTGAGCTTGAAGTCATGGGGTTGTCATCATCTTGACTCTCACATCTCCCTTATGAATCACTCAACCAACCCGTCTCTGAGCATAGCAAAATAAACTACTTCGTCCGCCATGGTAACAAGGGGAATTGGTTTCATCCTACCTCATGATACTACTCAAGAACATAACTTAAAATTCTCCTACTGCATGCATGGTGGGGAGGTATAATTCTAATGCAATAAAATCATAGGTATTGTAAAAGAAAACATGATCAAATGACTTGCTGGTGACGGATAGCAGGCTTAGCACTCGGAAATTCTACGAATCAAACAATAGCACAATAAGTATGGCACAATATAACATAACAGCAAGTTGGAAGTAAAACACCCAAGCACTCAAACCAAAATCCAAAGAAAACTCGGAGAAAGCAAATCAAGGTTTTCACCACATCAAGCATCAACTAAGAAATAGTTTTACACAACTAAAACTTTTCTTAACAGAACCTAAGCATGGGTTTTGCTAACTAACAGAAGGAAAACATCATACAAACTAGGAGCAAAAGAATCACATCAAAAGCTATTATAAAACTCCTATTATGCCTATAACAATCCTAGCAAGGAATAATAAAATAAAAATTTATTTATTGTAAATAAAAGTTCATGTTCTAAAACTACAGAAACTAATCTAAAATAAACTATGACATAGGTAAAATAAAATTATTTACTAAATAAAACAATAGGAAAACAGTAGCTAGTTAAATAAATAAGAAACACATGATTTTGACTAAAACTATTTTTTTATTAAATCTAAAATACCCAAATAAATTCCTACGGTTAGGCAAGGTCAAAACTAAGAAGTGACAAAAAGAATCACTAAACTAAAATAATCCTAACTCATTTTATAGCAGAATTACTAATCTGTCTAAAACTAAAATAAAACAATTTCTAATAATTTGCAAACTAACAAAAAAAGAATCAATTAAAAATATTTAGTAACCTAAAAGATATGGATTTTACAAAACTGAAACTATTCTGTTAAAAACAGAAACGAAAAATAAAACTAAAAAGAAAAACTGGCGCGAGTGGGCCTATCTAACGCTTCGAGCGATATATAACTAAAAGCAGCCGGGAAAATAAACCGAGTCGGGCGGTCTAACTAAACCACTAACTAAACCACAATAAAAACCGTAACTAAAACCGGATCTTTAAAATAAACCAGACCCCTTCGGGGATCTAATCTAAAGCGTCGATTTTAGATCGGACGGCGGAGGGGAGTCCGGTGGTTTACCATGGTGGTCGTGACGGCTCGGGCAATGACAATGGCTGGCTACTCGGTGGTCGGGAAGGCGGAGGCGTCCGTAGTCTTGGCGGAGCGAGGAGGTCGAGGTGGAGTCGGTGGAGCTCGGGGATCTGTGGAGCTCGTGGGCGGCAATGGCGGCGTCGAACTCAGCGAGGATTCTTGAGGCGGGGTAGAGGGTTTAGGGGATCGGGGAGGCGGAGCAGGTCGAGGGGGTATTTATAAGGCGGGGCCGACTTGGAGGAGGGACGGATCGGGAAGGAGATCCGCGATCTCGGGATTCCGTGGCGGCGGCAGTGGCGTGGAGAGGAAGAAGAAGGGTGGGGTCCACGTCGGTGGGAGAGGGAGAGAGGGTGTCTGACAGGCGACCGAGGAGAGGTGGTTGGTAGCTAGGCAGGCCCGGCTCGAAGGCGGTGGGCTCTGCGCTGGTGGGTTGCCTCGGCATTTGGGCAGTTGGCTTAGTGGCGCTGAGGGTTTTTCTTCTTCTTTTTTTTTGAATTAGGGAGAGAGAGAGAGAATATATTAAATATATATTTTTATATAGGACATATATATATCAAAATTATCAGGGGAATATTCCCTACAATTTGAACATTTTTCCAGGGGCAAAACTCAAATTAAAAAAAACATTTTTTTGAAATCCCAAATAAAATCAGATTTGAATTCAAATCTTTTTGGCAAACTTTTCTTCCGACATTTTGGAGTGTCATGTTTACTCCTCTCATACTTTTTCTCAAGTATTTGTCGGGGCATTGTTTTGAAATAAATTTCAACTGCCAATTTGAATTCAAATTCCACAAACTCAAAATCCTCTGAAATACTTCAAATGTCACTCAATTCAAACCATATGCATAGATGCTTAGCTATAATTGTAAAACATTCCAAATAGGAAATTTGGGATGTTACACACTAACGCCTCGGCCCCACCAGTCAGCCACTAACCCCCCCCCCCCTCCTTCTCTTTTATTATTTTTGTTCCAGTGAATTTCCCTTTCTGGAAATATGCAACAATCCTTTTCGGGCAAGTCCATTTCTGGACGTTTCCAAATAAGGAAATGTCATTTCTGTCATATTCCATTTAGGGCAGTTTTTAACTTATTGCACTTGTGAGGATTTTTCTACAGCAACCCCAACATATTATATATGTTTTTGGGGTAGGAAAATCCCAGAAATCCAGTGGTGGCACTAGTTTCTGCATTTGAGCAAGTTCATGAACATGTCATTTTACATCTTGATGCTGTTTTGTCTTTTTCGTGTGATTTATTTCAAACATGCTACGTGGTGGTTTCGCACATGGATAGCTTCATTTTCATGTCTACTTCATGTTAGTATTTGTCCCATGCCATGACATGCCTGGTAATGAGTTAATCAAGCTTGTAAAGGTGCCATGTTGAATCTGTTTCTGCTATGTCTAGTATTTTCACTAAGTCTGTAAAACTGTTATCTTTTGCATTATTGCCATGTTGTTTTCCTGCGGGTGCATAAATCCTCCCCCCTTTTCTTTTCCTGTTTTACTTGTGACAACGACACCTCGGCCCCACCAGTCAGCCACTACCCCCCCCCCCTCCTTCTCTTTTATTATTTTTGTTCCATCGAATTTCCATTTCTGGAAATATGCAATAATCCTTTTCGGGCAAGTCCATTTCTGGACGTTTCCAAATAAGGAAATGCCATTTCTGTCATATTCCATTTAGGGTAGTTTTTAACTTATTGCACTTGTGAGGATTTTTCTGACAACCCCAACATATTATATATGTTTTTGGGGTAGGAAAATCCCAGAAATCCAGTGGTGGCATTAGTTTCTGCATTTGAGCAAGTTCATGAACATGTCATTTTACATCTTGATGATTTTTGTCTTTTTCGTGTGATTTATTTCAAACATGCTATGTGGTGGTTTCGCACATGGATAGCTTCATTTTCATGTCTACTTCATGTTAGTATTTGTCCCATGCCATGACATGCCTGGTAATGAGTTAATCAAGCTTGTAAAGATGCCATGTTGAATCTGTTTCTGCTATGTCTAGTATTTTCACCAAGTATGTAAAACTGTTATCTTTTGCATTATTGCCATGCTGCTTTAGTCATGCTCTAGTGGTTTATAGATTTAGCTCAGTGTTCATGTTTTGTATAGCATCTCATGTATATCACTGCCATGCATTTTGTTCACATGTTTGGGTGCTGTAGCATATTCATACTTTGCATCAAAGTGGCCATGTTGCTGTTTTAAGCAGTTTGCATCATATCTTGTCTTGCTTGTCTTTTGCAAACCGTGCATCCGAATCCGGTGATCTTTATATCCATTTCAACCGAAATCATCTCATCTTTCCAGCAGCATACTTGGTTTGCCAAGATTATGCCTTGTTCATCTTTTTCCTTCCGGAGCACGCATATGCATTGCATATCACATCTCGCATATCATGCCATGTATTGCATCATGTTGTTTGTGCATCGCCCGTGATTTATTGTGGTTCCATTGCTT
This sequence comes from Aegilops bicornis, assembly GCA_021605145.1. Taxonomy (NCBI): domain Eukaryota; kingdom Viridiplantae; phylum Streptophyta; class Magnoliopsida; order Poales; family Poaceae; genus Aegilops; species Aegilops bicornis. The sequence goes on from CM038675.1 coordinate 590,543,495, forward strand.
GTGTACTTGCTTTGGGTAGAGCCGGAGGCGAGTTCGTGAGAGAGGAACCTGTTGAGAACGCTTACGAGGATCAAGCTTTCGACAACTCTAAGAACCTTGCAGGCAAGATGACCATACCCTCGAAATCACTTCTATCTTTGCTTGCTAGATGCTCGCTCTTTTGCTATGCCTATGTTGTGTTACCTGCCACTTGCTATATCATGCCACCCATATTGCCATGTCAAACCTCTAACCATCTTTTCCTAGCAAACCGTTGATTGGCTATGTTACCGCTTTGCTCGGCCCCTCTTATAGCGTTGCTAGTTGCGGTGAAGATGAAGTTTGTTCCTTGTTGGAACATGGATATTTTGGGATATCACAATATCTCTTATTTAATTAATGCACCTATATACTTGGTAAAGGGTGGAAGACTCGGCCTTATGCCTGGTGTTTGGTTCCACTCTTGCCGCCCTAGTTTCCGTCATACCGGTGTTATGTTCCTTGATTTCGCGTTCCTTACACGGTTGGGTGATTTATGGGACCCCCTTGACAGCTCGCTTTGAATAAGACTCCTCCAGCAAGGCCCAACCTTGGTTTCACCAATTGCCGCCCAAGCCTTTCCCCCGGGTTTTCGCGAGCCCAAGGGTCATCTTTATTTAACCCCCCGGGCCAATGCTCCTCTGAGTGTTGGCCCAAACTAGAGCGCTTTGCAGCGCCCCCTCAAGGAAACTTGGGGTCTGGTTTTAGTTGTACGGACTGCTCATCCGGTGTGCCCTGAGAACGAGATATGTGCAGCTCCTATCGGGATTTGTCGGCACATTCGGGCGGCTTTGCTGGTCTTGTTTTACCTTTGTCGAGATGTCTTGTAGTCCGGGATTCCGAGACTGATCGGGTCTTCCCAATAGAAGGAATATCCTTCGTTGACCGTGAGAGCTTATAATGGGCTAAGTTGGGACACCCTTGCAGGGTATTATCTTTCGAAAGCCATGCCCGCGGTTATGAGGCAGAAGGGAATTTGTTAATGTCCGGTTGTAGAAAACCCGAAGTTGACCTTAATTAAAATACATCAACCGCGTGTGTAACCGTGATGGTCTCTTCTCGACGGAGTCCGGGAAGTGAACACGGTGTTGGAGTTATGTTTGACGTAAGTAGTTTCTGGATCACTTCTTGATCGCTACTAGCTTCACGACCGTGCCTTCCTTCTCTTCTTGCTCTCTTTTGCGAATGTAGCCACCATATATGCTAGTCGCTTGCTGCAGCTCCACCTCACAACTCTGTCCTACCCATAAGCTTAAATAGTCTTGATCCCATGGTGTGAGATTCTTTGAGTCCCCATGACTCATGATTCTACCAAAACAGTTGCAGGTGCCAGCGATGCCGGTGTAGATGGCGCAACCGAGCTCAAGTGGGAGTTCGGCGAGGAACGTGGTCGTTACTATGTATCTTTTCACGATGATCCGTGGTGGAGCCCAGTTGGGACGATCGGGGATCCGTGTAGCATTGGGGTAGTCTTCTCTTATTTTGGTTCCGTAGTCGGACCTTGAGTGTAATCTGGATGATGGATGTTTATTTATGTATTGTGTGAAGTGGTATTTGTAAGCCAACTATGTATCTCTTTCCCTTATGTATTACATGGGTTGTGTGAAGATTACCTCACTTGCGACATTGCTTTCAATGCGGTTATGCCTCTAAGTAGTGCTTCGACATGTGGGAGATATAGCCACATCGAGGGCGTTACAAGTTGGTAATCAGAGCCATCCCTGACTTAGGAGCCCCCTGCTTGATTGTTCCCTGGCGTTGTTGAGTCTAGAAAAAAAAAGTTTTGAGTCTTAGGATTATATATATCGGAGAGTAGGATTCTTTTTACTCCCCAGTCCCTTCGTCGCTCTGGTGAGGTCTCCTGACGTAGAAGTTTTGACTCTCCTCTCCTCAAATTTCACTAAAAAAAATTAGGATCACGCGGGTATCTTGGAATCGTTCCGATGGTTTTGTGACGAGAACATTGTTCTTGGTGCCTCGACATTTAGGGGTTGTGGCGGTGTCCGGGGAGTTGAGCTCCGGGGTGTTGTCGTCACAATTTTATCGTTGCAGTTCTGGAATACCTGAGTTTTGCCGACATCGAAAATCTCTTTTATGCAGTTGTTGGTGAGATCACCTCGACGCCACCCAGTACTGGGGAGTTCTGGAGTATTGCCATAACTCGTATAACGGATGCTTTTCGAAGGTCGAGGTACACGATTTTCGAAGGTTTCTTGGTTATGTGTTGACGGATGGATACAGCTGGATCTAGGTATTGTTAGTTTGGGTGATATATTTTGTGTCCCTGTATCCCCAACACCAGATTGCATAACCAGAAAGTTTCGGGAGTTTATAGGTGGGATTCAAGTAGCTCTTAGCATTTCTTCCCACAGATATTTGGTTTGTGATTGGGTAATCCTTACCACTTGTTTGTTCCAGTCATACATTGTTATTTCATTCATCAATCCCTCATCAAGTGTCTTCTCACCTTAATGGACGTGTGATGTTAGCTTTGGAATTCATTTGTTCATCCTTGTTCGAATGTTTATTGTGAAGACTATATGTTGCAATTTCTATCCGTTGATTCAATTTGCCTATCTGTCTATCAAGATGCTAACGGATGTCATCCTCTTCAGGATGGCTTCGCCAACGCGTCAGAATCCGGAACGCAATGATGGGAGTCAGTCGAACCCTCCACCTCCACCTCCGCCTCCGGAGGCATGGCAAGTTGTCATGTTAGCCACCAATGCAAATGCTCAGATGATTTTGCAACTCTTGCAAGAGCGCACCCAAGGGAAAGGCAACCAAGGAAATCAAGGCCAAGGCAACAATCAGCCGCACTTCGCTACCCTCAATCAGTTCCTTGCTAATCAGCCGAAGTCTTTCAGCTTCTGTGCCGAGGCCACAGACACCGACGATTGGCTTGTGGACATCTGCAAACATTTCGAATGTAGCAATGTCAGACCTGAGGACTTTGTCAAGTTTGCTTCGTTTCAACTCAAGGACCAAGATGCCGAGTGGTATCAACAATACAAAGATTCTAGAGGAGGTCGTGTGATTACCTGGGATGATTTCTGCCGAGACTTCAAAGCTCACCATATTCCACAAAGTGTTGTTGAGAGCAAGCGTGAGGAGTTGCGCAATCTCAAGCAAGGCAACATGCCTGTGTATCAATACAATACCCAGTTCCAGAAACTTGCCCGCTTTGCTAAACAAGACGTTCCTGATGAACAGTGTATGATTTATCAATTCAGAGGTGGCCTCAGAGAAGATCTGCAATTAGCTCTCGTGCTTTTTGAGCCGAAAAAGTATGATGAATTCTACAACATGGCACTGAAGCAATAAGCTGCCCAGCTCAAGTGTGAGGCTTCTAAGAAGAGAGTCAGGGATGCAGTTCAGTCCTCTTCTTCCTCACTAGTGGCAGCTAAGCAACAGAAGTTCTGGTTGCCTCCTCCTCCTCCGTTCCTTGACCTTTCCAGCGAGAAGAACTCAGGTGGTCGTGGATCTTCCCACCCACCCAACCCAGGCTATCGAACAAGTCAAATTCTCAAGCTCCAAGGTCAAATGCTCCTTATCATCGTCCGCTCTCGGAGGTGACTTGCAAAAAGTGCGGCGAGAAAGGTCACTACGCGAACAAGTGCTTCAACCAAAGGCGCCTTCCGCCTCCTCCTCCTGTGAGATCTTCCAGCAATGCAGTGGTCAAGCATAATCCCAAGCATGCCAACGTGAACATGATGAATGCAGCTCAAGCAGAGGAATCTACTGATGTGATAATGGGTAATCTCTCAGTTAATGATATTCCTGCAAAAGTCTTATTTGATACTGGTGCTTCGCATTGTTTCATCTCAAGACCTTTTGCATCTAAGCATGAGTTGGGTTATCAAGAATTGCCTAGTTCTTTATCAGTTGTGTCCCAGGGTAAGCAAATGACAACTAATAATTATGTCCAGGATGTTTCCATCAAGATGGGCTACTATAGATTTACGGCTAAACCAATTGTTCTTGGTGACTCGGATATTGATCTTATTCTTGGGATGGATGGCTTTCTCGGCACAAAGCTCAACTTGATTGTGCTGCCGGAAATTCAATTGACACACTCTTACGAGGATGTGATCATCTATGCCGCTTCGTGATGAAATCATTCGGTTGTTTTCTCTCAATGAGAAGGCGAGTTGGATCCTATCTCTCGATTCTAGTCGTTTGTGAGTATCAAGATGTCTTTCGGAAGAGCTCCGGGTATGCCTCCTCCTTTGGCGGTCAATTTGTTATCGATCTTGAGCACGGCCTTTGAATCCGTTTGCAAGCGTCCATACAAGCTTGGACCTAAAGAGCTGAAGGAATTGAAGAAACAGCTCGACGAACAAGAGCGTCTGGGTTTGATCAGACCGAGTTCATCTCCTTGGGGTTGTGGAGTTCTTTTTGTCCAGAAGAAGGATGTCACGGACCGACTTTGCGTCGATTACCGTCCATTGAACAAGAAGACAATCAAGAAAAAGTATCCACTTCCCAACATCAATGAGCTATTCGAGCAACTAAAAGGTGCTAAAGTATTCTCCAAGCTTGACCTTCGTATGGGTTATCATCAGATTCGCATTCGTGAACAAGATATTCCCAAGACAGCATTCAGAACAAGCTTTGGTTCTTATGAATATACTGTCATGTCTTTCGTCCTTGTCAATGCTCCTCCAACATTCTCTCGAATGATGAACTTCATCTTCAACCCCTGCACAAATGAATTCGTATTGGTCTATCTCGATAATATTTTGGTCTTCTCCAAGAATAAGAAGGATCATGCCAAACATTTGCGATTGGTGCTCGACAAGCTCAGAGAGCATCAATTCTATGCGAAGTTTTCCAAAAGTGAATTTTGGCTTGATGAAGTTCTTTATCTTGGTCACATCATCTCCACCAAGGGCATCGCTGTTAATCCCGAGAAGGTGTCTGCAGTTGTGAATTGGGAACCTCCTCAGAATGTCAAAGCGACTTAGCGATTTTCTTGGACTTGCAAGCTATTGCGAAGATTTGTTGAGAATTTCTCTAAGATTGCAAAGCCTCTTTCCAACCTCCTCCGAGAAGCATGTGAAGTATGTACGGTCTCACGAGTGTGGCGTTGCTTTCAACACTCTCAAAGAGAAACTCTTCACAGCTCTGTCTTAACTCCTCTGATGATCCAAGCCATTCGAAGTTTTACGTGATGCTTATCTTCAAGGTCTCGGTCTTTGTGTTAATGCAAGAGAAGAAAGTTGTGGCCTATACCTCTCGTCAGTTGAAGCCCAACGAAAAGAACTACCCCACTCATGATCTTGAGTTGGCGGCAGTTCTCCATGCATTGATAACACGGAGACATCTCTTGTTGGGAAGGAAAGTGGACATTTTCACTGATCACAAGAGCCTCAAGTATATCTTCACTCAGCCCAACCTCAACCTCAGGCAAACTCGATGGGTCGAAATGATTCAAGAGTATAATCCGAGTATTGAATATACTCGAGCAAGGCCAATGTGATTGCAGATGCTTTGAGCGGAAGGCTTATTGCAGCGACTTAATCCTCAAGCCCCTCCAACAGGACCTTTGTGAAGCTTTCCATAACTGAATCTTCAAGTTGTTCCTCAAGGCTTTCTTGCCAACCTCATAGTCTCACCTACTTTGGAAGACCAAATTCGTGAGGCACAACTCCTGGATACCATGGTGAAGAAGGTGAAGCGTGGTATCGACAAGGGCATTCAAGTACAAGTGCTTCCACATTGATGACAAAGATACTCTTTTCTTCGAGGACGAATTGTGGTTCCTAAAGGCGATCTGAGAAAAGTCATTATGAACGAGACACACAATTCCCTTCTATCCATTCATCACCGGAAATGCGAAGATGTACCATGACCTCAAGCAGTCGTATTGGTGGACTCGAATGAAGCGAGAAATTGCTCAATTTGTGAATGAGTGTGATGTCTGCAGAAGGGTGAAAGTAGAACACCAACGACCAACTGGTCTCCTCCAACCTCTTGCTATTCCGGAATGGAAGTTTGATCATATCGAGATGGACTTCGTGACTAGATTTCCTAAGTCCAAGCGTGGAAACGATGCTATCTTCGTTGTCACCGACAAGCTTACTAAAGTGGCTCATTTTCTTCCGATCAAAGAATCTATCACAGCAGCTCAGTTGGCAGAGCTATACACCTCTAGAATTGTCTCCTTGCACGGCATTCCACAATTGATTTCTTCAGATCGTGGAAGCATCTTCACTTCTAAATTCTGGGACTCCTTTCAGAAGGCCATGGGCACCAACATTCGTTTCAGCATAGCTTTCCATTCTCAAACTAGTGGCCAAGTCGATCGAGTCAATCAAATCCTCGAAGACATGCTCAGGGCTTGTGTCATCTCTTTCGGTATGAAGTGGGAAGATTGTCTTCCTTATGCCGAGTTCTCCTACAACAACAGCTTAGGCGAGTTGAGGCAAGGCCCCATTCGAAATTCTCTATGGAAGAAAGTGTCGTACTCCTCTCAATTGGTCCGAGACAGGTGAGCGCCAACTTCTTGTAGCGACTTGATCACGAAGCTGAAGAAATGTGCAAAGTCATTCATGAGAATCTCAAAGCCGCATAATCGCGCGGAAGAGCTATTATGATGACAAGCACCGTGATGTGGCTTTTGAAATCGGAGACCATGTCTACCTCCGCGTCTCTCCAATGAAAGGCACTCGTCGCTTCGGTATCAAAGGGAAGCTTGCCCCTAGATACGTGGGTCCTTTCAAGATCATTGGCAAAAGAGGCGATTTCGCCTATCAACTTGAGCTTCCGTTCAACTTCGCAAACGTGCACGATGTGTTTCACGTGTCACAGCTTCGCAAGTTCTTCAAGACACCTGAGCGCACTATCAACTTTGAAGAGATTGATCTTCAAGAAGATCTGTCCTATCATGAGCATCCCGTTGCTATTCTTGAAGAAACTGAGCGCAAGACTCGCAACAAGTCTATCAAATTCACGCAAGTGAAGTGGTCGCACCATTCCATTGAGAAGCCACACAGGAACACGAGGATCACCTCCGTTCTGAATATCCGGAGTTCTTTCAGTCCTAGATCTCGGGACGAGATCCTCTTGTAGTGGAGGAGAGTTGTAACACCCCAGATGTAAAACATCCCATTTTGGCAATATATTCATCTTGTTCTTCATCAATACCAAGGGGTTTTCCTCTTTGTGGGTTTCATTTTGGGTTTGTTGGTTGCTTCTGCATTACCTTGTCATTACGTTGTCATATTTCTTTCGTCATCCATTGTTGCACTATGGCCTCACAATTTTTTTGCATCATGTGCATATCTATGTTGTGTTGTGCTTATGTAAACTTGCTTTTCCATGTTATTCATGCATGATATGTTGTTGCATGTTCTATGTGTGATCCATGCATCACCACCTCCATGCATCACCACCTCTCCTTCTATTCCTTTCTTTTGACAAGTGCCATTTTACCCTCCTCCATTAATGTTCAACTTTGCCTCAATATTCTATCACCATGTCATTTACCCCCCTGTATTATTTCAGCCGTTTTATAAGTTGTTTTGGTTGGGTTTTAAAATGGTTCAAGTTTGAACTCAATTCAAACTTGAATTATTTTACTTCCTCTAAAAATACCCAGATCAATTTTATCAAATACTACACAAATTCAGGACCTTGAGAATATTGTCAGATTTCTCAAAATCCTTCCTTTTTCCCCTGTGTTTTTCCTTTTGTTTCTGTCTGAAGAAAATTTGGAAAAGGAGAGCAGGAGAGCTGCCTAGCAGCGGCGGCAACCACACAGGCTCCGGCCTCCAAGCCGGCCAGCTAGTTCAGCCCATGACCCTTGTAGCGTGCGCGCCAGCCCGCTCGTTCTCCTCCTCCCTGTCTTCTCGCACCTACGCGCGTGTGCACCCCCGCTAGTTCCTCTCCACGTGGCCATCCCGGCCCCGCCCGTCAGCGCCTACCCTGTTCCCCGCACCCACCTTTTTCCCTCTCCTCTCGCTGTCTCCATGGGGACCCTTGAGCACGAGCGCATGAGCTCGCACCGTCACCCCTAGCCCCTACTTATCTCCTCTCCTTGCCCAACCACTCGCTAGGGTTTCCCTCTACCTCTAGTCCGCCGCCAGGCTGCCTTAACCACAGATCCACCGCTCTGACTTCGTGCAGGCGCTTTGAGAGCGCGACCTCGTTGCCGGCGTGCTCTCCGGCCACTTCCACCCCGGAGATCGTGTTTTTCTTCTTCCTCGTCGTCGTCTTCATCCACGACGTCGACTACGGTGCCCCGGACGACAAGTTCCTCGACATCCTCTGCTTCCATCTTCCTCTCGGTCAGGACCACGCCAAGGTTCCGAGCTCTACTCTGTCGCCGCCGGCTCGTCTCCGTCGACCCCGTCATGTCTTTGGGTGAGCTGGGTAACACACCTCCCTCTCCCATCCATCCCATGGCATGTAGGCACCCATAGAACTCGCCCGGTCCGTGTTTTTGCCGCGCCCGTAGTGCTCCGGCGAAGCCTGAAGTTTATTATTGTGTGCATCTTTGCTGTAGCGCACCCATTCGTCCCAGCACTCCGGTTCTAGCCTAGCCGCGTTTCTCCTCACTGCGCTTGCCTCACGCGCTCTCCTGCTGAAAGCAAGCGGCGGCCTCGTCGATCTTGTCCTTTGTCGTGCGAGACGAGATCGAGCTCGTGCTCGAGTCCCGCACGCACACGCCTTCCATAGCCGCGCCGTTGCACACCCCGGCCCCGGTTCCCAATCCCGCACGCCCGCTGCGTCCTCTCAGGCCTGCCATCGCCACGGCTGCCCTCGCCGGCGCCGTCGTCTTCTCTGTTTGTAATAGAGGAGCTCGAAGTTGGGTATCTCTAAAAGGAGCAGAACCCTTCTCTTTATCAGTAGTACCTAGCTAGCCCAGTGGTTGACTATGCAAACCCGCACCGGGGAGACCCGGGTTCGATCCCCCGCGGGTGCATAAATCCTCCCCCCTTTTCTTTTCCTGTTTTACTTGTGACACTGACACCTCGGCCCCACCAGTCAGCCACTAACCCCCCCCCCCTCCTTCTCTTTTATTATTTTTGTTCCATCGAATTTCCATTTCTGGAAATATGCAACAATCCTTTTCGAGCAAGTCCATTTTGGGCAGTTTTTAACTTATTGCACTTGTGAGGATTTTTCTACAACAACCCCAACATATTATATATGTTTTTGGGGTAGGAAAATCCCAGAAATCCAGTGGTGGCATTAGTTTCTGCATTTGAGCAAGTTCATGAACATGTCATTTTACATCTTGATGATGTTTTGTCTTTTTCGTGTGATTTATTTCAAACATGCTACATGGTGGTTTCGCACATGGATAGCTTCATTTTCATGTCTACTTCATGTTAGTATTTGTCCCATGCCATGACATGCCTGGTAATGAGTTAATCAAGCTTGTAAAGATGCCATGTTGAATCTGTTTCTGCTATGTCTAGTATTTTCACTAAGTCTGTAAAACTGTTATCTTTTGCATTATTGCCATGATGTTTTCTTGCGGGTGCATAAATCCTCCCCCCTTTTCTTTTCCTGTTTTACTTGCGACACTAACGCCTCGGCCCCACCAGTCAGCCACTAACCCCCCCCCCCCTCCTTCTCTTTTATTATTTTTGTTCGGTGAAATTCCATTTACGGAAATATGAATCCTTTTCGGGCAAGTCCATTTACGGACGTTTCCAAATAAGGAAATGCCATTTCATCATATTCCATTTAGGGCAGTTTTAACTTATTGCACTTGTGAGGATTTTTCTGACAACCCCAACATATTATATATGTTTTTGGGGTAGGAAAATCCCAGAAATCCAGTGGTGGCATTAGTTTCTGCATTTGAGCAAGTTCATGAACATGTCATTTTACATCTTGATGTTGTTTTGTCTTTTTCGTGTGATTTATTTCAAACATGCTACGTGGTGGTTTCGCACATGGATAGCTTCATTTTCATATCTACTTCATGTTAGTATTTGTCCCATGCCATGACATGCACGGTAATGAGTTAATCAAGCTTGTAAAGATGCCATGTTGAATCTGTTTCTGCTATGTCTAGTATTTTCACTAAGTCTGTAAAACTGTTATCTTTTGCATTATTGCCATGTTGTTTTCCTGCGGGTGCATAAATCCTCCCCCCTTTTATTTTCCTGTTTTACTTGTGACACTGACGCCTCGGCCCCACCGACACCACTAACCCCCCTCCTTCTCTTTTATTAATTTTGTTCGGTAATTTCCATTTACGGAAATATGCAACAATCCTTTTCGGGCAAGTCCATTTACGGGCGTTTCCAAATAAGGAAATGCCATTCTTGTCATATTCCATTTAGGGCAGTTTTAACTTATTGCACTTGTGAGGATTTTTCTCTGACAACTTGAACATATTATATATGTTTTGGGGTAGGAAAATCGAGAAATCGATGGTGGCATTAGTTTCTGCATTTGAGCAAGTTCATGAACATGTCATTTTACATCTTGATGATATTTTGTCTTTTTCGTGTGATTTATTTCAAACATGCTACGTGGTGGTTTCGCACATCGATAGCTTCATTTTCATGTCTACTTCATGTTAGTATTTGTCCCATGCCATGACATGCCTAGTAATGAGTTAATCAAGCTTGTAAAGATGCCATGTTGAATCTGTTTCTGCTATGTCTAGTATTTTCACCAAGTCTGTAAAACTGTTATCTTTGCATTATTGCCATGCTGTTTTAGTCATGCTCTAGTGGTTTATAGATTTAGCTCAGTGTTCATGTTTTGTAGAGCATCTCATGTACATCACTTCCATGCATTTTGTTCACATGTTTCGGTCTTTGTAGCATATTCATACTTTGCATCAAAGTGGCCATGTTCTTTGTTTTAAGCGGTTTGCATCATATCTTGTCTTGCTTGTCTTTTGCAAACCGTGCATCCGAATCTGGTGATCTTTATATCGATTTCAACCGAAATCATCTCATCTTTCCAGCGGCATACTTGGTTTGCCAATATTATGCCGTGTTCATCTTTTTCCTTCTGGAGCACGCATATGCATTGCATATCACATCTCGCATATCATGCCATGTATTGCATCATGTTGTTTGTGCATCGCCCGTGATTTATTGTGGTTCCATTGCTTGTGTTCTTGCTTTGGGTAGAGCCGGGAGACGAGTACGTGAACGAGGAACCTGTTGAGAACGTTTACGAGGATCAAGCTTTCAACAACTCTGAGAACCTTGCAGGCAAGATGACCATACCCTCGAAATCACTTCTATTGCTTGCTAGATGCTCACTCTTTTGCTACGCCTATGTTGCGTTACCTACCACTTGCTATATCATGCCACCCATATTGCCATGTCAAACCTCTAACCATCTTTTCCTAGCAAACCGTTGATTGGCTATGTTACCGCTTTGCTCAGCCCCTCTTATAGCGTTGCTAGTTGCGGTGAAGATGAAGTTTGTTCCTTGTTGGAACATGGATATTTTGGGATATCACAATATCTCTTATTTAATTAATGCACCTATATACTTGGTAAAGGGTGGAAGACTTCGGCCTTATGCACGGTGTTTTGTTCCACTCTTTCCACCCTAGTTTCCTTCATCTTTGGTGTTATGTTCCTTGATTTCGCGTTCCTTACGGTTGGGTGATTTATGGGACCCCTTGACAGCTTCGCTTTGAATAAGAATCCTCCGGCAAGGCCCAACCTTGGTTTTACCATTTGCCGCCTAAGCCTTTCCCACAGGTTTTCGCGAGCACGAGGGTCATCTTTATTTAACCCCGGGCCAATGCTCCTCACAGTGTTGGCCCAAACTAAGCGCTTGCGCCCCTCAAGGAAACTTGGGGTGCGGTTTTAGTTGTACGGACTGCTCATCCGGTGTGCCACGAGAACGAGATATGTGCAGCTCCTATCGGGACTTGTCGGCACATTCGGGCGGCTTTGCTGGTCTTGTTTTACCATTGTCGAGATGTCTTGTAGTCCGGGATTCGAGACTGATCGGGTCTTTCGGTAGAAGGAATATCCTTCGTTGACCGTGAGAGCTTATAATGGGCTAAGTTGGGACACCCTGCGGTATTATCTTTCAAAGCCGTGCATGATTTATGAGGCAGATGGGAATTTGTTAATGTCCGGTTGTAGAAAACCCGAAGTTGACCTTAATTAAAATACATCAACAGCGTGTGTAACCGTGATGGTCTCTTCTCGGCGAGTCCGGGAAGTGAACACGATGTTGGAGTTATGTTTGGCGTAAGTAGTTTCGGGATCACTTCTTGATCGCTACTAGCTTCACGCGACCGTGCCTTGCTTCTCTTCTCGCTCTCTTTTGCGAATGTAGCCACCATATATGCTAGTCGCTTGTTGCAGCTCCACCTCACAACTCTGTCCTACCTATAAGCTTAAATAGTCTTGATCCCTTGGTGTGAGATTCTGAGTCCTGTGACTCACAGATTCTACCAAAAGCAGTCACGGTGCCAACGATGCCAGTGCAGATGACGCAACTAAGCTCAAGTGGGAGTTCGACGAGGAACGTGGTTGTTACTATGTATCTTTTCCTGATGATCCGTAGTGGAGCCCAGTTGGGACGATCGGGGATCTGTGTAGCATTTGGGGTAGTCTTCTTTTATTTTGGTTCCGTAGTCGGACCTTGAGTGTAATCTGGATGAGGGATGTTTATTTATGTATTGTGTGAAGTGGCGACTGTAAGCCAACTATGTATCTCTTTCCCTTATGTATTACATGGGTTGCGTGAAGATTACCTCACTTGCGACATTGCTTTCAATGCGGTTATGCCTCTAAGTTGTGCTTCAACACGTGGGAGATATAGCCGCATCGAGGGCGTTACACTAAGTTGGACCACAGATTATCTGGCATTGCAAACCTGATGACTTACTCAGGTAGACTCACACATCTTAAAGCCATTGTTTCTGCTTTGCCCATATTTGCAATGTGTTGTCTCAGAGTGCCCTTCACTATCCTGGATCATTTTGAGAAATCTGGGAGAAGTTTCCTATGGTATGGTAAGGGGATCAACAAACATGGGAAATGTTTGGTTAAACGAGAAAAAGTATGCCTACCCAAAAAAGCAGGTGGTTTGGGTGTTCTTGATCTTAGAATGCAAAACAAGGCTCTACTTACCAATTACCTATACAAATTCTTCAACAAAAATGATATTCCCTAGGTCAAATTGATATGGAACAATTACTATCATAATGGGGAGCTACCAAAATTCCCCACAAATGTGGGATCCTTTTGGTGGAGGGACTGCTCCTCTATTCTCCAAGATTTCAAAAACATGACAAATTGCTCTGCAGGTATTGGTAGCATTGTTAGCTTATGGTATGATAATTGGTGCTCTCAGCCAATAATGAGCATGATGGCTCAGCTTTTCTGATTCACAAAAAATGAACACATTACTCTGGAGGCAGCCACCAACCTGGATGACACTAATTTTTATGAGATTTTCATTTACCTATGTCCAGCATTGCTGTTCAACAGAGTACTCAGCTTAGAACCATGATTAATGACAGAGGGAACCAGACAAAGATGGACTCATGGAAATTTCATTGGGGTGGCTCCAACTACTCTAACAAAAGGATATATCTAGAATATATTGGGAACCCTACTGATGCCCCCAAACCTTTTCAGTGGATATGGAAATCATGTACTCTAGCTAAGCAAAAGTTTTTCTTCTGGCTGCTATTACAGGACAGATTAAATACTAGGGACTTGCTTACAAGAAAAAAATTCCATGTTGAATCTGCTAGATGTGTGCTTCGTGATGATGAACCAAAGGAATACCTTTATCATCTGTTCTTCAGTTGTGATTTCAGCCAGAACTTCTGGATGGCCATTGGATTTCAATGGAGTACTGACTATGAGCTTTTGGATTTACTCATGGAGGGCAAGAAACACAACCATGTTGTATGCTACAAGGAGTGCCTCATTGCAGGATGTTGGAGTATTGGGAAGCATAGGAACATCATCATCTTTGATCACAAACCCAAGAATATGCAGTACTGCATCAGTACATTCAAGGAGCACTTTGAGATGATAATCAAAAAAGCCAAACCTAGTTTGAAGGAAGGGATGGAGAGCTGGCTAGACTACTTGTAGATTATATACATTTGTCATGTTAAACCCTATACAATGATGTAAATTGTTCTATCATATTAATGAAAATCAGAGTTACAGTGGGCGCCTTCCCCACTGTGTTTGCTCAAAAAACACTTCATCACTGTTTTTAGATTCTTGATTTTCACGCAAAACTTCATAGAAATAATAAAGTGCACTCAACTCACTAGCAATTGGTTCAATATAATTAGATCTTTTGAAAAGATTAGCAAGTGGATGAGGATCCATATGTATTTCCTTTTACTTTATGTTTTTGAGTGTTCACATGAAGGCAACTAAAAGCAAGCAAATGAGCAAAGTAACAAGGCAAAAAAATTGTAAAAAAATAGAAGTGGGGGAGATGAAAAAGAGAGGCAAAGGCAAATAAAAGGCAAATAAAATAAGAGCAAGTAGATGATAGTTTGTGTGAAGGTACTTGATAGGTTTTGATGATGTCTCCCTAGCAACAGTGCGAGAAATTCTTCCTGCTACTTGTGAGATGCATTGGGATTTCCTCAAAGAGGAGAGGATGATGTAGTACAATAGAGATAAGTATTTACCTCAGTTAAGAACCAAGGTTATCAATCCAGTAGGAGAACCAAACAGAACCTCGTTAGTAGCACCCGCACACACAAAAGCAAATACTTGCACCCAACTGAACAAGGGGGTTGCAATCCCCACAATGGTTATTTGCAAGGATCAAATCTCGTAGTGGTAAATGGATAAAGTAAGTTGCAAAATAAAAGTAAAGGAAATAAAATTGCAGCAAGGTATTTTTGGATTTTATACATGATAAAATTAGACCCCGGGCCATAGTTTTCACTAGAGGCTTGATACGTCTCCAACGTATCTACTTTTCCAAACACTTTTGCCCTTGTTTTGGACTCTAACTTGCATGATTTGAATGAATAAACCCAGACTGACGTTGTTTTTAGCAGAACTGCCATGATATTGTTTTATGTGTAGAAAAGAAAAGTTCTCGGAATGTCCTAGAAATCCACAGAGGAACTTTTTGGATTTAATAAGAATTTTTGGCGAAAGAATTAATGCCAGGGCCTGACAGCCCACGAGATAGGCGCCCCTGTAGCGGCCTCCTATCTCGTGGGCCCCTGGACCTCCACCGACGCCAACTCCAACTCCATATATTCACGTTCAGGAGCAAAAATCAGAGAGAAAGTTTCATCGCGTTTCACGCCATGGAGCAGCCGCCAAGCCCTAATCTCTCTCGGGAGGGCTGATCTGGAGTCCGTTCGGGGCTCCGGAGAGGGGGATTCATCGCCGTCGTCATCATCAACCATCCTCCATCACCAATTTCATGATGTTCACCGCCGTGCATGAGTAATTCCATCGTAGGCTTGCTGGACGGTGATGGGTTGGATGAGATTTACCATGTAATCAAGTTAGTTTTGTTAGGGTTTGATCCCTAGTATCCACTAAGTTCTGAGATTGATGTTGCTATGACTTTGCTATGCTTAATGCTTGTCACTAGGGCCGAGTGCCATGATTTCAGATCTGAACCTATTATGTTTTCATGAATATATGTGTGTTCTTGATCCTATCTTGCAAGTCTATAGTCACCTACTATGTGTTATGATCCGACAACCCCAAAGTGACGACAATCGGGATACTTCTCGGTTATGACCGTAGTTTGAGGAGTTCATGTATTCACTATGTGCTAATGCTTTGTTCCGGTTCTCTATTAAAAGGAGGCCTTAATATCCCTTAGTGTCCGCTAGGACCCCGCTTCCACGGGAGGGTAGGACAAAAGACGTCATACAAGTTCTTTTCCATAAGCACGTATGACTATTTACGGAATACATGCCTACATTACATTGATGAATTGGAGCTAGTTCTATATCACCCTATGTTATAACTATTACATGAGGAATCGCATCCGGCATAATTATCCATCACTGATCCATTGCCTACAAGCTTTTCATATATTGATCTTCGCTTATTTACTTTTCCTTTGCTACTGTTACAACTACTACAAAAACCCAAAAACATCTATCTTTACTTTTGCTACTGTTACCTTTATTATCATACGACTTTTGCTACTAAACACTTTGCTGCAGATACTAAGTTATCCAGGTCTGGTTGAATTGACAACTCAACTACTAATACTCAAGAATATTCTTTGGCTCCCCTTGTGTCGAGTCAATAAATTTGGGTTGAATACTTTACCCTTGAAAGTCGTTGCGATCCCCTATACATGTGGGTTGTCAAGACTAATTTCTGGCGCCGTTGCCGGGGAACATAGCTCTATTCTCTGAGTCACTTGGGATTTATATCTGTTGATCACTATGAAGAACTTGAAAGACGATCGAACTACTATTTTGCCCTCAACTACGAGGGGAGGTAAGGAACTGTCATCTAGCTCTGCACTAGATTCTCCTTCCGTTATTAGTAGGCTTGCAACACCTAAACCTGCTACTGCTATGAATTCTGATATGACGCATGTTATTGATGATGCCACTTCTGCTATCAATGATGAAACTACTTCTGTGTGTGATACTACTGTGCCATTAGGTGAATTTCTAGATGAACAACTTGCTAGAGTTAGGGGGAATGAAAATATTGAAGAACCTATTATTGATGATAGTGATGATGAAGGTTCCCCCAATGATAATGTATTACCTGTTGTTCCTAAGGGTTATGTTATGAATGAAGCAGCTGCTATGGAAATCCTTGCTTGCAATGATAGAAATGATCTTAAGAAAGTGTTAACTAAATGGAAGCAGCAGTCTCTTAATGCTAGAACGAAACCCGATCCTGCTTTTGCTACTTCACCTATCTGTGTTACTGATACGGAATATGAATTCTCTGTTGATCTTGATATTATTACTTTAGTTAAATCTGATCCTTTTTATGGCCTTGAATCTGAAACTGTTGTGGCACATCTTACCAAGTTGAATAATATAGCCACCCTGTTTACTAATGATGAGAAGTCTCGCTATTTATATATCCTTAAGATATTTCCGTTCTCATTAAAAGGTGATGCTAAGACTTGGTATAATTCACTTGCTCCTGGTTGTGTTCGTAGTCCCCAGGATATAATTTATTACTTCTCTGCTAAATATTTCCCTGCTCATAAGAAACAAGCTGCCTTGCGGGAAATATATATTTTGTGCAAATCAAAGAAGAGAGTCTCCCACAAGCTTGGGGAGGCTTCTCCGATTATAATGCTTTGCTGATCATCCTCTTAAGAAAAATGAAATACTTGATATCTTTTATAATGGACTAACTGATGCTTCCAAGGACTACTTGGATAGTTGTGCTGGTTGTGTTTTCAGGGAAAGAACAGTCAATGAAGCTGAAATACTATTGAATAATATGTTGAGTAATGAAAATAATTGGACTCTTCCCGAGCCAGTTCCTGAAGTAATTCCTGAACCAATTGAGCCAACTCCTGAGCCTATTCCTAAACCCATTCCGAAGAAGAGAGGTGTTTTATTTCTCAGTCCTGAAGATATGCAAGAGGCAAAGAAATCAATGAAAGAAAAAGGTATTAAAGCTGAAGATGTTAAGAATTTACAACCTATTGAAGAAATACATGGTCTTAATTTACCGCTAGAAGAACCACATTGTCTTGATAACCCGACACAGGTAGTAAAGGTAAATTCTCTCTATAGATATGATAAAGTTGAAATACTCTCTACTAAATTTCATAGCCCTTTCTTAGATGAATTTGATGACTTTATGGCTAGACAAGAAAGTTTTAATGCTTATGTTGGTAGAGAGTTAAAGAATAATGCTTTCGAGATAGGACGCGTAGGTGATAATCTGGCTAGAGTTAAAGATGAACTTCACCGCGTTAGCAAATATGCTTCTATGGTTGCTACTCAAGCTGAGGAAGTACTTAAAGCTCAAAATGATTTGCTTGATGAATTAAATAATAAAAATGACTTTGCTGTTAGAGTGGCTACTAGAACTGGTAGAATGACTCAGGAATCTTTGTATCCTGAAGGCCACCCTAAGAGAATCGAGCAAGATTCTCAGAGAAACAATTTAGAGGCACCTAGTTCTTCTAAAAAGAAGAAGAAGAAAAACGATAGAACTTTGCATGCTTCTAGTGAACCTCTTTGTAAAGACACCTGAGAATCCCAATGATATTTCTATTTTTGATGCTGAAACACAATCAGGTGATGAACATGAACCTAGTGATAATGTTAATGATAATGTTCATGTTGATGCTCAACCTAGCAAAGACAATGATGTAGAGATTGAACCTGTTGTTGATCTTGATAACCCACCATCAAAGAATCAACGTTATGATAAGAGAGATTTTGTTGCTAGGAAACACGGTAAAGAAAGAGAACCATGGGTTCAGAAACCCATGCCCTTTCCTCCTAAACCATCCAAGTCAAAGGATGATGAGGATTTTGAGCGCTTTGCTGAAATGATTAGACCTATTTTCTTACGTATGCGCTTAACTGATATGCTTAAAATAAATCCTTATGCTAAGTATATGAAGGATATCATCACAAATAAAAGAAAGATACCGGAAGCTGAAATTTCCACCATGCTTGCTAATTACACTTTTAAGGGTGGAATACCAAAGAAACTTGGAGATCCGGGTGTGCCACCTATACCATGCTCCATTAAAAGAAATTATGTTAGAACTGATTTATGTGATCTTGGAGCCGGTGTTAGTGTTATGCCTCTCTCTTTATATCGTAGACTTGAATTGAATAAGTTGACACCTACTGAAATATCTTTGCAAATGGCTGATAAATCAACTGCTATACCTGTTGGTATTTGTGAGGATGTACTGTTGTGGTTGCAAATGTCACTATCTTAACGCACTTTATTATTCTTGATATTCCCGAGGACGATAGTATGTCTATTATCCTTGGTAGACCTTTTCTTAATACTGCAGGGGCTGTTATTGATTGCAACAAAGGCAATGTCACTTTTCATGTTAATGGCAATGAGCATACAGTACACTTTCCGAGGAAACAATCTCAAGTTCATAGTATCAATTCTATTGAAAAATTTCCAACTATCATTTTTGGAGGTTTTGAATTTCCTCTCCCCTCTTGTCAAGAAAAAGTATGATATTCTTATTGTTGGGGATTTTCATATCCCCGTTGAGGTAACTTAGTGTTATTTGAAATTTCTCCGGTTCCGTGTTATTCGGAATGAGTTTGTTAACAAGCCTTGATCAACCTTGTTAGTGGGTTCATTTTTATGATCACGAGATGGATGAAACTAGAAGGCACAACCTTCTGTACCCTCCTTTTACTTTCTGTTATTTAGAATAAATAAAGCAAAAATAGTATTATCTGTCTGTTTTCTGAATTATCCGTGCATTAAAAAATAGACCGAAAATAGAAGTGCTCCAAATGCCCTGCAAATTTAGTATGATTTTTTCTGGAATATTTGAGGATTTTAGGCACTGAAAACACTACAGGAGGGGCAAGCACCAGGCCATGAGAGAGGAGGGCACCCCCCCTGTAGGGCGCGCCCCCCTGTCTCGTGGGCCCCTAGTGGCTCCCCTCCACTTATGCCAGCACCCACACACTTCATCTTCTACCCAAAAAAATCCCCATCCAGCTCAAGCACGAGTTCTAGCTCGTTTTGCTGTGATTTTCGATCTCTTAGCTCAAAGCTCCATTCGCAAAACTGCTTTGGGAGATTGTTGCTTGGTATGTGACTCCTCCATTGTTCCAATTAGTTTTTGTTCTAGTGCTTTATTCATTGCAAATTTTTGTTGCATAGGTGACCACGTTCTTGAGCTTGCATGTTAAATTTTTGAGGTCCCAAGCAATTCCAATGCATGATATAGGCTCTAGGCACTTGTAGGAGTAGTTGCTATCAATCTTGTTTAGTTTTATTCACTTTTATTTTGAAGTTACTAAAATTTCAGAAATTTTCAGAAAAAGAAATATACTTCGAAGAATGTACCAAGGAGGTTCCTCGGCAAAGAAAGGGCCAAGGATTGCTATACGTGAACAAGATGTTAATTTGCCAATGGACGCAAATGTACGGGCTTGTGAGTGGCCATCCGATGATTTTATGGTCGAAGTAGCCTTCAAGGAGGAATTTGACGCATATGTGTGTAATGCCGAGCTGGAGGACTTCTTACAAGATAAGTGTCCTCAATATTATCAATTGACCAATTCCTTTGTGCGGAGGTTCGAAAATATTTCTGCGCGTAATTCTCCTAGTGTCATGTTTGATATTTATGATACATCTTATACCATGGATTTAGAGGATTTCACAACTGCTTGCAAACTCCCGGAGTGGGGTAATATCAATGATCCTCGCAAATCTGAATTTTAGATTTTCTTGCTAGTATTACCGTGGGAGAATCTAGGGACATAGCACAAGCTACCATAGGGAGCATTCATTTTCCTGCTATACATTATTTTGCTCTCTTTATTGGTAAGTGCATTAACGGTAAATATGAAGTATGTCACATGTGTGCTCCTGATCTTTGTGTCCTCAAGAGTGTTGTGTCAGGTTATAAACGTTATAACTTGGGGGGCAATAGTTGCACGTAGGTTGCAGAATAATAGTAGAAGGGAAGATTTCTTTGGAGGAATTTATGCAACCCGTGTGGCTAATTTTCTTAATATAGCTCCACGAGAGGGGGATATGATTGTACCTCATGTTTATTTGAGTAAAGAAGCTATGTTTGATCATCATTTTCTTGAGAGGAATGAACAATTCCTCCATTATCGACTAATCTATGACAGATGCAACGTCGTCCCTGTTACTCTTCCTGCTCCCTACCTTTTTGATTATCAGGAGAAAGGAAGATATGTTGTCACCAGGGAAGAAGCAACTGGATATGAGAGGGAAATGGAGGCAGCTCGCCAACACGTTGCTGCTCAGGAGGCGGTCGCCTCTGCATCTCAGTACTACCCCAGTTTTACTTATGGATATCAGACAGGCGGTCCTTGGTATTGAACCAACTTAGGCCAAAAGCCTAAGCTTGAGGGAGTACGTATTTCTCATCGACTTTACATTCATGTTCACACACTAGTCGTCGGTGCTCATACTCTTTCATTGTATTATCCATGCTAGTTTAAATTTCTTTTTCTAGCTTTCTTCTTGTGTGTTTGATAAACTTTAAGAAAAACCAAAAAAATAGTTAGTTTAATTTCCATGCTTGTAGTAGAAGTTAAAATGAAAACCCAAAAAGATTTCTAGTTCTTCTTTTTACTTGTTGGGAGCTTTCCCGTGTAAACAGTTTTATTTTCTTTTCTTTGAGGGTCGAGAAGACCATATTGAAAATGCTTAGTGGCTCTTATATGCATGATTGTTTACTTAATTCAGAGCCCATATTACTTGTCTTCTCTCTTGAGATGAATGCTTGCAGATTCCAGCTTAGTCCAATGCACGTGCACTCTTATTATTATACACATCATTCGGTCGTGCGAGTGAAAGGAAATAATGACGATATATGATGGACTTATTGGGATGAGAAAAGCTGGTATGAACTCGACCTCTCTTGTTTTTGTAAATATGATGATTCATCGTTCCTGAGTCAGCTATTATGAAGTAAACATATTTGCAATAACATTTAGAGATTATAGTTACTTGTGACATGCTTGATTAGCTATGAGTTATAATGGTTTACCTTGCGTGCCAACATGCTATTAGAATGATTATGATGTGGTATGGTGGGATGGTATCCTCCTTTGAATGAATTGATTGACTCGACTTGGCACATGTTCACACATGTAGTTGAATCAAATCAACATAGCCTTCACAATATTTATGTTCATGGTGGATTATATCCTACTCATGCTTGTACTCGGTGTGAATTAATTTTAATGCATGTTTACGATTGTTGTCGCTCTCTCAGTTGGTCGCTTCCCAGTCTTTTGCTAGCCTTTACCTGTACTAAGTGGGAATACTGCTTGTGCATCCAAACTCCTTAAACCCCAAAGTTGTTCCATATGAGTCCACTATACCTTCCTATATGCGGTATTTACCTGCCGTTCCAAGTAAATTTGTATGTGCCAAACTCCAAACCTTGAAATGAAATTTTGTTTTGTATGCTCGAGCAACTCATGTTACAACTAGGACTGCCTATATCTTCCATGCTAGGTGGGTTATTCTCAAGAGGAGTGGACTCCGCTCCTCATTCACGAGAAAGGGCCGGTAACCAGGATGCCCAGTCCCATGATCCAAAAAGATCAAAGCAAATCAAAATAATTAAACAAAACTCCCCCAAGGCTGTTGTATGTTGGAGGCACTCGTTGTTTCGAGCAAGCCATGTGTTGATGCTTGTTGGTGGTTGGGGGAGTATAAACCTTTACCATTCTGTTTGGGAACTGCCTATAATGTATTTAGTATGGAAGATACAGCCATCTCATAGTTGTTAAGTTGACAGCGAAAGTATGCCGCTCAAAATGTTATTCAATCTCTATTTAAAATCGAGCTCTGGCACCTCTACAAATCCATGCTTCCCTCTGCGAAGGGCCTGTCTATTTACTTTTATGTTGAGTCATCACCCTCCTTATTAAAAATCACCCATTGGAGAGCACACTGTCATTTGCATTCATTATTATTGGTTTATATTGGGTATGACTTGACTGGATCTCTTTTACCATGAATTACAATGTTTAGTCAGTCCTTGATCTTTAAAGGTGCTATGCATTTATGTTTCTTGGTCTCGAGAAAGGGCTAGCGAGATACCATTTTGTTATATCATGTTATGATTATTTTGAGAAAGTGTTGTCATCCGAAGTTTTATTATTATGGCTCGCTAGCTGATTATGCTATTGATATGAGTAATTGTGAGACCTATGTGTTATTGTGAGTATGGTTAGTTCATAATATTTGCTGAAACTTGAATCTTTGGCTTTACATGTTACAACAACAAGAGCAAGCAGAGTTTGTAAAGTTTTTCTTTATCACTTTCAGTTTATCAACTGAATTGCTTGAGGAAAAGCAAAGGTTTAAGCTTGGGGGAGTTGATACGTCTCCAACGTATCTACTTTTCCAAACACTTTTGCCCTTGTTTTGGACTCTAACTTGCATGATTTGAATGAAACTAACCCGGATCGACGCTTGTTTTCAAAGCAGAATCGCCATGATGTTGTTTTATGTGTAGAAAAGAAAAGTTCTCGGAATGTCACGGAAATCCACGGAGGCACTTTTTGAGTTAATAAGAATTTTTGGCAAAAGAATTAATGGCGGGGCCCACATGTCCCACGAGACAGGCGCCCCTAGGGCGCGGCCTCCTATCTCGTGGGCCCCCTGGACCTCCACCGACGTCAACTCCAACTCCATCTATTCAAGTTTGGGGAGAAAAAAATCAGAGAGAAAGTTTCATTGCATTTTACGACACGGAGCCGCCGCCAAGCCCTAATCTCTCACGGGAGGGCTGATCTGGAGTCCGTTCGGGGCTCCGGAGAGGGGGGTTCGTCGCCGTCATCATCATAAACCATCCTCCATCACCAATTTCATGATGCTCACCGCCGTGCGTGAGTAATTCCATCGTAGGCTTGCTGGACGGTGATGGGTTGGATGAGAGTTACCATGTAATCAAGTTAGTTTTGTTAGGGTTTGATCCCTAGTATCCACTATGTTCGAGATTGATGTTGCTATGACTTTGCTATGCTTAATGCTTGTCACTAGGGCCCGAGTGCCATGATTTCAGATCTGAACCAATTATGTTTTCATGAATATATGTGTGTTCTTGATCCTATCTTGCAAGTCTATAGTCACCTATTATGTGTTATGATCCGACAACCCCGAAGTGACAATAATCGGGATACTTCTCGGTGATGACCGTAGTTTGAGGAATTCATGTATTCACTATGTGCTAATGCTTTGTTCCGGTTCTCTATTAAAATGAGGCCTTAATATCCCTTAGTTTCCGCTAGGACCCCGCTTCCACGGGAGGGTAGGAAAAAAGACGTCATACAAGTTCTTTTCCATAAGCACGTATGACTATTTACGGAATACATGCCTACATTACATTGATAAATTGGAGCTAGTTCTATATCACCCTATGTTATAACTATTTCATGAGGAATCGCATCCGGCATACTTATCCATCACTAATCCATTGCCTACGAGCTTTTCATATATTGTTCTTCGCTTATTTACTTTTCCGTTGCTACTGTTACAACTACTACAAAAACCCAAAAACATCTATCTTTACTTTTTCTACCGTTACCTTTATTATCATACCACTTTTGCTACTAAACACTTTGCTGCAGATACTAAGTTATCCAGGTGTGGTTGAATTGACAACTCAACTGCTAATACTCAAGAATATTCTTTGGCTCCCTGATACGTCTCCAACGTATCTATAATTTTGATTGCTCCATGCTACTTTATCTACTGTTTTAGGCATTATTGGGCTTTATTATCCACTTTTATATTATTTTGGGACTAACCTATTAACCGGAGGCCCATCCCAGATTTGTTGTTTTATGCCTATTTCAGTGTTTCGAGGAAAAGGAATATCAGACGGAGTCAAAACGGAACGAAATCAACTGGAGAAGTTATTTTTGGAAGGAAAGCAACCTGATGGACTTGGAGTGCATGTCAGGGGAGTCCCGGGCTGCCCACGAGGGTGCCCCCCCCCCCTAGGCGCGCCCCTTGCCTCGTGAGCACCCCGGATGTCCACGACGTACCCCTTGCACCCATATATACCTACATACCCTAAAACTTCCAGAACAGAAGATAGATCGGGAGTTCCGCCGCCGCAAGCCTCTGTAGCCACCAAAAACCAATCGGGACCCTGTTCCGGCACCCTGCCGGAGGGGGATCCCATCTCCGGAGGCCATCTTCATCATCCCGGCTCTACCCATGACGAGGAGGGAGTAGTTCACCCTCGGGGCTGAGGGTATGTACCAGTAGCTATGTGTTTGATCTCTCTCTCTTGTGTTCTCTCTCGTGTTCCCTCTATGGCACGATCTTGATGTATCCCGAGCTTTGCTATTGTAGTTGGATCTTATGATGTTTCTCCCCCTCTACTCTCTTGTGATGAATTGAGTTTCCCCTTTGAAGTTATCTTATCGGATTGAGTCTTTTATGAGAACACTTGATGTATGTCTTGCCGTGATTATCTGTGGTGACAATGGGATATCATGTGCCACTTGATGTATGTTTTGGTGATCAACTTATGGGTTTTGTGACATTGGGAACCTATGCATAGGGGTTGGCACACGTTCTTGACTCTCCGGTAGTAGCTTTGGGGCACTCTTTGAAGTACTTTTATGTTGGTTGGATGAATCTGAGATTGTGTGACGCATATCGTATAATCATGCCCACGGATACTTGAGGTGACAATGGTGTATCTAGGTGACATTAGGGTTTTGGTTGATTTGTGTCTTAAGTTGTTATTCTAGTATGAACTCTATGATGGATTGAGCGGAAAGAATAGCTTTATGTTATTTTACTACGAACTCTTGAATAGATAGAACAGAAAGGATAACTTTGAGGTGGTTTCGTACCCTACCATAATCTCTACGTCTCTTCTCTGCTATTAGTGTCTTTGGAGTGACTCTTTGTTGCATGTTGAGGGCTTGTTCTATGATCTATCTATGTTATTATTGTTGAGAGAACTTGCACTAGTGAAAGTATGAACCCTAGGCCTTGTTTCCTACCATTGCAATACCGTTTACGCTCACCTTTATCACTTGTTACCTTGCTGTTTTTATTATTTCAGATTACAAAAACCTATATATACTATCTATATTGCACTTGTATCACCATCTCTTCGCCGAACTAGTGCACCTATACAATTTACCATTGTATTGGGTGTGTTGGGGACACAAGACACTACTAGGGAAAAGCCTAGCAGCAGCGCTGGTTTTAGGCCTATCAGTAGCGCGGGCAAGAGCGCTACTGATAAGGCGCTACAGCTAATGCTTAGCAATAGCGGCGCTGGACCTGATCTTGATAAATTGACTTAGTAGTAGCGCTTCTTCATAACCGCTGCTTGGTAATTAGTAGTAGCGATTCTCCTTTCCCGCTAGCTACTATTATTTAGTATTTTGTTTCTTTTTATTTCATGTTGTATTCATACACCTTTACACAAGTTTTCATACAACAGGAATTTAGAGATTGTTTTTACATCATAATGAGTTATTACATCACGGCGAAGAATCATGGATTAGTTTCAAGTGGATGTCCATCCACTTGAAACTAATCCGTGGTTCTTCACCCAATGATATAATAATATCATCATCATCATCATATCATTAACAACTTATCATCATAATACATCATTGTCATATAACACCTCCTCAAGATCATCGCTTTTCATCAATGACATCACATAGCAAATTGGTCACAAGTCGTAATCACAAGTACTCCTCATTATCAACTCTAACACATTACCACATAATAAACATATTGTACCTCATAGGACCTACTACATTCGATTAAGACCTACTACATTTACTAAGGTAAAATAGCAAAAATCAAGATAGCCCTGACTCTCCATTATGGAGAATGGAGATTAGCCTGTCTCCAATTCTTGCCTTTCGCTGAATGTTACTTCCAAGAACCTCCTTGCGAATGTCCATACATTTCTTCCATTCTTTGATGATCATGTGTTCACCGTTTTTAGAAATCCGATATGCACAGGTGAGCTCCCTAGATTTACCTGGCAGTATGTTCACAACTGAAAGGCGACCATTCAGAGAAATCAGATGAGGCACACAATCCATCGGGAGTTTCTGTTGAAAAACATAATAATAACTTCGTAGTTAGCAATGATGTACTAATTTTAGAAGTATGCAAAAGATGCACGGATGTCGTAATAGTAAAAATCTTACGGTATCACCAGAGAAGTTACTGTGGTTCAACACATGCACTAGTAGCATGTATTCACCATAATTTGGAGGAGTTCGATAATAGTTATTGTAATTCTCAAGAAGAGTACAAAATGCGATCGAGATGATTTTTCTCCTTATACGTTAATTGATTGCCATCGGTGTAGTGGGTTTTATCTACCATCTTCCGCACGGTCTTTGAAGAATCAAAATAGGCTGTCAATGGAAATAAGCTATCAACAATTTTGAAATAAACAATATAAATTAGTTAATAACTATGTTTGAGAAACTCACATAGCGGTACAATCGGAAGCGTATCAACAAGGACCCAAATGTCCATATTGTCTTGCTCGATGTCAGGATCACCAAGATCCATGGTGACAATCATACCCTCATAAAAACCAAACATTTTGCAAAGTGCTTCCCAATTTTGGCAACCAAAATGGGTTACGCTCAGAGCATTGCACAGATTTACTTCAAAATCCATATCATGATGGGTCCTTAGGTGTATTTTCTTTGTTTCGAAATTTTCATGGTCTTCAAAACCCATCCTCTCCAATACATAGCGTCTTGCATGGCATGGGATAAGCTAGTAGAATTGTAAAATATGAAAATTAGACGTTGAAATAGTTGAAGTCATGCTTAATTACGAAAAAAAACACTTGTCGTTGTTGCGTACCGTTTCACAATCGAAGGTCTCCTCGAGCTTAATGATGAAGCACCGATCTTCGCCCAAATTGAACGAACTCCGTCGCACATACCTCGATCGTCGTGGCACCATCTACACTCCCCCGGGAGACTGTCGTTGTCCGAGTACGACATTTCCTATGTTCATAATTCAAAGATTAAACTTGTACATATTCTAGCACAAGTCATGCCAGAATTCACGAATAAATCCGGCATGACCTTAGCTAAAAAAGGACATATCGAGCACCTGAAATTTGCCGGAACGGAAATTAATCAACACTCCGGCAAAACATAGGCCACTCGGAGATGTAAACTGAACATGAACGGCCACTTGGGCAACCACATATCCTATTTGAGCAACAACACAAGATATACAAGGATATTTGGCCGGTCTCACCTCGATGTCGGAGGGGTCGGTGGCTGGGACAACGGCGGGATGTCGGAGGGGTCGGTGACGGGACGACGGCGGGGATGTCGGAGGGTCGGTGTGACGGGACGTGGCGGGGATGTCGGAGGGGGTCGGTGGCGGGGACGACGGGCGGGGATGTCGGAGGGTCGGTGGCAGGGGAAGACGGTGGTCACCTGAGAAACCATATAAGTTATCACTAATACATCCCGAATAATTGCTTAAACTAAAAATAACAACAAATATGACATGTTCAACTAGTTTTATTAATTCAACTAGTTCTTACTAAATATAAACTTACTATAAATAGAAAAAACTAGTTATTTCTAAAAATAAAGTAGTTCAACTAGTTATATTAATTTACTTAGTAAACTAGTTCAACTACAACTAAAAATCTAGTACTAACTAAGCAACATCTAGTTAACTAGTACCATCACTACTAGTAATTAACATCTACTACTACTAAAAATCTAGTACTAACTAAGCAACATCTAGTACTAGCTATGAACCCTAATTAACATCTACAACTACTAAATCTAGTACTAACTAGTGGCGGGGTGGGGCGACGGAGAGGTAGCTAGGGGCGGCGAGGTCGAGGGCGGTGGGAGGAGGCTGCGGCGGAGGAGGGAAGAGGGCGGCACAGCGGAGGGAGGAGGGCGGCGGAGGAGGGAGGGCGGCCGCAGCGGAGGGAGGATGTGCGAGGAGGAGGAGGAGGGACGGAAGGAGGAGTACCTCGGCGGACGGATTTAAGGCGGCGGCGGCGGCGGGCAATGACGACCCAGTTATCGGCACGGGGGGAGAGAGTGAGAGTGTGAGTGAGGGCCGGTCGTGCACGTGGGGATAAGGTAGGGATAGTTGTAGCGCATTTGACAAAACGCGCTACAGCTAATCTGAATAGCAGTAGCGCCTTGCACATAAACCGCTACTGCTAAGTGTAACTATATAAAAATACGTCAATGCAAAAAATACATTGGCCATCAATGATCTTTTTGTGTACAATCCGAATTGTCAATATGAGTCCTATCCGGTAGGAACCGGAGAGGACTCATATTATTGCCACAAATTTTACACATAGAGTTCGGTGAAGACCAACTGGTTGTGGTAGTTCGAAATAACATATTTAAGGTGGTAAACACCCTGTTCACGGAGCGAGGTGGGACTAAACTTGTGGGCTGATCTTAGCGATGAGCGGTTTTTTCTATAAGCGCTGCTGCTAACTTCTATAGTAGTAGCGGTTCAAGATAGTGCGCCATCGCTATAACTAGCGGGGGGCGAGGTCATGGCAATTATAGCAGTAGCGCTGTTTGTGATGGACACGCTACTGCTATTTTCCTGTGAGCAGCGCGTTTCTCTAACACGCGCTGCTGCTAAGTAGCAGCGGCGTGGTATTTTGTGGAGCACTGCTGGTAAGATTCTATGTATAGGCTTTTCCCTAGTAGTGAGAGACTCTTTGTTATTTGTTTGCAGGGTTGTTTGAGAGAGACCATCTTCATCCTACTCCTCCTACGGATTGATAAACCTTAGGTCATCCACTTGAGGGAAATTTGCTACTGTCCTACAAACCTGTGCACTTGCAGGCCAACAATGTCTACAAGAAGAAGGTTGTCTAGTAGACATCAAGCTCTTTTCTGGCGCCGTTGCCGGGGAGGCTAGGTAAAGGGTACTCACACTCCGTCAACTAAGCTCTTTTTTTGGCGCGGTGAGTGCTTGAAGGTATATCTTTAGATCTTGCAATCAAATCTTTTTGTTTCTTGTTTTAGCACTAGTTTAGTTTATAAAAGAAAACTACAAAAAATGGAATTAAGTTTGTCTCATACGCTTCACCTTTTTAATATCTTTCGTGAGTATGATGGAAAGGATAATTGTGCTCAAGTGCTAGAAGAAGAGATCTCTAAATTGTTTGGCACTAAATCTTTGAATTATGAGCATGATTGCAATGTTGTTAGTACGAATTCTTTGAATATCCATGATGCTAATGATGATTGCACTAGTTATGATGAAAATGCCTCCTATAAGCATGTCAATTTTTGTGGAGTGCATTGGGCTTGGAAGGACACACCAAATGGGGAAGATAGATATTGCAAGAGGCATAAGTACTTAGAAACTAAATGGTTGCAAGAAAGGCTAGATGCATGTGCTGAAAATTTATTTTTTCTTAGCCATACTTGTGAACTTTGCAATGAACGTGATCATTTTAGTACCCAATGCAAATTGTTTCATGATCGTGTTGTATCCAAAAATTGTGATGACTTGATTTCCCTTGCACATCATAATGAGCTTAGTTTGCTCTTGGGTTATGAAGAAATAAAACGTATAACTAAGATTATTCCAGAATTTGCCCTTGATATAATTCTTCATTTTGATCTAGAAGAAATTTATATGTATTGTGCGGTGAATTGCATTGAAAATCCTTATATTGCCAATTACATAAAGAAAAGAAAACAAATAGAGGATGAAGAGAATACTAATGAAAGGGAAGAGGCTTCCCAATCTCCTCCTATTATTTCTTATGATGAATCAGTAACGAGGAGGAGCTTTCTATTCAACCAATCTCATCAATAAGGAGCTCAAAGAGGAAGGTTGAACCCACACATAATGTGAAGAAGAAGAAGAAAGAAGGAGCAACAAAGGTAGAAAGGTATCCCTCCCAAGTGATGTTGCTCCTACTACTCATTGTGATGATGATAATTGCTATACTATTGGTGCTATCAATATTTTTAATGATGAGAGTGATTATGCTTATGATATGAAAGGGCCCAAGCTTGGGGAAGCTATGTTTGATTGGGATGAAATATTTGAGAATATATTTGCTGGAATTAATGTTTGTCCCAAGCTTGGGGATGCTATGTTTAATGAAGATGATATTTTAGCATCCCAAGTTTTGATATGCAAAGTTGTTATGATGATAGCATGCCTCCTACCTATGATGATTATATTGATGAAAGTGGGTTCGGAAGAGAGTCAACTTTAGGAAGTAGTGATCCCACTATTTTGGAGGATGTTGAATATTACTGTGATGAACATGAAAGTGGATTTGGAAGAGTGTGAACTTTATTTAGTGATTCCACTATCTTGGGAGAGGTTTCAATCGATTATGATGAGAACGAAGTTGCTACTTATGATGATTATTGTGATGAAACTTATGCTATAAAAAGTAGTGAGGATTATATTTACAAATCTTGTCATGATTATGATTACCCTTCTTCTGAACATTATTCTTTTAATGTGGAAACAATTTTTAGTGTTCAAGTCTCTCATGATACTCCCACTACTATTCCGAATGAGAAGAAATTTGCTTATGTGGAGAGTAGTAAATTTTCTATGCTTGTAGATCATGAAAAGAATGCTTTAGGTGCTGGTTATATTGTTGAATTCATTCATGATGCTACTGAAATTTATTATGAGGGAGGAACATATGCTTGTATGAATTGCAATAATGTCAAGTTTCCTCCCTATGTGCTTAAATTCTTGAAGCTATGCTTGTGTTACCTTCCTATGCTAGTTGATTATTGTTCCCATAAGTTGTTTGCTCACAAAATCCCTATGCATAGGAAGTGGGTTATACTTAAATGTGCTAGTCATATTCTTCATGATGCTCCCGTTATGTTTCAATTCTTATCTTTTATGTGAGCATCATTGTCATCATCATGCCTAGCTAGAAAGGCATTAAAGAAAAGCGCTTGTTGGGAGACAACCCAATATTTACCCTTACTGTTTTTCTGTGTCCAAATGATTATGCTACTGTAGTAATCATGTTTTATAGCTTTTGTTTCATTAAAGTGCCAAGTAGAACCTTTGGGAAGACTTGGGTGAAGTTTATATGATCTTGCTGTGAAAAACAGAAACTTTAGCGCTCACGAGATTAGCTGCCATTTTTTACTGGAGAGTGCTTTTAGGTTGATTCTTTTTGCAGATGATTAATAGACAAATTTCTCAGGTACAGAAATTTATTTCATAATTTGTGGGGTTCCAGAAGTATACGTTTTATATAGATTACTACAGACTGTTCTGTTTTTGACAGATTCTGTTTTCTATGTGGTTGTTTGCTTATTTTGATGCATCTATGGCTAGTATTAAGTGGTATGAACCATAGAGAAGATATAATACAGTAGATATTACACCAATATGAATTTAGAATGGGTTCATTACAGTACCTAAGTGGTGGTTTTATTTTCTTATACTAACAGACTTCTGAGTTTTGTGTTGAGTTTTGTGTGGTTGAAGTTTTCTAGTTTTGGGTAAAGATTCGATGGATTATGGAATAAGGAGTGGAAAGAGCCTTAGCTTGGGTATGCCCAAGGCACACCAAGGTATTATTCTAGGACAACCCAGAGCCTTAGCTTGGGGATGCCCCGTAAGGCATCCCCTCTTTAAATCTTCGTTCATCGGTAACTTTACTTGGAGCTATATTTTTATTCACCACATGATATGTGTTTTGCTTGGAGCGTCATTTTCTCTTGTTAGTTTTTGCTTTCTGTTAGTTAGAATAATGTTTTGCATCTTTAGTTTCAATAAAAAAAGTCAAGGATAGCCTTTGCCATGCTTATTTTGCTAGTTTGCATGTTGCTGTTTTAAAACAGAAATTTTACCGCTGTTGCAAAAATTCCCTAGAAAAGTCAGAGAATGGTCTAACGTTGACTCTTTTTGCATATTGATCTCTGATAAATTTATTACTGTGGGAATTTTAGTTCATAATTTTTGGAGTCAGGGAAGTATTGATACTCTTGCATTCTTTACAGACTGTACTACTTTGACAGATTGCTGTTATGTTTGCATTGTTTGCATATGTTTGCTTGTTTAATGATTCTATTTGATGATAGGATTATTAAATATGCAGAGGCATTTAGTATGCAATGTTGAATAATAATTTTAGTGATTTGTTACAATAGAAAATGATAAGGTTTTGCATTGGTTTATACTAACCTATCTCACGAGTTCTTGTTGAGTTTGTTGTGAATGAAGCTTTTGATAAAAAGAAGAGAAGCCGTGATATGAGAGGAATTAAGGAGACACAAAAGTTCAAGCTTGGGGATGCCCAAGGCACCCCAAGATAATATTTCAAGAAGTCTCAAGCATCTAAGCTTGGGGATGCCCAGTAGGCATCCCACCTTTCTTCTTCAACAACTATCGGTTAGTATCGGTTGAGCCTAAGTTTTTGCTTCTTCACATGAGTTGTGCTATCCTTGCAATGTAGTTTTCTTTAGCTTTTCTTGCTGTTTGAATAAAGTATCAAGATCTAAAATTATTAAATGAGAGAGAGCCTTCATTTAGTTGCATAATTATTTAGCTACTCATTGATCTTCACTTATATCTTTCGGAGTAGTTTTTGTTTTTGCTCCAGTACTTCACTTATATCTTTTAGAGTACGGTGGTGGATTTGTTTTCAAGAAACTATTGATCTCTCATGATTCACTTAGATTATTTTGAGAGTTGTTAATAGCATGGTAATTTTCTTAATGTTAATATACTTGGTATTCAAGATTTGTGAAACTTTCTTTTGAGTGCGTTGAATACTAAGATAAGTTTGATGCTTGATAATTGTTTTGATATATGGAGGTGATAATATCAAAGCAATGCTAGTTGGGGTGATTATGAATTTAAAGAATGCTTGTGTTGAAGTTTGTGATTCCCATAGCATGCACGTATGGTGAACCGCTTTGTGATGAAGTCGGAGCACAATTTTATTTCTTGATTGTCTTCCTTATGAGTGGCGGTCGGGGAATGAGCGATGGTCTTTTCCTACCAATCTATCCCCTAGGAGTATGCGTTTAGTGCTTTGGTTTTGATGACTTCTAAATTTTTGTAACAAGTGCATGAGTTCTTTTGATTAATGTTGAGTCCATGGATTATACGCACTCTCACCCTTCCACCATTGCTATCCTCTCTAATACCGCACACTTTTCGCCGGTATCATACACCCACCATATACCTTCCTCAAAATAGCCACCACCATACCTCCCTATCATGGCATTTCCGTAGTCATTCCGAGATATATTGCCATGCAACTCTCCACCGTTCCGTTCATAAGACACACATTACTTTTGTCATATTGCTTTTTGCATGAACATGTAGTTGACATTGTATTTGTGGCAAGGCCACCTTCATAATTTTCATACATGTCACTCATGATTCATTGCATATCCCGCATACATCACGGAGGCATTCATATAGAGTCATATTTTTTTCTAAGTATCGATTTGTAATTTTTGAGTTGTAAGAAAAATAAATGTGTGATGATCATCATTATTAGAGCATTGTCCCAGTGAGGAAAGGATGATGGAGACTATGATTCCCCCATAAGTCGGGATGAGACTTCGGACGAAATATAAAAAAAGAGTGGCCATAAAAAAGAGAAAAGGCCCAAATAAAAAAATGATAGAAAAAGAGAGAAGGGACAATGCTACTATCCTTTTTCCACACTTGTGCTTCAATGTTGCACCATGATCTTCATGATAGAGAGTCTCCTATGTTGTCACGTTCATATACTAGTGGGAATTTTTCATTATAGAACTTGGCTTGTATATTCCAATGATGGGCTTCCTCAAAAGTGCCCTAGGTCTTTGTAGCGACCCGACCCGAATGGATCAAGTCTCTGTGCTTTCGTGTCATCCCTGGATCGGTATGCTGACACACACAGTACTCGAAGGATTTATAACAGAGGTAAATCACATGTATAAAGTAACGTAAATACTATTACCTCGATCCAAAATATAGCGGAAGCTTAACAAGGTTGTGGATTCCCATCAACACCAACGGCAAAGTTGAGTATAGGAAATCGTAACCCTAACGTATCACTTACTCGTAAATGCGAAAAGTGCGCAACATGAAAAGTTGCAGCCCGAAACGGGTCAGCACATGGAATATGCTGGCAATGTAACACATAGAGAGTAATGAAAGAATAAGCTATACTACATGCATATATGGCTGGTGGAAAGCTCTATGGTTACAGTTTTTGCGAAAAGCCAATTTTTCCCTACTTCAAAGGAATAAGTTTATTTATCTATCATCGTGGTTGTTGAACATTGAGAATGGTTGACAGCATCCTCAATCCCAATTAAAAGTACTCATTAAACCCAAACAAATTATATTAAGTAACATGATGAGATCAACAGGATATCCAAGAACTAGTTACTCAAAATTGTCCATAACCGGGGACATGGCTAATCATGATTAGTTTATACACTCTGCAGAGGTTTGCGCACTTTTCCCCACAAGACTCGATCGCCTCCATTTGGTTTCTCGCACTACATGGTGTTTGAGAGACGGATGACCGAGACATAGTCTTTCGAGCGCTAGTACCTTACGATGGGTGGACCGGTACACCTACATCCCCTACATCTGCTAGTCCACCACTATAAGAGTTCGCACGACTTAGTCAACTATGCGAGCCCATAATGGCTTGTGGCTGCACACGTAAGTTACTAGTATGAATAATCTTATGATCCCTTTGAGCACAGGTGGCGGTCAGAAGAAAAACAGGCAAGTCTGATAGAAACCAGTGCCTCAATCCACCCGGATGTGTGTTTAAGTTGCCACCTTAGATAAACCATTAATAACAATCTCACATCTGTCATGGATATTCACTCACCCAATCCACGTCTACTAGCATAGCATGGCATAATGAGCAAACGTTGAAGTAACTCCCAAAGGTTTCATAAGTAAAACAGGTAACAGGTACTACCTTTAATCTACTTCCCATCCCACAATTTATTTAGATCCTAATCATGCAAGTGTTTGAGGAATAGATCTAAGGCATAAAAACTAGGTAGTAGAAAAAGTATGATCAAGTGTTACTTGCCTGCAATGTTGATGAAGAAGATCCGCACTCAAAACTCTTGATAGTTCTACTCGTCACACTCCGGTCAATCTATCGTAAGCAAACAGTAGTAACCACACATAAGCAATCACTCAAAAGATCGGGAAGATCGAAGAAAACGAATTCGAAAAACGTCAAAACCAAATCAAATAACTCTTGCAGCATAAAACAATTTCTAACAGTACCAAAATTATGTGAATTTGGCCTTATCAGAAAGTTTAGGTCAAGAGCTTGATTAGCAAAAAGAATCAACTAAATCGAGATTCTGAAACTCAAGTTATGATCAAACGAAGTTCAAATACAAATCTGTTTGAATTCAAATTTTAAAACTTTCAAAAACATGTTTGAGTTGGATTACTTTGGATAGAGGAGATCATAACGAAGAAGTGGGCGTTGGTTTCGTTGGATTCCGACTTACGAGTAAAAAGTTATGAGCGTTTGAAGATTAGGGACTAAAAATAACACTACAGATAGCTCCTCGACGGAAATTAAAATAAAAGAAAAATCTATCGAGCGAACGCCGCTAAACAAAAGCGGAAAGAAAAACCGGCGAGAAAACCGATCTAGGGTTTGGAAAGAAACTGAAACAAAAAACCGATCTAGAAAACCGGAACGGAAACCGGAACGATTTACGAAAAACCGAACCGAGGAAAAGAAAAGGTGACACGGCGCGGGGCTAGTACCTCGAAGAGGCGAGGGGCTCCGGCGGCGACGGCGTTGGGTGGCGGCGGCGGCAAGTGGCGGCGGCGGTGGCAAGTGGCGGCGGTGAGGCGGCGGCAAGGCTGGTGTGGCTCTTCTTGCGGAGAGGAGAGGAGAGGAGAGGTGTTGGTTTGATGTGTTGGAGGGGTGCTTGGGTATTTATATTGGGGAGGGAGGGTTTTGCTTGGGGTAGGGGACAAGAAATAGACTAGGATTAGGAATCCTAGGAGTAAAAACGGAATAACGAACGGGATCAAATCCTACTAGGATTTGTAAAGAATAGGAAACCGGGCGGTTTCTGGCTCCTCGGTGCGTGCGTGCGATGGCCTTGGCCTCTGGCCGTGGTGGTGGCGGCTTGGGCCTTTGGCCCAAGGCGCCATGCTTTTTTAAACAAAATTTCACAGAACTAAAATAAAAACAAAATAATTAAAACTTTTATATAGGCATATAATATATCAAAATTTGTAGAAAAATATTTCCTACAAGATGAACATTATTCTAATGTCAAATAAAATCCACACAAATTCAAATAAAACAAAGAGTGCTTCTGCTCTAATAAAATCTAACCAAAAATCATTTAAAAAATACCAAAATGACTTCAAATTAATTTCTCTCCAATTTTACGATGTAGGGAATCATGTTACCCTATTTTCCATATATTTTATTTTTGGAGAAAAATAATTTGAATAAAACTCAAATAACTCCAAATTGAAAATAATACAAAGGAACTTTGAATTTAATTCTTTGAAACTCCCAACTCATATTTCATATAATTTGAAGAAGTCATTTTATCTTCGCTCGTGAAAATCATTGAGTTGCATAAAGTTTCAGAATTGAAAATATCCTCAAATGAAATTCAAATATTTTCAACACCCCTTGTCATTTAAATAAATGGAAGAAGTCATGTCATCTTCTCTCCAGGGTTTTGTGATGAAAAGAATTTGAATTCGAAGATCATAAAAGCAAAATGAAAGTTTGGGAAAGTCCTTTTATTCCCTCTCATTTAACTTTCAAAAGTTTCGAATTCACTCACTTTCAGTCAATCAATCAAACTATCAAACAAAACTATCTATTTGTTTATAACATTCCAAAATTTAGAATTTTGGGATGTTACAAACCTACCACCCTTAAAATGAATCTCGTCCTCGAGATTCGGAGAGTCTAGAAAGAAATAGGTTAGGGTTTGGGGGTCTTCAAAATCCACCGATCATCTCCGGGGTCTCGGGTGCTACCACCCTTAGAAGCATGGTTACGGTTCCATCAAAACTTATATACTCCATCCTTATTACTGACAGTGTTGTTCTTCTCAGATTGTAAGGATAATTCCTTCTCTGGGCTTTTCCTGTAGCGGCATAACCTTTTCCTCAATACTTTTGTCCTTTCCTCTTGGTAAGGTTGTTCCGAGACTGGGTCTTCTTAGCTGACGGGTCTGGCGCCAATTCTAAACAACTATCGATATCTCATGGTGGTCAACAATTTATGGTTTGTCCTGCAGGGTCTGGGTTGAACCTCACCGTATAACCTACGGTTGGCAACAACTGCCTTGTACAAGGGGAAAAAATTCTTATACCATTCTAAGGTTCAAACAAGGTTTTGATCGTCGTCTCTCTACTATAGGTAAGTCACTCAGATTTACCATTCCATATAGCAAAGCGAATAATAAGAGTAAGTCGGTATGGTGATCCATCCCGCACCCAAATCATTACCTTGTACATGGTTTAGCGAATCTCGCATTCTAACACTCGGTCATCCTCACAAGCATTGCAGAATTTCTCTTGTCGACGAACCAAGTTCGGAAAATCCATTGATTCTGCAAGCCAAACAAACATCTATCGTTCCTTAACAACTCTCAGGTTTTGCGTAAACTCCTATAGAATCGTCGGTTGATAAAATCGCAACTTCTGCCAGGTTTTTTCCTTCAGCAAGAATGTGCTTGCTTCTTGGCAAGTCCTGGGGCCTGTGGGTTATGGCCCATCTCATCACTTATAATCCTTGAACACATCATCTGGGCAACTGATCATTATCCCAACATCCAACTTCCTAGCATACTTAAATCCATCCAATTGTACTGTCTCCCTTCCTTCTATTGGCACCAAACTAGGACATGATTACTCAGACTCGTCATGGAATTTCCATTGATCCATATTTCCAACATCATACCTCCTTTATGTCCAATAGTAATTTATCTCTTCATCCTCGTGGGATGTCCCACATACCGAGATAAAAACTTATACTATGAAATCCATACTACACTTCGTGGAACATTTTTATCCTTTCCAGGGTCAAGCGTCCTTACAGGAGAATATTGGCCATCTCCGCATGGCACTTCTTCAACTGGGAAACGTGAAACAAGTCATGAACTCCTGACAGTCCTTCGGGTGACTCCAACTTGTTGGCCACTTATCCCATACGCTCCAAACTCGGTATGGTCCTACAAATCTCGGGCTAACTTTCCCTTAACTCCAAATCGTTTAACTTCTCGCAGAGGTGGCACACAAAGATATGCTCATCTCCGATTTCATAGACTACCTCCTTGCGTTTTTGAGTATGCATAACTATTCTGCCTGGACTGAGCTACCTTCAGTCTATCTCGAATCAACTTAACATTCTCTTCTGACTCCTTGATCACACTTGGTCCAAACAACTGACGGTCTCCAACGTCATCCCACACTCTCTTGGGGTATCAACATATCAAGACAAAACTCCTATTCCTTTTGTCTGAAATCCATTCAGTGGGTATCCTTATCTTTTCCAGGGGTCAACGGTTCTTACAGGGTACTACCACCCTTAAATGTTCCAATATTCCATAGACCATATTTCTCATATCCTCGAAATTGGTCAACATCTTTCCTCATAGGGTAACTCATAAAATCCAAAGCAGTACCAACACTGCTAACTTTATTGATTCTTAAATTATTACAATCTCTCGCTTTTCCATTACATATCTCAACTTAACACCTCAATATAAAAGAAAAAGCTCTCACTTCTACTACTCCATTTCTTTTGTTACAACTTCAACTGTATATCATCAGTCTCCTTCTCCTTCGGACAATCTACGCAACGCGTGCCTGCTACATTACAACGGAAACATATTACTTCGACGGGTTTGAGGTTTCCTCATGATCACATAGCCTCTTTGGGTCCTCGGCTTCCATTTTGGGCAAGTGTTGATGTAGTGCCCTGACTCCTTGCATTTGTAACGGTGACATGACTCGAGATCCTTCCCGGAATCCAATCTATTCCTCTTCCGGACCTTTCTGCTCCAATCGGGCTTCTATTTCACATGGGTCATACTCTACTTCCTCTGTCAGGAATTCTACTAGATCTCCATTCAGACAATCTTGGGAGATGTGTCCTTCTTCTCCACATGAATAGCATGACTTGGTGCGGGCTTTAATTTTGTTTCCTTTGTGTGTGTCCTCAACATCTTCCTTCGTCACAGGTTCTTCTAACATCTCCATGAGGGCTCCTTTCATTTCTTCTTTCTTCTGCTGGATGGTTCTTTGTACCATGGGGTAAATGTGACACTGAAAGGTGGTAGTGGGTAGTCCCTTCACACAAGAAACAAGTGATCTGCCTAGTTGGGCATTCTTCAGTTGGGTGACTTCCTTCACAATTAGGGCATGCATCCTTGTGTTCCTTATGGGTGTGTCCTATTTCTCCACAGAGCTTGTATGCACAAGGTTTCTTCATATCCTTTCCCGAAGGCTTCAATTTCTGAGACACAAACCGAGACTTTAGCAAAGTCAACTTAAATTCTTCCCAAGTGGTTACTCTTTGCAATCCATTGATGGTTTGGTACATCCTCCACCAAATAGCAGCACCTCTTTCAAAGCACTGAAGAGCATGCTGGGCCATATCCTTTCTCGACTATAGGGTTGTTCTTCATGTGATTCTCCATGTTACGAATCCATCGGTCCGTCTTTAATTGACTCATCGGTCCCGAAAATACGAGCTCATCTCCATTCATCATCTATTGGGTCCATGGGTTTTGGGGTGAGATAAGAGGGATCGAGAGGGATACACACAAGACAAAAAAAAGTTTTGAAAAGACAGATTTTATTGTGGCTGTCGGAAAAACATCAAACAAATGACAGCTCATAACCGTCGCATCTAACGTAGGTATATAACAGGGGTTTGGTCTTCTAAAGGTCAATGAATCTTCAAATTCATCAAACTCTTCCAGTCTTGGTCATGTCTCCGATGGCTCCTGCTGATCATGCTTGTCCTTCTCAAGTTCTTTTGCCAAATCATCTCTGTTGACGCGAAGTCACTTGTGACGTCCTTTAATACTCTGGAGTTGTGTTCCAAACTTCTAGGTTTCAACCTCCTTGACATGAACCATGTCCTACTGTCCTTCAGTCCTGACGAATCTTTGATGTCTCAAGGTTTTGCTCCTCCAGCTTGGCTATTTTAATCTTCTGGGACCTGGGTTCTTCACGAAACGCTTCCTTATCAAATACTGCTTCTTGTAGGTCCATTTAACTTCCTGATGTAACACTCCAGATCCTGGTGATACACCAACTGAGATTTAAAACTGCATCTTTTGCTGACAGATGCTCCATCAGCATTCTACCATCCAATCCTTCCATGCATATGCATGCTTAACTCAGCACGGCGACAATAGCATAAGCGGTGATAACATCATGGATAGCCGTGTTTCTGCTCTTTTCATTTCCATGAGCTATCTCTCCATAGTTGATATCTCCTGCCTTAGGGTTTTCCCCGACAAAACTTTGAGTTCTAAGGCTCCATATTCCGATCTTTCTACGATACACCTTGATCTAGGAA
This sequence comes from Aegilops bicornis, assembly GCA_021605145.1. NCBI lineage: Eukaryota > Viridiplantae > Streptophyta > Magnoliopsida > Poales > Poaceae > Aegilops > Aegilops bicornis. Next base: position 590,584,721 of record CM038675.1, read on the forward strand.
TTCTTGAGCCTTCAAATTCTCCTAGTCTTGAGTCTTCAACAATTGTAGTTTCCATTTACGGTAAAATCCTCTTCATTCCAAATGGTCTTAGTTGTCCGATATCTTGTCTCCTTGGAGTGGTCTCATCGGTCGAATCTTTGAGTGGTCAAAAGGAAAAGGGATATGGTCTCACTAAAAGGAATATTTGAATAAGCTCGAGAAGAAGAGAGGTAAAAGATCTTTTGAAAATGAAGTTGTAGAGAAAAACTTTCCTATGGGCTTGCCAGTTTCTAGGGTCACGTCCTACGGTCAACATGTGCTCGATACCATCTTGTAGCGACCCGACCGAATGGATCAAGTCTCTGTGCTTCGTGTCATCCTCGGATCGGTATCTTTGACACACACGATTACTCGAAGGATTTATAACAAAGGTAAATCACATGTATAAAGTAACGTAAATACTATTACCTCGATCCAAAATATAGCGGAAGCTTAACAAGGTTGTGGATTCCCATCAACACCAACGGCAAAGTTGAGTATAGGAAATCGTAACCCTAACGTATCACTTACTCGTAAATGCGAAATATACGCAACATGAAAAGTTGCAGCCCGAAAACGGGTCAGCACATGGAATATGCTGGCAATGTAACACATAGAGAGTAATGAAAGAATAAGCTATACTACATGCATATATGGCTGGTCGAAAGCTCTATGGTTACCGTTTTTGCGAAAAGCCAATTTTTCCCTACTTCAAAGGAATAAGTTTATTTAGCTATCATGGTGGTTGTTGAACATTGAGAATGGTTGACAACATCCTCAATCCCAATTAAAAGTACTCATTAAACCCAAACAAACTATATTAAGTAACGTGATGAGATCAACAGGATATCCAAGAACTAGTTACTCAAAATTGTCCATAACCGGGGACACGGCTAATCATGATTAGTTTATACACTCTGCAGAGGTTTGCGCACTTTTCCCCACAAGACTCGATCGCCTCCGTTTGGTTTCTCGCACTAGATGGTGTTTGAGAGACGGATGACCGAGACATAGTCTTTCAGAAGCTCTAGCACCTTACGATGGGTGGACCGGTACACCTACATCCCCTACATCTGCTAGTCCACCACTATAAGAGTTCGCACGTCTTAGTCAACTATGCCAGAGCCCATAATGGCTTGTGGCTGCACACGTAAGTTACTAGTATGAATAATCTTATGGTCCCTTTGAGCCTGGGTGGCGGTCCGAAGAAAAAGCAGTAAGTCGATAGAAACCAGTGCCTCAATCCACCCGGATGTGTGTTTAAGTTGCCACCTTAGATAAACCATTAATAACAATCTCACATCATCATAGATATTCACTCACCCAATCCACGTCTACTAGCATAGCATGGCATAATGAGCAAACGTAGAAGTAACTCCCAAAGGTTTCATAAGTAAAACAGGTAATAGGTACTACCTCAATCTACTTCCCATCCCACAATTTATTTAGATCCTAATCATGCAAGTGTTTGAGGAATAGATCTAATGCATAAAAACTGGGTAGTAGAAAAAGTATGATCAAGTGTTACTTGCCTGCAATGTTGACGAAGAAGATTTGCACTCAAAACTCTTGATAGTTCTACTCGTCACACTCCGGTCAATCTATCGTAAGCAAACAGTAGTAACCACACATAAGCAATCACTCAAAAGATCGGGAAGATCGAAGAAAACGAATTCGGAAAACGTCAAAACCAAATCAAATAACTCTTGCAGCATAAAACAATTTCTAACAGTACCAAAATTATGTGAATTTGGCCTTATCAGAAAGTTTAGGTCAAGAGCTTCGATTAGCAAAAAGAATCAACTAAATCGGAGTTCTGAAACTCAAGTTATGATCAAACGAAGTTCAAATACAAATCTGTTTGAATTCAAATTTTAAAACTTTCAAAAACATGTTTGAGTTGGATTCTTTGGATAGAGGAGATCATAACGAAGAAGTGGGCGTTGGTTTCGTTGGATTCCGACTTACGAGTAAAAAGTTATGAGCGTTTGAAGATTAGGGACTAAAAAATAACACTACGAGATAGCTCCACGACGGAAATTAAAAATAAAAGAAAAAATCTGTCGAGCTTAACGCCGCTAAACAAAACCGGAAAGAAAAACCGGCGAGAAACCGATCTAGGGTTTCGGAAAGAAAACCAAACGAAAACCGATCTAGAAAACCGAACGGAAACCGAACGGAAGCCGAACGATTCTGAAAAACCGAACCGAGGAAAAGAAAAAGGTGACACGGCAGGGGCTAGTACCTCAAGAGGCGAGGGCTCGTGGCGGCGTTGGGTGGCGGCGGCGGCAAGTGGCGGCGGTGGTGTGAAGTGGCCCGGCGGCTGGTGAGGCGTGGCGCGGTGTGGGTGCTCTTCTGCTGCGGAGAGGAGAGGAGAGGAGAGGTGTTGGTTTGATGTGTTGGAGGGGGAGGTGCTTGGTATTTATATTGGGGAGGGGAGGGTTTTGCTTGGGGTAGGGGACAAGAAATAGACTAGGATTAGGAATCCTAGGAGTAAAAACGGAATAACGAACGGGATCAAATCCTACTAGGATTTGTAAAGAATGGGAAAGCAGGCGGTTTCCTGGCTCCCAAGCGTGCGTGCGATGGCCTTGGCCTCCTGGCCGGCCGGTGGCTGGCGGCTTGGGCCTTTGGCCCAAGGCGCTGCGTTTTTTTTAAACAAAATTTCACAGAACTAAAATAAAAACAAAATAATTAAAACTTTTATATAGGCATATAATATATCAAAATTTGCAGAAAAATATTTCCTACAAGATGAACATTATTCTAATGTCAAATAAAATCCACACAAATTCAAATAAAACAAAGAGTGCTTCGCTCTAATAAAATCTAACCAAAAATCATTTAAAAAATACCAAAATGACTTCAAATTAATTTCTCTCCAATTTTACGATGTAGGGAATCATGTTACCCTATTTTCCATATATTTTATTTTTGGAGAAAAATAATTTGAATAAAACTCAAATAACTCCAAATTGAAAATAATACAAAGGAACTTTGAATTTAATTCTTTGAAACTCCCAACTCATATTTCATATAATTTGAAGAAGTCATTTTATCTTCGCTCGTGAAAATCATTGAGTTGCATAAAGTTTCAGAATTGAAAATATTCTCAAATGAAATTCAAATATTTTCAACACCCCTTGTCATTTAAATAAATGGAAGAAGTCATGTCATCTTCTCTCCAGGGTTTTGTGATGAAAAGAATTTGAATTCCCGAAGATCATAAAAGCAAAATGAAAGTTTGGGAAAGTCCTTTTATTCCCTCTCATTTAACTTTCAAAAATTCCGAATTCACTCACTTTCAGTCAATCAATCAAACAATCAAACAAAACTATCTATTTTTCTATAACATTCCAAAATTTAGAATTTTGGGATGTTACAGTCTTCGTGAGCAAGCAAGTTGGATGCACACCCACTTACTTTCTTTTGTTGAGCTTTCATATACTTATAGCTCTAGTGCATCCGTTGCATGGCAATCCCTACTCACTCACATTGATATCTATTGATGGGCATCTCCATAGCCCGTTGATACGCCCAGTTGATGTGAGACTATCTTCTCCTTTTTGTCTTCTCGACAACCACTATTCTATTCCACCTATAGTGCTATGTCCATGGCTCACGCTCATGTATTGCGTGAAAATTGAAAAAGTTTGAGATTTCTAAAGTATGAAACAATTGCTTGGCTCGTCATCGGGGTTGTGCATGATTAAATACTTTGTGTGATGAAGATAGAGCATAGCCAGACTATATGATTTTGTAGGGATAACTTTCTTTTGGCCAAGTTATTTTGAGAAGACATGATTGCTTTGATTTATATGCTTGAAGTATTATTACTTTTATGTCAATATGAACTTGTGTCTTGAATCTTTCGAATCTGAATATTCATACCACAATTAAGAAGATTTACATTGAAATTATGCCAAGTATTACACCGCATCAAAAATTCTTTTTTATCATTTACCTACTCGAGGATGAGCAGGAATTAAGCTTGGGGATGCTTGATACGTCTCCAACGTATCTATAATTTTTTATTGCTCCATGCTACTTTATCTACTGTTTTAGGCAATATTGGGCTTTATTATCCACTTTTATATTATTTTTGGGACTAACCTATTAACCGGAGGCCCAGCCCAGATCTGTTGTTTTATGCCTATTTCAGTGTTTCGAGGAAAAGGAATATCAGACGGAGTCAAAGCGGAACGAAATCAACTGGAGAAGTTACTTTTGGAAGGAAAGCAACCGATGGACTTGGAGTGCACATCAGGGGAGTCCCAGGCTGCCCACGAGGGTGAGGGGCGCCTCCCCCCCCCCCCCACCTGGGCGCGCCCCCTGCCTCGTGAGCACCCCGGAGGTCCACCGGCGTACCCCTTGCACCCATATATACCTACGTACCCTAAAACTTCCAGAACAAAAGATAGATCGGGAGTTCCGCCGCGGCAAGCCTCTATAGCCACCAAAAACCAATCGGGACCCTGTTCCGGCACCCTGCCGGAGGGGGATCCCATCACCGGAGGCCATCTTCATCATCCCGGTGCTATCCATGACGAGGAGGGAGTAGTTCACCCTCGGGGCTGAGGGTATGTACCGGTAGCTATGTGTTTGATCTCTCTCTCTCTCTCGTGTTCTCTCTCGTGTTCCCTCTCTATGGCACGATCTTGATGTATCCCGAGCTTTGCTATTGTAGTTGGATCTTATGATGTTTCTCCCCCTCTACTCTCTTGTGATGAATTGAGTTTCCCCTTTGAAGTTATCTTATCGGACTGAGTCTTTTATGAGAACACTTGATGTATGTCTTGCCATGATTATCTGTGGTGGCAATGGGATATCATGTGCCACTTGATGTATGTTTTGGTGATCAACTTGCGGGTTTCATGACATTGGGAACCTATGCATAGGGGTTGGCACACGTTCTTGACTCTCGGTAGTAGCTTTGGGGCACTCTTTGAAGTACTTTTATGTTGGTTGGATGAATCTGAGATTGTGTGACGCATATCGTATAATCATGCCCACGGATACTTGAGGTGACAATGGAGTATCTAGGTGACATTAGGGTTTTGGTTGATTTGTGTCTTAAGTTGTTATTCTAGTATGAACTCTATGATGGATTGAGCGGAAAGAATAGCTTTATGTTATTTTACTACGAACTCTTGAATAGATAGAACATAAAGGATAACTTTGAGGTGGTTTCGTACCCTACCATAATCTCTACGTTTGTTCTTGCTATTAGTGGCTTTGGAGTGACTCTTTTTTTCATGTTGAGGGCTTGTTATATTATATATCTATGTTATTATTGTTGAGAGAACTTGCACTAGTGAAAGTATGAACCCTAGGCCTTGTTTCCTACCATCGCAATACCGTTTACGCTCACCTTTATCACTTGTTACCTTGCTATTTTTATTATTTCAGATTACAAAAACCTATATCTACTATCTATATTGCACTTGTATCACCATCTCTTCGCCGAACTAGTGCACCTATACAATTTACCATTGTATTGGGTGTGTTGGGGACACAAGAGACTCTTTGTTATTTGGTTGCAGGGTTGTTTGAGAGAGACCATCTTCATCCTACGCCTCCTACGGATTGTTAAACCTTAGGTCATCCACTTGAGGGAAATTTGCTACTGTCCTACAAACCTGTGCACTTGCAGGCCCAACAACGTCTACAAGAAGAAGGTTGTGTAGTAGACATCACTCCCCTTGTGTCGAATCAATAAATTTGGGTTGAATACTTTACCCTCGAAAGCTATTGCAATCCCCTATACATGTGGGTTATCAAGGCTTCTATCTCAAACACAAAGCATACAATGGGTAAACAAAATTATTGTTGGGCAATTGATAGATAAGCACATAGTTATGACGATATTCAAAGCAATGACCATGTATATAGGCATCATGTCCAAGACAACTAGACTGACTCCTGCCTGCATCTACTACTATTATTCCACCCATCGACCGCTATCCATCATGCATCTAGGGTATTAAGCTATAAAGGCGGAGAGCAAGATGACATGATGTAGACAAAGTAAACCCAAACAATATGAATAAACCCCATCTTTTTATCCTTAATGGCAACAATATAAATACATGTCATGTCCCTTTATGTCACTGGGATTGAGCACCACAAGATTGAACCCATCACTAAGCACCTCTGCCATTGCAAGATAAATCAATCTAGTTGGCGAAACCAAATGGATAGGTCGGAGAGAAATACAAAGCTATAACAATCATGTGTAAAAGAATTCAGAGAAGACTCGATTAATATTCATGAATAATCTGAACATAAACCCACAATTCATCGGATCCCAACAAACACACAGCAAAAGAAGATTACATCGAATATAGCTCCAAGAAGATCTAGGAGAACATTGTATTGAAGATCAAAGAGAGAGAAGAAGCCATCTAGCTACTAGCTATGGACCTGTCGGTCTATGGTGGACTACTCACCCATTGGTGGAAGGGTCACAAGGGTGATAGAAGCCCTCCGTGATCGATTCCCTCTCCGGTAGAGTACTAGAGAAGGCCTCCAAATGGGATCTTGGAAGAATAGAAACGACGGCAGAAAAGTGTTTCGGGTGGCTCTCTGGTGTATTGGGAATATTTGAGAATTTATAGAGGTGGAATTAGGTCAAGATATGCCATGTGGGGCCCATAAGCCCAAGGGTGCCCCCCCCCCCCCGCAGGGACTGCCTGGTGAGCTTGTCGCTCCCTCGTGGCTCGTTTGTCTTCTTTCGAACCTTCTAGAGTCTCTCTTGGTCCAGAAAAAATTGTTAAAAAGTTTCGTAGAGTTTGGACTCCGTTTGGTACTGATTTCCTAAAAAGCCAAAAACAAGCAAAACAACAACAACAACAACAACAACAACAACAACAACAACAACAACAACAACAACAACAACAACAACAACAACAACAACAACTGGCACTGGCACTAAATTAATAGGTTAGCCCAAAAAATGATATATAATTGCATATAAAACATCCAAGATTGATACTATAATAGCATGGAACAATCAAAAAATTACAAATACGTTGGAGTGCTCATGATGCCACTGTTGGGAAACGTAGTAGAAAACAAAAAAATCGCACCTACGATCACCCAAGATCAGTATGAAGATGCATAACAGGTTGGATCACGATCATTACCGTCATTGAGTTGTAGTGGAAGAAGAATGTGTCGGCGTAGATCATACTTCCAGTCCCTCGAACCATCGATAAACAATCCATTGTACCTCCCACGAAAAGTCCCTCAAACTGAAGATTGAAAGCACAAACTCTCTACTTGGTTGCAAGCGTGCAACCTTCATGATCCGGCAACGCTTCACAGGTCTTCCAATTATGAGTACAAGAGCATTATCCTAGCTCTAATTAGTTAACTAGGACCAACTAAAACTAGAGCTAGAAGAACTAGATGAGGCTACAAAACTTGTATGTTTACCAAAGAGCAGATCCTCATGTATATATAGGTCAGAGGGGAGGAGAGGGTAGCCACCAAGGGGGAAGATTTCCCCCTTGGGGCGCTAGCCTAGGAGGGTGAGGAGGATTCCTCCCTCTTGTCCAATTCGTCCTCCTTCCTCACGGAAGGAGGCACTTTTCCCACTTGGGCCTTTTTGGCCCAAGTTGTCTTCAACCTCTTGGCCTTTTTTGGCTTGTTGATATATAAATTAAATATAAAGTGTTATAAATACTTCTAGAACATTTTTTATATATTTTAATATCTCCAAAAACTTTTTCCACCTATATATAATTTATCGATAATACCCAGTATTATTCAATACTCACCGAACCACTTCCGGTGACCCCGAAACACTTCCGGATCCTCTCGGAACTATTCCGAATATTCATGAAATAATTCCATAGATATACTCTCATGAATCCCGTCCTACTAACACTCATCATATCATGATTGCCTTAAGCTTGTGACCCCGTAGGTTCTGTAACTCACAGACATGGACGAAACCGTTCATTCAACAACGGGACCGTGGACATTCATATTGGTCCTTGTGAGTACATGAATGATATTCAAGTGAACCTTTGGTTATCATGTGATGTTCCCTTTGCTTCGTGACACTTCACAAAACCTGAGATGCATCGGTATCCTCCTGAGTAATCACCATGCTCACTAAACCGAAATCTTTGTTACCGGTTTTGTTCTTCTTTCTCGTCATTATGTTCCGGCATCCCTATGAAGAAGTCACATGTGTCTGGTCAGATGATGAATGATGTTGTCACACCGAGAGGGCCCTAAGAATATCACTCCATCGTCATGGGAGTAAATCCCACTCTCGAGCTATCCGGTCCTTTGTCAAACTTCCTGATGAACCTGTAAGTTGTCGTTATGATCACTTTGTTACAGGTGACGTTTGAGCAACCCCAAAGCCCACCGTACGGTAAGAAGTGACCACAATACTCTCATGGTCTATTGAGAAATATCACATGTTAACACTCCATGTTATTACAACTAAACACAGATGATATTAACCCAATTCACAGCAAACAAGTTTGGGTCAGTTCAATATGATCATTCTTCCAACATCATAATCTCAATGTTGTTTAGGATCATCGTTACACTTAAAGATATCCTAAGATCCAGAAAACGTGATCACCAACAACACTTGATCTAGTCCTAGAGGCTAGACCAGGAACCTTTTATTTACCGTTTATCATTCCACATATGCATATGAGTTTTGCACTAAATCGCATATTTCAGGATCATAGCAGTTATAGCATATAATATACACTCTCTATAATTATGAATATGGAAATATAATAATACAAATATTATTGCCTCTAGGGCATATTTCCAATAGAAGGGTGAAGCAATATAGTAGCTTATAAGTATTTCCCTTAGTGAGAACTAAGGTTATCGAACCAATAGGAGAACCACACAAGTCCTTGTCAACAAAACCTGCACACGAAAAAGTAAATAGTTGCACCCAATGCGGGCAAGAGGGTTGTCAATCCCCTTAAACTCGTTACTTGCAAGGATTAAATTTGGTAGTGGTACATAGATAAAAAGAAAAGTGAAATAAAAGTAAATAAGTTGCAGCAAGGTATTTTTGGTTTTAGTAATATGATTATAGTAGACCCGGGGGCCATAGATTTCACTAGAGGATTCTCTCTCTCTCGAAATAATAACATACGGTGGGTAGACAAATTATTGTTGGACAATTGATAAAAAAGTGCATAATTATGATGTTATTCACTAGATCGTTGATGGCGCATGTTGTGCCCGTCTATTTTGGTAGAGATGCAATTTTTCATAGATAAACTATCAAAACTTACAAAACTGCTAAAATAAGTTGTTCCACGGTTTCCTTTTCCTAGTGAAATGAGAGGCACTCCAATATTTTTATTTTCTAAGTTGAGATGGAGGAACAACTAACTTTCACTCAGCAAACGAATGGCAGTAACCTTACACAAAATTTTGGAAGGAAGTGCAAGAATGCATAGGAGATAGCATTGATGGGCAGCTAGTATTTTCAGTCTTGCGCTAACCTATAGGGACGGAAGGACTGAAAATCCAATAGTTGTTATGAGGATGGAAGTAAAATCTTCATATTCTTACCTTAGCTTTGCATACATGATACATCCTTCTCAGAAAAACAGGTCCTCTACTACATGGAACTAAAATGACAAGGGCATATTTTTAGCACAAGCATAGTAAAACAAAATCCTTTGCTTTTGAGGTCCAAAGCATGCTTTAGTTTTTTCTACAAGAATAAGGAACTCGTCAAACCACACGGGAGTAGGAACAAGATCAAACATGCTTTTGGAAACATCATAAATTGATATTCAACGAACATACTGAGTAACAACAACATGTAAATAGATAAAATCATTCCAAGAAGATAGACTCATCAAATCGAGGTTAAAAGGGGGTGTCTGAAGTTAATAGTATCTCTACCTTCTTCAACTGTACAACTGAATGAAAACCCTATGGGCATAGGTACCAGCGAATTCCAAGGAATTCCTCCCTTAGCTCGGTAACAATCCAGGCAGCAGATCAGCGGACGCAAGAATACACCGATGCATCTGACATAGGTGGGAAAAAGACGAACCAATCATCACATAGGGGCAGGAAAAATGATCTTCATGTTGTTGGTAAGCACACGAATATTTTACCTTGTACATGCATGAAATGCTCATAATCATCATCTAGTGAATAGAAAAGCTGCATATCAAAACGAAGTTGTGTATGCTTTTGTTCTCTGCTTCGGAAGGCATTTCTATATAGATGCTTGAGGACCATGGTCTGTCGTTGTACCTTTTCATGCTCTTGACATGTGATGCAAGTATTAAAAAATGACAGAAAACTGATTAAACATACATGTATTAAGAAAATCCGCTTACTTGCATCAAAATTTCTCACTCCATAAATAATATCAAAGTTGATGAATCAACTAAGGGTGTCGATCATTGGGGCCATCAAAAATTCAAATCTGACATAGACGCCAACATATATAGATACATAAGGACGTAGTGCTGATTAAGAGGGATTGCCAGAAGACATATTCGTGTAACTTAAATGGTTCAGAAAAATATAGGAAGATGTCAATTTCTCACTAAAGATAATGCAAGAGCATAGTAAGATTAAAAGATAGCTGGCATGGAGTTGGCCATTCAGATTCAAGTAACCAGTTCCATCATGGGCTTGAAGGTCGGAACCATGCATCATTAGGTACTGTTGTTGTGTTACTGTTAGCTGATACAGCAGAGGTCCTTCTCCGTTCTAGTCCCTCTGAATTCTGTCGGTCAAAGTGCTAGATTTTTCACTAACAAATAGAGCATAAGACAGAGAAGCCATGTTAGCCATGTCCATGGTGAAATTTTACCTTGTTGGCCTAAAATCTGAAAAAGTAAAGGCAATACCCGCATGACTGTCGTCTTGAGATGACGGCATATAAGATCCATCGATGACAGTTGTAGTACCCTAGTTTGCTACGCGATTTTTTCTCACGGAGATCATGGGGTGAGGTTTGATTCAGGATTCGTCTCCTTGGCGAGAAATTAGATATTAACCGGCTAATCATCTAATCACCCCCCCCCTCATTGGCACCATCGAGCAATTGTCACCATTGACTCACACCACCACAATAGAAGGAGTGTAGGGGTTTCGCCGCCGTGCAGTCGAGTGAACCACATGGCAAGGAGGAGAGAAGAGGATGTGTGGAAGTGACATACATGGGTAGACGGGGAGGAAGGAGGAGGCGGTGGGGGTGGCGGCGGCACTACCCATGGGAACAGGGGTGAGGGAGAGGAGTAGGAGATTCATCTCCTGGCTCAAGATGGGATTGTCTAGTGCTACCACGATTTCATGTGGCACTCGACGACACCGGAAGGACTGTGAATGGTGAGCTGGGGAACGGTGGTCATGGCAGACACAACCCTAGTCGCGAGATTGAGGAAACGGAAGGGGCGGATGAGGTCGTCCTGCCTGAACCGTCGCCTGCGCACGGGAAGCGCTCTGCTTTTTAAAGGAGACGAAGCGCTCTGCCTGTATGTATTTTCGGCTGGGAAGAGTCCATCAGGCCCAATTCACAGCATGGTGTTCCGAAATTATTGCTAGAGCAGCGGCCCATTCCAGAATCTGCTCACCCGCACCGAATGAAGTGATGCGACAAGGGATTAAGATGAAATCGCATGGCCAGAAACATCCCAGGATGAAGATCCGATGGCTACAAACGCTAATGGCCTGAGATGGCCTGAAACTTGCACAATTACAATATCTTTAAATGGCAATGATCACATATATAGGCATCATGTCCGTGACAAGTAGACCGTCTACTACTATTACTCCACCAATCGATCGCTATCCAGCATGTATCTATGGTATTAAGTTCATGACAGATAGAGTAACGCTTTAAGCAAGATGACATGATGTCGACAAAGTAAACTCAAGCAATATGAATAAACCCCATCCTTTTATCCTTAATGGCAATAATACAAATACGTGCCTCGCTACGCCTAGTTATTTGATACCAGTTCAGTTGCTAAGATTAGTAACTCCAAACAAGAGTTGCAGAGACTAGTTAAAAGCGAGGTGACGATGTGTGTTGGAAATGATTCCAAGGTTGATATGAACACCATCGCACACTCCCTCTACCTTCGGGATTAGTGTTGAACCTAAATAAATGTTATTTGGTGTTTGCGTTGAGCATGAATATGACTAGGTCATCTTTATTGCAATACGTTTATTCATTTAAGTTAGAGAATAATTGTTGTTCTGTTTACATGAATGAAACCTTCTATGGTCATATACCCAATGTGAATGGTTTATTGAATCTCGATCGTAGTGATACACACATTCATAATATTGATGCCAAAAGATGCAAAGTTGATCATGATAGTGCAACATACTTGTGGCACTGTCGTTTAGGTCTATTGGTATAAAGCGCATGAAGAAACTCCATGCAGATGGACTTTTGGAATCACTTGATTATGAATCATTTGATACTTGCGAACTATGCCTCATAGGCAAGATGACTAAAACTCCATTCTCCGGAACAATGGAGCGAGCTAATGACTTATAGGAAATAATACGTACCAATGTATGCGGTCCAATGAGTGTTGAGGTACATGGCGAGTATCGTTATTTTCTGACCTTCACAAATGATTTGAGCAGATATGGGTATATCTACTTAATAAAACACAAGTCTGAAACATTTGAAAGGTTCAAAGAATTTCAGAGTGAAGTGTAGAACCATCGTAACAAGAAAATAAAGTGTTTATGATTTGATCATGGAGGCGAATATTTGAGTTACGAGTTTGGCCTTCATTTAAACAATGTGGAATAGTTTCACAACTCACGCCACCTGGAGCACCACAACATAATGGTGTGTCCGAACGTCGTAGCCGTACTTTATTAGATATGGTGCGATCTATGATGTCTCTTACCGATTTACCACTATCGTTTTGGGGTTGTGCATTAGAGACAACTGCATTTACGTTAAATAGGGCACCTTCTATATCCATTGAGACGACACCGTATGAACTATGGTTTGGCAATAAACCTAAGCTGTCGTTTCTTAAAGTTTGGAGTTGCGGCACTTATGTCAAAAGGCTTCAGCCTAATAAGCTCGAACCCAAATTGGAGAAGTGCATCTTCATAGGATACCCTAAGGAAACAATTGGGTACACCTTCTACCACAGATCCGAAGGAAAGTCTTTATTGCCAAGAGTGGAACCTTTATAGAGAAGGAGTTTCTCTCGAAAGAAGTGAGTGGAAGGAAAGTAGAACTTGCTGAGGTAATTGTACCTTCTCTCAAATTGGAAAGTTGCACATCAGTGAAATCCATTCCCGTGACGCATACACCAACTAGAGAGGAAGCTAATGATGATGATCATGAAACTTGGACCAAGTTACTACTGGACCTCGTAGGTCGAACACAGCATGTTCCGCACAAGAGTGGCACACTAATCCTGTCCTAGAATTGATGTTATTAGACCATGGCAAACCTACTATGAAGAAGCTACGATGAGCCCAGATTTCAACGGATGGCCTGAGGCCATGAAATCTGAGATAGGATCCATGTATGAGAACAAAGTGTGGACTTTGGTTGAATTGCCCAATGATCGGCAAGCCATTGAGAATAAATGGATCTTCAAGAGGAAGACAGACACTGATGGTAGTGTTACTATCTACAAAGCTCAACTTGTCGCAAAAGGTTTTTGACAAGTTCAAGGTGTTGACTACGATGAGATTTTCTCACTCATAGTGATGCTTAAGTCTGTCCAATCATGTTAGCAATTGCCGCATTTTATGAAATCTGGCAAATGGATGTCAAAACTGCATTCCTTAATGGATTTCTTAAAGAAGAGTTGTATATGATGCAACCAAAAGGTTTTATCGATCCTAAAGGTGCTAACAAAGTGTGCAAACTCCAGCGATCCATCTATGGACTGGTGCAAGCATCTCGGAGTTGGAATATACGCTTTGATGAGGTGATCAAAGCATATTGTTTTATACGGACTTTCGGAGAAGCCTGTATTTACAAGAAAGTGAGTGGGAGCTCTGTAGCATTTCTAATATTATATGTGGATGACATATTTTTTATTGGAAATGATATAGAATTTATAGCTAGCATAAAAGGATACTTGAATAAAAGTTTTTCAATGAAAGACCTCAGTGAAGCTGCTTACATATTAGGCATCAAGATCTATAGAGATAGATCAAGACGCTTGATAAGACTTTCAATGAGTACATACCTTGACAAGATTTTGAAGGAGTTCAAAATGGATCAGTTAAAGAAGGAGCTCTTGCCTATATTGTAAGGTGTGAAGTTGAGTAAAGACTCAAAAACCCGACAAAGGCATAAGATAAAGAAACAATGAAAGTCATTACCTATGCCTCAGCCATATGTTCTATAAAGTATGCCATGCTATATACCAGACCTGTTTTGTACCTTGCCATGAGTTTGTCAAGGGGGTACACTAGTGATCCAGGGCTAGATCATTGGATAACGGTCAAAATTATCCTTAGTTAACTTAAAGAGGACTAAGGAAATGTTACTCGGTTATGGAGGTGATAAGGAGTTCGTCGTAAAGAGTTACGTTGATGCAAGCTTTGACACTAATTCAGATGACTCTTAGTCTCAATCTGGATATGTATTGAAAGTGGGAGAAATTAGCTAGAGTGGCTCTATGGAGAGCATTTGTAGATAGAGGAATTTGTAAAATACATATGGATCTGAATGTGGCAGACCCGTTGACTAAACTTCTCTCACAAGCAAAACATGATCACACCTTAATACTCTTTGGGTGTTAATCACATGGCAATGTGAACTAGGTTGACTCTAGTAAACCCCTTGGGTGGTGGTCACATGGCGATGTGAACTATAGGTGTTAATCACATGACGATGTGGACTATTGGTGTTAAATCACATGGCGATGTGAACTAGATTATTGACTCTAGTGCAAGTGGGAGACTGAAGGAAATATGCCCTAGAGGCAATAATAAAATTGTTATTTTGTATTTCCTTATTCATGATAAATGTTTATTATTCATGCTAGAATTGTATTGATCGGAAACCTAAATACATGTGTGAATACATAGACAAACACCGTGTCCCTAGTGAGCCTCTACTTGACTAGCTCGTTCATCAAAGATGGTTAAGGTTTCCTAACCACGGACATGAGTTGTCATTTTATAACGGGATCAAATCATTAGGAGAATGATGTGATGGACAAGACCCATCTATTAGCTTAGCACAATGATCGTTCAGTTTTATTGCTATTGCTTTCTTCATGTCAAATACATATTCCTTTGACTATGAGATTATGCAACTCCCGGATACCGGAGGAATACCTCGTGTACAATCAAACGTCACAACATAACTGGGTGATTATAAAGATGCTCTACAGGTATCTTCGAAGGTGTTTGTTGGGTTGGCACAGATCGAGATTAGGATTTGTCACTCCAAGTATCGGAGAGGTATTTCTGGACCCTCTCTTTAATACACATCATAAGAAGCCTTGCAAGCAATGTGACTAATGAGTTAGTTGCGGGATGATGTATTACAGAATGAGTAAATAGACTTGTCGGTAAAGAGATTGAACTAGATATGAAGATACCAACGACCGAATCTCGGGCAACTAACATACCGATGACAAAGGGAATAACGTATGTTGTCATTACGGTACGACCGATAAAGATCTTCGTAGAATATGTGGGAACTAGTATGAGCATCCAGGTTCCGTTGTTGATTATTAACCGGAGAGGTGTCTCGGTCATGTCTACATAGTTCTCGAACCCGTAGGGTCCGCACGCTTAACGTTCGATGACGATTTTGTATTACATGAGTTATGGGATTTGGTGAACGAATGTTGTTTGGAGTCCCGGATGAGATCACGGACATGTCAAGGAGTCTCGAAATGGTCAAGAGGTAAAGATTGATATATAGGACGATAGTATTCGGACACCAAAAGTGTTTCGGAGAGTATCGGGTACATATCGAACTACCGAAGGGTTACCGAAAGCCCCCGGGGGTTAATGGGCCACATGGGCCAAAGTGGAAGGGTCACACTGAAGGAAATGCCCTAGAGGCAATAATTAAAGTTGTTATTTAATATTTCCTTATATCATGATAAATGTTTATTATTCATGCTAGAATTGTATTAACCAAAAACTTGATACATGTGTGAATACATAGACAAAACACCGTGTCCCTAGTATGCCTCTATTTGACTAGCTCGTTGATCAAAGATGGTTAAGTTTCCTAGCCATGGACATGTGTATTCATTTTATGAATGGGACCACATCATTAGGAGAATGATGTGATGGACAAGACCCATCTATTAGCTTAGCATAACGATCGTTCAGTTTTATTGCTACTGCTTTCTTCATGTCATATATGTATTCCTCCGACTATGAGATTATGCAACTCCCAGACACCGGAGGAATGCCTTGTGTGCTATCAAACGTCACAACGTAACTAGATTATTATAAAGATGCTCTACAGGTATCTCCGAAGGTGTTTGTCAGGTTGGCATAGATCAAGATTAGGATTTGTCACTCTGAGTATCAGAGAGTATCTCTGGGCCCTCTCGGTAATGCACATCATATGAAGCCTTGCAATGAATGTGACTAATGATTTAGTTACGAGATGATGCACTAAGGAACGAGTAAAGAGACTTGTCGGTAACGATATTGAATTAGGTATGAAGATACCGACGATCGAATCTCGGGCAAGTAACATACCGATGACAAAGGGAATAACGTATGTTGACATTGCGGTTCGACCGATAAAGATCTTCATAGAATATGTGGGAACCAATATGAGCATGCAGGTTCCGCTATTGGTTATTGACTGGAGAGGTGTCTCGGTCATGTCTACATAGTTCTCGAAACCGTAGGGTCCACACGCTTAACGTTCGATGATGATATGTATTATATGAGTTATGTGTTTTGGTGACCGAAGGTTGTTTGGAGTCCGGATGAGATCATGGACATGATGAGGAGTCCCGAAATGGTCGAGAGGTAAATATTGATATATTGGAAGGTGGTATTCGGACACCGGAAGGGTTCCGGAGTGTATCATGTACAAACTGGAGTACCGGAGGGGTTACCGGAACCCCCCCCCCCCCCCCCCCCGGTGGAAGATATGGGCCATAGGAGGGAGGCTAACCAGCCCACAAGGGGCTGGTGCACCCCCACAATGTAGGAGGCCGAATTGGAGTAGGGAAGGGGGCGGCGCCCCCCTTTCCTTCTCCTTCTCCCTATCCCTTCCCCTTTTCCCCTCCTGAAAGAAGGAAAAAAAGGGGGCCTAATCCTACTAGGAGTGGAGTCCTAGTAGGACTCCCCCCCATGGCGCGCGCCCCTGGTGGCTGGCCTCCTACTCCCTCCTTTATATACGGGGTCAAGGGGGCACTTGTAGCGACCAGACCTCAAACAGTCTGATCTCTGTGCTCAGTGTCATCCCTGGATCAGTAATGCTGACACCACACAGTACTCGGAGGATTTATAACAGAGTAGCAATCACACACTTATTACAATTGAATGTCTCAAGAGAGAACTTAACAAAATAAATATGGCTTAAGGCCATCTAAATACGATAAAAGTAGAAGGCTTGGAAGAATAAGCAGTCCATCAACTCCAACGGCATCACTGAGTATAGAACCATGACCTAAGCACCTTACTCGTCGTCTGAATAGTCTGCAACATGAAACGTTGCAGCCCGAAAACGGGTCAGCACATGGAATATGTTGGCAAAGTAACACATAGATAATAATGGAAGAAATAAGCCTATACTACATGCATATATGGTTGGTGGAAAGCTCTATGGTTACAGTTTTTGCGTAAAGCCAAATTTTCCCTACTACAAAGGAATAAATTTGTTTAACTATCAAAGTGGTTGTTAAACATTGAGAATGGTTGACAGCATTCTCAATCCCAATTAAAAAGTACTAATTAAAAACCCAACAATATTAATTAGAAGTAACATGATGAGATTCACATGATATCCAAGTACTAGATACTCAAGATGTCCATAACCGGGGACACGGCTAACCATGATTAGTTTATACACTCTGCAGAGGTTTGCGCACTTTTCCCCACAAGACTCGATCGCCTCCGTTGGATTTCTCACACTACATGATGTTTGAGAAACGGATGACCGAGACATAGGACATAGTCTTTCGAAAGCGCTAGCACCTTACATAGGGTAGAACGGTACACCTACTTTCCCCTACATCTGCTAGTCTACCCGTAAGAGTTCGCATGACTTAATCAACTATGCCAAAGCCCATAATGGCTCGTGGCTGCACACGTAAGTTTCTAGCATGAATAATCTTATGATCCCTTTGAGCCTGGGTGGCGGTCCGAAGAAAAACAGGCAAATCCTGGAAACCAGGTACCTCAATCCACCCAGATGTGTGTTTAAGTTGCCACCTTAAATAAACCATTAATTAACAGTCTCACATCTGTCATGGATACACTCACCCAATCCACGTCTACTAGCATAGCATGGCATATAAGCAAACGTAGAAGTAACTCCCAAGGGTTTGAAATAAAATAGGTAATAGGTACTACCGCAACTACTTCCCATAACCCACAGTTTAATTAGATCCTAATCATGCAATGTTTGAGGATTGATCTAATGCAATAAAAACTGGGTATGAGAAGAGGTATGATCAAAGTTTTACTTGCCTTGCTGATGATCCGTGAAACCAAGAGACTCGAAGTAACAGGCGGCGCACTCCGGGTATTCTATCGCAGACAGACAAACGAGCATGCAATAAGTACTCATCTAATGCACAGGTAAAACCCAAATAAAATAACTAACCAGATAGTTCAAATTAAGAACTCCGGTTTGCAAAAAGAATCAAATCAAACGAAGCAACGGAAGTCAAACGGCGAAAGAAAACAGCTTCGTTTTACTAATCTGGATCTAGGTCAAATTTTACAGAGTCAAAAACTTCTTTAAGTTGGTTATTCGGAAAGAGGGTTTCGAGACGAAACTCCAGGCGCTTGAATCGCCTGATTCCGATAAACAAGCGAAAAGTTATACTAAAACGAAAATCGGCTCAGATATCGCGATCAGAAAAATCGCGAATTAAATCCGAGAAAAAGAAAAACGACGAAGGGTTAACGAACGAACGTTCATTAACTATACTAATCTGACGAACTCGTTCATTAAAACGAACAAACGAACGAACATTCACTAATTAACCTAAACCGGAAAAAAAACCAAAACTAAGAAAACCGAAAATAAACCAAAGAAAAATCGACGGGTTTTTAAAAAAACGGCGGCACGGAAGTCGAGACGGTGGCGAACCTCGGCGGCGGGGTCTGGTGGGTCGGCGGTGGCGGGGTCCGGCGACGGCGGGCGGCGCTGGCGGCGGCGGCGGGCGGGCGCTAGGGTTAGGGTTTGGGGCGGGTGGGTCGGCGGCGGCGCGGGTGGGCTAGGGGCGGGGCGGCTCGGGTGGGCTGGGGGCGCCGGGCGGTGGCTATTTATTAGCGCCCCTGAGCGGAGTCCCGCTCGGGCACGGCCCAAGGTCGGTTGCGTTTTTTTTAAATAATTCCGCGCAGAAGAAAAATAAAAAGAAATACTAAACGGACTCCAAAAATCCCGAAATAAATTTTCACCGGCTTCTAAATCAAGCCGGACTAGATGAACATTTATTTGGGGCCTAAATGCAATTTTGAAAAACGCGCATTTTTCCTAAATTCAAATAAAAGGCGAAAAACTCCAAAATAAAATCTTATTTGATTTTTTATTAAATCTTCATTATTTCTTTATTTTGGGAAAGTCATTTTATTCCCTTTCTCATATTTTGACAGTAGAAATAATTGAAGATAAAATAAATAAAATCAAATGATCCGTTTTTCAAAATTTGAGAAAACTCAAATATGAAAATAACGAAATCCCCAACTCTCTCCGTGGGTCCTTGAGTTGCGTAGGATTTCTAGGATCAAGCCAACAATGCAATAAAAATATGATATGCAAGATGATCTATGTATAACATTCCAAATTGAATATTTGGGATGTTACAAACCTACCCCCCTTAAGATCAATCTCGCCCTCGAGATTCGGGTTGGCTAGCAAATAGGTGAGGGTGGGCCTTGAGTAGATCTTCCTCTCGCTCCCAGGTGGCTTCTTCCTCGGTGTGGTGGCTCCATTGAACTTTGCAAAACTTGATAACCTTGCTACGAGTAACTCGACTGGCAAACTCGAGAATCTTAACAGGTTTCCCCTCATAGGTCAAATCATCATTCAACTGAATCGCTTCCAGTGGCACTGTATCTCTTAGGGGTATATCAGCCATCTCTGCGTGACACTTCTTCAACTGAGATACATGGAACACATCATGAACTCCTGACAATCCCTCAGGTAATTCCAACTTGTAGGCCACCTCTCACATACATTCCAAAACACGATATGGTCCTACAAATCGGGGCGCTAACTTTCCCTTAACTCCAAAGCGCTTTACTCCTCGAAGCGGAGATACTCGAAGATAAACTCTGTCTCCGATTTCGTTTTCTGTCTCTTTGTGTTTCGAGTCCGCATAGCTCTTCTGCCTTGACTGGGCTACCTTGAGCCTATCACGAATTAACTTTACTTTCCGTTCAGACTCCTTAATCAAATCCGGTCCAAACAACTGGCGGTCTCCAACTTCATCCCACAACAACGGGGTCCTGCACCTCCTTCCGTACAAGGCTTGAAGGGGCCATTTTCAAACTAGATTGATAACTGTTGTTGTAAGAAAACTCCGACACGGACAAGTTGTCATCCCAACTTGATCCATAATCCAAGGCACAAGCTCTAAGCATATCCTCCAAAATCTGATTGACTCTCTCGGTCATCCATCTGTATGCGGATGGAAAGCGGTGCTAAACTCCACTGGTTCCCAAAGTTTCGCAACCGCTTCCGAGAACTTTGAGGTGAATTGGGTTCCTCTATCGATGCGATACTCCTCGGAACTCCATGCAAGCATACAATCCTCGGTCATGTATATCTTAGCCAATTTGGCACTCATGTAGGTAGTCTTCTTTGGAATGAAATGAGCTACCTTCGTCAAACGATCGACTACGACCCAAATTGAGTCATAGCCCGAACGAGTCCTGGGCAATCCCGTGATGAAATCCATGCCTTGTTTATCCCACTTCCATTCGGGTATCGGCAATGGCTGTAACAATCCTGCTGGCTTCTGATGTTCTGCCTTCACCCTCTGACATACATCACAAACTGCTACATACCCTACAATATCCTTCTTCATTCTGGTCCACCAGAAAGTATTCTTCAAATCCAAATACATCTTGGTATTTCCTGGGTGAATCGAATATGGTGAATCATGTGCCTCTTGTAGAATCAACTTCCTGATCTCCGGGTCATTGGGCACATAAACACAGTCTTTAAACCATAGGGTATCGTGCTCATCCTCACGAAATCCCTTAGCCTTCCCTTCGCTCATTTTCTCTTTTATAGAGGCAATCTCTTTATCAGTCTTCTAAGCTTCTCGAGTACCAAACGCAAGTGCTCCTTATGTTCCTCTTCATTCTTCGAGTAAACCAAAATATCATCAATGAACACCATGACGAACTTATCCAAAAACTCCATAAACACTTTTTTCATCATGTTCATAAAGTAGGCAGGTGCGTTAGTCAGACCAAATGACATAATGGTATATTCATACAGCCCGTACCTGGTGGTAAAAGCCGTCTTAGGTATATCCTGCTCTCGAATCTTCAACTGATGATACCCTGATCGCAAATCGATCTTGAAAAACACCTTAGCTCCTTGCAATTGGTCAAACAAGTCATTGATCATCGGTAATGGGTATTTGTTCTTGATTGTTACTTCATTCAATCCGCGATAATCAACAACCATTCTTAATGATCCATCCTTCTTTTCCACTAGAAGTACAGGCGATCCCCAAGGCGAAGAACTTGGGAGAATAAAGCCTTTATCCAATAACTCCTTAATCTGCTTCTTGATTTCCTCCAAATCTTGGGCTGGCATCCTATACGGTCTCTTGGATATCGGCCCGATGTTCGCAAATGCTCAATCAAAACTCAATGTCTCTATCCGGTGGCATGCCCAGCAACTCTTACGGAAATACATCGGGAAATCCTTTACCACCGGTACTTCCTCCCGCACAACTCTGAAAGGGAATTTACATGTGCTCTCCTCGGCTCATGCCGTGATACATACCTGATTCTCCTTCCTTCTGGTGTCGTAAGCAAAATTGTCTTACTGGCGCAATCGATGTTTCCTCCATACATCGACAGCCAATCCGTACCAAGAATTACATCCAAACCTTGGGATTCCAATATAATTAAATCCGTTGGGAAAACATGCCTCCCTGTACTTAATGGCACTTGAAAACATCCTTGACTGGCCATATACTCCGCTCCCGGTGAGCTTACTAGCATGGGTGTATTAAGAGTCCTAGTGGGCAGGCTAAACTTATCCACAAATCCCCTTGATATGTATGAATGCGATGCACCAGTATCAAAAAGAACAACTGTAGTAAATGACTTAACCAAAAACTTACCTATTACTGCATCTGGCTGAGCTTCAACCTCCTCCACTGTAAATTGGTTCACCTGTCCCCTGTTGAAAGGGTTCGACTTCTTTCCTGAGCTTCCATTGCCGTTTCCATTTTGGGCTTCTGGACATTCATTTGCATAATGCCCAGTCTTACGGCACTTAAAATAAGTGATATGACTCAGGTCTACCTTGGTTGGTGTTGACGGGTTGGTGCGGTTTTGTCCATTGCTTCCTCCATTCCCGTTTCCATTCTTTGTGCCATTTTGATTGTGCGAGTTGCCTCCTCCGTGAGTATGCTGAAATTGCCTCCCCGGCTTCGGGTAAAGCGTAGCTTCACTGAGCTCCAAAATTATACTTCCCCTGTCCATACTTCCTCTTACGATTGTCAATCTGCTGCTGCTTCCCTTCAATCATAAGAGCACGATCTACTAACTCCTGGTAGTTATTGAAATTGGCTACCATCAACTGCATAGTCAGCTCATCATTCAGTCCTTCTAGAAACTTCTCCTGCTTAGCTGCATCTGTAGCAACGTCATCTGGGGCATAACGTGCTAGCTTACTGAAATCATCCACATACTGGCCAACCGTCTGGCCCTCCTTGGCATAACTTGCGAAACTCACGCTTCTTCATGGCCATAGCTCCTGCTGAAACATGGGCAAGACGGAAGGCTATGAAACTGATCCCATGTGACAGTGTCTACAGGGTAAGTGGCTGTAAAATTCTCCCACCATGCTGTTGCGGGTCCTTCGAGCTGATGTGCAGCAAACTTCACCCTTTCTCCATTCGTACTGTTGGGGAACGTAGTAATTTCAAAAATTTCCTACGATCACGCAAGACCATTGTGATGGCACAGCAACGAGAGGGAAGAGTGTCCGTCCACGTACCCTCGTAGACCGAAAGCGGAAGCGTTATAACAACGCGGTTGATGTAGTCGTACGTCTTCACGATCCGACCGATCCAAGCACCGAATGTACGGCACCTCCGAGTTACGCACACGCTCAGCTCGATGACGATCCCGGGCTCCGATCCAGCAAAGCGTCGGGGATGAGTTCCACAAGACGACGGGCAGGACGATGATGATGCTCCACCGACGCAGGGCTTCGCCTAAGCTCGCGACGATATGACTTCACCGGCGCAGGCTTCGCCTAAGCTCCACGACGATATGACCAAGTGGAATATGGTGGAGGGGGCACCGCACGGCTAAGGAACGATCCGTAGATCAACTTGTGTGTCATGGGGTGCCTTGCCTCAGATATAAAGGAGCCAAGGGGAGGTGGCGGCCCAAGGGGGCGCGCAAAGGAGTCCTACTCCTCGGGAGTAGGACTCCCCTCCAATCCTAGTTGGATTAGGATTCCTGAGGAGGAAGAGAGAGAGGGGCGGCCCACCTTTCCTAGTCCTAATAGGACTAGGGGAAGGGGGCAGCCACCTAGGGCTGCCCTTCTCCTTTCCTCCAAGGCCCACTATGGGCCCATGTAGTTCCCGGGGTTCGGTAACCTCCCTACTCGATAAATTCCTGATTTCACTCGGAACCTTTCCGATGTCCAAATGTAGGCTTCAATATATCAATCTTTATGTCTCGACCATTTCGAGACTCCTCGTCATGTCCGTGATCACATCCGGGACTCGAACAACCTTCGGTGCATCAATACTTATAAACTCATTATGAATCACATCGAAGCGTTAAGCGTGCGGACCCTACGGGTTCGAGAACTATGTAGACATGACCTAGAACCATTCTCGGTCAATAACCAATAGCGGAACCTGGATGCCCATATTGGTTCCTACATATTCTCGAAGATCTTTATCGGTCAAACCGCATAACGATATCGTTGTTCCCTTTGTCATCGGTATGTTACTTACCCGAGATTCGATCGTCGGTATCCAATACCTAGTTCAATCTCACATCTGGTAAGTCTCTTTACTCGTTCCGTAATACATCATCTCACAACTAACTCATTAGTTGTAATGCTTGCAAGGCTTATGTGATGTGTATTACCGAGAAGGCCGAAGATACCTCTCGACAATCGGAGTGACAAAACCTAATCTCGAAATACGCCAACCCAACAAGTACCTTTGGAGACACCTGTAGTACTCCTTTATAATCACCCGATTACGTTGTGACGTTTGGTAGTACCCAAAGTGTTCCTCCGTAAACGGAGTTGCATAATCTCATAGTTACAGGAACATGTATAAGTCATGAAGAAAGCAATAGCAACATACTAAGCGATCAAGTGCTAGGCTAACGGAATGGGTCATGTCAATCACATCATTCTCCTAATGATGTGATCCCGTTAATCAAATGACAACTCATGTCTATGGCTAGGAAACTTAACCATCTTTGATTCAACGAGCTAGTCAAGTAGAGGCACACTAGTGACACTATGTTTGTCTATGTGTTCACACATGTATTATGTTTCAGTTAATACAATTCTAGCATGAATAATAAACATTTATCATGAAATAAGGAAATAAATAATAACTTTATTATTGCCTCTAGGGCATATTTCCTTGATCTCCCACTTGCACTAGAGTCAATAATCTAGTTCACATCATCATGTGATTCAACACCGATATTCACATCTGTATGTGATTAACACCCATAGTTCACATCGTCATGCGACCAACACCCAAAGGATTTACTAGAGTCAATAATCTAGTTCACATCGCTATGTGATTAACACCCAAAGAGTATTAAGGGATGATCATGTTTTGCTCGTGAGAGAAGCTTAGTCAACGGGTCTGTCACATTCAGAGCCGTATGTATTTTGCAAATATTCTATGTCTACAATGCTCAAAGACGGGCTACTCCAGCTAATTGCTCCCACTTACGATATGTATCCAGATTGAGACTTAGAGTCATCTGGATCAGTATAAAAAGCTTGCATCGATGTAACTCTTTACGACGGGCTCTTTTATCACCTCCATAATCGAGAAATATTTCCTTAGTCCTCACTAAGGATGTTCTTGACCAATGTCCGATGATCTACTCCTAGATCACTATTGTACTCCTTGCCAAATTCAGAGCAAGGTATACAATAGGTGCAGTACATAACATAGCATACTTTATAGAACCTATGGCTGAGGCATAGGGAATGACTTTCATTCTCTTTCTATCTTCTCGCCGTGGTCGGGCTTTGAGTCTTACTCAATTTTACACCTTTGTAACACAGTGCAAGAACTTTTCTTTGACTGTTCCATTTTGAACTACTTCAAAATCTTGACAAGGTATGTATTTATTGAAAAACTTATCAAGCGTCTTGATCCATCTCTATAGATCTTGATGCTCAATATGTAAGCAGCTTCACCGAGGTCCTTTTTGAAAAACTCCTTTCAAATACTCCTTTATGCTTTGCAGAATAATTCTACACTATTTCCGATCAACAATATGTTATTCACATATACTTATCGAAATGTTGTAGTGCTCCCACTCACTTTCTTGTAAATACAGGCTTCTCCAAAAGTCATGTATAAAACCATATGCTTTGATCACACTATCAAAGCGTTTATTCCAACTCGAGATGCTTGCACCAGTCCATAGATGGATCATTTGGAGCTTGCACATTTTATTAGCTCCTTTAGGATTGACAAAACCTTCTGGTTGCATCATATACAACTCTTCTTTAATAAATCCATTAAAGAATGTAGTTTTGACATCCATTTGCCAGATCTCATAAAATGTGACAATTGCTAACATGATTCGGACAGACTTAAGAATCGCTACAGTTTGAGAAAATCTCATTGTAGTCAACACTTTGAATTTGTCGAAAACCTTTTTGCGACAAGTCGAGCTTTGTAGATAGTAACACTACTATCATCATCTGTCTTCTCTTGAAGATCCATTTATTTAACTTGACTTGCTGATCATCGAGCAAGTCAACCAAAGTCCATACTTTGTTCTCATACATGGATCCTATCTCAGATTTAATGGCCTCAAGCCATTTCGCGGAATCTGGGCTCATCATCGCTTCCTCATAGTTCGTAGGTTCATCATGGTCTAGTAACATGACTTCCGAACATGATTACCGTACCACCTTTCGGGTGCGGATCTTACTCTGGAAGACCTACGAGGTTTGGTAGCAACTTGATCTGAAGTTTTATGATCATCATCACTAACTTCTTCACTAATTGGTGTAGGAATCACTGGAACTGATTTCTGTGATGAACTACTTTCCAATAAGGGAGAATGTACAATTACCTCATCAAGTTCTACTTTCCTCCCACTCACTTCTTTTGAGAGAAACTTCTTCTCTAGAAAGGATCCATCTTAGCAAGAATAACTTGCCTTCGGATCTGTGATAGAAGGTGTACCCAATAGTTACCTTTGGGTATTCTATGAAGACGCACTTCTCCGATTTGGGTTCGAGCTTATCGGTGAAAACTTTTTCACATAAGCATCACAACTCCAAACTTTAAGAAGCGACAGCTTAGGTTTCTTTGTTAAACCATAGTTCATACGGTGTCGCCTCAACGGATTTAGATGGTGCCCTATTAAACGTGAATGCATTGTCTCTAATGCATAACCCCAAAACAATAGTGGTAAATCGGTAAGAGACATCATTGATCGCACCATATCAAAATAGAGTGCAGTTACGACGTTCGGACACACCATAACGTTGTGGTGTTCCGGTGGCGTGAGCTGTGAAACTATTCCACTTTGTTTTAATTGAAGACCAAACTCGTAACTCAAATATTCATCTCCACGATCAGATCGCAGAAACTTTATTTTCTTGTTACGATGATTTTCTACTTCACTCTGAAATTCTTTGAACTTTTCAACTATTTCAGACTTATGTTTCATTAAGAAGATATACGCATATCTGCTCAAATCATCTGTGAAGGCCGAAAATAATGATACTTGCCACGAGCATCAACACTCATTGAATCGCATACATCGGTATGTATTATTTCCAATAAGTCAGTAGCTTGTTCCATTGTTCCGGAGAACGGAGTTTTAGTCATCTTGCCCAAAAGGCACGGTTCGCAAGCATCAAATGATTCAAAAATCAAGTGATTCCAAAAGTCCATCAGCATGGATTTTTCTTCATGCGCTTTACACCAATATGACCTAAACGGCGGTGCCACAAATAAGTTGCACTATCATTATTAACTTTGCATCTTTTGGTTTCAATATTATGAATATGTGTATCACTATGATCGAGATCCAATGAACCATTTTCATTGGGTGTGTAACCATATAAGGTTTTATTCATGTAAATGTAACAACAATTTATTCTCTTACTTAAATGAATAACCGTATTGCAATAAACATGATCAAATCATATTTATGCTCAACACCAAATAACACTTATTTAGGTTCCACACTAATCCGGAAAGTATAGGGAGTGTGCGATGATGATCATATCAATCTTGGAACTACTTCCAACACTCATCGTCACTTCCCCTTCAACTAGTTTCGCTCATTCATTACGCAACTCCGTTTCAAGTTACTACTCTTAGCAACTGAACCAGTATCAAATACCGAGGGGTTGCTACGAACACTAGTAAAATACACATCAATAATCTGTATATCAAATATACCTTTGTTCACTTTTCCATCCTTCTTATCCGCCAAATACTTGGGGTAGTTCCGCTTCTAGTGACCAGTTCCATTGCAGCAAAAGCACTTAGTCTCGGGCTTAGGTCCAGACTTGGGCTTCTTCACTCGAGCAACAACTTGCTTGCCGTTCTTCTTTGAAGTTCCCTTCTTCCCTTTGCCCTTTTCCTTGAGACTAGTGGTCTTTGTCAATCATCAACACTTGATGCTCTTTCTTGATTTCTACCTTCGTCGATTTCATCACGAAGAGCTCGGGAATCGTTTTCGTCATCCCTTGCATACTATAGTTCATCACGAAGTTCTAGTAACTTAGTGATGGTGACTAGAGAATTACATCAATCACTATCTTATCCGGAAGATTAACTCCCACTTGATTCAAGCGATTGAAGTACCGGACAATCTGAGAACATGCTCACTAGTTGAGCGATTCTCTTCCATCTTTTAGCTATAGAACTTGTTGGAGACTTCATATCTCTCAACTCGGGTATTTGCTTGAAATATTAACTTCAATTCTGGAACATCTCATATGGTCCATGACGTTTAAAACGCCTTTGAAGTCCCGATTCTAAGCCGTTAAGTATGGTGCACTAAACTATCAAGTAGTCATCATATTGAGCTAGCCAAAGCGTTCATAACGTGCGCATTTGCTCCTGCAATAGGTCTGTCACCTAGCGGTGCATTAAGGACATAATTCTTCAGGCAGCAATGAGGATAAACCTCGGATCACGGATCCAATCCGCATCATTGCTACTAACATTTTTCAATACAATTTTCTCTAGGAACACATATAAAAACATAGGGAAGCAACAACGCGAGCTATTGATCTACAACATAATTTACAAAATACTACCAGGACTAAGTTCATGATAAATTAAAGTTCAATTAATCATATTACTTAAGAACTCCCACTTAGATAGACATCTCTCTAGTCATCTAAGTGATTACGTGATCCAAATCAACTAAACCATGTCCGATCATCACGTGAGATGGAGTAGTTTCAATGGTGAACATCACTATGTTGATCATATCTACTATATGATTCACGCTCGACCTTTCGGTCTCCGTGTCCCGAGGCCATATCTGTTATATGCTAGGCTCGTCAAGTTTAACCTGAGTATTCCGCGTGTGCAACTGTTTTGCACCCGTTGTAGATGGACGTAGAACTTATCACACCCGATCATCACGTGGTGTCTGGGTACTACGAACTTTGGCAACGGTGCATACTCGAGAGAACACTTCTTGATAATTTTAGTGAGAGATCATCTTATAATGCTACCGTCAATCAAAGCAAGATAAGATGCATAAAGGATAAACATCACATGCAATCAATATAAGTGATATGATATGGTCATCATCATCTTGTGCTTGTGATCTTCATCGCCAAGCACCGTCATGATCACCATCGCCATCCGGGCGCGACACCTTGATCTCCATCGTAGCATCGTTGTCGTCTTGCCAACTATTGCTTCTACGACTATCGCTACTCCTTAGTGATAAAGTAAAGCAATTACATGGCGCTTGCATTTCATACAATAAAGCGACAACCATATGGCTCCTGCCCGATTGCCGATAACTTCGGTTACAAAACATGATCATCTCATACAATAAAATATAGCATCACATCTTGACCATATCACATCACAACATGCCTGCAAAAACAAGTTAGGCGTCCTCTACTTTGTTGTTGCAAGTTTTACGTGGCTGCTACGGGCTGAGCAAGAACCGTTCTTACCTACGCATCAAAACCACAGCGATAGTTTGTCAAATAGACTCCGTTTAACCTTCTCAAGGACCGGCGTAGCCACACTCGGTTCAACTAAAGTTGGAGAGACAGGTCTTCCGCAAGCCATCTATGTGCAAAGCACGTCGAGGAACCGGTCTCGCGTAAAATGCAGCGTAAGGTTGGTCGGATCGTCTCGTCCAACAATACCGCTTGAACCAAAGTATGACATGCTTTGGTAGGCGGTATGACTTGTATCGTCCACAACTCACTTGTGTTCTACTCGTGCAAATAACATCAAACCATAAAACCTAGGCTCGGATGCCCTTTGTTGGGGAACGTAGTAATTTCAAAAATTTCCTACGATCACGCAAGACCATGGTGATGGCACGAGCAACGAGAGGGAAGAGTGTCCGTCCCACGTACCCTCGTGAGACCGAAAGCGGAAGCGTTATAACAACGCGGTTGATGTAGTCGACGTCTTCACGATCCGACCGATCCAAGCACCGAATGTACGGCACCTCCGAGTTACGCACACGTTCAGCTCGATGGCGATCCCGGGCTCCGATCCAGCAAAGCGTCGGGGATGAGTTCCACAAGACGACGGCGTGGTGACGATGATGATGCTCCACCGATGCAGGGCTTCGCCTAAGCTCATGACGATATGACTTCACCGGCGCGAGGCTTCGCCTAAGCTCATGACGATATGACCGAAGTGGAATATGGTGGAGGGGGCACCGCCTGCAGCTAAGGAACGATCCGTAGATCAACTTGTGTGTCATGGGGTGCCTTGCCCCGTATATAAAGGAGCCAAGGGGAGGTGGCGGCCCAAGGGGGGCGCGCAAGGAGTCCTACTCCCTCGGGAGTAGGACTCCCCTCCAATCCTAGTTGGATTAGGATTCCCTGAGGGAAGAGAGAGAGGGGGCGGCCCACCTTTCCTAGTCCTAATAGGACTAGGGGAAGAAGCCTTGACCACCTAGGGCTGCCCTTCTCCTTTCCTCCAAGGCCCACTATGGGCCCATGTAGTTCAGGGGTTCCGGTAACCTCTCGGTACTCCGGTAAATTCCTGATTTCACTCGGAACCTTTCCGATGTCCAAATGTAGGCTTCCAATATATCAATCTTTATGTCTCGACCATTTCGAGACTCCTCGTCATGTCCGTGATCACATCCGGGACTCCGAACAACCTTCGGTGCATCAATACTTATAAACTCATTATGAATCGTCATCGAAGCGTTAAGCGTGCGGACCCTACGGGTTCGAGAACTATGTAGACATGACCTAGAACCATTCTCGGTCAATAACCAATAGCGGAACCTGGATGCCCATATTGGTTCCTACATATTCTCTGAAGATCTTTATCGGTCAAACCGCATAACGATATCGTTGTTCCCTTTGTCATCGGTATGTTACTTACCCGAGATTCGATCGTCGGTATCCAATACCTAGTTCAATCTAGATTCTTGGTAAGTCTCTTTACTTGTTCCGTAATACATCATCTCACAACTAACTCATTAGTTGTAATGCTTGCAAGGCTTATGTGATGTGTATTACCGAGAAGGCCCAGAGATACCTCTCCAGGCAATCGGAGTGACAAAACCTAATCTCGAAATACGCCAACCCAACAAGTACCTTTGGAGACACTGTAGTACTCCTTTATAATCACCCGATTCACGTTGTGACGTTTGGTAGTACCAAAGTGTTCCTCCGTAAACGGGAGTTGCATAATCTCATAGTTACAGGGAACATGTATAAGTCATGAAGAAAGCAATAGCAACATACTAAGCGATCAAGTGCTAGGCTAACGGAATGGGTCATGTCAATCACATCATTCTCCTAATGATGTGATCCCGTTAATCAAATGACAACTCATGTCTATGGCTAGGAAACTTAACCATCTTTGATTCAACGAGCTAGTCAAGTAGAGGCACACTAGTGACACTATGTTTGTCTATGTGTTCACACATGTATTATGTTTCCGGTTAATACAATTCTAGCATGAATAATAATAAACATTTATCATGAAATAAGGAAATAAATAATAACTTTATTATTGCCTCTAGGGCATATTTCCTTCACGTACATCCTGCAGTAGTCAACTCCCTCCCTATCTTGTGGAGCCAATCATCTGCTACTATCGGCTCGGTGCTACTGGAAAACACCGGCAGATTCAGCCTTAAGAAACGTGTCAGATGGTCAACAGGTGGTGGTGGTGGGTTGTTGTTGTTGTTGTTGTTGCCTTGGTTCTGTACCAATGTTTGAATCAAGGCATTCTGCTGCTGAATCAACTGAGTGATCTCTGGCGGGAAAACAAATCCGGGGTCGCGTCTCGGAGGCATCTGAGGGGTTTATAGAAAAGACAAGAGTTAAGAATAGAATAAGGTCTAGTGAGAAAACACTACCCATATGCACATGAGACAAAAGCACACAATATCACTTCAATCAATTCAACAAAGATATACAACGGTCTAACTATCGTTACAAAGTGCTGGACTAAAACTAATTTAAAATGGGGGAAATACTACTACTATTATGGTGGTCAACTAGAAAAACTGCTCCGATGAAGATTCCATGACATCTGCTCCAGCTTCATCCTCGAAATCATCATCTCTAGGATCGGAATCGGTGTCGTCGATGATGATGTAATTCTCTGGACAGGTGCAATCTTCATCTTCTCCTCCGGGTGCTGAATTTCCCATGAGTTCTTCAACCTTCTCCTTAAGATCGCCGTTTTATCTCACTAGAGCCACAATCTCCTCCATGTAGTCCTTGCGAGTGGCCTTTAGTTCTCCTTCTAGTTCGATAATCTTGGCTTTTGCTGTCTTCAACTCCATCATGTTCAAGACATCTGATTCTCCTGGCGTCGAATGTGCTGATTTAACTCCTGGATGAAAGCTCCAATGGATCGATCCTTCTTAGTGCCAACTATCTCCCATTGTTCATGTCGGCGCCCGCAAATCTGGTAGACAGTATCCTTGAGGTCTTCTTTGTAAACTTCTCCAATGCGTCCCATGGTTATGTGAGCTGCCATGCTCTTTCCCAGACTCCAGGTTGGTGCATTGAAAACACACTCTATGTGCTCCGTGATTGGCGCAAACGTCCTTCCGGGAACTTGAGCTTGAATCTTCCAGCGCTCTTCTTCGGGTAAAGTGGAATTGTAGGTCCCGGTGAAGCTTGGTATTCCGATGTTTAGGTACTTAGTGACTTCCTTCAGGTGTCGTCCAAAGGGTGTATCTTCATCCGGCTGGGTGAACTTGATCCTCGCTTCCGTCATCCTAAAAGAGTAGAAAAGATGAGGAGTCAGAAATGAGAAGAGAGTAGTGATCTAGGGCTTTAGCTTAATGGTCGGTGTCCCTCTGATCGGCGTGTGCTCGATACCATCTTTGTAGCGACTAGACCTCAAGCAAGATATGATCTTTGTGCTCGGTGTCATCCCCGGATCAAGAATGTCGACACCACACAGTACTCGGAGGATTTATAATAGAGTAGCAATCACACACTTATTACAATCGAATGTCTCAAGAGATAACTCACCAAAATAAATATGGCTTAAGGCCATCTAAATACGATAACAACGGAAGGCTTGGAAGAATAAGCGATTCCATCAACTCCAACGGCATCACTGAGTTTAGAACCACGACCTAAGCACCTTACTCGTCGTCAGAATAGTCTACAACATGAAACGTTGTAGCTCGAAAACGGGTCAGCACATGGAATATGCTGGCAAAGTAACACATAGAGAATAATGGAAGAAATAAGCCTATACTACATGCATATATGGCTGGTGGAAAGCTCTATGGTTACAGTTTTTGCGTAAAGCCAATTTTTCCCTACTGCAAAGTAATAAATTTGTTTAACTATCATGGTGGTTGTTAAACATTGAGAATGGTTGACAGCATTCTCAATCCCAATTAAAAAGTACTAATTGAAAACCCAACAATATTAATTAGAAGTAACATGATGAGATTCACATGATATCCAAGTACTAGATACTCAAGATGTCCATAACCGGGGACACGGCTAACCATGATTAGTTTATACACTCTGCAGAGGTTTGCGCACTTTTCCCCACAAGACTCGATCGCGTCCGTTGGATTTCTCGCACTACATGATGTTTGAGAAACGGATGACCGAGACATAGTCTTTCGGAAGCGCTAGCACCTTACATAGGGTAGACCGGTACACCTACTTTCCCCTACATCTGCTAGTCTACCCGTAAGAGTTCGCACGACTTAATAAAATATGCCAGAGCTCATAATGGCTTGTGGCTGCACATGTAAGTTTCTAGCATGAATAATCTTATGATCCCTTTGAGCCTGGGTGGCGGTCCGAAGAAAAAGAGGCAAATCCTGGAAACCAGGTACCTCAATCCACCCAGATGTGTGTTTAAGTTGCCACCTTAAATAAACCATTAATTAACAATCTCACATCTGTCATGGATACACTCACCCAATCCACGTCTACTAGCATAGCATGGCATATAAGCAAACGTAGAAGTAACTCCCAAGGGTTTGAAATAAAACAGGTAATAGGTACTACCTCAACTACTTCCCATAACCCACAATTTAATTAGATCCTAATCATGCAATGTTTGAGGATTGATCTAATGAAATAAAAACTAGGTATGAGAAGAGGTATGATCAAAGTGTTACTTGCCTTGCTGATGATCCGCGAAACCTAGAGACTCGAAGTAACAGGCGGCGCACTCCGGATATTCTATCGCAGACAAACAAACAAGCATACAATAAGTACTGATCTAATGCACGGGTAAAACTCAAATAAAAGAACTAACCAGATAGTTCAACTTAAGAACTCCGGTTTGCAAAAAGAATCAAATCAAACGAAGCAACGGAAGTCAAACGGCGAAAGAAAACAGCTTCGTTTTACTAATCTGGATCTAGGTCAAATTTTACAGAGGCAAAAACTTGTTTAAGTTGGTTATTCGGAAAGAGGGTTTCGAGACAAAACTCCAGGCGCTTGAATTGCCTGATTCCGATAAACGAGCGAAAAGTTATACTAAAACAAAAATCGGATCAGAAATCGCGACCAGAAAAATCGCGAATTAAATCCGAGAAAAAGAAAAATGACGAATGTTCATTAACTATACTAATCTGACGAACTCGTTTGTTAAAAGCGAACAAGCGAACGAACGTTCGCTAATTAACCTAAGCGAAAAAAAAACCTAAACTAAAAAAACCGAAAATAAACCAAATAAAAACCGACGGTTTTAAAAAAGCAATGACGGAAGTCGAGGCGGCGGCGAACCTCGGCGGCGGGTCCGGTCATGTGGCGGCGGGTTCGGTGACGGCGGCGACGGCAATGCGGCTGGCGGCGGGCAATGCGCTAGGGTTAGGGTTTGGGGTGGTGAGGCCGGTGGGCGGGCTGGGCGGCTCGGGTGGGGGGCGCCGGGTGGCGTTATTTATTAGCGCCTGAAGGAGTCCTGCTCAGCACTGCCCAAGGTCGGTTGCGTTTTTTTAAATAATTCCACGCAGAAGAAAAATAAAACTAAATACCTAAACGGACTCCAAAAATCCCGAAATAAATTTTCCCCGGCTTCTAAAATCAAGCCGGACTAGATGAACCTTTATTTGGGGCCTAAATGCAATTTTGAAAACGCATTTTTCCTAAATTCAAATAAAAAGGCGAAAAACTCCAAAATAAAATCTTATTTGATTTTTTATTAAATCTTCATTATTTCTTTATTTTGGGAAAGTCATTTTATTCCCTCTCTCATATTTTTGACAAGAGAAATAATTGAAGATAAAATAAATAAAATCAAATGATCCCTTTTTCAAAATTTGAGAAAACTCAAATATGAAAATAACGAAATCCCCAACTCTCCGCGTGGGTCCTTGAGTTGCGTAGGATTTCTAGGATCAAGCCAACAATGCAATAAAAATATGATATGCAAGATGATCTATGTATAACATTCCAAATTGAAAATTTGGGATGTTACAGCACTGAGGGAGTCCTGGATTAAGGGGTCCTCGGACGGCCGGACTATGTAGCATGGGCCGGACTGACGGGCTGTCAAGATACAAGACCGAAGACTCTCACCTGTGTCCGGATGGGACTCTCCTTGGCGTGGAAGGCAAGCTTGGTGCCCGGATATGGAGATTCCTTTCTCTGTAACCGACTTTGTACAACCCTAGTCCCCTCCGGTGTTTATATAAACTGGAGGGTTTAGTCTGTAGAGGCAATCATAATCATACAGGCTAGACTCTTAGGGTTTTAGCCATTACGATCTCGTGGTAGATCAACTCTTGTAATACTCATATTCATCAAGATCAATCAAGCAGGAAGTAGGGTATTACCTCCATAGAGAGGGCCGAACACAGGTAAACATCGTGTCCCCCGCCTCCTGTTACCATCAACCTTAGAAGCACAGTTCGGGGCCCCCTACCCGAGATCCTCCGGTTTTGACACCAACATTGGTGATTTCATTGGGAGTTCCGCTGCGTCGTCACCAAAAGGTTTGATGGCTCCGTCAATCATCTATAACAATGCAGTCTAGGGGGAGGTTTTCCTCCCCGAATAGATCTTCGTATTCGGCGGCTTCGCACTGCTTGGCCATCTAGAGCAGATCGATAGCTACGCCCCTGGCCATCAGGTCAGGTTTGGAAGCTTGAATTACGTTGCCGATATCCGCGGAGACTTGATCTTAGACGGATTCGAGCCCATGCAGCCGCTCCCTGCCGCCACGATGAACATGACCTAAATCTGTCATCGGACCGTGCCCAGGAGATAGCGCTTGTAACTTCTCTGGCCCTGGATCTAGAGGAGATTGCGCCGTCCGAGGACAGGAAGCTCAACCCTGCCCAGAAGCCGCAGACTCAGCGGCGTTAGAGCCGCACACAGATCCAACCTCGAGCAGGGCCTGTGTCACCGGAACCTTAGATTCGTCTCCGGCCATAGGTTCCGAACCACGTGCATCTGCACCCATCGAACCTGATCAAGCGCCGATCGTTGAATTCAGTTCCGCAGACATCTTCCGGCACTCACCTTTAGGCGATGTGCTGGACTCATTAAAAGCCCTCTCCCTATCAGGGGACTCTCAGCCGAACTATATCCGGTTTGGATTGGAAGCTGATGACGGAGAATTCCGCTTCCCACCCACCACCCACTACATAGCCACTGTCGAAGACTTAACCGACATGCTCGATTACGACTCCAAAGACATCGACGGTATGGACGACGATGCCGGAGAGGAGCAGGCACAAAAACCACCGCTTACAGGGCGCTGGACAGCCACCTCCTTGTATGACGTATACATGGTGGATACACCCAAAGAGAACAACGATGACAATGAAAAGGATCCAGTCGAGGATAAGCCTCCTGAGATACAGCCAAAGCTCCAACGTCAGTGGCACTGCTCTAAACCACACCGTGGAAAAAAACAGCAATACCGGCACAGGAGAAAATAATACTCCGGACGATGCCGAAGACAACGAAGACCCCGTTGAGCCAACTTCCGAACAGGATGAACGGGAGGATGGGCGAGTTAGCCCTAATGAATAGGTCCTTAACAAAGACTCGGAGGGCAGTAATTATCTTCCAACCTCCGAGGATGAGGCGAGCCTCGGTGACGAAGACTTTATCGTGCCTGAGGAGTCCGTCGATCAGGAGTGCTTTAAGCGCCGGCTAATAGCCACTGCAAGGAGCCTGAAAAAGAAGCAGCAGCGGCTTCAAGCTGATCAAGATCTGCTCAATGGTAGATGGACTAATGTCCTAGCAGCCAAAGAATATGGCCTCGAGCGCCCAACCAAAAGTTACCCGAAGCGCAAATTGTTACCCCGATTCGATGACGAGGCGCTGGAGCCCGTCCTACCAGCGCGTAATGCGGCTGACCAACCACCACGTGGCCGGGACAAAGTGGCAACTCAAGCCGAACACCAGCCTGCACTACCTCGCCATAAAAACAGAGACACAACAGCTCGGGGATACACATATGACCCGCGGCATGACCTAGAAAACAGAACAGGTCATACCAGATCGATCTATGGATCGCGGGGGTGTGCCCCGATGCGCGATGATGGCCATCCGGCCGGACGTGACAAACATAGCCACGCCCAGGCCGAAAACTGCAGACGAACTCCATCCGAGCTACGTTGCGACTTGGCCCGATATAGAGGCGCCGCACACACCCTCTACTTCACTGATGAAGTAATGGAACATGAATTCCCGGAAGGGTTTAAACCCGTGAACATCTAATCATATGATGGGACAACAGACCCCGTGGTATGGATTGAGGATTTTCTCCTCCATACTCATATGGCCCGCGGTGATGATCTTCACGCCATCAAATACCTCTCGCTAAAACTCAAGGGACCTGCTCGGCACTGGTTGAACAGTTTGCCCAAAATCTCAATTGGCGGCTGCGAAGACTTGGAAGACGCCTTCCTTGACAACTTCTAGGGTACGTATGTCCGATCTCCGGACGCCGACAACTTAAGTCACATAGTACAACAGCCCGGAGAGTCAGCCAGGAAATTCTGGACTAGGTTCTTAACTAAAAAGAACCAGATCATCGACTGTCCGGATGCCGAAGCCCTAGCGGCCTTTAAACATAGCATCCGTGACGAATGGCTCGCCTGACACCTCGGCCAAGAAAAGCCGAAGTATATGGCAGCCCTCACGACGCTTATGACCCGCTTCTGCGCGGGCGAGGATAGCTGGCTGGCCCGTAGCAATAACAATACAAGCAAACCTGGCACTTCTGAAGCCAGAAATAGCAATGGCAAGCCCCAACGCAACATACACAAGCGTCATAGCAACGGTGACAACACCAAGGACACAGCGGTCAACGCCGGATTCAGTGGCTCTAAGTCCGGTCAGCGGAAAAAGCCATATAAAAGAAACAATCTAGGCTCGTCCAGCTTGGACCGCATACTCGATCGTCCATGTCAGATCCACGGCACTCCTGATAAACCAGCTAATCATACCAACAGAGACTGTTGGGTTTTTAAACAGGCCGGCAAGTTAAATGCCGAGCACAAGGAAAAGGGGTAACAAAGCGAAGACAATGACGAGGAGCCCCGGCCACCAAACACAGGGGGACAGAAGAAGTCCCCCCCCCCCCAAGTTAAAACGGTGAACATCATATACACTACCCATATCCCCAAGAGGGAGCACAAGCGCACGCTCATGGACGTCTACGCGATGGAGCCAGTCGCCCCAAGGTTCAACCCATGGTCGTCCTGCCCGATCACCTTTGATCGCAGGGACCATCCGACCAGTATTCGTCATGGCGGTTCAGCCGCACTGGTCCTCGACCCAATCATTTATGGATTCCATCTTACGCGAGTCCTCATGGACGGTGGCAACAGCCTTAACCTGCTTTATTAGGATACAGTGCGCAAAATGGGTATTGATCCCTCCAGGATCAAGCCCACAAAAACCACCTTTAAAGGAGTCATACCGGGTGTAGAGACCTGCTGTACGGGCTCAATCACACTGGAGGTGGTCTTCGGATCCCTAGACAATTTCCGAAGCAAAGATTAATCTTCGATACCGTCCCCTTCAGTAATGGCTATCACGCACTGCTCGGACGAACCGCATTCGTTTGATTCAATGTGGTGCCACACTACGCTTATCTCAAGCACAAGATGCCCGGACCACGCGGTGTCATAACAGCCAATGGAAACACAGAACGCTCCCTCAGTACCGAGGAGCACACCGCTGCCCTCGCAGCAGAAGTACAGAGCGGCCTTTTCAGGCAGAACCTTTCGGTGGCCAAGCTCCCGGACACTGTCAAACGAGTCTGAACTACCCTGCAGCAGGACAGTCCAGCTCGTCAAGAGCTTGACTAGCAATTTGGCCTCCGTCCCAGTCCCTACCAAACGGTGGCGTTCGTACTGCGCGTACTTAACTACGCACTCAAAATACCATGGGCATAGACTAAGGCACAACTAGATCGTGGTCCATAATACGACGCAACCTCCCCTGGACCCACATACTTTCACTTTTTCCTTTTCTTTTCAGGTTTCTTTTTTTCAGGCCTTTTCTGGTGGCATGATTGTCAGACCAACCAATGGACGGATACACCAAGACGGCAAGAAGCATTGACGTATAAGGGAATTTCTAGGTGGTCTCTTTAAATGATCGTTATGCCTGTTTTAAGGACCCGCACGCAGCTCTCCCTTGGTCATGGCATGTTAAATAGCCATGTTGCTTATCGTACTACTTGTACAAATACGCTTCGACGTATCAATCAAACTATAATGGAAAATAGTTTGCGGCCCAATTTCTGCGGCATTAGCCTATTATTTCATTTTTATTTTTCTTGATATTTTTATCAGATTGCACCCGTACACTCTGGTACGCCTTAATTCGCCAGGGGCTTCATTACGCCCCATAATATGGCAACAAAGTCCGAACACTTCTTTACAGTATAGTTCGGCACCCCGAACTTTAGCATTATATGCATCGACTCTGAATCATGTCTTTGGTCAATAGTTGGGTTGCTCGGCTCCTGTGCTTACTACCTTACATTCCGCTATATCGGCTAGGGTAGTAAAGGGAGAACTATTGCGATCTTGTCCTGGTTCATCCGGATGAGCACCTCAGTAGAGAAAGCCGAAAACTGACTATCATGATGCGGCGTGAGCCGGTCAGCTATTCGAGAGGTTACAAATCTTTTGCGATTTTTTCCGCATTATGTGATGAATCGGGTTTTATCCGATCAGGTGTTTATAGCACCCCAAGTTCGGACTTACGAATACTAGGGGTTGCACCTAAATTTCTGTTGTCAAACTCCTATGGCTAATAGGGGTGATAAAGCCACATAGTCCAATTGTCTGGTTCGTTGCGCTAAACACCTCCTTCAAGGACCAAACTTTGGATAAAGAGTGTTTAGATTCATCCCGAACACCCCCATACTACCTACGTGGGGGCTGAAGCTGACGACTGGCCAACTCTCAAATTTAACAAAACGGCCGCACAGGAGGTAAAATTTTAAATAACAAGAATTATATTACATAACGGCTCTGTTTCATAATACAGGAAGGTACAATATGAATGAATTCATTCAAAGATAATGTCTTTTGAACACTGCCCCTCTACAATGCGGGATCCCTTCAGGACATCTTCAAAATATCGCTTGGGCGTGCGGTGCTCCTTGCCCGCGGGCGGTCCCTCGGTCGCAAGCTTCACGACGTCCATCTTCGCCCGATGTATCTTGACTCATGTGAAGGCCATTCGCGTGCCTTCGATGCAGACCGACCGCTTGATGGCATCAAGCCGAGGGTAGGCATTGACCAGCCGCTTCACGAGCCCGAAGTAGTTGCTGGGTATGGCTTCGGCGGGCCACAGCCGGATTATTAAATCCTTCATGGCTAGTTCGGCCACCCTATGCAGTTCGACCAGCTGTTTTAGCAGATCGCTAAAGGGCATCGGATGTTCTAGCGCAAGGTATTGCAACCAAAACAGCTTCTCCGTGGAGCTCCCCTCTTCGGCTCGGAAGAACTCTACAGCATCTGAAACGTTGCGCGGCAGATCCGCAAACGCCCCTGGAGAACTCCAAAATCCGGGT
The DNA here is from genome assembly GCA_021605145.1 of Aegilops bicornis. Lineage (NCBI taxonomy): Eukaryota > Viridiplantae > Streptophyta > Magnoliopsida > Poales > Poaceae > Aegilops > Aegilops bicornis. The sequence goes on from CM038675.1 coordinate 590,626,033, forward strand.
CAGTAAGAGGAAAATTTTCTTCACATATTTGCTCTGGATTATAAAGGCCTTACCCGCCGCGATTTTTCTGGCCTCCTTGACTTCCTGGAGGGTGCCCTGGGCTTCAACCCGGGCATCGTGTGCGCTTTGGCGGGCCTTGGCAAGTTCGGACTCTTGATCCGCAATGTTGCGCTCCAAGGACTTGCATTTCTTCACGGCGTCCTGGAGCTCCTGCTGGACCTCACCGACCCTGGCCTCATGCTTTTCACGGGCGGCTTGTTCCTTGGCCTCTCTCTCCTCGTCCTTGGCTAGCGCCTTCTTGAGGGTCTCCACCTCAGTCGCGCTCCTACAAATAAAATGGCACTATGGTCATTACAAATCATCTATCCTTTCTGATATACAAAAGGTCATTGCATACCTTGTTTATCCTCTAGCTGCTTTTTCATGCAGCCGAGCTCTTCCTCGGCCCGCTCCAGACTCTACTTCAGTCTGGAAACCTCAGCAGTATGAGAGGTCGCAGCCAGTAACGACGCATGCTTATTCACATTTACTCATATGGTTAGTCTCCTGCAAAACTTGTTTGATCCTCTGTCTGGCTTTTCTTTTCGAACACCGGACAGTGTCTCAGGGGCTACTGTCTATACTATGACATTCTTTTTACATAATTGCGTTGCTTACCTCAAAGCCTCTTAGAAGGCTTGTGCAGGCTTCAGCCAGTCTGCTCTACGTGGACTGAATCCTCTCAACCACCGTACCCATAAGGGTACGGTGTTCCTCAACAATGGAAGCACTTCGCAGCACTTCCATTAGAGTGTCCGGCGCCTCTAGCTGGACAGAGGTCACGGGCGGAATTGGCGCACCTCCTCCTTTTGAACGAGGCTGCTTGCCGGGTTCCGGAGCCACATAGGTCTCCGGGACCGTATTCGGCTGGGGGCTGAACTTAATATGGCCCCCATCTCCAGTCTCCATGGGGATTTGCTCCCCCATGTGTCCGGCGGCTGAGGTTTCACCCTCCGGCGCTGCCATGACGACCTCCTGAGTCTCTTCCTGGCCTGGGATCCTTCGGTACAACACCCCGATGTCACCCATGGCCTTGGGAGGGAGGCCGCCGGAAGGGACCCGCTATCCATCGCCTTCGGGTCCAGCGAATCCCCCAAAGATGAGGATCGCTCGAGGTCGGACCGAGCCAGACTGCAAATGCATGATTCAACATTTTAAGACTATGAAGTAGAGAGGCCGGATATATGAATGCGTTCGGGTTTTTGAGTACTCATGATTCGGCCAAGGGCTTCTCTCGAGGGCGTCGCGTTGGGTTGCTGTCGACGTCCCATGCGGAGTTATCCGTGAGGGAACCCTTCCCCCTCTTGGACGCCTCTGCCTCCAGATTTGTGGAGGCCGCCCTCTTCTTCCTCCCCTCCTCAGGGGGAGAGTTGCTTTCCTCCTCCTCTTCGTCCCCGGTGGAGGAGGAGCGAGTCTCATTGTCTTCGGACATCATGTCCGAAGCACACTTGCAAGGGAGACCACCTCTAGTCCCCTTGGCCTTCTTCTCCGGCGCTTGATAGGGCACCGGAACTAGCATCTTCGTCAGAAGTGGAATTGATGGGTCTCCGGGCAGCGGAGCTGGACAGTGAATCCGCTCCGCCTTCTTTGTCCAGCCCTGAGAGAATCAGTAGGGAGGCTTAGGCGTCTTCCTCGAGTATGCAAGTAAAGGATACACCTTGAACACATGAAAAAACTTACCGGACTAGCAGGACGGGCCAAGTCGTGCCCACGGTCCTCGGTCATATCCGGCCACGTCTTGTTGGACTTGAAAAGCACCTTCCAGATGTCTACGTGCGTAGAGCCGAAGAACTGCAGCAAGGTCTGGTGCTTGGCCGAATCGTACTCCCACAAATGGCAAGTCCGGCTTTGGCACGGAAGGATCAGGCGAACAAGCATCACCAGGATCACATTACAAGTTTGATATTCTTGTCTATCATGATCTTGATACGCGTCTGAAGCACTGTCAGCTCGTCTGGCGAAGACCAGTCCAGGCCCTTCTCTAGCCAGGAGGTGAGCCACATCGGGGCTCCGGACTGGAATTCGGGAGCCGCGGCCCAAGTAACGGGGAGGGGAAGATCTGTCCCTTCGCCGGAAGCCGGTGGGCAATTTTCTTAGCCAAATACCCAGCCACCCGGAGCTTCATAATGTCCTTCTCCTTGACGGAGGAGGCCATCCACTTGCCCTGCTCTCCGGATCCGGACATGGTTGGAGTGCTTTCTTGGGGCGGAAAGGATGAGAACTTGGGTGCTGGAGCTCGAGAATGGGGAAGGCAGAGAGAGAAGGTGTGGGTGAAAGGGGTGAATCCTTATCTCTTTATAAAGGCAGTGAATATCAAGCGCCTCCTCACTCGCCTTAAAGCTTTCCTATTCCCCAAGGGCCATGCAGACGGCACGGTTGGGTTACCCACGCCCGTATTGATGAGAATGCCACAATAAGGGGACACGATCTCTGCTTTGACATGACGTGACAATAACCGCATCTCGAAATATGGAGCGGCAGGCTAAAGAACAGTTTGAAATAATGGCCGCGCGGTGACGTGATGTCACGCTATAAAAAGTTGTCAGCGGATTGGACTCGTGAAATATTATACTCTGCGGTTGTGCATGGAATTTGTATTGCAGAGCCGGACACGTTCTTGTGTTCAAAGACTACTTTGGAGTATTTGGAGAAGGAACCCGCCTTGCAATGCCGAAGACAAACTGCACACCGGACACCTCGTCATTGAAGCCTGGTTCAGGGGCTACTGAGGGGGTCCTGGATTAAGGGGTCCTCAGACGGCCGGACTATGTAGCATGGGCCGGACTGATGGGCTGTCAAGATACAAGACCGAAGACTCTCACCTGTGTCCGGATGGGACTCTCCTTGCGTGGAAGGCAAGCTTGGCGCCCGGATATGAAGATTCCTTTCTCTATAACCGACTTTGTACAACCCTAGTCCCCTCTGGTGTCTATATAAACCGGAGGGTTTAGTCCGTAGAGGCAATCATAATCATAGAGGCTAGACTCTTAGGGTTTTAGCCATTACGATCTCGTGGTAGATCAACTCTTGTAATACTCACATTCATCAAGATCAATCAAGCAGGAAGTAGGGTATTACCTCCATAGAGAGGGCCCAAACCTGGGTAAACATCGTGTCCCCCGCCTCCTGTTACCATCAACCTTAGACGCACAGTTCGGGACCCCCTACCCGATATCCGCCGGTTTTGACACCGACAGGCACCCCAAAGGCACTACATTGTCTTAGACGTGTGCGGTGCCCCCCTCCATCGTTTACTCCTCTGATAATATCATCGTAGTGCTTTGGCGAAGCCCTATGCGGATCACATCACCAACACCGTCATCACGTCATCGTGCTGATGAAACTCTCCCTCGACCCTCTACTGGATCAAAAGTTCGAGGGACGTTATCGAGTTGAATGTGTGCTGAAATCAGAGGTGTCATACATTCGGTACTTGGATCGATTGGATTGTGAAGACGTTCGACTACATCAACCGCGTTAACTAAAATTTCTTCTTTCGGTCTACGAGGGTACGTGGACACACTCTCCCCCTCTCGTTGCTATGCATCTCCTGGATAGATCTTGCGTGATCGTAGGAAATTTTTTAAATTGCATGCTACGTTTCCCAATACTGACATCTGAGCCAGGTCTATGCGTAGATGATATGCACGAGTAGAACACAAAGAGTTGTGGGCGATAATAGTCATACTGCTTACCACCAATGTGTTACTTTGATTCTGCGGTATTGTTGGATGAAGCGGCCCGGACCAACATTACATGACCACATTCATGAGACCGGTTCTACCGACGTGCTTTGCACACAAGTGGCTGGCGGGCGTCTGTTTCTCCATCTTTAGTTGAATCGAGTTTGACTACGGTCGGTCCTTGTTGAAGGTTAATACATCACACTTGACAAAAAATCGTTGTGTTTTTTATGCGTAGGTAAGAAGGGCTCTTGCTAGAAGCCCGTAGCAGCCACGTAAAACTTGCAACAACAAATTAGAGGACGTCTAACTTGTTTTTGCAGGGCTTGTTGTGATGTGATATGGTCAAGCCATGATGTCATATAAATTGTTGTATGAGATAATCATGTTTTGTAACAAAGTTATTGGCAATTGGGAGGAGCCATATGGTTGTCGCTTTATTGTATGAAATGCAATCGCCATGTAATTGCTTTACTTTATCACTAAGCGGTAGCGATAGTCGTAGAAGCAATAGTTGGCGAGACGACAACGATGCTACGTTGGAGATCAAGGTGTCAAGCCGGTGACAATGGAGACCATGACGATGCTTTGAAGATGGAGATCAAAGGCACAAGATGATGATGGCCATATCATGAAACATATTTTGATTGCATGTGTGTTTATTCTTTATGCATCTTATTTTGCTTGGTACGGCGATAGCATTATAAGATGATCCCTTACTAAATTTCAAGGTATAATTGTTCTCCCCGTGTATGCACCGTTGAAAAAGTTCTTCGTGCTGAGACACCACGTGATGATCGGGTGTGATAAGCTCTACGTTCAAATACAACGGGTGCAAGCCAGATTTGCACACGCAGAATACTCGGCTTAAACTTGACAAGCTTAGAATATACAGATATGGCCTCAGAACACTGGAGATCGAAAGGTTGAACGTGAACCATATAGTAGATATGATCAACATAGTGATGTTCACCATTGATGACTACTCCATCTCACGTGATGATCGAACATGGTTTAGTTGATTTGGATCACGTGATCATTTAGATGACTCGAGGGATGTCTATCTAAGTGGGAGTTCTTAAATAATTTGATTAATTGAACTTTAATTTATAATGAAATTAGTCTTGATAGTATTTGCAAATTATGTGGTAGATCAATAGCTCGCGTTGTAGCTTCCCTATGTTTTTTGATATGTTCCTAGAGAAAACTAAGTTGAAAGATGATAGTAGCAACGATGTGGACCGGGTCCGTAATCTGACGTTTATCCTCATTGCCGCATAGAAGAATTATGTCTTTGATGCACCGCTAGGTGACAGACCTATTGCAGGAGCAAATGCAGACGTTATGAATGTTTGGCTAGCTCAATATGATGACTACTTGATAGTTTAGTGCACCATGTTTTATGGCTTAGAACATCTACAAAAAAAAGACACATCCGTGACATTTTGAGCCGAACGAAATTTTTTTCTGTCATACATATGACACTTCTATGACGATAATTGTCACAAAACCCGGTATCATCATAGATGTGGTGGGCTCCTACTTCTATGACAAAAAATCATGACAGAAAATGTGCTTTTCGTCCTGGCCGGGCCGGAGACGCAGCTGCATGACATTCTTTGGGCCGTCCATGACAGAAAAACCGTGGTAGAAGCGAGGGGGAGGAAAATTTTGGGGAGTTGCCGGTTATGGCGGGAGGTCGGGGCGAAGCGATGCTGCTTTCTCAGACACGCTGCTGGCGTGTGTGCGTAGGCGTTGGCTCTAATCAACCAGCGAGGCGTTGGGCTCTAACTGAACCCGAGCGATTGCACTGCAGGCTACGCGTTAGTGAACCCGAGCGATCGATCGATGGCTATTAACTGAACCCGATGGAGCTATTCCTTCACTACTGCTGCTAACTGAAGCCGATCTATTGGATGAAGAGTGAGCATTGCGGGGGGGGGGGGGGGGGGTAATTGTACAGTGAGCAGTGGCGTTGCCGCTGGATGCACAGGACCCCATGGTGTGAAGGGCGGGATGAGCGATGAAGCGGTGGAGGGGTGGCCGTGGAGGGGTCGTTGAACAGGACCCCGTGGTGTGGAGTGCTGGATGAACAGTAGATGGTGGAGGGCTGGATGAATAGTAGCCGGTGGAGGGGTGGTTGAACAGTAGACGGTGGAGTAGCACGCGGTGGAAGCTGGATGAACAGGAGCCCGTGGAGGCTGGAGGAGGTCGACGGTAGCCCGTGGAGGCTGGAGGAGGTCGACGGTGGAGATGAAACGATATCCGTGGAGTCCTTTTGCGGCACGCCACACCTCCCGATGAACGGGACCCCGTTTCGACCGTGGCGCTCCAACACAAGTCCGTTTACGTCTGCTTTATGTACGCCACACCCCTCCCGATCAACAGGACCCCCGTTTTGACGGTAGGAGGTCCGCTTCGTCCGTTTTGCGGTATGCCACACCCCTCCCGATCAACAGGACCCCCGTTTCGACCGTAGGAGGTCCGTTTCCTCCGTTTTGCGGTATGCCACACCCCTCCCGATCAATAGGACCCTGTTCCGAACGTTGGAGGTCCGTTTCCACCGTTGTGCGGTACGTCGGGCCTTGTTTCCATTGCCTGTTCTGTCCAAGCCATCCCGATAAACACGACCACACATTCCATTCCGACCTAGCCGGTTGGCTCCCCATGAACACGACGACGACGCTGTTTCTCCATTTCGACCCAGCCATGTACGTATGCGCGAGTAGGCATTCGAGACCCTGCCCGTATGTACGTACGTGGCCGTATTTTCTTTCTTGCACCCTCGCCGATGTACGTACGTGTACATGCTACATGCGTGCCTCTGCATCGACACGTGCGTGCCTCTACATCGACCAGTATGTACGTACACTTTCGCGACTAGAATGACAACGCTACGTACGCTTCGACCAGGTGGGTCCCGACTGTTAGGCAATTCCTTGCCTGCGAAGATGTAGCTGGTGGGTCCCAGCAGTCAGGGGGGCGAATCGTTTTAGGGTTTTTTTTGCCCGGACGCACTTCCTTGCGTGCAAAGATGTAGCTGGTGGGTCCCAGCAGTCAGGGGGGAAACGTTTTTTCATGAAATACTGGTGGCCCGTCCGGTGGGTCCCTGCTGTCAGGTGGAGGAATAATTATTTTGCACGGAATAAGGAGGCACATCCTTGCGGCCGTCGTGGACCCAGCTGTCAGCCTCTCCACGCACAGTACTCTTCCGATGGAAGTCAGTCGTTGACCACATTGACCACGCCGCGCCGAGAGCACCATGGCGGTGGACGACGGTGAGGCCTAGGAAGGGGACGAGGCGGAGCCGGGGAAGACGCAGCAGTGGATGCCCACGCGAAGAGGAGTACGAGGGTGAGGCTGCCATCGCCATAGAATAACAGGGGGTGTGGGTGAGTAGAGGGATGGCCTGGCCAGTGGTGGGAGTAGTAGGGGGCGGTGAGGCCTCCGCCGCATCGCAGCCGGCCACGGGAGGCAGGAGCACGAGGCACGACCGGCGCTGGTTTGGGTGGCTGGAGCAAGAAGACCAGAGGTTGAAGAAGCACTACGGCCGTTGGATGGACATCGTACGGTAACTGGAGCTAGAATCGTGCATATTATTGACTAAGTTGACAAAGCCATTCGTCTCCGTCAACTTAGTAGGCACACAAGTCAGCCTACCACTATTCTGGGTCCCAGCTAACAGGCGGAGTATTCATTTTTTTGTGCGTAATAAGGAGGCACTTCCTTGCGTGCGAAGATATAGCTGGTGGGTCCGAGCTGTCAGAGGCAGTAACGTTTTTTCGCAAAATACAGAGACCCTTTTGGTGGGTCCCTGATGTCAGGTGGAGGAATCATTATTTTGCGTGTAATAAGGAGGCATTTCCTTGCGTGCGGCCGTGGACCCAGTTGTCGGCCTCTCCACGTACAGTCCACTTCAAATGCATGTCGGTCGTTGACCATGTTGACCAGGCTGCGCCGAGAGCACCAGGGCGGTGGACGACGACGAGGCCTAGGAAAGCAACGACACGGAGGCAGGGAAGACTCAGCAGTTGTTTCCCACGCTGGAGGAATCTGTTGTCACGAGGTTTCTTGGTTCGTCTGCCGTCATTGGAGAATAACGGCAGTGTGGGTGAGTAGAGGGATGGCTAGGCCAGCGATGGGATTACGGTGGGCGGTGAGGCTGCGTGGCAATGCCAGAGCCAGCGGGAGGAGGGAGCAGTCCACTTGGCGCTTGTTTGAGCTGGACCAGGAAGAGCGGAGATTGAAGAAGACGACGGCCGTTGGATGGCAATCCAACGATCCTTTGCTTGGCGTCAACCTTTTTTAGGAAAGCCTCAAATCTGTGGAAAACAGCATACAGCCCATCCGCCATTATTTCTAATAATTTACAGCCCATTTGCTAATTCTTAAGGTTTTTTGGAGCCCATATTATTTTTGTTAGCATTACAGCCCACATCTGTGGCCATGGTTAAAAATTATACGAAATTTTGCATATTTCAAAGGCGGTCCTAACTGTTTTTAATCCGAAATTTCGACACACATTCAAACTGATTTTAAAAATAAATGTATATCAATATAAAATCCAACAAATTCTCCACGCATAAAAATTAATGTAATTTAAAATCTCGAAATGAAAAAAAAGATATTTAAAACTAATTGGCGGGTTGATGTGTTTTAAAAATGTACAGCCCATTTCTCATTACTGATGGGCCATTTTCTCGGCTAGCCGAATGAAAGCTCTCCTCGTCTTGAAAGATTTGCAGCCCAATAGGCCTGACAAAGCGACTTACTTGGCAAATCACAAAAAAACTGGGCTGTGGCCGTGGACCCAGCTGTCAGCCTCTCCACGTACAGTACTCTTCTGATGGAAGTCGTTCCTTGACCATGTTGACCACGCCGCACGGAGAGCACCACGGCGGTGGACGGCAGCGAGGCCTGGGAAGGGGACGACACGGAGCCGGGGAACACGCGGCTGTGGAAGCCCGCGCGGAGAGGAGTACGAGGGTTCACTGGTTCGGCTGCGGCGTGAGGCTGCCGTCGCCGCACGGCCTGGCCAGCGATGGGAATAGTAGGGGGCGGTGAGTCCTCCAGCGGCAAAGACAGCCGCCACGGGAGGCAGGAGCATGAGGCACGACCGGCACTGGTTTGGGCGTCTGGAGCAAGAAGACCAGAGGTTGAAGAAGCACTACGGCCGTTGGATGGACATCGTACGGTCACTAGAGCTACAATCGTTCATATTGACTAAGTTTGCAAAGCCCTTCGTCCCTGTCAACTTAGTAGGCCCACAAGTCAGCCTCCCACCAAGGTGGGTCCCAGCTAGCAGGGGGAGTATTCATTTTTTTGTGTAATAAGGAGGCACTTCCGGTGGGTCCGAGCTGACAGCGGGGGGGGGGCATTTTTTCGCGAAATACAGTGGCCCGTCAGGTGGGTCCCAGCAGTCAGGGGCAAATGTTTTTTCCGCAAAATACGGTGGCCCGTCTAGTGGGTCCCCGCATCGATTGGAGGAATCATTATTTTCCGCGTAATAAGGAGGCACTTACTTGCTGCGGCCGTGGACCCAGCTGAGACTCTCCACGTACAGTATACTCCCTCCTTTTCTTTTTAGTTTGCATATAAGATTTGGTCAAAGTCAAACTTTGTAAAATTTGACTAGCTTTGTAGGAAAAGATAACAACATCCACAATATGAAATCAACAATATTAGATGCGTGATGAAATTAATTTTCATAACATGTAACTTTAGTATTGTAGATGTTAATATTTTTTTCTATAAAGTTAGTCAAACTTTACAAAGTTTGATTTTAACCAAATCTCATATGCGGACTAAAAATAAACGGAGGGAGTACTTCTGATGGAAGTCGTTCCTTGACCACGTTGACCTCGCCGCATTTCGTTGCATGCATGCATCCATGGGCATGGTGCGTCCCCACTGTCAGCCTCTCACGTACAGTCATCTTCCGATGACTCTCGGTTGTTGACCACGTTGACCACACTGTGCCTAGCGCACCCAGACTGGAACGACCCGGAGATGGGGAAGACAGGGCAGTGGAGTCGCAGATGGAGAAGAGTGGGAAACTTCCTTTGGTTGGTCTTGTGGCGGCAGATGCCGCCCACGGGAGACAGGAGCAAGAACAGAGGTTGAAGAAGGAGCACGGTTGTTGGATTAACATCCAACGGTCCAGCTGCTAGAATAATTTGTTGATTAAGTTTACAAAGCCATGCATACACGTCCGCTTAGCAGGCCCACAAGTCAGTCACCAAATCTGACGGGTCCCAACTGTCAACGGGATGAATAATTTTTTTCGCATAACAAGGAGGCACTTCCTTCAGTGCGAAGATACAGCCGGTTGGTCCAGCTGTCAGGGGGAGGAAACATTTTTTTGACTTAATAAGGACGAACTTTCCTTGCGTGCGACCATGGACCTCGTGGGTCCCAGCCGTCGAGCTCCACGCATCTGATCCTCTTCCGATGACTCTCGTTTGTTGACCACACCGCACCGAACACAGCGAGGCGGTGGACGATGGTGAGGCCCCGGACGGGAACGACTCGGAGATGGAAAAATGCGGCAGTGGAGTCGCAGATTGAGAGGAGGAGAAGGGTTAGAATTGGTTCTATTGCAACTCATATCAAACTCAGGTTCACAGGACACGTTCATATTCATAGCCAACATTCACTATCAACAACTCAAAAGATTCATATATACACAAGCTTAGCATATCTATGCATCCGAATGATTGATAGATCACACGACAATATTCATACATAATTCACAAAAGATTCAGATATACACATGTTCAAGATGTTTATGCATCCAAATGATTGAGATCACAGCCAATATGATCCATGGACGAACTTGAATTACCTAGGGTATGCAGTGGTAAATGGTGTTCAATCGGATGTACTTCTTGCTAAAATTAGTTCTTGTACGAGTAAACTTTCGAGTACATAAGAGGCTGATGCATAATCTGAACTTTGCTTGTAGGTTTATCCTCAAATAGTGGCCTCGTGCGAGGGAGGTTTGAGCAACTTGGCCACTACTTTCATCCAACTAGTTCTTGGCTCATCTTGGTCATGTATCTCGCCAAAATTCTACATTGCAGACGAGAAAGGAGGCGGTTGAGAAAATGAACCACCCAAATTTTTGTGCAGTTCAACTAAAATGGAGCATCCTTGGCGTGTGGTCGATTAAGTGCCGATGAATACACGTCACAACCAACTTGTCTAGAATCTTTAGACTCCATGCCATATAGTTCGCTACCATATGTGCCGATAACCAAAAGGCACAAGTTGGGACCAAAGACTGGAATGCGTTTTCGGGCTATGCACCAAGCAATATTTTGGCATTCACTCTCCTAATACTTGGAGTTTGACAATTGGTTGACGTCGGTTGATACTTGAATGAATATAGGCACTTCTTGTCAACATCGATGCTTGTCTGAGTGAACTTTGGAGTACATAGCATCAGCATAAGTACCTGTCCATCTAATCATTTTGTGCAATTCTACTGAAATCACCCGATGTAATGATTTGCCTGCGAATTCAGGCTCCAAATTACTCCTTTATGAAATCGGCAAACAGTAGCACAATACCAAATTACCAATACATATGACAGGCACAATAATCAGGAGATAAAGACCAAGACCAACTTTGTGTGAGGTAGCATATCAATTACTATTTCCTTTGACTGGAAGCCGAGATAAGCCAAGCGACTGACAGCAAAGGAAGAAAGCAAGCGGATATTAGCGACTGACAGGAAAGGACGGAAGCTGTCGAGGCAATGAAGCACCCAAAGTTTTTGTGCAGTTCCACCAAAATCGAGCATCCCTGTTGGCACATATATTGAGAGAGTGAGATTACTGTAATAGTGGGACTAGTTGATGAAACATACACTAACAAAAGAAGCACCCTCATTATCTTAATGGGTAAAGTTAGCAACATAGTAGTCTTGCTTAAAGAGAGGTATTAGTTTATTTAATCAGTGACAATTAGCTCAACTCAACACTCAAAGCATTGCCATTTATCATAGGTTGCAAAACTTAAAATTGCAAAGATAAAGGAGTTTCTCATGACAGTGGCACGATACAAATAGAGATGACAGCAAACTAATATGGATGAAGGCCTTAGGCCCGTACCAACCTGAGAAAAAAAGCTTATTCATGTAATCCCATAAGAGATGATAAAGCACTCACTGGAATCACACAATAGTATATATTTTTGTGCACTTCAAATGTATGGGTGAAATCACTCTTGTTTACCAGTGTTGAGATTATATCGAAAGATTATCAAGAACTTCTAGCAGAGTTAAAGCACTGGTTGGGATACAGCTCATTGTATTGTCTTGTGTAGTTCCACTAAAATGTATGATTGGCACAACATGATCCCTGTTTGCACAAGTAGGAACAAGGTGAAACCTTCATTAGCTTAGTGAAAAAGGATAGGAAGACATTAGCATATTACTCAAATAGTAGCATCAAATTCATGATGGACAATCATAAAACATTGCCTCATTGAACCAATGGCAATAAATTGACATGCAAAACAATAGCACTATTATGTCATGACACTAATAATATTCCCTCCTGCTCCACCACATGATTCACCTCCATAGACAAACATTCACACGTACATGATTCAAAGCATAGGGTCCTACTAAAGATTTGTTTAACTCCAACAAGAAAATTAGGCGGTAATAAATTCGTGGTACTTAAGTACTCCTAATTAATTAAGTGAGGCAGCGAAGTGGAAGGGCTCCTGGAGGATCGTCTCACATGTAAGGTAGTCGTTCTTTGGAGCCCATGAATAGCCTCATCGAGGCCTCCGGCTTCAAAGAAGATCGCCTTGGCACGCTTTATTCTTCTTCTTCTTCCTCTTCATGCTCTGTTTCTCTTTCTCCTCACCAGTTGGTGAAACCAAGTACATGATTGGCCTTCTAATTCAGAATTGGTTTTGTCAGTGAGGGAGTACAAGTGTACTAGTAAAAAACAGCATTATTTTCTCATGACAGTCAGAAAATAGAGACGAACACATGCATTAAATATCATTCTTACCTAAAGGAAGGTTATGGCGCCAATATGGATGATGAGGATTGGAACACAGATCTCCCTTTGTGCAGTTCCACCAAAATGAACCAACTGTTCCATCTGACATTCCAGTTAAACAAAGACAAAAGTCACTTCTTTTAAGAAGAGTTTTGTTCGATGCACCAAACGGTCCGAACAGCAACTGTGTGAATTGGATATCCTGTTTGCACAAAAGGCACAGAGGAAACAGTCGAGTCTCAAACAATTACAGGCAAAAACATTTGGCTAAACTTGTCGAGTCTCAAACAATTACTGAGCAAAAACAGTGGCATGGCTTCATTTTTACGGGGACATTATATTAAGAACAGCTAAGGCTGCGTTAGGTTCCACGAGGTTTGGTGCAGGATTTTCGTAGGAACACAATTCCTACGGTATTCTTTCCCTTCCAACCGTTCGGAACACGGGAAAGGTGAATAATGTTTCATAGGAAAGCTGGTCTGGTAGTACTGATTCCATCGGATTAGAAACATCCACGCGTTGCTCATTTTTTGGGCGGAAGCCCGAGGCAGGCGCTCGTTGCCATGCGTTAGACAGGTTGTTGTGATGTGTTTGTCGGAATAAAAAAATCAACCTATGTGTGGTACGTGAGGTGAGGACAAGAGTAGTCACTGTGCAGCTGAATAAACAAATAGCATATCATACTGCCAAGCATGCTACTCTAAAAAAACAAATATGTACATTTCATAGTCCATCTGAACACATTCTCTTGAGAGTTTCCTCCGGTTCGCTGTTCCATAGTTTTATACCTACATTCCTTTCCTATTCCTCTATTTTCATCAAGACCTATGTTTTCTGCCCCTTTATTCTGATCGGAGCCTAAATATTTGGTATAAGGGCATGGGACGGTGGGTGCACCAAAGAAGACAAAGACCATGTACGTAAACATGGGCATAAAGTGGTGATTCATAGTTTGTTGCCCCGAGAAACAAACATCCAAGAAACATATCTGGTTGGTCCCATTTTTGTTCACTCTAGCCACCTACTCCTATGTGTGGATAGCAAATCTAGTCCTGGTCATACCACTGTGTACAACGTTACCCCTATATTTCCCTTTTCGACCAAGAGACCAGTTGGATGACCAGTCTGTACTACTTTCATCCCCTTTCCTTCCTGTTTGTACCAAGTCCGATGTACATACTAAATTTCCCCACCCCCACTTTATTTCAATGACAAGTATTTTCAGACGGAGGGAGTACAAGATTCGACTCCATGAAGTAGCTTTACCTCGAACAATAGAAAAAGAAAAATAGGTGACGTTGGACCATCCAATCGAGAGGGGCTGAGAGGTAGAAAATGATGCACATGCAGCGACGTAGCGAGCTTGGGAAGTAGAGCTAAGGCGGTTTCGAACGAAGATATACCTGAAGGTCGTCGGGATGTGGATAGGTGGGCGGCAGGAGGCCGGATCCGCCCACAGGCAACGTCGAAGGGATCGGAGGACCTCCCGCGCCAGCGCTCGGCCAGAGATAATGGTGCGGCCAGCAGTGGGTCTCCTCCCTCGCTGTCGACGACGGCCTAAACGTTGCGCCTCCTCCCCTTCACCGGCGGAGGGGGATACGTCTGTATCTGTAACCAGCGGTGAGGATAGAAAGCCAGTGTTTTTTGAAGGGGGAAAGATAGTGTTACTACCCCTATCTTGTTTAGATCTAAAGAGGATGAGAGTGTGTGAATAGAGCAGCCCTAGCAAGCAAGCGCGGAGGCTCCGGCCTATATATAAGTAGTGGGGTAGTTTTCCTTTTTCACTCCATCAAAACAATCGTTTAAAATTGTGTACTACTACATGCCAGGTCGCAGTTTTTTTAGTTGTTGATTGTTTTTTGAGATAGCTACCCGCTTGTTCCAAGTGGTGTTACGGTGTGCCAGGTCGCACTTTGTATCGTTCAAGTCTGGTACTACAAGTCCCTCCGTTAAATGAACAACCACCCCCTCGTAAAAATTGTGAACAAGCCCACGGCTAAAATTAGCGGAAACGTGGGTTGCCCCAACATGCATTATTATTTATATTTTATAGTCCCTCCGTTCCTAAATATAAGTCTTTTTTATTAGCCACACCTAAGACAAGAATTTTTTATTAGCAAAGTGAACCCCGGATGTCATAGACACAAAAATTGTGGCAAGATTCCTTAAGCAAGCCAAAGTGTGTCTAACAATTTGAGCAACTCAAAGTTAGGCAAGTGTGGCAAGTGTGGGAAAAATAATGTGGCAATATAAGACAAACATAGTCACAATCCAAACAGCCCGTGATTTTTGTGACATGCATGAAAATTTGGTTAGTTAAATTTATAGTCAAAATTTGGCAAGGTGCATCAAATCAACACATGCAAGTATCAAAGAAAATTCACGGCATGCATGCATGCGTTGTACTCCCTCTGTTTCCAAATATAAGTCTTTTAGAGATTGCAACAAGTGACTACTCCTCCGTTCCTAAATGTAAGTCTTTTAGGGATTCCACTACAAACTACATACGGATGTATATAGACATATTTTAGAGTGTAGATTCACTCATTTTGTTTCGTATGTAGTTCATAGTGAAATCTCTAAAAAGACTTATATTTTGGAACGGAGGGAGTACATATGAAGCATAATATGTATACTCCTACATACGAAGTAGCCCATTTGAAATGTGTAAAAAGAATTTTATCGAGTGCAGTGCTTTCATGTGTCGCGTCAACTCATACAAGACCGAGAAATTTGATTACTACGACGCCCTCTCCCTCATGAGGATCGAGCTCGGTGCCTTATCGCACCTGCCTTTGGCTGCATGACAGTGGGCCAACCACTGTTGGGCCCACTGTCATGGGCCATGGACGCAAAGGCAGGAGCAGTAAGTAGAAGCTTTCGCTACACGCTATCCCTCCTGCACGAGGTGGACGGACATGCAGCAGTGGATTCGCTACTGTAGAACTAGGAGTAACATCATTGTTCATCTTCTCGAAGAGGCGAAGAGCCAAGCGCAAACCGAACGTGGCTGTTGCGAACGCTCGCGTGGTGCGGTTCCTTGGAGTACTAGCCAGGCTCTTGCATGAGACAAAATTGCTATTGTTTAACAATTAAACTCCATTATCCATTGGTTGATACTCATTCTGCATAGGTCCACGCGCTTAGCATCGTTTCCTCCTGGGGTCACCAATGTTTATTTGCTAATTAATAGCATTAAATGCAATGAACTAGCCATTGCAAGTCATTAAAAGCATGCACACCTCTCATCTCTTATTGGTTGATACGTATGTCAAGAAACAAGAAACAAGGTAGAATTTAATGCACCGCGCCTAAGTGTTTTGGGACTATTTGGTTTTCATAAGATGACTTACACACCTAGACGGAGGGAGCAGTATAGACCTGTAAACCGGAAAGGAGTATTTGCCTTTCTAGAGATTTCAACATGTGACTAGACTTTGTCTCAAAAAAAACAAGTGACTAGACTACACCGTGTGCAGTATCCCCTCCCTTCCGGTTTATAGGGCTCAAATCTCAAATCTCATGAACCAAGGCATTTTGTGATTGGAGGAATGTATCTCGTACTTTACAAAACTACCCTAATTAAACTCATGCATTAATTACGTATTTCTCTCGTTTTCCTCTCCGCCTTGGTCGCGTGCACAATATTGAGAGAGTGCTTGGATACGTTTTAGTCTCATGACTAAAAGTAGTGGGACTAAAACTTGTTAGCCTCATCCATGCTTGGATCCAAATACTAAAGAGACTAAAATCAAGTTAATGACAATTAAAAGCATCCGGGCCCGCGTGCCATCCACCAAATCACATCGAGGTGCTATAGTCGAGACTCACCTGTCACCCCCGTGTGGCCGTCATGACCCGTCATATCACAAAACCCACACCTTTACCAGCAGTGGTAAGGTGGCCTCCAAGTTGGACTGGACGAAGCAACCATCATTTCACTGGAACGCTCGTTCAAGCACTTTCTTCCCTTTCTTGAAGAAAACCTCACTCTAGGCTACTCACTTCTGCCATTTTTCTTCTGTACCGACGGCGAAGGAAAGGTGGGCGAATCGATTATGCTGCTATATTTTCATTCCAATAATCTTCTTTTGCGAAGCACCGACCAATTCTCACAGCCTATTCTTTTCCTGTTTTCATTGCGATTGTGGTTTCCTTTTGATTGCTTTTTGTTTGTCGGTTCATTGATGGATCCTGGAGCACTAGGCAAAGAGTTGCCGGCGGACAACCCACTGGAGACAGCGATCTCCAGGAAGCGAGCACCGACCAACGAGTTGACCATGTTGGCGGGCCAACCCATGGAGACGAAGAACTCCAAGAAACAAGCACTAGCCAAAGAGTTGAGGACGTTGGTGGATGAACTCCTCAAACAAAGTTGGAAGAACAGCAAGGGCCCCACCGTACCTACCCCAGGAACTCTGATTGCGACCTATGTGAGGCTCAAGACCAAGTTTGAGGAGATAGTCGCCGTTGAGAAGCAGTATTCCCCTGGCAAGGTGATGGCCCCCATCGAGGACGAGGAGATGGCCCCCGGAGGGATGAGATCACCCGGCGAGCTGCACAAGGCAAAAAATAATGGCTTATTACCATAGTTGTGATTTTTTATTATTTGCAATGTGCTTGCTTTTTGATTATTTGCAATGTGCTTGCTAATATGTTAGGGTTGTGCAGGTGCCGGTGGTTGTCCTTGATGATTCTGATGTCGTGGCCCGTCCTGTTGGCATCGCCGGAGATCGATTCGATGCCATTGTCCATCTTGTGGACATCGCCCGAAGATCGACTCCGATGTCATGATCGATCCTGTGGTCATCGCCTGTAAATCGATTCCCATGCCGATGTCCGTCTTTGTGGTCATTGCCCGAGAGATCGATGACAAGAAATAGTTGGTCGCGCTAATCCTTCAGGGTAGTTTGCATTGCCCTGTGTTTAATTACCAGAACTATGTGTGTTATCAAACCATCTTAGGGCTAGTGCACTGTCTTGTGTGGGCGGATCTTGCTACTTTTGTTTGATAGTGAATCATGCGATGAATCATGCGAACCCTCTCCGAGTTATGGAAATGTATGTATCCTCACCAGCTTTTTGATGTAATATATGGCATGCTTAGATGTAGGTTTGAACTGTTTATCATATCAGCAGGGCTTGTTTGATGATTCTTGGTGTTAGTAGGCTAGCTCTCGCGAGCTATAGTACTTGCAAAACACTCACCAAGAGAAAGCGTTGATGATGAGCTCGTGGTACGCTTATCTTATCCCTCGTTGATCGACCAATAGCCCTAGCTCCTAAAATTGTAGGCTTAGCGATCGATCAGACAATAGTCGACATACATTCAGGCCTCATTTGGTTCATAGGGTAGGAAAATCGTAGCAAAAGTACAGAGAACGTGCAACACAAAATCATAGCAGTGCAGAGGCGTACTCCCTCCGTTCCAAAATAGATGACCTAGGTGTAGGACCTTGAAGTATGTCTAGAGGGGGGTGATTAGACTACTTGACCAATAAAAACTTAACCTTTTCCCAATTTTAGACTTTGGCAGATTTTAGCTATTTTTAAACAAGTCAAGCAATCTTCACACAATTCAAGCAAGCATGCAAAGAGTATATTGGCAGCGGAAAATAAAGCATGCAACTTGCAAGAATATAAAGGGAAGGGTTTGGAGGATTCAAACGCAATTGGAGACACGGATGTTTTTGTCGTGGTTCCGATAGGTGGTGCTATCGTACATCCACGTTGATGGAGACTTCAACCCACGTAGGGTAACGGTTGCGCGAGTCCATGGTGCGCTCCACCCACGAAGGGTCCACAAAGAAGCAACCTTGTCTATCCCACCATGGCCGTCGCCCACGAAGGACTTGCCTCACTAGCGGTAGATCTTCACGAAGTAGGCAATCTCCTTGCCCTTACAAACTCCTTGGTTCAACTCCACAATCTTGTCGGAGGCTCCCAAGTGACACCTAGCCAATCTAGGAGACACCACTCTCCAAGAAGTAACAAATGGTGTGTTGATGATGAACTCCTTGCTCTTGTGCTTCAAATGATAGTCTCCCCAACACTCAACTCTCTCTCATAGGATTTGGATCTGGTGGAAAGAAGATTTGAGTGGAAAGCAACTTGGGGAAGGCTAGAGATCAAGATTCATATGGTTGGAATGGAATATGTTGGCCTCAACACATGAGTAGGTGGTTCTCTCTTAGGCTGGTTAGTTGGAAGTGTATGTTTGTTCTGATGGCTCTCTCCACGAATGAATAGGAGGTGGAGGGGTATATATAGCCTCCACACAAAATCTAACCGTTACACACAATTTACCAAACTCGGTGGGACCGAATCATCAAACTCGGTCAGACCGATTTAGTAAACCTAGTGACCGTTAGGGTTTTCGGTGGGACTGACATGCATCTCGGTAGGACCGATATGGTTACGCTTAGGGCATAACGTAATCTCGGTGAGACGGATTACACAAACTCGGTGAGACCGAATTTGGTAATTATCTAACCAGAGAGTTGGTCAGGTAAACTCGGTGGGACCGATTTGCTCTTTCGGTGAGACCGAAAAGTTACAAAAGGGAAACAGAGAGTTTACATTGTAATCTCGGTGGGACCGATTCGCTCTTTCGGTGAGACCAAAAGTTATGAAGGGGAAACAGAGAGATTACAATCCCATCTCGGTGAGACCGAGATCCCTATCGGTGAAACCGATTTTTCTAGGGTTTGTGGCAGTGGCTATGACATCTGAACTCGGTGGCGCCGGATAGAAAGAATCGGTAGGGCCGAGTTTGACTTTGGGTTTAGGTCTTTGTGGATGTGAGAAAGTAGTGGAGGGTTTTGGAGCATATCACTAAGCACATGAAGCAAAAGGCTCATTAAGCAACACCTCATCCCTCCTTGATAGTATTGGCTTTTCCTATAGACTCAATGTGATCTTGGATCACTAAAATGTAAAATAAAGAGTCTTGAGATTTTGAGCTTGAGCCAATCCTTTGTCCTTAATATTTTGAGGATCCACTTTCATCATCCATGCCATGCCATTCATTGAGCTTTCCTGAAATATTCATCTTGGAATAGTATTAGCTCAATGAGCTATATGTTGTTATGAATTACCAAAACCACCTAGGGATAGTTGCACTTTCAATCTCCCCTTTTGGTAATTGGTGACAACATATAGATCAAAGCTTCGACAAATGATAATAAAATAGAAAACATCGTCGCTTTGAGAAGTATGTGATAAGCAAGAGCTCCCCTAAATTTGTGCATATCTTAAGATTTTCTTTGGACTGCAAATGCACAAGAAATTAGGCTCATGGGTTACTCTTCCATGTCACATACATCTTGGTGGAGCGCTCAAAATAATAGCGATTGAATACATGCACTCATCACCAAGCATAGTGAATGATCATATAAGGATAAATAAGATAATATCATAAAAGGCATAAGTGTAGCTTATGATCAAACACATGATCATCAATGTCTCACAGGTAATGCATAGTATCTCAAGCAATCACGCATAAAAAAAGTTCAACCAAGAAGACAAGAGAGAACAAAAGCAAATCTCTCTCTCTCTCTCTAAAGCCTATGATCTATACATTTTCTCCCCTTTGGCAACAAGTTACCAAAAGTTCCTAGAAAATGCATAGTACTATGTCGTCTCTCAGGCTTGGTCTTCTGGTGGTGGTGTAGACAGGACTCCAAGGATGAACGCATCAGTAGACGTGGTAGGAGCTGAAGAAGTTGGAGCTGGAGCTGGTTGAGCTGGAGCTGTAGCTAGAGCTGAAGAAGTGGCTCTGGTGTCTGGAGTTGGCACTGCGGTGACCTCACGAGCTCTAGGCACTCTGGCAAATGCATCAGTTGTCGTCTTGCCCTTCCTCTCCTGCATATCATCTTGTAACTACTCCATAGCTGACTGAATCTCAGTCACTTTGACATCAAGATCATAGAATTTTTGTTCCATGATTCTCTCAGTGCTCTCCTGGTTTTGAGTTAGGGTGGCCAACCCCTTCTCAATCCGTAGAGATGATGCTATTAAGTAACCAAGCTGCTCCTGCTTGTTCTTCAGAAAGTAGTCAGATGCCTCTACTTGAGTTGGCATCTTTGCAGCTTTCTCTTGCCTTGCCTTCTCCTTTCTCTCCTGAGCTTGTACTGATGATGGTTCATTCTCGGTCATGACAACTTGATTGTCCTCAAAATCAGGATGGAGAACCATGTGTTCCCTATCCAATAGATACTTTCATGTGCCCATCTTCGAGTTTATCAACTCCTGAATCTATGGGGCATATCCACAACTCCTCTTCTGATCTGCTGTTGTCCTTTTAATTGTCTCGACTATGAGGCTCATGACCTTGAATTTCTGAGGCACATCAAAGACATGAAGCAAATTGATTGCATGTCCTCTGATCATGTTATGGTCACCTGATTTGGGCAATAGAGTATACCTTAAGACCAGTTGATCGTAGGCATCCCTGACAGCAGAAAATGGACTAATCCAAACTTGAAGTTCTCAATTGCATCATCAGGGATCTCCTTGTACATGTGTGACATTGAGTTATGATCCATTTTCTTCTTACCATAAATGTCCAAGTCATCCTCACTTTCCTTTGGGGCATTGATCAAACTTGCCCATTCCTCTATGGTAGGCGATATCTCGATTCCTTGACATCCACACTATCCTCGCCATCTGGATAGAAATGTCTTTGTGGAGTAGAATTGCATGATGAGTTAAATCGTTCCGGTTGGTGAGCTTCACCAACAAAATCAGCAACTCCACAAGCACTGAAGCTGTCATATACTCCAGGGTAGTGTTCTGCGTTCTCCTTCATGTAGGTCCAGTTGACCCATCTCATATCGCAAACTATGGGCTTCTTATCCAGCAAGATAGTCTCATAAAAGTCATGCTGCTCCTTGGTGTGGAACCTGTAATCCACAGCAGTCCTTCTCCTCGTGGCATATGGATCTGTCTCTCCATAGCCTCAACCCATTATCTCTTCCGATCTTCATGTTTTCAGCCACAGGATGAGCATCATTGTGGTGCAGGATCTTGGGTTTGAGCTTCCTTAGGACCTGCCCTTCTTCATCTTCTTGACTTCAACCTCGTGCAATGGGGCCTTGTTCTTTTATTCTTTGGTATGCTCTGATATTCCTCTTGGGTGCATTCTTGGGCTTGGAGGCAGCTTTGGGCTTGGAAGTTGCAGCCCCTGACTTGATTGCATCACCCATCAGCTTTTGTGCCTTGGGTGCAGGCTCTGCAACCTCTACTTCTTCTTCCTCTTCCATCATGGAAGGCTTCCCAATCACACTTGCCATGGTCTTCTTGACCCTTTCTTTCCTTTTCTTTCCCTCTATAGCAACAGGCTCTTTGGGTTGAGATTCCAAAGGATCTTGAGTAGACACTCTGGCTTTGGACATTGGTTTTCTACCTGCTGGCCTTTTGATTTTCAAACCAGGCTTCACTGCAGATGAACTGATCTCCCTCTTGAGCACTTTCTTCTTGGAGCTTGCCTCATCCTCAATTGCCACGTAATCCTCATCCTCAGACTCTGAGGTCTTCTTCTTTCTTGACCTTGTGGCAGCCTTGGGCAAAATGCTCGGAGTGCTTCTGCTCCCCTCATCTCGAGCTGCTTGAGGGACTAGTGCCCTCGCTCAATTGGATCTCGCTCTTCAGATTTTTACGGCTATCACTCTGGTATGACATGTTGTTCAACCGATCTTGACCACTCGTGAATAGTTATAGATGAGGTAGAGTGGATGAGCATCACAAAATGCAGAGATTTTTGCAAAAGGAATGATTCAAAAACTTAATTTTAGTTTCCCACAGAAAGCATTTCGGATCTACCGATTTTCAAACTCGGTGATACCGAGGCAGTTTTGGAACCTAAACTAGTGAACTCGGTCAGACCGAGTCACAGTTCGGTGGCACCGAGACTGCTAGGGTTTCACAAAGTTCTAAAATCGGTCACACCGATTAGCAATTCTCGGTCGTATCGAGACTTACTAGTGCAATGGCACTAGTCAAATCAGTGGGACCGAGTTTTTCAACTTCGGTGGGTCCGAGATGGTTTCGTGAAACCTAACCCTAAATTTTCGAATCGCAACTATTCTAAGGATTGATTTGACTGGATAGGAGTGTTTCAATCGTGGCAAGATGCGTAATGTTCACAATGTGCTGAGAATCGGACGAGGAAAACACTGTGATTGAGTCCATACCCTAGTTCGGCGGGAACTCGCTACGGCGGCAACGGCGGAGGAGAATTCCGTTGACAGCGGCGGAGACCAGCGACTAGAGGCGGCTGGAGACGAAGTCGACGATCCGTAGACCAAGTTGGTAGAGCGAGCTATGCGCGGGTGAAAGGATTCGGAGAAAGTTTTCCAAATTTTGCCCGTGCGATATATATAGCCCGACCCTGTCGGTGTGACCGAGTGGTACAACTCGGTGGCACCGAGATGCAAAACTATGAATAGTTATTGCAACTCGGTGTGACTGAAAAGTACAAATCGGTTGCACCGAGATGAAAACCTAGATCGACTTAGTAATCTCGGTATGACCGAAATGGAGGAATCGGTCAGACCGAAAATCACAAAGAAGTTTTGGAAGTTTAAGTCTATGATTTAATCGGGGACTCCGAGTGCTCCTCACACAGAGTGGTCCGAATCTGGCTTGATCAAATTTTGTGATGTAGCATGAATAGAGTTTGAGACGAGAAAAGCATAGATAGCTAGAGAAAGTTCTTAGGCATTCTTGTCCATCCACTTGGCCAAAGAAGGAAAAGCCAAACAATCAAAACAACAAGTGGATGTCCTCGAATGAGTAAATATGCAAACAACATGCTCACTGTAGCGACCCGACCTCAGACGGTCAAGCCTCTGTGTTGTTGTGCCATCCTCAGATCGATATCTTTGTACGCACGCATTACATCAATGTATATATCAAAGTGCAATCACATGTATAATTAACGTAAAACTGATATATACCTCATAAGTCACAATGAAACAAATAGTCGGTGTGGAGTCCCATCAACGCCATCGGCAGGTTGAGTGTAGACCGTAACCTCAGTATCGTAACTCTTACTCGTCGAGGAAATATACGCAACATGATACGTTGCAGCCGTGTAGGTCATTACATTGAATGTACCGGCAAGATCACAACATGAATAAACAGATGGTAAAACTATACTATATGCAATTTGGCTTTGTGGCTCTGTATCTGAGTTTTGTTTGCGTAAAAGCTGATTTATTTTCCCTACATCAAAGGAATAAATGAAGCCTGTACTATGGAGTTTTTCTATCATGACATGGTTCCGCCAACCGATGTCTCATAGTCCAAAATCATCATAGTTGCCCATAATTAAGTTATCAATCCGGTGTTGAGAGTTCCGAGATAGATCCAAGTCCAGATGCTCAAATTGTCCGTAACCGGGGACACGGCTAATCGATTAGGTTTAAAACCCTCTGCAGAGGTTTGTACACTTTACCCGCAAGATTCGATCCCTCTCTTTACGTTCGCACTTCAGAGTGTTTGAGAACAAGATGACCGAAACATGGTCTTCCAAAGAGTTCCTCGACCACCGTCCGGTACTCATCCCATCCTACCGTAGTTCTACATCTGCTAGTACCGCCCCAGCCAGAGTCACCACTAAGGTCAACCAAGCCAGAGCCCATAATGACTTGCGGTTGCACAGTAAGCTTCCGGGCATGAAGTATTCTTCCGTCTCTTTGAGTCTGGGTGAAGCTTTCCGCAAGATGTCATGGCGCTTCTCCATGCATCCCGCCAACCACCTTTGGTTCCTCCAGGTGCCCGTCAACAATCCTTCACCCAGTGGTGTGTATTGAATTCTGTCTCGAGTCTTGAAGTCTTGAGGTCTTGAAGATGCAGTCCTTGCAGATTCCATCATGGAGTTGTCGTCATTGACGAGAATCCTCCATTCTCACACCACTCCAGTACTCATACCAAACCCGTCTACTATAGCGTAGCATTAAAATAAAATATCGTCCGGGCTTGGTAACAGGGGATGGGTTCCTACCTCATGCATACTACTCAACTACAAGGATTCAATAACACTCTTTGAGGGGTGGTTGCAAAGATGTCACTAAATGCAATAAAATATAGGTATGAAAGCATGGTCAAAGTGAACCTGCCTTGCTGACGATCTTCGAAAACTAGGGACTCGTGGTAGCAAGCTTCGCACTCCAGAAACTCTACCGAAACAAACAATAATCACAATAAGCCTATAGCATATGATCACATAACACAATAGCATAGTAATATAACACACCAAAACAAACGAATCAAAACCCAAAGGGAAAACTCAAAGAAAACCAACTCAAGTTTTTCCTACTTCAAGCAACAACTAAAAATAGTTTTTATATAACAAAAATTTTCTCAACATAACCTAATCATGGTTTTATGTTAACTTAACAGAAAAAGAATGCATTAAGCAACTAGGAGCAAAAAGAATCAATTTAAAAATCTATTATGAAACTCCTATTAGGCCTAATTCAATTTCTATTAAGAAAAATAAAATAAAAGTTTTATTTATTATAAATAAAAGTTCATCCTGTAAAAGTGACGAAACTAACCTAGAATAATCAATCACATGTTAAAAATAAATTTATTTACTAATTAAAATAATAGAAAACCAAGAGGTAGT
The DNA here is from genome assembly GCA_021605145.1 of Aegilops bicornis. NCBI lineage: Eukaryota > Viridiplantae > Streptophyta > Magnoliopsida > Poales > Poaceae > Aegilops > Aegilops bicornis. Next base: position 590,651,409 of record CM038675.1, read on the forward strand.
TAATTAATTAGGATTAACAAGATTCTGCTTAAAACTATTTTTTTATTAATCCTAAAATACCCAAATTAATTCCTATGGTTTGGCAATGTCAAAATAAAGTTGGGACAAAAGAATCAACCAAAAATAATTTTCCTAGCTCATGTTATAACAGATTTACTACTCGACTAAAACTAAAATAAAGCAATTTTAATTAATTTTAACATAGCTAAATATATTTTCTACAGAAACTATAGAAAATTTTCAAACCAACAAAAAAAGAATCACCTAAAAATATTAAACAGAATAAAAGATATGAATTTTTCAAAACAGGAACTATTCTGTTAAACAGAAAACAAAAATAAATGAAAAAGGGCCTAATGGGCCTAAACTACGCACTGAGCGTAATATAAAATAGACGGGCCCTAGGGTTAAACTAGTCGGCCGGCTAAAAAATAAACCCTAGCTAAAATCTAAACCGGACTAAACCCGGTGAACCGGGCTTTATAAAAAAACGCGTACCCCTTCGGGGTTTCTAATCTACACCGTAGATTATGAATCGGACGGGGTGCTCTCCGGTGACTTCTACCGGAGCTCGGCGGGCGGGCGGCGGGGCGTAGTGTGGTGGCCTCTCGGTCGTCGGGAGGTCGGTGGAGAGCTTCATGGTGCGGAGGCGACGAGGGGCTCTTGGTGGAGTCAGGCGAGCTCGGGAGGGCTAGGGCGGCGACGGCGACGCTTGAATGGCGGCAGCGGTGGGTTCGAACTCCGGCGGCGTGTGAGAGAGAGGGGTTCGGGCGAGGGGGGAATGGGAAAAGGGGGACGGGTTCTTATAGGGAAGGGCCTCGGCGTGGCAAGGAGGCGATCGGGAGGATCGGCATCCGGATCTCACGGATCCGCGATCGTGGCGGGCGTGGCGTGGCGGGAGGTTGAAGGAGGGTGGGGTCACTTTGTCGGTGAGAGAGAGAGGGGGTGGTGCGGTCGGGCGATCGAGCGGAGTGGGTTCGGGCATGAGGAGGGCGGTCGGTCTGTTGGCTCAGCTGTTGGGGCTGGCAGTTAGCCGCTGGTGGGCAGTCTGGCATTGGAGCCGATGGGGGTTTTTTCCTTTTTCATTTTTTTTATTTTTAAATAAAAGAAAAACAGAGATATCTTTTAAAATATAAATATTTTATATAGGACATATATCAAAATGATCAGAAAAAGATTTCCTACAACATGAACTATTTTTCAAGTTCAAATAAAATACACAAAAATTCAAATAAAACAAAGAGTGTTTCTGCCCTAATAAAATCCAATAAAATCATTTTTTTAAAAATACCAAAATGACTTCAAATTTATTTTCTCCTAATTTTTCATTGAAGGGAATCATTTTACCCATATTTCCATTTATTTATTTATTTTGGAGAAAAATAATTTTGAATAAAATCCAAATAATTCCAAATTTGAAGGGGAGTTTCAAAATACCTTCAAATGACTTTCAATTTGATTCTTTTTAACTTCCAACTCATATTTCATATAATTGAAGAAGTCATTTTATCTTCCCTCATGAAAATCATTGAGTTGCATAAAGCTTTGAATTTGAAATATTCCCAAATGAAATTCAAATCTTTTCCAAAACCCTATTCATTTCAAAATGGAAGAAGTCATGTCATCTTCACTCTAGGGTTTGGTGTTGGAATGAAATTGAATTCATTGGGATCCAAAATACAAAGGGAAAGTTTTGGGAAAGTCATTTCATTCCCTCTCATTCAACTTTCAAAAGTTTCATATTCCACTCAATTTCACTCAATCACCAAACAATCAATCGGACAACAAGCATAGTTATTTATTTAATATAACATTCCAAAATTTAGAATTTTGGGATGTTACAAACCTACCACACTTAAAATGAATCTCGTCCTCGAGATTCAAGAGGCTAGCAAGAAAAGGTTAGGGGTTGGGGTGCGCTAGCAAATCCGTCGATCGGAATGGTCTAGTGTGCTACCACACTTAAATCAAGGTTCTGATTCAATAAACTCAGATATTGTCTCTGGAGTGTTGACAATGTATGTCTCTGCACATATCTTACAATAGCTCCTTCATTTAACGCTCTTCTGTCAGAAGCATAAAGTTTTCCTCCAAATCTTGGGTCGGTTTGTCAAAGTTGAAGTTCGTCCGAGACTGGATCTTCTTAGCTGATAGGTCTGTGTCCATTCTAGACAACTATCGAAACACTCATGGTGGTCTACCATTAATGGTTTCTCCTGCAGAAACGGGTGCAGGTTGAACATCACCGTATAACCTACGATTGGCAACGGTTGCTCGTAAAGGGTTCCATCGTACTACCATTCTATGGTTTTATGGCTTATCGCGTCGACACTCTTTTAAGGTTTTCGAGGCTCTCGATTTTCCATCAACATATGATAGTTCATGATAGAAGTCTCCGGTATGGGGGCCAATCCATCCCGTACTTGAATCATTACCACATATGTAAATATCGAATCACGTATTCTAACACTTGGGCATACTCACAAGCATTGCAGAATTTCTCTTGTTCTCGAACTGTTTCGAGTAAATCCATGGTTTCTGCAAACCAAACAAAACATCTATCGTTACTTCACCACTCTCAGGTTTTTGCGTAACCTCCTACGAAACGTATGCTGATTGGATCACTGATTCTTCCAAATTTATTCCTTTATCAAGGTTACATCTGTTCCTTATCAAAATCACGGGCACGTGGGTTATGGCCCACTTCAACACTAGTGCAGCTTTAACTCATCCTTGGAGTAACTCTCATGTTACACCTCCTTTAAATCCAGTAGTACTCTGTTTCTTCATACCATCATATCAAAAGAAAAACTCCAACTTTTTTTTCAAACTATAGTTAGTGGAATATATATTTTCTTATCCATTAGTCTAGTCTTCTTCACAGGGTACTACCACCCTTAAAATGAAATTCACAAATCCATCCATAGACCATATTTCTCATGTCCTCGAAAATGGTCAAAATCCGTGTTCATAGAGTAACAACTCATACAATTAAACATATGAAAACCTGTCACCTTAACTTTATTGATTTCGTGAACCCCTTACAAACTCTGAGCACCCATTACATAACTCAACTCATCGAACTCATGAAAATGAAATTGTTTTCTACTACTCTTGTTTCCAATATCAAAATTCCAACTACTCAACTCCAACTTTCATCTTGTCGGGACATTTAGTAGCATAATGTCCTGCTTCCTTGCAATGAAAACACATAACTTTCGATAAGTCTTTGGTCTTCTTGGAGATGGTGCCTGCTCCTTGAGTTCCTTGCTTCCTTTCAAGACAATGATTGGCATAATGCCCGACGTCCTTACATTCAAAACAGGTAATATTACTCTTTTCACTCTTTGCATAAATTGGGATGTTACGAGGGTGTCTTTGTTTTCTCTTCCGGGTTTCTTCGTTCGATCAAACCTTTTATTCCTCGTGGATCAAACTCTATTGCTTCCGTCGGGAAGTATCCCGAGACACTCTTTTCTTTCCTTGGTGCAATCTTGTGAAAAATTTCCTTCTTCTCCACATGAATAGCGGGCATTGGAGTAAAATCTATTGAGGCCTTCTCCATCAGGGTCTTCAACACATTCCTTAAATCACGTGTTCTTTCATAACTTCTCGGAGGGCTTCTTTCATTCCTTCTTCCTGCTCTGAATAGTTTGTTGCACCATGGGGTAAATGTGACACTGAGTCGGGTAGTGGGTGGTTCCTTCACACAAGAAACAAGTCACCTGACTAGTTGGGCATTCCTCAGCTGGGTGTTTCTCCTCACAATGAGGGCATACATCCTTGTGTTCCTCCTGGGTGTGTCCTATTTCTCCGCAAATCTTACAGGCACAAGGTTTCTTTCTTGGTGTATCATGGTGCTTCCGGATAAGACGAGATCTTGTCAGAGTCTTCTTGAATTCTTCCCAAGTCTTTGCTCCATTCCATCCCTGTATAGCTTGATGCATCTGCCACCATGTTGCAGCACTTCCTTTAAAGTAATCAAGAGCGTAAGATACTTCATTCTTCCTTGAAACCAAATTGCTCCCAAGTGATTCTCCATGTTACGAATCCATAGCTCGCCTCCGGCTGGGTTTTCGGTCCAGAGAATACCGGTCCAACTTCATTCATCATCTAATGGGTCCAAAAGTTTTGGGATGAGATATGAGAGAGGTGGGGAGGGATACACACAATACAAAACAATAGTTTTTGAAGAAACGGGTTTTACTTTGTGGCTGTCAGAAAACATCAAACAAATGGCAGCTCACAAATCGCCGCATCTAACGTAAGTGTGTAATGTGGGTTTGGTCTTCTAAAGGTCAAATAATTCTTCAGATTCTTCAAGTCTTCGAGTCTTCAACTGTTGTAGCTTCAATTCTTCTAATGCATGGTGAAATCCTATTTACTCTGAAGAGGCCATCAGTTATCCGATATCTTGTCCTTCTTGGAGCGGCTTCAGTTGATTCTTCGTGTGGTCAAAAGGGAAAAGGGGTATATTCTAACTATTTGAGGTAAGAGGGACTATTTGACAAAATCAGAAAAGGTGAGAAGTAAGGTTATTTTTGAAAACCAAGTTTTAGAGACATCCTGTCCAAGGGCTTTACGATTTCTAGGGTCACGTCCTACTGATCAACATGTGCTCGATACCATTTCAGAGCGAACCGACCTCGAGACGGTCAAGCCTACGTGTTCTTTGTGCCATCCTCGGATCAAGATATCGGTACGCATACAAGACATCAATGTATATATCAAAGTGCAATCACATGTATAATTAACGTAAAACCGATATATACCTCATAAGTCACAGTGAAACAAATAGTCGGGTGTGGAGTCCCATCAACGCCATCGGCAGGTTGAGTGTAGACCGTAACCTGTTTCTTAACTCTGACTCGTCGAGGAAATATCTGCAACCTGATACGTTGCAGGCGTGTAGGTCATAACATTGAATGTACCGCAAGATCACAACATGAATAAACAGATGGTAAAACTATACTATATGCAATTTGGCTTTGTGGCTCAGATTCTCGAGTTTTGTTTGCGTAAAAGCTGATTTATTTTCCCTACATCAAAGGAATAAATGAAGCCTGTACTATGGAGTTTTTCTATCATGACATGGTTCCGCCAACCGATGTCTCATAGTCCAAAATCATCATAGTTGCCCATAATTAAGTTATCAATCCGGTGTTGAGAGTTCGAGATAGATCCAAGTCCAGATGCTCAAATTGTCCGTAATCGGGGACACGGCTAATCGATTAGGTTTAAAACCCTCCGCAGAGGTTTGTACACTTTACCCAAGATTCGATCCCTCTCTTTACGCTCGCACTTGAGTGTTTGAGAACAAGATGACCAAACATGGTCTTCCAAAGAGTTCCTCGACCTGTCGTCCGTACTCATCCCATCCTACCGTAGTTCTACATCCGCTAGTACCGCCCCACCAGAGTCACCACTAAGGTCAACCAAGCCAGAGCCCATAATGACTTGCGGTTGCACGGTAAGCTTCCGGGCATGAAGTATTCTTCCGTCTCTTTGAGTCTGGGTGAAGCTTTCCGCAAGATGTCATGGCGCTTCTCCATGCATCCCGGCCAACCTTTGGTTCCTCCAGGTGCCCGGCCAACAAATCCTTCACCCAAAGAGTGTGTATTGAATTCTGCCTCGAGTCTTGAAGTCTTGAGGTCTTGAAGATGCAGTCCTTGCAGATTCCATCATGGAGTTGTCGTCATTGACGAGAATCCTCCATTCTCACACCACTCCCGAGTACTCATACCAAACCCGTCTACTATAGCGTAGCATTAAAATAAAATATCGTCCGGGCTTGGTAACAGGGGATGGGTTCCTACCTCATGCATACTACTCAACTACAAGGATTCAATAACACTCTTGAGGGGTGGTTGCAAAGATGTCACTAAATGCAATAAAATATAGGTATGAAAGCATGGTCAAAGTGAACTTGCCTTGCTGACGATCTTCGAAAACTAGGGACTCGTGGTAGCAAGCTTCGCACTCTGGAAACTCTACCGAAAGAAACAATAATCACAATAAGCCTATAGCATATGATCACATAACACAATAGCATAGTAATATAACACACCAAAACAAACGAATCAAAACCCAAAGGGAAAACTCAAAGAAAACCAACTCAAGTTTTTCCTACTTCAAGCAACAACTAAAAATAGTTTTTATATAACAAAAATTTTCTCAACATAACCTAATCATGGTTTTATGTTAACTTAACAGAAAAGAATGCATTAAGCAACTAGGAGCAAAAAGAATCAATTTAAAAATCTATTATGAAACTCCTATTAGGCCTAATTCAATTTCTATTAAGAAAAAATAAAATAAAAGTTTTATTTATTATAAATAAAAGTTCATCCTGTAAAGTAATGTAAACTAACCTAGAATAATCAATCACATGTTAAAAATAAATTTATTTACTAATTAAAATAATAGAAAACCAGTAGGTAGTTAATTAATTAGGATTAACAAGATTCTGCTTAAAACTATTTTTTTATTAATCCTAAAATACCCAAATTAATTCCTATGGTTTGGCAATGTCAAAATAAAGTTGGGACAAAAAGAATCAACCAAAAATAATTTTCCTAGCTCATGTTATAATTTGGCGGCGGCGGCGAGTGTGGTGGCCTCTCCGGTCGTCGGGAGGTTTGGTGGAGAGCTCATGGGTGCGGGGCTGACGAGGGGGGCTCTTGGTGGAGTCAGGCGAGCTCGGGAGGGCTAGAGGCGGTGACGGGCGACGCGAATGGCGGCGGTGGGTTCGGCTCTCGGCGACGTGTGAGAGAGAGGGTTCGGCGAGGGGCGAGGGAATGGGGTGCGGGGGAGGGTTCTTATAGGGAAGGGCCTCGGCGTGGCAAGGGAGGCGATCGGGAGGATCGGCATCCCGGATCTCACGGAGATCCGTGATCGATCGGCGTGTGGCGTGGCGTGGGCGGGAGGTTGAAGGAGGGGGTGGGGTCCGCCTGTCGGTGAGAGAGAGAGGGGGGTGGTGCGGTCGGGCGACCGAGCCGGAGTGGGTTCGGGCGCGGGGAGGGGCCGGTCGGTGCGCTGGCTCGCTGGGCTGGCCAGTTGGGCCGCCTGGTGGGCCGGTGCGGGCGCTGGCTGGGCCAGTGGGGGGGTTTTTCCTTTTTATTTTATTTTTATTTTTAAATAAAAGAAAAACAGAGATATCTTTTAAAATATAAATATTTTATATAGGACATATATATATCAAAATGATCAGAAAAAGATTTCCTACAACATGAACTATTTTTCAAGTTCAAATAAAATACACAAAATTCAAATAAAACAAAGAGTGTTTACGCCTAATAAAATCCAATAAAATCATTTTTTAAAAATACCAAAATGACTTCAAATTTATTTTCTCCTAATTTTTCATTGAAGGGAATCATTTTACCCATATTTCCATTTATTTATTTATTTTGGAGAAAAATAATTTTGAATAAAATCCAAATAATTCCAAATTTGAAGGAGTTTCAAAATACCTTCAAATGACTTTCAATTTGATTCTTTTAACTTCCAACTCATATTTCATATAATTGAAGAAGTCATTTTATCTTCCCTCATGAAAATCATTGAGTTGCATAAAGCTTTGAATTTGAAATATTCCCAAATGAAATTCAAATCTTTTCCAAAACCCTATTCATTTCAAAATGGAAGAAGTCATGTCATCTTCACTCTAGGGTTTGGTGTTGGAATGAACTTGAATTCATTGGGATCCAAAAGACAAAGGGGAAAGTTTTGGGAAAGTCATTTCATTCCCTCTCATTCAACTTTCAAAAGTTTCATATTCCACTCAATTTCACTCAATCAGTCAAACAATCAATCAGACAACAAGCATAGTTATTTATTTAATATAACATTCCAAAATTTAGAATTTTGGGATGTTACACTCACACAATAAAATTAAAAATGAAATATGTGAAAAAGCATGCACAACCAATTCTAGCATCTATCAAACAATTGGCGATGACTAGGTCATCTATATATGAGTATATTGACTTAGGAGTCAAATGAGAACATTTGATCATAGGTCATACTCATCGTTTAAGCTCAAGTGGGGTTACCACTTTTACATAAAGCATTTATGTGTTCACATCATTAGAGTTGCTTTGACTCAATTCTTAGAGTTAAGCTCCCCCTAGATGTGAGATCCCCCCATCGAGGGATAAACTAACCTTGGGTTTTGTCGATGATGACTTCATGTAGGTGTTGAAGATGTGGATGCTCAATGTTGATGTAGATCGTTTGGAGCAATCCTTTGGAGTGAGTTGCACTTTCAATACCTACATGGGTTAGTCCCACAAGGAACAAACAAGGATATCCATAGACATAAAGTGATGCACACACAAAATGACGTCCATGAAAACATTAGGTTACCTTGTCCCTTGCCTTACCAACATGAGGGTTTGTGACTCCTTGAACTAGTGCAAGATATGGAAGTTGATTGCACTTGTCCTTGCCATAATGATATGAGTGAAAAATGTTGGCGAGTCACCCTCAAGAAATCTCTAGTTCTTCTTCTTGGGATCCACATCAACTTGATGGGAATCCTTGGTGTAGTAGTTGTACTTGATGAAGTAGAGCTTGAAGTAGTCTTGGGAACCCACTTGACCAAGGCCTTAGGTGCTTCTTCAAATGCATCAATTTCCTCTTGAAGCTTGTCCTTGCCTTTGTTCTTGTGGTCTTGTGGTGGAAGATCATCTTGAGCTTGTGTTCCCTTGAAGGAAGTAGGATCATACTTCTCTTGTTGAGGAACAAACTTCGTCTTGGGGTATTGATCTTCTTCCCACTCAACTCCATTGGCATTGAACTTTCGCTCAAAACCAACACCTTGATTCTTCCGGTGCCTTCCTTGCTTGCGTACAATTTCCTCAAATTTCTTACTCCTGGCAAGGCTCTTGTATACACCTTTCTCTATAATTCCCTTCAATAAGTTGCTTTCTTGCTCAAGAGTAACTTGGCTTAGAGGATCATTAGCTGAATCAAGAGAACTACTAGAAGCAACAATATTGGATTTAGCATTGTTATTGTTACTACTAGAAGAAGAATCTTTCTTGTTCTTATTACTAGACTTGACTTGAGGCATGTAAGTAGATAAGAGTAAACGCTTGGAAATGTAAGAAGAACTTTTCTTACGAAGATCATCATTGATTGCCTTTAAGAACTCATGCTCTTGCTCAAGATTGAGCTTTTCAAAGCGTAACTTCTCATGAGCCCTTAAAAGTTCTCAATGATCTTCAAAGATAGTTTCATGAGCTAACTTAAGAGTGTTTAGTTCTTTAGTTAGATGCTCAATTTTCTCCTTATCATTGTCATTCGTTTCAACTTGATTAGCATCATTAACTGACGTTTCATCATAGTATTCATCACTAGAGTTGTCAACAAGTAAATCATCATCACCTAGCAAGTCATCTTCATCAACATCAAAATCAACATACTCGGCATGTGTTACCTTAGGACCTTTGGCCATGAAGCATCTACCAATTCCTTCATTTGGTGATTCAAATATGTCGTAGGAGTTGGTTGACACAAGTGCTAGACCGGCAACACCTTCATCTTGAGTGTATTCGAGTCGGAGTGATAGCTTCTCTCGGAGTGATGGTCGGAGTCGGAGCCGGATACCCATTCACCAACATGAGCTTGATGTCTTCGTTTTTTGTAGCTCTTTGATGACTTGTCCTTCCTTTCCGAATCCTTTCTTCTCCGTGAGGGTCTTCGTTCATAACGATCATCTCTACTCCTTCTCTCTCTTGGTGGTGATTCTTCTCTTCTACTTCTTATCTTGGGAGAATCTTCTCTTCTTTTGTAGGGTGCCGTACACTCATTGGAATAGTGTCCGGGACTCCCACAATTGTAGCAATTGCGCTCTCGACTAGAAGATCTTTTGTCATTGTAGGACCTTGACTTAGAGCTTCTTTGTTTGCTTCTACTCTTGTAGAATTTGTTGAAGTTCTTCACCATTAAGCTCAATTCCTCATTGAAGGTTTGTTTCTCATTTGATGATGTGGGGGCTTCACATGAGGCTTTGTAAGCACCACTCGACTTGTTGTGAAGTTCCTCCTTATCCTTGAGCGACATCTCATGAGCAACAATTCTTCCAATGACTTCTGTAGGCTTGAGATCTTTGTAATTGGGCATCATTTGGATCAATGTGCACACGGTATCATATTTTCCATCCAATGCTCTTAGGATCTTCTTGATGATGAATCTATCGGTGATCTCTTCACTTCCTAAGCCGGCAATCTCATTTGTGATAAGAGCAAGCCTAGAGTACATTTCGTGACACCTTCACCATCCTTCACTTTGAACTTGTCAAGCTGACTTTGGAGCACATCCAACTTGGATTCATTGACGGAGTCGGTACCTTCATGCATATCAATCAAAGTATCCCAAATTTCCTTTGCATTCTCAAGGCGGCTGATTTTGTTGAATTCTTCGGGGCACAATCCATTGAAGAGGATATCACAAGCTTGAGCATTGTATTGCAACATCTTCAACTCATCCGCACTAGCTTCACGGTTCGGTTCTCTCCCATCAAAGAATTCACCTTGCAAGCCAATACACACAATAGCCCAAACAGCGGGGTTATGTCCGAGAATATGCATTTTCATCTTATGCTTCCAACTAGCAAAATTAGTGCCATCAAAGTAAGGACCTCTACGATGATAATTTCCCTCGCTAGACGCCATACTCTCCTAGGTTGTGAAACCACGGCTATGACCACCAAAAGCTATGGAAATCAAAGCAAATGAAGATCAAAGCTCTGATACCACTTGTAGGACCTTGAAGTATGTCTAGAGGGGGGTTATTAGACTACTTGACCAATAAAAACTTAACCTTTTCCCAATTTTAGACTTTGGCAGATTTTAGCTATTTTTGAACAAGTCAAGCAATCTTCACACAATTCAAGCAAGCATGCGAAGAGTATATTGGCAGCAGAAAATAAAGCATGCAACTTGCAAGAATATAAAGGGAAGGGTTTGGAGGATTCAAACGCAATTGGAGACACGGATTTTTTTGTCATGGTTCCGATAGGTGGTGCTATCGTACATCCACGTTGATGGAGACTTCAACCCACGTAGGGTAATGGTTGCGCGAGTCCACGGAGGGCTCCACCCACGAAGAGTCCACGAAGAAGCAACCTTGTCTATCCCACCATGGTCGTAAGCCCACGAAGGACTTGCCTCACTAGCGGTAGATCTTCACGAAGTAGGCGATCTCCTTGCCCTTACAAACTCCTTGGTTCAACTCCACAATCTTGTCGGAGGCTCCCAAGTGGCACCTAGCCAATCTAGGAGACACCACTCTCTAAGAAGTAACAAATGGTGTGTTGATGATGAACTCCTTGCTCTTGTGCTTCAAATGATAGTCTCCCCAACACTCAACTCTCTCTCATAGGATTTGGATCTGGTGGAAAGAAGATTTGAGTGGAAAGCAACTTGGGGAAGGCTAGAGATCAAGATTCATATGGTCGGAATGGAATATCTTGGCCTCAACACATGAGTAGTTGGTTCTCTCTCAGAACTGGTAAGTTGGAAGTGTAGGTTTGTTCTGATGGCTCTCTCCATGAATAAAGAGGAGGTGGAGGGGTATATATAGCCTCCACACAAAATCTAACCGTTACACACAATTTACCAAACTCGGTCAGACCGATTTGGTAAACCTAGTGACCGTTAGGGTTTTCGGTGGGACTAACATGCATCTCGGTAGGACCGATATGGTTAGGGTTAGGGCATAACCTAATCTCGGCGAGACCGATTACACAAACTCGGTGAGACCGAATTTGGTAATTAGCTAACCAGAGAGTTGGTCAGGTAAACTCGGCGGGACCGATTTGCTCTTTCGGTGAGACAGAGAAGTTACAAAAGGGAAACAGAGAGTTTACATTGTAATCTCGGTGGGACTGATTCGCTCTTTCGGTGAGACCGAAAAGTTACGAAGGGGAAACAGAGAAATTACAATCCCATATCGGTGAGACCGAGATCCCTATCGGTGAAACCGATTTGCCTAGGGTTTGTGGCAGTGGCTATGACATCTAAACTCGGTGGCGCCGGATAGAAAGAATCGGTAGGGCCGAGTTTAACTTTGGGTTTAGGTCATTTGTGGATGTGAGAAATTAGTGGAGGGTTTTGGAGCATATCACTAAGCACATGAAGCAAAAGGCTCATTAAGCAACACCTCATCCCTCCTTGATAGTATTGGCTTTTCCTATAGACTCAATGTGATCTTGGATCACTAAAATGTAAAATGAAGAGTCTTGAGATTTTGAGCTTGAGCCAATCCTTTGTCCTTAATATTTTGAGGGATCCACTTTCATCAGTCATGCCATGCCATTCATTGAGCTTTCCTGAAATATTCATCTTGGAATAGTATTAGCTCAATGAGCTATATGTTGTTATGAATTACCAAAACCACCTAGGGATATTTGCACTTTCACTAGGCGGGCTAGTTTGGCCTAGTGGGTTTCAGTGATATGACGTGGTACAGTGTCGTCCAGTCTTCGCGTGTGGTAGCAGTATTGCGGGTACAATAAGTTTTCTTGAAGAAGAGGAATTCAACAAAGTCATGATGGTTCCTTCGTTCGAACAACTTACAGTGGGAAAGGTTGGGCCAGCGATACGACCGGGGTAGACCAGGATAATTTTGTGCATGGCGGTGGACCAGGGATGGTCGATGTCCCACATGTCGGCGAATGAAAGTATTCTTTCCGATATAGAGGACGAGCAACGAGTATTCATTGTTTATTTTTGATGAAAGCTATTGTCTCCTTGTTACTCCTTGACTTTGTCAATGCCTCTCTCTCCTCCACATAAGCGGGGACTACTTGATATGCATGCAGCGGCATTTGGCGTATTGAGGGGCCAGGCGGTGAGAGCGGGCTCTAAGGCGGTCCGGACTCCAAAGATGGCCCACCTCACATTATCACCATATATTTCTTGGAGTCCGTCTTGCGGCGGGCGGGCGATCTCTTCTCCCTCCCCGTTTCTCTCTTCTCGGCCGGCGCTCACGAGCGATTAGATTTCGGCTATCGACGGTTTATTCAATTACGGTCCCACATGTCAGTGAAATTGCAAGACAACGTGTGTCCCCTCTGGTGAGCAGCGTGTGAGCCGGATTGTCGGGGTTGCCACGCGTACGAGTCGTAAGTGTGCCACCTTTTCCTTTAGAACTTGCGAAGCGTAACATTTTCGCGCGATTGATCGATAGAAATCCAGAACAAAATGACAAGGGTGGTGCTTTCCCGCTCGTTAGGCGGGCTAGTTCGAGTGATATGACGTGCTACAGTGTCGTCCACTTGCTCCATTTTTATGTAAGAAAGAGTTTACAGTCTTACGCGGGAGGAGTCCGAAACACCGCGGATCTGATTTTGATCGAGGGATAACTCTTCCCTGCCGAATAATGGAGGATTGTTAGCGATTATAGCATGATAGTTAGGGCATATCCAGCGCTGGCCCACAAATTTACACTGGCATCTGTCCGAGGACAGTGATGGATGACATCTGATGCTGCCCGCATACCTTTCGACAACTATATGAACTAACCGGACGAAATTCGTGCAAACAAAGCTAATTTCAAATTAACTGGATGAATTCATTACATTTCGAAAACTTTTCCTACAAATGGACGAAATTCATTACATATTTTGCACAAACCGTACTAAACCTACTATAAACCTAATCTAAACGATCGCCGGCGCCCGACCACCATGTCCGGCCATGAACCCGAGAAAGCCGGCCATTGCCTTTGCCTCCTCCTCATCCGCCTCGATAACCTCCTCCTCCGGCCGGAGCACAAGGTTATGAAGATTTCCGCCTCCACGTCACCGTCAAGCGGCTAATCGGCCGCCGATGTTTACCCCACCAAGCTTGGCATCGACTGAGTGGAGTAGCGGTGGCCTTCCCGGGACCAGAGCGGCGGCGACCTACCGTGTACTACTCTTCCTCGCTGCCGGCTGCGCCACAAGACGCTGCGTCGCTTCGTGGTCGTGGTGGTGGAGGGCGACCGGGGTGCCGGCGATCTCCTTCGTTTTCTCCTGCGACGACGTCGAGAGAGCTTTGGAGCGCCCGAGCGGAAGCCGATGTCCCTCATGCGCTCCTGCGACAGTACGTCCAAGAGAGCTTCGAAGCGCCAGGAGGCCATGGTTGAAGTGGTACCGACAGAAGGAAGGGACCGGAGGAAAATAAGTGTGGGTCTTTGGCTATGGCTGGGAGCTGGGGCTCAAGTTAATATAGCGGGCGAATGGCAATGAGCCGCGGCAGACGGATGGACAACTGGCGCCGGAGTAGATTCGTCGGGCGTGAATGCGGACGCTGCTTCAGTGACTTAACTGCAGATGCATTTGGGTTACTGACATGTGGGCCCAACGGGCATCTAGCCCGCATGTCAGTGACACACCAATTGCACCTGCAATTAAGTCCGGTGAATGCGGCATTGACATTCTGGAGAGACGGTGACCGTTTCAGGTGGGAAGCGCGCGCTAGCGATGGAAGGGGTTTCGGTGTGCAATGGCACTAAGATCGGTCGCTCGCGATAGTACATACTTCGTACCATACTGTTGGGGAACGTTGCAGAAAATAAAAAAAATTCTACGCTTCACCAAGATCAATCTATGGAGTTCATCTAGCAACGAGAGAGAGGAGTGCATCTACATACCCTTGTAGATCGCGAGCGGAAGCGTTCAAGAGAACGGGGTTGAGGGAGTCGTACTCGTTGTGATCCAAATCACCGATGATCCTAGTGCTGAACGGACAGCACCTCCGTGTTCAACACACGTACGGTTGGGGAAGACGTCTCCTCCTTCTTGATCCAGCAAGGGGGAAGGAGAGGTTGATGGAGATCCAGCAGCACGACGGCGGGGTGGTGGAAGCAGCGGCGATCTCGGCAGAGGCTTCGCCAAGCTCAGCGAGAGGAGAGGTGGTACGGGAGGGAGGCGCCAGGACTAGGGTGAGGCTGCCTCCCCCCCTTCTTTATATAGGGGCCTAGGGGTGCGCCGCCCGAGATCCCATCTCCAAGGGGGCGGCCTAGGGGGGACTTGCCCCCAAGTCAAGTGGGCGCCCCACCCCTACGGTTTCCAACCCTAGGCGCAGGGAGGCCCATAGGCGCACCAGCCCACCAGGGCTGGTTCCTTCCACTTTAAGCCCACGTGGCCCTCCGGGATAGGTGGCCCCACCGGTGGACCCTCGGGACCCTTCCAGTGGTCCCAAAGACAATACCGGTGACCCTCAAACTTTCCGGTGGTCAAACTGGACTTCCTATATAGAATTCTTTACCTCCGGACCATTCCGGAACTCCTCGTGACGTCCGGGATCTCATCTGGGACTCCGAACAACTTTCGGGTTACCGCATACTAATATCTCTACAACCCTAGCGTCACCGAACCTTAAGTGTGTAGACCCTACGGGTTCGGGAGACACGCAGACATGACCGAGACAACTCTCCGGTCAATAACCAACAGCGGGACCTGGATACCCATGATGGCTCCCACATGATCCACGATGATCTCATCGGATGAACCACGATGTCGAGGATTCAAGTAATCCCGTATACAATTCCCTTTGTCAATCGGTACGTTACTTGCCCGAGATTCGATCGTCGGTATCCCAATACCTCGCTCAATCTCGTTACCAAGAAGTCACTTTACTCGTACCGTAATGCATGATCCCGTGACCAAACACTTGGTCACATTGAGCTCATTATGATGATGCATTACCGAGTGGGCCCAGAGATACCTCTCCGTCATACGGAGTGACAAATCCCAGTCTCGATCTGTGTCAACCCAACAGATGCTTTCGGGGATACCCGTAGTATACCTTTATAGTCACCCAGTTACGTTGTGACGTTTGGTACACCCAAAGCACTCCTACGGTATCCGGGAGTTACACGATCTCATGATCTAAGTAAATAATACTTGACATTGGAAAAGCTCTAGCAAACAAACTACACGATCTTGTGCTATGCTTAGGATTGGGTATTGTCCATCACATCATTCTCCTAATGATGTGATCCCGTTATCAACGACATCCAATGTCCATAGTCAGGAAACCATGACTTATCTGTTGATCAACGAGCTAGTCAACTAGAGGCTTACTAGGGACATGTTGTGGTCTATTTATTCACACATGTATTACGATTTCTGGATAACACAACTATAGCATGAATAATAGACAATTATCATGAACAAGGAAATATAATAATAATCATTTTATTATTGCCTCTAGGGCATATTTCCAACACATACTACCATAGTACCCTCTCTAGCTTAGGCTGTTTTATAGATTGTCATTGTGATGGACAATATACATGAGCAAGGCGGTCCGAGTATGACCGTTGGTGTTGAGCCAGGTGAATACATGCTCGGCGTTAATGAGGCCTCCATCAAACGCCTAAACAGTAATGTCGTGCACCGCCGGCGCAGGTGATGGGCTCGCCCGTTTGCGTAGCGCCATGAGCAGGACTTTGATTTAGAGGGCAACGCAGATGCATTAGCATGCTTTGACAACATGAGCGTGAGTGTCCGACGAAGTACTTCATTTTCATTTGGGGACGAGGGTGCGTTAATGACGAGTCCGTGGTTTGATTCCCCACATATGCATAATTTTGGTTTTACAGATTTCTTTCTCCATTCACAGTGTAGACCCGCCAGATAGATAAAGAACACGAGCTGATGAGGCGATGCAGACTGTTTGTTGGTCAACCATACAAATATGGAGCTATACGCTGAGCCAAATGACCGTATAATCACCATATCTCGTATACAATGATCAAAGTGAGCTATCAAGACAAGTTCGATGACCGCCAATGCATTTTACTCGGTAATAAATGACCAGGATTGAAGGGAATCCTAATTTGCTTTGTCTTACGTCCTTGAGCTCTTGACAAACCAATGCACTATACGGTTGTCCGCCACTCCACCCCAGAAGCTCTCACCAAGCGCCGTTCATGCCACCGCGCACGCACACTAACCGGTAAGGCAGCGATGGCATCCCGCGCCGAGTTCCTCGCCACCCACGAACGCACACAAAATGGTAGGGAAGCGATGGCATCCTGCCGTGCCGAGTTCATCGCCGCTCGCGACCTCACAACTATGTGGGAGGAATTTGAAGATGACAAGGCCGAATTGGCAGTAGAGCAAGGGGGGCCAAAGCCGCACAGAGGGAGCGGAAAAGTCAAAAAGCACTCAAGAAAAGAGAGGCCCGCCGCCGCAAGAAAGAAAAGGACGCACGCGCTGCTGCGGAGAGGTCGGCGGAGATCCAATCACGGTGGGGTGTCGCCGACAAAGCCGGGAAAAGGAGAACGACGGCGTCTGGCCAGCATGTGAGAAGTACTAGTACTAGTAGTTAGTGTGTGTGTGCGTTCCGAGTACGAGCATGTACCATTTCTACTTTTTACTACTGTAGATTTTAGAGCAAATTACCAAAGACATTAGCCTAGACTAAATGGAAAAATTCCTATCCTATGCATCAAATGGCATCTCTTTCTCTATAGGAATTGAGATGCATGTCATCTCACTTCCTATGATTTTCATATTCCTATCCTATGAATGAAAAGAGGCCTCTGTTGGAGTAAATATTGTAGCTAGCAGTACTGCTGGTACAGTAGTTTTCTTCAAGAAGCGGAATTCAACGAAGTCATGATGGTTCCTTCGTCCGAGCAACTTCAAAGTGGGAAGTGGGCCTGTGATTTGACGGCTCATTATTCATTGTTACTGCGGCGCGACGACCTGGGTGACTCTCCCTTGGAGTTCTGCGTGCATGGCAAGTGGACCAGGATGGTCGATGTCCCACATGTTGGCGAACGGAAGTACTCCCTCCGTCTAGGTGAATAAGTCATCTTAGATTGTGCACCATGACCAAGGTGGAGAGGAAAACGAGAGAACTTAATGTTTATTTGCTAATTAATATCATTGCATGCAACAAACTGACCACTGCATGTCATGTTTGATAGTCTCAAGTCATTAAAAGCATACATGCCCCACATCTCTTATTGGTTGATTCCTTTATTTATGTTAAAAAATAAGAAACAACATGAGAGTTAATGCATCACGCCTATGTGTTTTGGGACTATTTGGTTTTCATAAGATGACTTACTCACCTAGACGGAGGGAGTATTCTTTCCGATATCGAGGAGCAAGGAAACCGCGTGGTATAGTATCACTGCTGATTGGTTCGCAAAAAAGTAGTATCACTACCGATTTATAATTATTTTTATTTCTGATGAATTCTAGCATTTCAACTCTTACGACGAAGGGTGCCAAACATGGCACGTGCTGGATGTCCCACACGTCAGCGAAAGGAGTGGGACATGAACAGCATGGTAGAGCCCAGCGTAAAAAAGACAGCGTGGTAGAGCGTCTCCACTTCTTCCACTTCTGCGTCAGAGACCACACGTAGTAGTACTTAGTGGTATGAACGATACAAAGTGCGACCTGGAGAGAAAGACACGTCTAGTTGGAAGGTGTCGGGGCATACACGTAAACAAATATAAAAGTTAATATGTGCCTCCAACTAATATAGTAGTAGTAGAGTACTTAGGCACATACTCCATAACATCACCGTGCATTGCACGTACAACATTTAGTGGTAGTACGTAGTAAGAGAAAAAAGCCGCCCAAGAGTTCCCTTCTCGACCTACTTTTGGGTGTTTGGTAGAGTGTATGGAGGGTGCATGAGTCCACACTATTTTAGCACAAATACACTAGAAGCATGCATGAAGAGAGCATGCATGAAGAGGGGTGTTGAGTTGAGCATGCATGAAGAGGGAACAACTATGCTGCCACGCATGTTCATACCATTTGTGCCTTTCTACTTCACTTACTGCGCTACATTACTCAGGTTCATACGTCCACTCCTGGGTACATGTCCGTCTCGTAGTTCCAGTGCCATGTGTTCTTCATATAGATGGAACAAATCGTTGCATAACACGTGCGCCTTGATGCTAGATGTGTCGCATGTTGGCAAAAGGATGAACAAAGCTCACGTAAAAAAAATAAAGTGGAAGAACATAGATTCCGGACGACAGAGAAGGAGCAAGGAACCTCGTGGTGGAGCGTCTGCACTCGTAATATTTAATATTATTCAGCGATATAAAATTAACCAAGCATCTCCACAAGGATGGCAGAGTACGAAACACGGCAGCCCAAAGTGTAGTTACATCATACTAGTACATGGCTAACCCACGCTTATCACCATATTTCTTGGCTTCCGTGACACCTATCTCTAGTAATCCAAAGACTCAGACGCTTCTCCTCCTCGTCTCTATCAAATGCGACGGGCTGGCGTTTATGTCGTCTATTGAGGTCGATTAACTATCACATGTTAGCGACATGCCAAGAGCATTCTAAAACAATTCTTTTCACGTTCCGTTTTCAAAAAGAAAAAAATCCTTTCAAGTACGAATTTGCATGTATGCTTTGAGCAACTTGCATGTCCTATACTGCTCCTGTTTAATACTCTAACTTAGCTAGAGGTTAGACTAACTCATGACTAACCCTGAACTAACTGTAGCCAAAGAGGTGTTTGGGTGACAGGGTTAGATTGACACTAAATGCACTTCATGGAGAGAGAAAAGTGATTTTCAGTGGTCCCAATGAGAACTATCTCCAGTTAGCACCTCTTGGGTGGGATAGTTTTTTTGGTGGGTTCGAGGCAACTTGCTCCAATTTAAACCCTCATGCTTGGATACTTTAGGGCTATTTGAGCCCCAACTAGCTCAAACTAACTCTAACCCATGGATCCAAATAGGGCCTATGGCCAGTCTCGACGTGGAGCAGTCGCATGCACCGAGAAGCGGCGCTCTCTCGGCCGTCGCGCCACTTCAAAGCCGGTGCCAGTGAGAGGTCGCCTCCGCTCTGGCCGGGCATTAATGCGGCATTGACGCTCCAGGGCGACGCTGACCATTTCACGCGGGAAGCGCGCGCTGGCAAGGGAGTATAGGTTTTTAACCGTTTCAGGTGTAGTAGTAATGGTAGTTTGCAAAACTACTCAATTATTGCACTCGGTTCCTAAGAAATTTTGGTAAAAACGTTACTCCACAGCCCGCTTCCCTTCTCCTTCCTGCTCGTGATTTACGTGGCCATGTTAACGTGGTTGTGTCAAAAAAATGTCACTTCATGCTCGTGATTTGCGTTATATAATTACAAGCAAGATTCTCGTGCATTGCACGAAACATCAATATGCATTTTTTTACAAAACACTGTTGTGATTGACCCATACAGGAGTAATCCCATGTGTAAAAACTAGTGATATCTCGAGAATTTTCTCGTAAAACTGGTATCTCGAGAATGTCATCGAAAAATGAAAGATGAGAGATAAGGCGAGGAGGAGTGGAGCGTGGTGGTGACTGGTGGTCGGAATGGGCGGAGGCATGGGGATGGATTTGCGCCGCAAGAAGCAAGGCCACCATGCATGCTAGATTGTTCGAGACTTATTCCTTTTTTAATTGCTGAGCAATGAGGTTGGCAGGAGATAATGATGTGGAGAGAGGTGCGGGTATCTTTTTAAAATTATC
Organism: Aegilops bicornis; assembly: GCA_021605145.1. Taxonomy (NCBI): domain Eukaryota; kingdom Viridiplantae; phylum Streptophyta; class Magnoliopsida; order Poales; family Poaceae; genus Aegilops; species Aegilops bicornis. The sequence continues at coordinate 590,671,905 of CM038675.1, forward strand.
ATAGTTTGCTTCCTATCCGCCGATATAGATCATACTGATGCAGACATAAGATGGCAGGCACACCATCATCGTCAACTTGTTTTTTTATAAGGATACAGATGATAAGTTTGCTGACTACTAAAGTAAAGTGGAATCTGTCCATGTTATGCAAGTAAATAAAGGTGATTGTTTATCATACGGGTAAGGTTGGATGAAGGGTGGTAGGAACAAATGCTCCGCCTAGAGCATGTGTGTCTGAGATGGAGTCTTAGTGTGTGTGTGGTGTGTGTGTGTGGGTGTGTGTGTGTGTGTGAGAGAGAGAGAGAGAGAGATGGAGTCTTAGTTTGTGTGTGTGTGTGAGAGAGAGAGAGAGATGGAGTCTAAGAGTGTGTGTGGGGGGTGCGTGCGTGTGTGTGTGTGTGTTTGTGTGTGTGTGAGAGAGAGAGATGGAGTCTTAGTGTGTGTGGGGGGTGTGTGCGTGCGTGCGTGCGTGCGTGTGTGTGTGTGTGTGTGTGTGTGTTTCGCGGGGTCCTCTGTGGCGAATGTAATTTAAGTGTGCATGGCTTCATCATAGAGAGGTGATGTGTATGGCAGAGGCCACCAACGATGGGGTGCGAGAGAGAAAATTCCCGTAGGGAGGGAAGAGAAGGTGCGTGCGCGTGAGAGGAGTCGACATCGAGAGAACGTGTTTGTTCGAGAGACACCAAGGAAGACTACTATATATCGATGGTGCATGTAGGCAGGAATTAAACAAAGGGATGGTCTTATTGGTTTCGGGGATATAGGGGAAGAGTGAGAGGCGTCTTGTGGGGGTAGCTAGAAGGAGATTGTTAAGTGTGAGTGTGTGTTTTGCCCATCCAAAGCGGAAGTTATGTGCACAAAAGAGGAGAACGATTCAATGTGGCGTTAGGATTGAGGGTAATTAACTACGATGGAGACATAGAGACCTTGAACGTGCATGTGTGAGAGGTATACATGTATACGTGGGATGTGTGCGTGTGCAAAGGCGGCGCATGATCGAGATAAAAGAAAGAAGACATAAGTCCTAAGATCAACGACATGGGAGAGACGGATCGGTATGACAATATGCATGCATGTGAGAATGCAGGGAAGAAGGCCTGACAATTGAGCATGTGTTTTTGTCTTTAAGAGATAGTGGTGTGGGCTGGAGCATGCATCTATGGCGAGCAGAGGGGTGAGGCGCAACTATTGTGCAAAAGAGATCAACCTATAAATGCATATGTATGGATAGACATATATAGTGTGGGTGATAGGAAGCAAGACTCCGTGCGAGAAAGAAATGTTGACGGAGAAACTACAGATAGATAAAGAGTTGGAGATGCTAGCTAGAGAGACATCCCTTAGTTTGGGTGTCGGAGATGACCGTCGGGTGGTTCAAAGGGTGAAGTTATATATGTGTGTGAGAGGGCACTTGACTGCATGTAGAGAGAAACATATGTAGTGTGCGTGATAGGAATCAAGAGTGAGGGCGATAAAGAAGGTTGATGGAGAAATAGATAAATAGAAAGATAAAGATGCTAGCTAGTGTGCGCTAGAGACAGGTGTCGAGTGGATCAGAAGGCTAGGTTATGTGTGTGGGTGTGAGAGAGATAGAGAGAGGGTGCATGTGAGTCACATACAAACAGATATCAGAGAGAAATGAGATCCAGAGAGACGGAGTTTTGTGTCTAGGAGAGAGAAAGATATTTCACAATGAGAGTGATAGCTAGAGAGACATATGAGGGAACGCAAGATATCTCTAGGGAGAGAGGGTGTGTTTGAGCGACATACAAGAGAACAATGGATAAATATGAGACCCTGGGAGACAGAGTTTGTGTTTGTGTGTGAGAAAGAGATATTGAAGAGGAAGAGTCGTAGGTTCTCATATCTAAGGAGCGAAAGACATCTCTCAGATGAGGGGTGTGCGAGTGGCACACATGGGAATAGTTGAGAGAAATGATACCCCTGGAGACAAAGTTTTGTGTTTGTGTGAGAGAAAGAGATTCCACATGGAGAATCATAGATAGAGACACATAGCAGGAGCGAGATATACTTAGAGAGAGATAGAGTGATGAAGGTCGAGGGAGAGAGTAATGTCATGTGTTACGAAGATAAAAGATCATTGTCGACATACAAGTAGCACGAGAGATGTCTCGAGAGACGATGAACGCAGATAGGTCCGTAGAGATAGTCCTATATAAGCATGAGTGATAGCTATATGAGACGAATATCTGGATTAAAGGGGATTCAAATATTTAAACTGGAGATAACGACATCGATAATATCATAACGCAAATTGGTGTATCAAACATGCATATTCATTTGAATTTGGGCACACATGTAATGTTATATAGTTTATCAATATTGGCGATCCATAGATTCTTCAGTTACAAACAATGCATGGTTTATATGCAATTAATGTCTAAACAGGATTACACTATATGTTGCGTGTGTGAAACACATTATACATGTTTGAGAAGTTAAAAAAACTCGCATGAAACCCACATTAATAGGAGACAGTTAGCGAGGAATGCATACATTGGATTTCAACATAAAGTGGTTTCAAATATTTGAAAATCCAAATTGATGGATACAACCTTATGAATCTGAGATCATGCCATTTGTAAACAATATTTATGTATAAATGGTGTTGTGCTTTTGAAAGTACATATAAAAATGATGTATATAGAATGTAATTCCAATTGAAAATGGATCCCGCCTGAAAAAAATAGTAGAATACAAACGGGATTTGAATTGAGTTGGCACGGTAAACGTGCACTGTGCAAAATTTGAACGAAGCGGGGAAAGTCGCAGTAACCGCTTGAAACCAAAATCTGTGAGATGGAAATCACTACTGCCTATCCCTTCCACGCAAAGCCTATCTGCTAGATTTCTATAGGTTTCAATAGGGGTAGGTTTGTAATTTCACCCAAACATGACGTAACCGCCTCTCACCCGGATTCATACACGGTGGGCGCCAAAACACAGTGTGCCCTCGGCCGAAATCGACTCCCTCCCCGATTCATATTCATACACGGTGGGCGCCAAAAACAAATTCTCGTCGGTAAATATTCGGTGTATGCGAGATTACCGTCCTATCCCCAACCGACTAATGTTGCTGTGATGTAGAAGAAATTTGAAATGGGGGCTAAGTTTGTAAATTTCCTCGCATTTGAGACAAGCGCGCCCTAAATACATGGTTCCCCCCTTCCTCTCTACCTCCCTTTTCCCATTCGTACTCCGTGGGCGCCAAAACACCCTCTCCACCCCACCCTCCTCCGTCCGCCGCCGTCCGCCACCCCATCCACCGTTGTCCTCCTCCACCATGCCGGAGCTGATACCCCGCCGCCGTCCATTACAAGAGATCGACCTCTCTCATCCACGCCTTTGGACCGGGATCCTTGCATCCCGTCCTCTTGCTTCATCCCCGCTGCCGTCCACCTTGCCGGACCCGGCTCCTACGACTGCCTTCGCCCACCGCGCCCCGCCGCCACCGTCTACCCTCCTAGATCTGCTCCCACGCCGCCGACAGCCATCGCTACCGCAGCACCGTCAAATTCTCAGCAGATGCGTACACGGCGCCGAACCAGAGGCGGTACTTGTCGGTGTCAAAACCGGCGGATCTCGGGTAGGGGGTCCCGATCTGTGTGTCAAGGCCGATGGTAACAGGAAGCAAGGGACACAGATGATTACCCGGGTTCGGGCCCTCTCGATGGAGGTAAAACCCTACTTCCTGCTTGATTAATATTGATGATATGGGTAGTACAAGAGTAGATCTACCACGAGATCGTAGAGGCTAAACCCTAAGAGCTAGCCTATGATGGTATGATTGTAATTGTGAACGGCCATCTAAGGACCAACCTCTCCGGTTTATATAGACACCGGAGAGGGCTAGGGTTTACATGGAGTCGGTTACAAGAAATGAAACATAATATCCGGATCGCCAAGCTTGCCTTACACGCAAAGGAGAGTCCCATCCGGACACGGGCCGAAGTCTTGAGTCTTGTATCTTCAAGCTTCAATAGTACGGACGTTGTACACAGTCCGGCTATCCAGATACCCCCTAATCCAGGACTCCCTCAGTAGCCCCTGAACCAGGCTTCAATGACGATGAGTCCGGTGCGCAGTATTGTCTTCGGCATTGCAAGGCGGGTTCCTTCTCCGAATACTCCAAAGCAATTATCGAACACTCAAATCGTGTCCGGATTCACAAGATGATCTTTACACACCGCTGTAGAGAGAATGATATTCCACAAATGCAATCTGCTGACAACTTTTTCTGATGACGTGACATGTTATTACGGTCAGATCATTATTCGAACCGTTTTCCCACAACCAGCTACAACGCATATTACAAGGCGGTTTCCATGACACGTCTTGTCAAAGCAGAGATCGTGTCCCCTTATCACGGGATTCTCATCAATACGGGTATGGGTAATCCGACCATGCCATTAATCGTGGCGCTTGGGAAACAAGTGATTCCCAACGGGCAAGTGGGGAGGTGCACCGCTTTCGGCGCCTCTATAAAGGGATAAGATTTCCCCATTTTCACCCACGCCTTCTTCCTCCTTTGCCCATTCTTGCCCCCTCGAGCTCCAGCGCCCAAACCCAAGTCTTCTCCGCACAGCTAAACATGTCCGGTGCAGGAGGCAAGTGGGTGGCTTCCACCGTCAAGGAGAAGCACATCACAAATCTTCGGGTGGCCGGATACTTGGCCGCGGACATAACGCATCAAGCTGGGACGGGCAGGTCATTCCGACCCTAGGACCCCACGAGAGCGTCAGATTGCCGCCCACTTCGTCTGGTGGATCGGGATTTACCCATCCCTTCGTCCGCGGGCTCATGTTCTACTACGGGCTATATTTCCATGATCTAGCCCTGAACTTCGTCCTCAACATCTCGGCGTTCATCGTCGTATGCGAGGCCTTCCTCCGCATGCGACCTCACTTCGGCCTATGGCTGCAAACCTTCTGCGTGAAGCCGAACGTTGTAAGCGGCCAACAAGCGGAGTGCGGAGGGGCCATGGTGGGCAGAATGCCTAATGTCACATGGCTCGACGGCTCCTTTGCGGAGACCGTAAAAGGGTGGCAATTGGGGTGGTTCTACATCACCGAGCCACGTGGCGCCAACTAGGCAGCGACCCCCGAGTTCCGATCCGGAGCCCCCATGCGGCTCACTTCCTGGGAGAAGAAGGGTCGGTCCTGGGGTGATTCCACAGAGCTGGACGGACTCCAGACTTGCATCAAAAGCATGAAGGACAGGAACATCAAGCTTGTCAACATGATCCAGGTCATGCTCGTTTGCCGGATCCTGCCCTGCCAGAGGCGGGCAGTCATCTGTGGGAGTTTGTCCCAACCGAACACCAGACGCTCCAGAAGCTCTACAACATGACGCACAAAGGCGCATGGAAGGTGTTGTTCAAGGCCTCCGAAGTACCTCCTCCCACATCTCAGGACCGCGGGCTTCACGCCGCGCGGGCTCCTAGGCCGGTGAGTTCTCAGACTACCACTGGACCCAGTCCTTCCCAATATATTCATGGGAGTGTTTTAAGTAGTTATGCATATTTGCTTCAGGACTATGTGGAGACAGAGGAGCATGTCTGATAGAGGCGAGGGTGTCCCGATCTTTCGATGAGATGATAACTATCGATTTGGTGGAGATGACTTTGACGATCCAACTACAAACGTGCACGACGTTGCGCCTTAGCAATCGCTAAACCAACTCCGAGAGGTTATTGACCACGCCGAGCACGATCAACTCTCGACCACGAAGGTCTATTCCTGCAAGCAATCAAGAACAAGCAAGAATATGATAAAGCAATCTGAATATTTCAATATATATGAAGTATTGATAATGGTGGGGATCCGTAAGCGGTCTTGGTCCGGTCGTTGGACACAAACAAAGTACACGGTTGCAATGGCTAACTTTAACTAAACAAATCCCAAGGGAAAAGCTACTAGATGGATCTACTTATATAGGAGCAAGGGTGGCGGCCAAGGTGGTGGGAGGACGTCCCAAGGCAGCCTAAAACTAACCCTAGGTCGTACAAGGCCAATGGGCCCAAGTGGAGGTGACGTAACACCTTTGGACTTGTAGTTTGACTCGGATTCTGCTGCAGCATCAGATTGTTTTGTCCATAACTCAACGCTCCGGATGAATTTGAAGGTGAATCCAATTGGGTTGAAAAGTGCACGAAATCTATTTTCCAACAAAAAAAGAATCACTCAATTTGGAGTCCGGATGAAAAAGTTATTGACGTTTTGAGTCAGGTATGTCTATGCAGTCCGAATCTGAGTCCGTAACGTGAGAGACTTGGACTCTATCTTCTCTTGGGCCAAAAGTGACGTGAGAAAACTTTTGAATAGCAAGTAAACATCTCTTTCTCCCTTATCTTCATATGTGGATTGTACAAATGTCCCATACACCTGCAATTAGACATGGCACAAAAGTTTGTGAAGTATTTTTGTCCTGGATGACATAAATAAATTATTGCATAGTTTGCATTAGAAATCACCTCATAAATATACATGTATGCAATATTTTTGGTCGTATCGAAGGTAGCCATGTCCTCATCATCCTCCCCTTCTTGAAAACAAAGCCGTCCTCGGCGTTGCTTAATCTGAAATGTGTCTAACAAAGGAGACAAGGTGTACATGTTGTATATGTATATGTCATCCATTTTTACTTCCCTTGATTTTTGCACATATGACACATGAATAGATGAGTAACTTGCATAGTTCATAAAATCTAAAGCCAAAACACTATCACAAGAAGTAGAAGGCATGAAAATATTGCAACTCAGTTTGCACATATAAGTGAAGCTCTTATTCATTTCAAAAGATTGACAATGTTCATCATTAAACCATCCCAACATTGGTGAATAAACCTTACTTGCATCAAATTTACATGCTACAACATGCTTAAATAAGCAAACATGCAAGACGTCATTTGACACAGAATCATCACTAAGATTAGAGGTCATATCAAAATGATTAAACATTGGTTCTTTTGCATCAATAGTTAATTCATTAGGTGCACTCAAAATTGTTGGTATTTCAGTTGTTTGATCACATGACGCATTCATGAGAGTAACATGATTCTCTAAAATAGGTGATGCACTCAAATCAACAGGTAACTCAACACATGATGTATTCAAGTTAACTAGACATGCATCATTCTCATGTGAAGTTATATCATCAATACCTTCTGATTACCTTGTTGCAAAGATGTAGCTGATGTAGGTACGGATGATGGCAATGTACCATACTCTTGAGATGATGTCGTGCTCACAATCCGAGGTGTGGCTGCTCTACTAGGTGCACCGATGGAGGAACCAAGCGGTGGTGGTGAGCATGGACTAGAATAGTAGGTGTTGTAGTCATCCAATGCATCCTCCTGTAACTGTCTCTCAAAGGTACAAGCACGAACATACATACCAGTAATGCAACGAGGAATATACTGAAATCCTGCCTGAATATCATGGTTCAAACCACCAAAAAATCTATTCATTGTATCATTCTCAGATTCTTCTATGTCACAATGATGCATATAAGATTTGAACTCTTGGTAGTAAGCATGAACAGTGTTACTGCCTTGTTTTAATTGTTCCAATTATGAAGCAATTCACGACGATAGTAAGGAGGAAAAAATTGTTGTCTCATTACAGCTTTCAAAACTTTCAAGTTATGGGTTGGTTATCAATGTTTTTCTTACAATGTACACTCCACCAAACAGAAGCAAAACCAGTAAATGCTCTAGTGGTAGCTTGTGCTCTCTCAAGTTCACAAAAATCATGGTGACTAAAAACTTCTTCTAATTCAAGCTCCCAAGCTAGATAAATAGCAGGATTAAATCTACCCTCAAATGATGGTAAAGACATAACCTGACCATATGCTTGTGTGTGTTGTCCCAACTCTCGTGATGGTGAAGATGTGTCCGTCATCCAAGAACTTCTATCTCCGGAACCTGGCATGATTAGTAGAAACAAGAAACAAAATTCGAGAATAATGTTCCTATGAACTACTAGGATGTGGTGGTAAAACGCTCACAAGATAGCAAATATCAATATCTTACAAGTTCTTACCATGCGGCAGGTGGTGACAGGCAACCGGCAATGTCAAATAACTACGAAGATTGTGTAAAGCGATTGCTGTGGGAACGACGATACACGGTGTAGAAATATGTGGAGCTGGGTTGGCTATTTTTTGTAGCAAATGATTATCAATAATCAATTCTTTGTTGAAATGTTGAATAAAAAATAAACGACGGTACTGTGCTGGTCCTAGGCTAGAACGTACTAGAGACGCGAGCCTAGAACAATAATGAGGTCACGGTAGCACAACTAGCATCAATGAAGGATAATAAGTAGCTCTGGACAGCAAGATATAAGTGAAGATCACAACGGCAAGAAAGATAATGATGAAAACAAGCGCCAAGCAGGATATACAACAACTCTCTCTCCAATTTTCCTCCTGAAAAGTTTGAGCCAATTTTCTGATAAATTTTTTCAAAGAATGCTACTAACTCAAGCTTTCCAATGCAAAAAGAATCACTCAATTCTGAGTTGATATGAGGAGTCAAAAAATTCTAAAACTGGTTTGAAAAACTGGAATAAGCTGTGTTCACGAACTTCGGAGGGCAAAAAGACCTATTTAGAAGCCGATTTTGAGGTGCCAAATATTGAACAAGCTTCTGCAACTATTTAGATGCGGCTCTTCTCTAGCTTTAATTTGAGTACTCGCGGAGCCAAAACGGACTTCGTATGAGAAAGTTATGCCTGTTTTACTGAACAGTACACAAAACAGATTCCAATCCGAATTCAGCTACGAGATTGAGTCTAGATAGATCCGAACTTTGTTTTTTTTTCTTCTCTCTTTTTTTTCTCACACTTTTTTTTCCTTTTTCTTTCTCTCTTTTTTTTCTCTGACTTTTTTTTTACTTTTTTTTCTATTTTTTTCTCTCTTTTTTTCTCTTTTTCCAAAACAAACTAGATAAGATGCAGATTGGATCAAGCGAAGATGTGAATGACCTCAACTATGATTATGACAATGAATAGTGCGTAGCACGTGGTGGAAATTGATGGATGGTATGGTGGACAGCAGAAGGGATAATGATGCAGCGGCGGCGTGACTAATGTGAACAGAACTCAAACTCTAAAGGAACTAGACACTAAGACCAAAGAACTCGACACGACGATGCAACCGATAATTCAATAATGCAAACAATGAAAAGAAAATTGCAAAAGGCTTGGACTGGCTAGGACAAATGATGAATAGATCTAACTTTTCCGGTGGCCTTTTCTTGGACAATAGGTAAGAAAATAAATCGAATCTAGGGATAATCGGAAAATCTCACCGAGCAACCCGGAAACCGATACCACTTGATAGAGGCGAGGGTGTCCCGATCTTTCGATGAGATGATAACTATCGATTTGGTGGAGACGACTTTGACGATCCGACTACAAACATGCACGACGTTGCGCCTTAGCAATCGCTAAACCAACTCCGAGAGGTTATTGACCACGCCGAAGCATGATCAACCTGACCACGAAGGTCTATTCCTGCAAGCAATCGAAGAAAAAGCAAGAATATGATTAAGCAATCTGAATATTGCGTAACATATATGAAGTATTGATAATGGTGGGGATCCGTAAGCGGTCTTGGTCTGGTCGTTGGACACAAACAAAGTACACGAAGTTGCAATGGCTAACTTTAACTAAACAAATCCCAAGGGAAAAGCTACTAGATGGATCTACTTATATAGGAGCAAGGGTGGCGGCCAAGGAGGTGGGAGGACGCCCCAAGGCAGCCTAAAACTAACCCTAGGTCGCATAAGGCCAATGGGCCCAAGTGGAGGTGACGTAACACCTTTGGACTTGTAGTTTGACTCGGATTCTGCCGCAAAAGATCAGATTGTTTTGTCCATAACTCAACGCTCCGGATGAATTTGAAGGTGAATCCAATTGGGTTGAAAAGTGCACGAAATCTATTTTCCAATAAAAAAGGAATCACTCAATTTGGAGTCCGGATGAAAAAGTTATTGACGTTTTGAGTCAGGTATGTCTATGCAGTCCGAATCTGAGTCCAGAACGTGAGAGACTTGGACTCTATCTTCTCTTGAGCCAAAAGTGACGTGAGAAAACTTTTTGAATAGCAAGTAAACATCTCTTTCTCCCTTATCTTCATATGTGGATTGTACAAATGTCCCATACACCTGCAATTAGACATGGCACAAAAGTTTGTGAAGTATTTTTGTCCTGGATGACATAAATAAATTATTGCATAGTTTGCATTAGAAATCACCTCATAAATATACATGTATGCAATATTTTTGGTCGTATCGAAGGTAGCCATGTCCTCATCAATGTCTACTGTCCGGCTCCGCTTCCAGAAGGCCCTGCAGATGCTCTCCTGACAGAGATGCTGGTCCCAGCGTCGTACAAGGTGCCGGAGAAGAAGGCCGAGAAGAAGGCTTCGGGGACCCGAAAGGGTCTCCGGCGTAAGGTTGTGCCAGAAGCCTCGTCCGAAGACGACGAGGCGGACTCCTCCCACAAAGGGGAGGAGGAAGAAGAAGAAGACGCCCCATACGAAAAGGATGAGGGGCCCGAGGAGGCGGACCAGGGGGCCGGAAAAGGCCCTCGACGCAAGGCCTTCATACCCCTGTCATCTGATGACGACGAGACAGATTCCTCCCGCGGAGGCAGGGGGAATCAAGAAGAAATTCCTCCTCCCCGCACTGGGGAGGGGAAGAAGAGAAAAGCTGCCCCGGAGGGGAGGTCAAGGCCCAAGAAGGGGAAGGTGTCCCTTCCAGACTACTCCGCCACCGCCACTCATAGTGAGGAGGGGTGGCTGCCCAGGGGGAAGCCCCCAGTGCGATCGTAAGTGTCCGCATTATATCATAATTTCACTTCATAGTTTTTGTATTTATAATGTCGAACATATGTGCAGTCCGGCCAGGGATCACCCCGAAGTATCCTCCTCCAGGTCCCTGAGTGATTCGGAGATCAATTCGCTTTCGACAGCCACTACTCCTCAACCCGCGGATGACACGGAGGTGTTGTACCGAAGGCTCCCAGAGCGGGGGGAGGTGACTGTGGAGACACCCCTAGGCGGGGTCCCAGACGTTGGACATGTGGGGTTCAAGATCCCCGCGGATCGTGTCGACGAGAGCCAAGGCCAACCGTGCTCTCAGCCGAACACAATTCCGGAACCTTTGATGGTTCCGGACTCAGGCGGGCGACCCCTCGTTAGGGAGGGCGAGCCGTCTGTGTCACGGACTTACGTTGTGCATGAGGCGCCGGACTGTCTGCTGGAAGCGCTTCGCGGCGCTTCCATGGATGAAGAGCACCATACTCTTATGAGTACGGTGATTCGGAAGGTTTCGTCCGCCAAAAGCGGACTAACCGAAGCTTGCACCAGCCTCCTAACAGGCTTTGAGGTAAGTAATAAATATATGCAAAATTATCACCCGATAGGTAGTAGCCCCTGATGTTCTGTTTGGTGTTCGGAAAGAAAAGCCAAGCGGAGGGTCAATTATAATCCGCAGGAGTCTAATGATAAGTGTTGTTGTGAATAAGCAGGCTGTGCTGCTTGCTGCTGCTGCCCGTATTGCCGAGGTTGCCGAACTGAAACGGGACCTGGAGCAGGCGCAGGGAGAGCTCGACCTCACCAAGAGGCAGCTCGAAGAGAACAAGGGTAAGTGATTCCCTCCCTTATGTATTTGAGGATAGTCAAAATTGGTGAGTCTAACACCTAAGTGTCGTGACTGTGTAACAGGGGCCACCGCCGAAGTGGCGTCCCTGAAGAAGGCGTTGTCCGAGGCTGAAGACAAAGCGGCCTTAGAGTGTAAGGAGCGCGAAAAGCAAAGTGCTAGGGTGGGCGAGGTACAACAAGAGCTCCGGGACCTCGGCAAGAAGTGCGAGTCCGTGGAGCATGAGCTAAAGGTGAAAGAGGCCGAGCTTGCGAAGGCCCTTGTAAATTTGAAAGATGCCAAGGACGAAGCCGGGAAAGCACAGCAGGAGATCCAAGAGGCCAAAAAGATAGCAGCGGGTAAGAAGTTCTTTATGCAAAGCAAACATGTGGAGGAGGCGTTTCTTTTACTTACTCGAATTCGGAGCTCTCCAGGGGCATTTGCAGATCTACCACACAACGACGACGTCATGCGGAGTTCTACCGTGCCTGGAGGGGAGCTCAATGGAGAAGCTGTTCGGTCCCAAAGATGATGGGGCCGAACATCCGATGCCTGAGCGACCAACTGAAGCAGTTGGTCGAACTCCACAGGCGGCCGAAATGGCTATGAAGGGCTTCATAGTCCGGATGTGGCCGGGTGAGCTCACCTTGAGCTACTTTGGCACGATTGCGGATGGTGGATGCATGTCCGCAGCTTGAGGTGATCAAGCGATCCGTTTGCATCGAAGGTGCCCGCCGAGCCTTTGCCCGCGTCAAGGTGCATTGGGGCAAGCTGGATGCGGAGAAGCTGGTCAAGGACGGGCCGCCGGAGGGCAAGGCTCATCGCCATACCGAGATGTACTATGATGGTGTGATGAAGGGTGCTCGTCTCGTCGCCGATGAGTGTACCAAGGGCACCATTTTAGAGTGAATTCACTTCTGTCATGTTTGTAATATAAATACGAAGTTACTTGCGCTATGTAGCGCTTTTGTTATTTAAAATATTACCTTCTATGCGGTTGTTTATAAAATTCTGAAAGTAGGCCAGTCGTCGGCTTCCTCCCCCACGTAACTAATCTTTGGGGTGTTCGTGGAAAACCCGGACACTCTTTATCCAAATGCTTGGTCCCTTAAGGAGGTGTCCGGCCCAGCGAACAAGGCAATCGGACTATGCGGCTTTATAACTTTCACTTAGCCATAGAAGTCTACAATTTTAAATTTCGGCAAAGCCCCTAGAATACAGAAGGCCGAATCGGGGCGCTATACACGCCTAGATCGGACGAAGCCGATTTATCGCCTAAAGCGGAAAATCTTTAAGGATTTTAAGACCTCTCGAACAACGACCAGCTCTCGCCACATCATGCCGGTCAGTTTTCAGCTTTCTCTACTGAGGTGCCCGTCCGGAAGAACCGGGACACAATCGCAGTAGTTCTCCCTGCGCTACCTTAGCCGATAGAACGGAACGTAAGGCACCAAAACAAGGGAGCCGGGCTATCCGAACTGTAGACCCAGGACATGATTCGGAGCTAATGCATATAGTGCTATAAGTTTGGGGTGCCGCACTGTTGAAAGTGTTCGGACTTTATTTGCCATATTACGGGGCGCCATGAGAAGCCCACAGCAACCGACTGCACCAAGGTATACGGGTGCAATACCAAATAAACATTTATAAGAGAAGAAAATGCTCAAATAAGGATAATAAGCTGGCGCTATATATAATCTCCCATTGACGAAAAATACATTTAAGCATATGTTTACAATGGATGCGTTAAGCAGAGAGAAAAATAGGACTATTCGACATGTCCTATCCAGGGGCAGGCTGTGTACAGATAGATAAAGCAGGTATAATGATCGTAAATAGATTCCACCTAGGTATTTCCTTCTGTGCACGCTGTCTGTTGCCTCCTTGGATGTCTCTCCCATATGAGTCCGGCAATTTGGCTCTTCTGAGGATGCTGCACTAATGCGGTGTCCTGAAATGTAAGAGGAAAAGAGTATGAAGGTATTTGGCGGTTACCCGCACTATTGACTGGGTCGTTGATGCACCTCCGCCTATGCCCATGTATCTTGAGTGCGTAATTGTGTACGCGTGGCACGAATGCTGCTTTGAAGGGGCTTGAGCGGAGGCCGGACTGCTAATCACGCTCTTGATGATCCTGTTGCGGGGTGCTCCGGACTCGCTTGACTATGCTCGAAGTTGTCGCCGGATTGGTTTGTCGAAGTAGGCCGCATTGTACTTCTGCCGCGAGGGCTGCCGTATGCTCTTCTGTTCGAAGGGAGCAGTCCATATTTCCATTGACAGTGATGAACCCGCGTGGTCCTGGCATCTTGAGCTTGAGGTATGTGTAATGTGGTACCGCATTGAATCTAGTGAATGCGGTTCGTCCGAGCAGTGCGTGGTAACCACTACGGAAAGGGACGATATCGAAGTTAACTCTTCACTCCAGAAGTTATCCGGGGATCCGAAGACCACTTCCAACATTATAGAGCCCGTACAGCGGGCCTCTACTCCGGGAATTACACCTTTAAAGGTAGTTTTGGTGGGCTTGATCCTTGAAGGGTCAGTGCCCATCTTGCGCATTGTGTCCTGATAAAGCAGGTTCAGGCTACTGCCGCCGTCCATAAGGATGCGCGTGAGGTGGAATCCGTCAATGATTGGGTCTAAGACCAATGCGGCTGAGCCGCCATGATGGATGCTAGTAGGATGATCGCTACGATCAAAGGTGATCGGACAAGCTGACCATGCGTTGAATTTGGGGGCGATTGGCTCCATCGCATAGAAGTTCCGTAGTGCTCGCTTCCGTTCCCGCTTGGGGATGTGAGTGGCGTAGATCATATTGACCGTTTTCACCTGGGGGGGTTTCTTTTGTCCCCCCTTATTCGGACGCCGGGGCTCCTCGTCATCGTCGCTGTGCAGCCCCTTGTCCTTGTTTTCGGCGTTTATCTTGCCGGCCTGTTTGAACACCCAGCAGTCTCTATTGGTGTGGTTGGATGGCTTGTCCGTTGTGCCATGAATTTGGCACGAGCGCTCCAGTATGCGGTCCAGACTGGACGGTCCCTAATTATTTCTTTTGAACGCCTTTTTCCGCTGTCCAGACTTAGATCCGCTGAATCCAGCGTTGACTGTTGTGTCTTCAGTGTTGTCACCATTGTTCCATCTCTTATATCTGTAGCGCAGTGGCTTGCCGTTAGCATCGCGGCCGTTCGAAGTGCCGGAATGTGGCGTGGTGCCGCTGCGAGCCAACCAGCTATCCTCACCCGCACAAAAACGGGTCATTAGGGTTGTGAGAGCTGCCATAGACTTGGGTTTTTCCTGGTCGAGGTGTCGAGCGAGCCACTCGTCATGGATATTATTCTTAAAAGCTGCCAGGGCTTCGGTGTCCGGACAGTCGACTATTTGGTTCTTTTTAGTGAGGAACCGAGTCCAGAATTTCCGGGCTGACTCTCCGGGCTGTTGAGTAATGTGGCTCAGGTCATCGGCGTCTGGTGGCCGCACATATGTGCCCTGGAAGTTTTCGAGGAATGCGTCTTCCGTGTTTTCCCAACCGCCAATGGAATTTGTCGGCGTGCTGTTTAACCAGTGTCGGGCTGGTCCTTTGAGCTTAAGGGGGAGATACTTGATGGCGTGCAGATCATCTCCGCGGGCCATGTGAATGTGGAGAAGAAAATCTTCGATCCATACTGCGGGGTCTGTTGTGCCATCATATGATTCGATGTTTACGGGTTTGAACCCTTCTGGGAATTCATGATCCATCACTTCGCCGCTGAAAGCGTAGGGGTGCGCGCCTGCGTCGGGCTATGTGGCTACGCAGGTAGGATTGGTCTTGGTTTCTGTGTTCGGCCCGGTCAGACTTGTTGATGATGTATCCGGCGCGACGGTCATCGTCGCGCACTTGGGCGCGCCCCCTCGATCCGTAGATCGGTCTTGGTTGTCCTGCTTTGTTTTCCAAAATATCTTGCAGGTCTTGCCTGTTGCCCTGGGCCGTAGTGTATCGGCGTGGGGGTGCGGAGTAGTATCCGGGCTGATATCCCATTTTATTCCGGCCACGGGGTGGCCGATCAGCCGTTTGGCGTTCGAGTCCATATTCCTCGGCTGCCAGGACTTCAGTCCATCTATCTGTGAGCAGATCTTGATCAGCTTGGAGTTGCTGCTGCTTCTTCTTCAGGCTCCTCGCAGTGGCTATAAGCCTACGCTTGAAGCGCTCCTGCTCTACGGGATCCTCAGGCACGCTGAATTGGTCGTCGCCGAGGCTAATCTCGTCTTCGGAGGGGGGCATGTAGTTGTCCTCCTCCGGGTATGCGTCCGTCGCCTGTTCTTTTGGGCTGACCTGCTCATCTTCCTGTTCGGCCTGCTCGAAGGCGGGCTGGTCAGGGTCATATTCTTCTTGCCATCCGGATTATTTTCGTCCCCGGGGTCGGTATTGCTGTGGCGGGGCTTGGAGCGGCGCTGACGACGCCCATGCTTTGCTTTTGTTCCCGAGGGGTTATCCTCTGTTGCCTCATCGCCATTGGTTTCCTTCGGAGTGTCTACCATATATATATATATCGTATGAGGAGGTGGCCGTCCACCGCCCTGTGGCGGTGGCTCCTGTAATTCTCCTACATCGTCGTCCATACCGTCGATGTCTTCGGAGTCAAAGTCAAGCACGTCGGTTAGATCATCGATCGTGGCAATGATGTGGGTGGTGGCTGGGCAACGAATTCCGTCGTCGTCTGCTTCCCACTAAAGCCAGACATAGTTCGGCCCAGAGTCTCCTGACAAAGAGAGAGCTTCAATAAGTTCAGCATGTTGCCAAAGGGCGAGTGCTGAAAGACGTCCGCCGCGGTGAACTCCATCACCGGAGCCCAACCAGGTTCGGTGGGCTCAAGGATGCACGGACTGGAACCTACAACCGGATATGAATTCGGGGGTCCGGAGTCATAGGCTCCCTCGGAAGTGAGGCCTGTGTTCGGCTCCATCGCCAATGAGGGTACGGCCTGCGGGGTGGGGTCCAGCCCTCCGTCCTTAGGCAACGCAACCTGCCCCGGATTTAGATCCAGGGCTTCTGCCGGGGTGATATCCCGAGCATCGTCTGACAGCAGGTCTAAGCCGTGCTCATCGTGATTGTTCGGCGATCCTGGTGCTGGCCCGAATCCGTCGAAGATCAAGTCTCCGCAAATATCCGTTGTGTAGTTCAAGTTTCTGAACCTGACCTGGTGGCCGGGGCACAGACTATCGATCCGCCTGTGTGGCTGCTTAATTATTCAGCTAAGCCGCCGAACACGAAGATCTGTCCGGGGAGGAAAGTCTCGCCCTAGACAGCGTTGTTGGTGATGATCGAAGGAGCCATCGAGCCTGATAGCGACGGCACAGAGGAACTCTGAATGAAAGCACCAATGTCGGTGTCAAAACCGGCGGATCTCAGGTAGGAGGTCCCGATCTGTGCGTCAAGGCCGATGGTAACAGGAAGCAAGGGACACAGATGTTTACCCAGGTTTGGGCCCTCTCGATGGAGGTAAAACCCTACTTCCTGCTTGATTAATATTGATGATATGGGTAGTACAAGAGTAGATCTACCACGAGATCGTAGAGGCTAAACCCTAAGAGCTAGCCTATGATTGTATGATTGTAATTGTGATCGGCCATCTAAGGACCAACCTCTCCGGTTTATATAGACACCGGAGAAAGCTAGGGTTTACATGGAGTCGGTTACAAGAAAGGAAACATAAATCCGGATCGCCAAGCTTGCCTTCCACGCAAAGGAGAGTCCCATCTGGACACGGGCCGAAGTCTTGAGTCTTGTATCTTCATGCTTCAATAGCCCGGACGTTGTACACAGTTCGGCTGTCCGGATACCCCTAATCCAGGACTCCCTCAGTACTCTTTTGTATCTGCTCAACTTATTTATCGCAGCAAGAAAATAGATTGCCACTGCTTTACTCTCATTTCTTGTCTTGGTTGCGAAGTTGCCTTTGTCCGGTTTGCACCTTCAGATCCGCCATGGCACGCTCAACACTATACTCCCAATGCTTATGGTTTTCCCTTTATATTCCACACTAGTTAAATCACAAGAGACTAAATTTCAAAATTGGGTCACCAATTTTTCAGAGCTCGCCGGAGTTCGCGGTGCGATCCAAGGGCTCGGGTGGTTGTGGGGCCTCGCGAACGAAGAAAACTCAAAGCGGGTGGGGGTGGGGTGGCGGAGGAACACAGCGGTGGGGGCGGTGGTCCGCCAATGACCCGTGCGGTGTTCTCAGTATGGGAAGAATCAGAGATGAGGAAGAAGAAGGGTTAGGAGACGTGGGATCTTCATCCAACCGCCTGAAATGGTCGAGAGACAGTGGGAGTTGCATTCTTAATGCGCTCACGGTGCATCATGTGTGGGCACCGCGCAACCAACATTTTATTATCCAAAATCTGCTTGCTCTTCTTTACCATGTTCGATAGTGCTGGCTCAGACGTGATCGATATGCTTTCAATTACTAGCGGCAATACAACACCGTATTTTCAAGCCGCCCACTTTCCCAATTTATATATCGTGGTTATGGTGTACCCACATTATGTACACTATGATCTGCCTAGTTGTCGTGTGCTCTTGTTATCATGGTTTGGCAATAAACTCTCTATACAAAGATATTATGAACCTAGCATCCGCCACTATCCTTACTTCGAGCCTTTTTGTGTACTTGTGCCAGATTATATAAATGCACGCACGATATTACAGCACACATGAGCTCTCTCATCAGAATCCATTGATAGCACATAAGTGTTTACAGGGGCGCCCCTATATTAGAATATCATCTGCGTTACAAAGGTAATCTCACAACTATTTATGTTTTCATGGTTCTCAGATATTATACGCAATTACAGTGAATATTAGAATCCGCGCATCAGAAGAATATTGTGGAACACTGCAATGACTTACAAAATTGGCACCAAGGCATTGAGTGCCATTATGGAAGCAATGAAACTCGTACGCTCCCCACCTGTTGATTCTTGTTCAGAATATCATCCTAATGACTATTCTAACCTCGAGGAGTCAAAGGCAGATGGCCTGTCTTGTTCACCCATCAAGGTGCCTGTTCTAATTTGGCAAGGTTTTATTGATTGCGCGTATCTTGCATATGTTGTCTTGCATTTCTTCTACTTTGTTGCACCACCATCTGCTTAGTTTACTCATCATATAACTCGAGATGCCATGCCCATCCATTATCAATACATATTCCATCTCGTCATACCATGTTTTTCCACTCAAATGTTGTTCTTGTGCATCGGACATCAAAAAGGAAGAGGGTGATTGCCGAACCTCAAGGAGCACCAAAGAAAGTCCTTGAAAAACATGGTGGTGCCGGAGAAATCGACAAATACGCCCACTTATATTGGCTGTACAACCAAAGTGACACAAAACATAGGACCGACTCAGCAGACTGCACTCCATACTTCACCGGCCACACCACTAGCCCCACCACACAGGACCTGCACTCCAAAGAAAAGGTATACCAATTTCTTTTGCCATAGCACCACCGCATTCACGTAAAAAATCCCACTCCAAAAAAAAGTACAAGAAGTCCACCGGCCGAAGACCTACCCCAACTACAGCGACGGCCAATTCCTGCAGATTGGAACCCCATTCCATTTATTCCCAGTTTAAAATACAATGCTTTCAATGTTGTTAGGGACTACATGCATATATTCCCATCATGAGAAGATTATAGTGAAGACAAACACCATTTTCACATCTTCCTGTCCAACTTACGTGTAAGTGTTATTATTCATGGTTATTATTTTCCTGTTTTCTGCTGATCGAACACATCAATGATTTACATTACATTGTTGTAACTAGGTGAGGGTCAATCTGGATAGTCATGACGAGCAAAGCTTGCTTGTGCTTTTCAAGGAAGCATTGCAGCAAAGATGTCGGTGTTACCCGAGGAAATCACACTTTGATGGCAAGTCTATAAACGAATTTCGGTGAAGTCTCCGTGCTAAATTTAGAAGACATTGAATGGAAAAACCTTGTTATGCCTTTGGTCTCGTTCCGGGATGAGGTATTGTCTGTGAAATCACATGACAATTTGAACTTCTACTTTTCCGCATGTGCCTTACGGATCTTTTTGCAGGAAATCAGCTCAAGAAGAATTCCGGTTTGAAAAGAACGACGGGATATCGCAAATATGCTGCCTTGCTTTGCTCTTGTTAGTACACGTTGTCTGTATCACCGCATACTTGCATACATACCGTTCATTATGTGACAAAGTATGCATGATAGCTTGCTTATCAATTGTTCGCCCAAATTATCTCGATCTGTATGAATGGTTACATTAGTGTAGAATATATCCAATGCCAATGAATTTTTTAGCTCTGCATTGTTCTTGTAAGTACATGCTTTGTCCTTTATCGCTGTACTTATATTGACATGTAGTTGTTCATGTACCATCACTGCAGCTTATTTTCCTTTGCCCTCCATTTTCTACACATCGGATCTATATTTACTCTTACCATAAGGTTGGTCTTGAAGAAGTTTAGCTGTGCATTGCTCTTGGCTGTGCCTTTTGCACTGTATCCTTTGCACATACATTTATAGCTACTTGGTTATGTAGCATCACTCTTCATCTTATCTTAAATATTCTCCATTTTTTCGTATATTATCACATCTATATTTACTCTTAACAAAATGTAGAATAAAGGCAATGCTTATGAAGAAGATTCTGCTAAACTTCTTGAATTGCCCCCCATCGGCATGGACAAGGGCTTTATAGAGCCTGTCTTCACCAAGAATGTAAGTTTGTCCTTCTCAAGCCTTCAAACTTTGTTGTGTATATTTGGTTAGGCATGACTGCAATGTATTGTTTATTTTTGGTGTTTGCATCAAATTGCATGTTTAAAGTTTATTGTGTAGTTCATAAACAAAAGTTTGTCCTTCTCAATTTAAGTTTTCAGTTGTACAACCAAGTTCCTTCTTCATACCATGTAAATTAAACTATACAGAGCAAGTGATCTTCTTTTGCACGCATGTATGCTTCTGTTCTTCATCCGTAATCTAGTGGTGTGGTGAACCTACCCACTACAGCACAATGTCATATTCTGCAATGTCTTAACTATGAACAATGTCATATCATTCTACTATTATTTAAACCGTCTCTTTATTTGCCAATCTGAAGTGGGATAAATTGACAACATGCCAAAACTAATACCAGGCCGAATTACTAAATGGGCCTTTAGCAAGTGGGCCCAAAAGCATAGCGTCTAGTCAACGGGCCGAATCTGATATGGGCCATTATTGAGCCCAAAGCCTCTTAAAGGGTCGGACCTGATCTGGGTCGTGATTTGGCCCAGAAAGTGGGAGGCTTTTAACGGGCCGGATCTTATATGGGCCATTATTAGGCCTGGAACATGACATGCCATTAATGGACCGGATCAATTATGGGCCGGCATTTGGCCCAAAACATGGCAGCCAGTTAATGGGCTGGCCTACTAGGGTCCTCAAAATCTTGTGGGCCTACAGCTGGGCCGGCCCATTAATGTTTGCGAAATCTAAATGGAGCCTTTAGCTGGGCCGGCCCTTTATGATTTGCAAGAATTTTGTGGGCCTTTACTTGGGCCGACCCATTATGGCACACAAAAATCTTGTGGGCCTTTACCTGGGCCGGCCTATTATGGCCCGTGAAATCTTGTGGGCCTTTAGTCGGGCCAGCCATTATAGTCCGCAAAATCTCGTGGGCCTTTAATCGGTCGGTCCATTATGGGTCAGAAATCTTGTGGGCCTTTAGTTGGGCGGCCCATTTAAACTTGATTGGCCGTGCCACGTGTCGACGTATCATAGGCGCCTTCGTCCAACGAGTGGATGACATCTCGTCCCAACGATGAGCCGACACGCGTGTTTCCTCCGACCAATGATAATTTTGCACGTGGAAAATCCCCATTGGTCGGGGATGTTAACGGGTTATCAGATCCAAAAGCCGACCCGATAGCTTAACGGCGTTCCGTTACGGTGGATGCCACGTGTTGGTCACCCTTGACGAAAGCACTTCTGTGACGCACGATTTATCGTCATGGAAGTGGACACTTCCGTGAAGATAATTTTGGTAATGTCATGGAACACTTCTACGACAGCACAGGTATGACTATCTTGATTCTGTCATAAATTTGTCATGGATGTACATTCATGACAAAAAACAAAACCTACTGTGACAAACACATATCATCGCGGAAGTGTTTTTTTTAGTGAACCGGGACTTCAAAAACATTTTGAATGCCACGGAGCATATAAGATGTTCCAAGAGCTGAAATTGGTATTTCAGACTCATGCCCGTGTCGAGAGGTATGAGACCTCTGACAAATACTTCGCCTAAAAGATGGAGGAGAATAGCTCAGCTAGTGAGCATGTGCTCAGAATGTCTGGGTACTACAATCACTTGAATCAAGTGGGAGTTAATCTTCTAGATAACATAGTGACTGACAGAGTTCTCTAGACACCATCACCAAGTTACTGGAACTTCGTGATTAACTATAATATGCAAGGGATGACGAAAGCAATTCCCGAGCTCTTCATGATGCTGAAATCGATGAAGGTAGAAATCAAGAACAAGCATCAAGTGTTGATGATTAAACAAGACCACTAGTTTCAAGAGAAGGGCAAAGGGAAAGAACTGGAACTTCAAGAAGAATGGCAAGCAAGTTGTCACTCCCATGAAGAAGCCCAAAGCTGGACCTAAGCCTGAAACTGAGTACTTCTGCTGCAAAGGAAATGGTCACTAGAAACGGAACTACCCCAAATATTTGGCGGATAAGAAGGATGTCAAAGTGAACAAAGGTATATTTGGTATACATATTATTGATGTGTACCTTACTAGTGCTTGTAGTAGCCCCTGGGTAATTGATACATGTTCGGTTGCTAAGATTAGTAACTCGAAATAGGAATTGCAGAATAAATAGAGACTAGTTGAGGGTGAAGTGACAATGTGTGCTGGAAGTGGTTCCAAGATTGATATCATCATCATCGCACACTCCCTATACTTTCGGGATTAGTGTTGAACCTAAATAAATGTTATTTGGTGTTTGCGTTGACAATGATTATGATTAGATCATATTTATTGCAATACAGTTATTCATTTAAGATAGAGAATAATTGTTATTCTATTTACATGAATAAAACCTTCTATGGTCATACACCCAATGTGAATGGTTTACTGAATCTCGATCATAGTGATACACATATTCATAATATTAATGCCAAAAGATGCAAAGTTGATAATGATATTGCAACATATTTGTGGCACTGTCGTTTAGGTCATATCGGTGTAAAGCGCATAAAGAAACTCCATGCAGATGGACTTTTGGAATCACTTGATTATGAATCATTTGATACTTGCGAACCGTGCCTTATGGGCAAGATGACTAAACCTCCGTTCTCTGGAACAGTGGAACGAGCTAATGACTTATTGGAAATAATATATACCGATGTATGCGGTCCCATGAGTATTGAGGCTCATGGGGGGTATCGTTATTTTCTGACCTTCACAGATGATTTAAGCAGATATGAGTATATCTGCTTAATGAAACACAAGTCTGAAACATTTGAAAAGTTCAAAGAATTTCAGAGTGAAGTGGAAAATCATTGTAACAAGAAAATAAAGTTTCTACGATCTGATCGTGAAGGTGATTATTTGAGTTACGAGTTTGGCCTTCATTTAACACAATGTGGAATAGTTTCACAGCTCACGCCACCTGGAACACCACAGCGTAATGGTGTGTCCAAACGTCGTAACCACACTTTATTAGATATGGTGCGATCTATGATGTCTCTTACCAATTTACCACTATCGTTTTGGGGTTATGCATTAGAGTTAGCTGCATTCACATTAAATAGGGCACCGTCAAAATCCGTTGAGACGACATCGTATGAACTATGGTTTGGCAACAAACCTAAGCTGTCGTTTCTTAAAGTTTGGGGATGCGATGCTTATGTCAAAAGGCTTCAGCCTGATAAGCTTGAACCCAAACCAGAGAAGTGCGTCTTCATAGGATACCCTAAGGTAACAACTGGGTACACCTTCCACCACAAGTCTGAAAGCAAGATTTTTGTTGCTAAGAACGGAACCTTTCTAGAGAAGGAGTTTTCTCTTGAAAGGAGTGGGAAGAAAGTAGAACTTGATGAGGTAATTGTACCTACTCTCAATTTGGAAAGTAGCTCATCTGAGAAATCTGTTCTCGTGATGCCTACACCAACTGGAGAGGAAGCTAATGATAAAGATCATGAAACTTCAGATCAAGTTGCTATAGAACCTCGTAGGTCAACTAGAGCACGATCTGCACCAGAGTGGTATGGTAATCCTGTTCTGGAAGTCATGTTGCTTGACCATGACAACCTACGAACTATGAAGAAGCTATGATGAGCCCAGATTCCAATATTGTAGCGACCCGACCCGAATGGGTCAAGTCTTTGTGCTTAAGTGTCATCCCTGGATCGGTATGCTGACACACACAGTACTCGAGGATTTATAACAAAGGTAAATCACATGTATACATAACGTAAATACTATTACCTCAATCCAAATATAGCGGAAGCAACAAGGTTGTGGATTCCCATCAACTCCAATGGCAAAGTTGAGTGTAGAAATCGTAACCCTATCGTATCACTTACTCGTGTTTGAAAAGTCTGCAACATGAAAAGTTGCAGCCCGAAAACGGGTCAGCACATGGAATATGCTGGCAATGTAACACATAGAGAGTAATGAAGGGATAAGCCTATACTACATGCATATATGGCTGGTGGAAAAGCTCTATGGTTATAAGGTTTTATGAAAAGCCAATTTTTCCCTCTTGCAAAGGAATAAATTTATTTAACTATCATGGTGGTTGCTAAACATTGAGAATGGTTGACAGCATCCTCAATCCCAATTAAAAGTACTCATTAAACCCAAAAAAATTATATTAAGTAACGTGATGAGATCAACAGGATAATCCAAGAACTAGATACTCAAGATGTCCATAACCGGGGACATGGCTAATCATGATTAGTTTATACACTCTGCAGAGGTTTGCGCACTTTTCCCCACAAGAGTCGATCGCCTCCATTTGGTTTCTCGCACTACATGGTGTTTGAGAAGCGGATGACCGAGACATAGTCTTTCAGAAGCGCTAGCACCTTACATGTGGGCAGACCGTAGCAACCTACAACCCCTACATCTGCTAGTCTACCCGTAAGAGTTCGTACAACTTAATCAACTATGCCAGAGCCCATAATGGCTTGTGGCTGCACACGGAAGTTTCTAGTGAATAATATCATGATCCCTTTGAGCATGGGTGGCGGTCCGAAGAAATACAGGCAAGTCTCGATAGAAACCAGGTGCCTCAATCCACCCAGATGTGTGTTTAAGTTGCCACCTTAAATAAACCATTAAATAACAATCTCACATATGTCATGGATTCACTCACCCAATCCACGTCTACTAGCATAGCATAGCATGGCAATAAAAGCAAACGTAGAAGTAACTCCCAAGGGTTTGATAATAAAACAGGTAATAGGTACTACCTCAACTACTTCCCAATACCCACAATTTAATTAGATCCTAATCATGCAAGTGTTTGAGGACAGATCTAATGCATAAAAACTGGGTATGAGAAAAAGTATGATCAAAGTGTTACTTGCCTGCAATGTTGATGAAGATGATTCGCACTCAAAACTCTTGATAGCTCTACTCGTCACACTCCGGTCAATCTATCGTAATCAAGCAATAGTAACCACACATAAGCAATCACTCCAAAGATCGGGAAGAACGAAGAAGACGATTTGGAAAACATCAAAACCAAACAATTAACTCTTGCAACATAAAACAATTTCTAACAGTACCAAAATTATATGGATTTGGCCTTATCAGAAAGTTTAGGTCAAGAGCTTCGATTCGCAAAAAGAATCAACTAAATCGGAGTTATGGAACTCAAGTTATGATCAAACGAAGTTTGAATTCAAATCTGATCTAATTCGAATTTTAAACTTTCAAAAACATGTTTGAGTTGGATTACTGGATAGAGGAGATCGTAACGAAGAAGTGGGCGTTGGTTTTGTTGGATTTGGACAAACGAGTGAAAAGTTATGGTCGTTTAAAAACCAGGGGCTAATCTACAGAAAAAGGTATTCACAGATAGGTCCCTGACCGAAAAATAAATAAAAAGAAAAACTATACCGAACGAACGTTCGCTACCGAACGCTAATGAACGAAAACCGTTCGCTCCAGGGCCTAAGCTAACGAACGCTCTCTAAATAAAAAACGCTTAGAGAGAAAAAAACAAATGGATCTGGATCCTTAGATCCAGATCGGACGGACGAGGAGGGGCGGTGGTTACCGCGGCGGTTGGAGTCGCCGGCGGCGGGGAAGACGGCGGCAGCGGTTCATACGTCGACAGGTCGGCGGCTCCGGTGGGTCTCCGGCGTCGGCGAGGGCATCGGGGCGCTCGGCGTGGCGCGGCGGTGCCGATGGTGGTGGCGGCAATGATCGGGGTGGCGGGGTGGAGCGAGGCGACGGCGGCGAGGCTCGACGGCGGTGGCAACTCCGGCAGGGAGTGGCGGCGGCGGGACTCGGTGGCTCGGTTTCGAGGGAAACGGGCCGGGTCCTGCTATTTAAGGGGAGGAGGAGACTTGGAGGAGGGGGCGAGGCAAGGCGATGCGGAGGTGGCCGGGTCGGCCACGGCGGCGGCGGACGGCGTGCCCGAGCGGGACTCCGCTCGGGGAAGGAGAGGGGCGGTGCACTGGGCTGGGCCGTGGCCTGGCCTCGGAGCTGGGCCGGCCCAGTCGGCGGGAGAAGTTTTTTTTAAAAAAACACTTGTTTTTAAACAGAGACAAATAAAAATAATAAAACCAAAGAAACAAAATATTATATAGGCATATAATATATCAAAATTTTTAGAAAAATATTTTCTACAACATGAACATTATTCTAGCTTCAAATAAAATACACACAATTACGAATAAAGCAAAGAGTGCTTCTGCTACAATAAAACCTCATAAAAGTCATTTTAAAAATACCAAAATTAATTCAAATTTATTTCTCTCCATTTTTCTGATGTAGGGAATCATGTTACCCTAGTTTCCGTATATTTTATTTTTAGAGAAAAATAATTTGAATAAAATTCAAATAACTCCAAATTGAAAATAAATTCAAAAGAACTTTGAATTTATTTCTTTGAAACTCCCAACTCATATTTCATATGTTTTGAGGAAGTCATTTTATCTTCGCTCGTGAAAATCATTGAGGGCGGTGGACGACGGCGAGGCCTACGAAGGGAACGACACGGAGCCGGGGAAGACACGGCAGTGGCTGCCCACGCGGTGGAGAGTACGAGGGTTGACTGGTTCGGCTGCCGTCACCGGAAAATAACAGGAGGTGTGGGTGAGTAGAGGGATAGACAGGCCAGGGATGCGAGTATGATGGGGCCGTGAGGCCTGCCCGGCAGCACTGCCGGCCACGGGAGGCGGGAGCAGGCCGTTCTGACGGCGCTGGTTTGGGCAGCTGGGGCAGGAAGATCAGAGACTGAAGAAGCACGATTGTCGTTAGATTGACATCTAACGGTCTGACGCTCGTAGAGTCGATTGTTGACTAAGTTTATTTTTTGAGAAACCTTGTGTACGCATGAACTTAGTAGGCCACAAGTCAGCCTCCAAATCTGTGGCAGACAACATAAAGCCCATTTGCTATTTTTATAATTTGCAGCCCATTTGCTAATTCTTAAGTAATTTATTACAGCCCATTTTCTGCCCAGGACCATGGTCAAAAAGTTCAACCTTATTTTGCATATTTCGTGGAGTCCGAACTGTTGTAATCCCGAAATGATAAACATTTTTTTAAGAACTTATTGATTTGCCAAAAAAATCGTTTTGTTTTTGTAAGCAAATAAGACGTGGGACAATTGAGTTGGTTTAAGGGAATACCAGTGGTAAAAAAATCAGCGTTGGGTCGGAAAAAACAACAAAAATAAGGATGTAAATATTAAAAGGGAATTTCATGTGTTTTCAATATAATGGTACATGTATATGAACTAGTAAAACTATAGGTAGAGATTAGAAAACGGATGTAGGACATGCGTTTCAAGAGGAAAATAAAACTGGGTTGTGTGTTTGATTCAATAAAAAAACTGCATGCGGATGTTGTAAGACAAAATATAACTAATCTTTGGCGGGCGAGGCCGATGAGATACCTGCTGGATCTTTGTGCCCCGTTGTCGTCATGGGCTGGGCCTGTTAAAAACAAAACCAACCTGGGCAGTCTACAGCCCAGTTGAAACTTGCTCGACCTGAAAAAACAATATACGTGCTCAATAAACGAGAGAATTCTGCAAGTATGCATCGATAATCGGGATGCAAAGACGGATATTGTTTTCTTATCGTGATAATAAGTGCATGCACTTGTTTCAAAAAATTGGAGAACTGGAATTGAGCGGCGGGTGCTTATGCTACCCATCAAATAAAAATCAGGTTCCTGAAAATTTGTTTCGAAACGAATGATTCAGCTTTATATCCACGTCGACCCTCGGCATGATGGTTGGAAGCAAATGCAAGTTCATACCAAAAGATCGTTAACAACAATACCAACTTGCGGACGACAAGGTAGTACAACTACCAATACCAAACTAACTTATAATCTTTTTACTCCTGGCCCTAGTGTTCGTCTGGTGGAAAATCTTGCAGAGGACCAGTTCCCGCTCCTTCTCTTGCTCCAGGTCCCCGAGGTGGTACTGGTGCATCACCCAGTTGGTCCTCTGCTGGTCGAAGTTCTTGTTGGTGTGCAGCACCAGAACCTTTTTTGCTGCTCGTCTACCGACCATTGACCATCACCAGCAAGGTATTGCCGGTCTTGTGCCACATCGCGTGCATACCGCACTCCGGTTGTATCTTGCAACGCGTCCACGTGCCCCTTTTGAACGTCCTGGAATTGCGCTTGAAGAAATGCTTCCTTAGGCCACTCAGTGTGATACCTGCAGTATTGTGGAATACAGGTTTTAGTGTACCTAGTTGGCATTTTCATAACATCTTTGGTATGTTGCAGTCACTTGTTTCACTTTTTATTAACTCACAAATTGTAATTGCTTCACCAGTGTCTCAAGGCTCAAAAAGAAAAATAGAGCTATAAACAAAGGAATATGTTTGTGCAAGTAGACGGCCAATCGGTGTCTTACCTGGAAGTTTCTCAGGTTGGGTGTAGCATATGTCGTGCTCGCTGTCGATGGTTGGTATGAACAAATTGATGAAAGACTGAAATCTCGCGCTATCAGCACTCACTTTGGCCTAAAGGTGCTCGATCAGCTCCTGATCTGTGGGATCGAACTTGATGCCAGCCGGCAGCACCGGCCAATCCTTCTTCAACTTGCATCAGTAATTCCAGTTATATGGTACTCAATGTATGATCAATCGACTGTTTTAAGTGAATGATGAAAGATTTCGACAGATAGGTGGTACTCCAAATCTGAAGTCCGGAATACCCGAACACGCTGCCGGGATTCTTGTGTCACCTCACGCGCAGCGTTTTGTCACATCAATTCAATGTGTGGACATGATGAATAATTTGACCGACGTATACTAGTAATGCGCATCTGTACTACTTACTAGTCGTATTTAGTGTCACAATTTATACATAGGTTTAACTAACAAGTATGCACTTGAATCCTAATCGATATATATATATATATATATATATATATATATGGCTTCAGACAAAGATCTCCATCATCATTATCGGTACATCCTACGCAGGTGAGTTAGGATGCACTTGATCCCGTGAAGGTATCTATCCTTCAAACCGGAGGAGTGCTTCAAACTAACAACGATTACATAATATCCAACAAAAGAGGGTCGTGCTACGGCAGAATACATGGCTCGATCTAGATATCAACACGAATCAAGTTGTGCATATTTGCTGTTGGCATGAACCACATCGCCGCATGTCGGGTTTGCAAAAGCCATCCATCGCATGGAAGCTTGATGCCTTTCACACACTGAAGATTATCTGGCAACAAGCTGTGTCAACGAATCTCTAGATATGGTGATTCATGAAACCATGGTATGATGTGTAAACACAGCCCCCCCTCCTCGTGAATGGAAGTTGCATAGCACAATAATCATCACCGGTGATATGATTGATGATTGGTTGGATGATCGGATAATTGAGCCCAAGGAACAAGGAGTGGTTGCCGAGGCTGTAAACCCGCCTCCAGTTGAATACGCCTGGCCCAACGGAGCTGGGATCTTTCTCGAACATGAAGCAGCCATAGCCATCAATGTCACGAACGCCCCATGCATTGTACTGCATGTGGTTTGATGTAATGGTTTGGTCAATTTGGTACGTGCAAATGAGCATAAAATGACCGCCGTCAACTGAACGAGCGATAAACCACCACCCAATTTGGTATGATTCCGTGTCCTGGAATCATGAAGGCCAACGCATTTGCGTCTGCTGCAACAATTCAAATTGGAGACCAAAAGAACAAAAATAAACAATCATGTTCAGAGTATGTGTGGAATTAAGATTATTATAAGAGTGACACATATCATAGACAAGGAATTGCAATGTCGTGGTCATAATCATACCCCAAGTTAAAAAAATAAGCCAATGGCTTTCATATTCTAGCAATATGTCATGGTTCAAACATCATGTAACAATGAGAGGAAAACAGCTATGACAGCGCCTACTCATATTCTACCATAGCACTTACTACTACTGTTCTCATATCAACTCTAAGCAATAACATGCATTCTTATAAAAATCTTGTAAACGAGAGTAACATATAGCAATCATGATGTTATGCTCATAATATGTATTCTAACAATCATTAGATGCCAATTGTTCTCATATCAACTCTAACAATAACATGTGTGGTCATAAAAATCTAGGAAATGAGAGGAACATATAGCAATGATGTGGTTATAGACATGCTATGCATTCTAAATTTGTAACAAATGAACAGGCAGTCATATTCATAAGGTAAAGATGAGATGAGATAGAACAATTACACGACGATAGATTCCACCAGTATAGGCATCCAATCTGTGCGTCGACCGCGTAAACGATGCCATCGTGCACTACAGCTTGTAATCCATGTACTCTTTTGATGGTGTGTGAACTTCGCATATTACAACTTTTTGCAAACAGAGGTCGAGCCAAAAGCTTGACGTGTCTCGTGCATAGTAGGCAGGAGTGTCCGGCGGGCCGCGAGGCTCGATGGCGGCGGTATCCAACGATGGAAGGGTGATCTCTCGCTGGGTGTAGATATCCACGAGACGCCATGGACTACTGGTGTGGTGGATGAGGACGATCCAGTTGGCCTTCATGCCCGCCCAGTAGTGGCGCCGCATGAAGGACAGGTGGATGGGTAGTGGTAGCATGTCAAGGGGCACCACGGCAACCTCCGTAGGATCGTCAAGTCGGTGTCTGGGCCACCTGCGAGGATCGGGCATCAGCAAGCAGGGTGTCTTGAAAAGAATCGGCCGGTTGCAGACGAGTAGACGGTACAAAGACACCGAGCATGCGGCCAGACGGACGGTGCTGAGTAGGTCCATACGACTACAGATCTACTCCAAGAGAACATTGGGGAGGGAATTCCAATCGCGACTCAAGGTCACCGGTTACGCCATTGGGGTTTTCGGTGCTGCGAGCCAGTGAGGGAAGTGGATTCAAAGGCGGCGAAGAAGCTTCTCCTCGTGTGGCCGAGCAGTGAGCGGAGGGATATGTTACGCGTGAGCTACCAAGGAAGATGGCGCGGGCGGGCGAGCAGTGAGCGGGGGTAAATGATGTGCGGCCGACGATGGGGAATAGAGGAGGAAGAATAACAGAGGATGAAGAAGAGTGGAAGACGGGGAAGAAAGTGCATTAAATCTCAATTCTACTATTACTACTACCAGGATATACCGTCCTTCGGAGTTTAAATAGTTACACCGATGACATGTGGGTCTACCACAAGAGGGCCCATATGTCAGTTAATGGAGGACAAAAGCGAGGCGTATTTAGGAAGCATGCTCTCATCGGCAAACATGATGGCGATCTTGGGTAAGGCTGATTTAGTAACACCAACACGCTAGTTCAGCTTATTAATTACGTGTCCCATCTCGCCGCAGCTGCGTGTATTGTCACTTCACCGCGAAGACTAGTTGAATAGTTCTCTCGACCGAGATGGGGAATAATGGATCACAAGGACTTCCTTTCTACAAAGATCCCTATGCCTCTACGCCACTTCACTCATTTTGCTCTGCACCTAGTCACTTGTTGAAAACTATAGAAAGACAAATACTCCGTATTTGGGAACACAGGGAGGCTTTTACTCTGTATTTGGCAACAGAGGGAGTATCACCATATGGAGGGAACAAAGGAAGCTTGAAATATGAACATGTCAATGGGAGTAAGTAAGCCCCATGCATGCATGCATGCATGCAACATGCAACACTCACACGTACACATGGACGCACGCAACACTCACGCACCCATGCGGCACACAGCACACGACGCAACACACACGCTCACGCTCAAGTGCTCAACCTACTCCCTATGTCCGTGAAAGACTGTACATTTAGAGATTTACACATTGACCAGGGCATAATTAATGCCCAAAAGTAGCAGACTTATGTGTGCATGCGACCATTGAGATAAGAAGATTAAATGAAGGTCGTTGCATGCTGTAATTAAGGATAGACATGTAGCCTATACCTATAGCACAAGTTGGTGCATTAGTCAATCAATATCGATTTAGATTAAAGGCTAAATGCATTGGAAGTGTAGATGTACATCATGTACTACACTCTTTGTTTTATAGCCGATGTACACTCTTTGTTGGAAAACCGAGGGAAGACACGTGCATGCACTCACATACACAGCCAGGGCGGTTCGCGCGCAAGGGTTGGACTCGTGTCGCACCTGCGTAAAGTTTTGTTTAACTGATTTCTTTGCTCTGCCAACTGGCAGGTGGGACCTAGAAACCAGGTGATGCTTAACCCGATCAACAAAGTGCCACGTCGACTATGTGGGCGGTCAAGAGGGTGCAATACGGTGCTCACGATGAGCTAGTGATCGTATAATCACCGAAAAACTATATATCTTGACCGTAAGAGCGTATTGTTACAAACGCGTTGACCGCCAAAGGTATTTTTCTCATTTCAAATTAAGCCATATTAATCGGAAAGGACGCAGTATGGACTACTACTAGTACTAGTACTGCTTTGATGTGTCCCGTCAACTCGCTGAACGAGGAGAAGCTTGCTTACTACGCCTCTCCCTCGCCCACGCGCGCGGTGGTTCGCAGGACGAGGAGAGGGTTTTGACTACAGCGCCCTCTCCCTCCCTCTCCCTCTTCCTCGCCCTCGCCCTCGCCCTCACGGTGGACGTGCAGCAGTTCAATCGGTGTCAGATTGCCAGAAGCATATTGTACTGTAGTATGATCATTGTTGGACCTTCCGAAGAGGCGAAGAGCCAAATGCAAGGCTCACACGAGTACGAACTGTTGAACCTCCCAAGAGGCAAAGAGCCAAGCGCAAGGTTTTATAGGAGTTGTCGTCCTAGTAGGAGTGTACTACAACTATAGCGAACGATGCTACTGTATGATGCCGCCACGTCACGTATATCCAAAGCTGTGCCACCTTTTTTTTCAAAGAGCGTGTTGGAGCTCATGCAACAACCACACAAGTTGCACGTACACATAACACATTTACTAGTAATAAATTCTAAAGGACAAATGCCAGTATGCCACACAAGTTCATCTCCAATTCATGTGATAAATTTGTCCACGACTAGTCTACATATATTCACAGCGCTACCGTTCACAATTCCCGTACTCCACTTACACGTTATAGATGGGCTACATGTCCTCCTCCAGGTTCCAGTCCCAGGTGTTCTTCATGGATGGCACGATCCATAGCGGTGGAAAATGGGAATCATTGTCGCAACTTTCTAGTCTGGTTCCACACGATGGAGACTCATCCAAGCTGAAGCGGCATAAATCAGGGATAGCGTGTCCCAGCATGTCGTTCATCTGGCGGTGCGCACTGAAGACACAACCATGCTTCATGAATGGCAAGCCTTCCGTGTCGTGCACGGAAGGTGGCATCCGCTTCACAATGGGGTAGTTGTCCCGGCGAAAAGCGAGTACTCTCTAAGAGTGTTCCTCGGCACCCACGTAGCATCACGGGGTCGAACTTCGGCGCCGTTCATCCGGTACACGCTGCATCCCAGATCTGGACACATGGTGACGTACATAGTCAAGATCCATGCATAATAATGTTGTGCTCAAATATGGCGGTCAAGAATACTGCGACAAATAGTACTACTCCGGTATAGAGGAAGTAAAATAACCGGCTTATTATATATAGCCACTCTTGGCTACATGGATGAGATAGTAAGACATCGAAAAACAAAAATGGTGGCAGCTAGTGGGTTCAAGTCTTCAAGGGCCTAGCTAGCTATACGCTGGCCCCTCCAAGGTAAAAAGTACTCCTACTAGTACTACTAAGTATACTACTAGTACAACAATGAAAGAGAAGGCGAGAGGGTTAAAAATGGAATACTGGGTAGATGGTGACGGTGCGATCATGGTAGATTGTGTGACCATGTTGCACATCGGTGGTACCATGGGTGACGCATCGCTAAGATAGTTGATCCCAATATGCCAAAGTCAGCTACGAGGTTCCAGGTTAGACCGAATCGCGGATGCAAATGCACATCCAGGATCGGCGATCTTATTTTGATCGGGGGATGACTGGTACCTACAAAATAATGGAGTGCCGTTAGGGATGCAAATGATGGTTTGTGCATTCCATTTGTAATCTCCCGCATCAGTAGGATGGCAACCAGATGAAACAAGTCCCCTGGCTTGTCACCGCGAAGATGCGGCCTAGATGGCGCACGGCGTCTTCGAACGTGTAGGGGTACAAATCTGCCGCCGCCAACGTGCGCCAGCCTCTGCCGTTATTGACTCTTGCATTGATGGCAATCCTTATGTCGAACACCGCGATGAGATAGTAATCGTTGTAGCCGCGTCGCTTTGTCAGCGGGTCCGCAATTGCTATCTTCTTCAATCTCATGTAGGCATCATCATACGTATTCAAGCCCAGCCAGTCGGACAAAATCCGACTACCTCTCAACGTCGGCAACTCTAGCGGAGTCAACGTGCAACCATGGCCAGGGAGCGGTGGACTGTTCGAAGGATTGTCCCACAGAAGAACCTTCTCCTCGAGGACGCATGGAAGACCAACAAGCATGGCCTTTTCCCAAGCCTGTTTAAGAAGCGTCTTGAAAAAGTTGGTGCAGGAAGCACCAAGTCTTGCGGCGGTGAGGACGTCAAAGCGGCGTGCGATTTCTCCCAGAGGTTCGTTGATGAAGTCCTGGATTAGGGGGTGTCTGGATGGCCGGACTATGACCTTTGGCCGGACTCCTAGACTACGAAGATACAAGATTGAAGACTTCATCCTGTGTCCGGATGGGACTTTCCTTGGCGTGGAAGGCAAGCTTGGCGATACGGATATGTAGATCTCCTCCCATTGTAACCGACTCTGTGTAACCCTAGCCCTCTCCGGTGTCTATATAAATTGGAGGGTTTTAGTCCGTAGGACGAACAACAATCATACCATAGGCTAGCTTCTAGGGTTTAGCCTCTCTGATCTCGTGGTAGATCTACTCTTGTACTACCCATATCATCAATATTAATCAAGCGCGTAGGGTTTTACCTCCATCGAGAGGGCCCGAACTTGGGTAAAACATCGTGTCCCTTGTCTCATGTTACCATCCGCCTAGACGCACAGTTCGGGACCCCTACCCGAGATCCGCGGTTTTGACACCGACATTGGTGCTTTCATTGAGAGTTCCTCGTATGCGTCACCTTTAGGCCCGATGGCTCCTCCGATCATCAACAACGATGCGGTCCAGGGTGAGACTTTTCTCCCCGGACAGATCTTCGTATTCGGCGGCTTTGCACTGCGGGCCAATTCACTGGGCCATCTGGAGCAGATCAAAAGCTACGCCCCTGGCCATTAGGTCAGGTTTGTAAGTTTGAACTACACGGCCGACATCCGCGGAGACTTGATCTTCGACGGGTTCGAGCCATACCGAAGCGCCGCCGCCTTATTTACGATGGGCATGATCTAGCTCGCTTAACGGACAAAGGCTCAGAGGTTACCTCAGTGTCCGCTCCGACCCTTAGCTCGGAGCCGACTGCGCCAATCGAGGACGGGTGGCTGGACACCACCTCGGGGGCTGCAATCTCTACGGCGATCGAGCCTAATACCAGCCCCATCCTTTGTGAAGCCCGTGACTCCAAGGTGCCGGACTCCTTTCCGGACTCCGAGCTTTTCGCACCCCTGCCGATCGAACCCGATTGGGCGCCAATCATGGAGTTCACCGCCGCGGACATCTTTCAACGCTCGCCCTTTGGCGACGTCCTGAATTCACTAAAGTCTCTCTCCTTATCAGGAGAGCCCTGGCCAGACTACGGTCAGCAAGGTTGGGATGCGGACGACGAAGAAATTCGAAGCCCACCCACCACCCACTACGTAGCCACTGTCGATGATTTAACCGACATGCTCGACTTCGGCTCCGAAGACATCGACGGTATGGACGACGATGCAGGAGACGACCAAGAACCAGCGCCTATAGGGCACTGGAAAACCACCTCGTCATATGACATATACATGGTGGACACCCCA
The DNA here is from genome assembly GCA_021605145.1 of Aegilops bicornis. NCBI lineage: Eukaryota > Viridiplantae > Streptophyta > Magnoliopsida > Poales > Poaceae > Aegilops > Aegilops bicornis. The sequence continues at coordinate 590,708,203 of CM038675.1, forward strand.
AAAGAAGGGAATTGCGATGGAACAACGGAGGATGACCCCTCCAAGAAGCAGCCTAAGCGCCGGCGTCAGCGGTGCCGCTCTAAATCCCGCCAAAGCAAAAACGGCGATTCCGGCACCGGAGACAATAACACCACGGGCGGTTAAAAGACAACCCTCCAGCAGGATTCAGCGCAGGAGGATGGAGAAGCCAGCCCTCATAAGAGAGCGGCAGACAGAGAGGTCGAGGACGATAACTACATGCCTCCCTCCAAAGACGAGGCAAGCCTCGACGACGACGAATTTGTCGTGCCTGAGGATCCCGTCGAACAAGAGCGTTTCCAACGCAGGCTTATGGCCACGGCAAGTAGCCTAAAGAAAAAACAGCAGCAGCTTAGAGCTGACCAAGATTTGCTAGCCGACAGATGGACTGAAGTCCTTGCGGCCGAAGAGTACAAACTCGAACGCCCCTTCAAGAGCTACCCAAAGCGCGGGCCGCTGCCCAGATTAGAGGAGGAAGCAACTAAACCTACATCACCAGCGTATGACGCGGCCGACCGGCCACCCGTGGTCATGACGGAAGAGGCCTCTCGGCCATCAATTCAAGCCGCACCCCAGCGCCGCTCAAAAAGTACCAAGGCACGGGGAAACACGCCAGACCTGCGAGACATATTGGAGAACAAGGCAAGGCAAACAAGATCGATCTACGGATCGCGCGGGCGCCCCACGACATGTGACGATAACCGTCACGCCGGATATGGCAAATACGGCCAGGCCGAACACATCAGACAAAGCTCATCGGGGCTACGTCGTGATATAGCCCAGTATAGAGGCGCCGCACACCCACTATGCTTCACAGATGAAATAATGGATCATCAAATCCCCGAGGGGTTTAAACCCGTAAACATCGAATCATACGATAGCACAACAGATCCTGCGGTATGGATCGAGGATTATCTCCTTCATATCTACATGGCCCGCGGTGATGATCTACACGCTATAAAATACCTCCCACTCAAGCTTAAAGGACCAGCTCGGCATTGGCTTAACAGCTTGCCAGCAGAGTCAATCGATTGCTGAGAGGACCTGGAAGCCGCATTCCTTGACAATTTCTAGGGCACCTATGTGCGACCACCAGACGCCGATGACCTAAGCCACATAATTCAGCAGTCAGAGGAATCGGCCAGACAATTCTGGACACGGTTCCTAACCAAGAAAAATCAAATAGTCGATCGTCCGGATGCAGAGGCCCTTGCAGCCTTCAAACATAACATCTGTGATTTAATGGCTTGCCCGGCACCTAGGACAGAAAAGCCGAAATCCATGGCAGCCCTCACGACACTCATGACCCGCTTTGCGCGGGAGAAGACAGTTATTAGCTAGTAGTAATAACATGACCAAGAGCCCTGGTAATTCAGATACCAAGGACAACAATGGCAGGTCGCGTCGCATCAAGAACAAGCGCCGCATTAACGGCGACAATACTGAGGATACGGCAGATAATGCCGGATTCAGAGGCTCTAAACCCGGTCGGCGGAAAAAGCCGTTCAAAAGAAATACTCTGGGCCCGTCCAGTTTGGACCGGATACTCGATCGCTCGTGCCAGATACACGGCACCCCCGAACAACCAGCCAATCACACCAACAGGGACTGTTGGGTGTTCAAGCAGGCAGGCAAGTTAAGTGCCGAAAACAGAGATAAGGGGCTGCATAGCGATGACGAGGAGGAGCCCCGGCCGCCGAACAACAGAGGACAGAAGGGTTTTCCCCCACATGTGCGGACGGTAAACATGACATACGCAACCCACATCCCCAAAAGGGAGCGGAAGCGTGCACTCAGGGACGTATATGCGTTGGAGCCAGTCGCCCCAAAGTTCAACCCATGGTCCTCCTGCCTGATCACTTTTGATCGAAGGGACCACCCCACTAGCATCCGTCACGGCGGATTCGCCGCATTGGTTCTAGACCCAATCATTGACTGATTTCACCTCACTAGAGTCCTCATGGACGGCGGCGGCAACTGAACTCGCTTTATCGGGATACTCGAAAAATGGGCATAGATCCTCAAGAATTAAACCCACAAAGACGACCTTTAAAGGCGTCATACCAGTGTATGAGCGGTATGCAGGCTCGATTACACTCGAAGTGGTCTTCGGATCCCCGGATAATTTCCGAAGCGAGGAGTTAATCTTTGACATAGTCCCGTTCCGCAGTGGCTATCACGCCCTGTTCGGGCAAACCGCATTTGCAAAGTTCAATGCGGTGCCGCACTATGCATACCTCAAGCTCAAGATGCCAGGCCCTCGAGGAGTCATTACGGTCAATGGAAACACTGAACGCTCTCTCCGAACAGAGGAGCACACGGCGGCCCTCGCGGCGGAAGTACAAAGTAGCCTCTCAAGGCAATTCTCGATCCGGCCGTTAAACATCCGGACACCGTCAAGCGCTACCGAGTAACCTACAACAAGACCGTCTGCACGTTCCGGAAAGCAAGCATAGCGGCCCCAACCCCGACCCTCACGAGATTGCGTAAACCGTACCACACGTACATAATTACTCTCTGGAAATACCATGGGCATAAGGGAGGGCACAACCACTCAAGACGCCTGAATGCGGCTCAACCGCACTAGGGGCTCCCGATTTTGTCATTTCTCTTTTCTTACTTTCAGGACTCCACTCTCAGGAAGGCCTGTCCGGCAGTACAATCGCCGAACACACGATGCAACAGCCAGGGAGATAGCAAGCCACGTCGAATGTCCAGGTGGTCTCTATAACGAGCTAAAATACCTGTCTTACCTAAAATCTCGCAGCTTGCCCCTGGAGGGGGACATGTCAAATAATCCCATCTCTTGCTTATTGCACTATTTGTATCGTTCTGCTTTCATAGCAGCCCTTTAATAAACAATACATAGCTCTTGTCTATTATTGCATTCATGTTTTATGTAAATATGTTCGATTATGACATTATGCAACCGCATACACTTTGGTACGGCCAATACACCGTGGGCTTAAGTACCCCGAATATGGTGTGAGAAGACCGAACACTCTCACGAAAAGCGGCACCGAACTTATAGCATTATATGCATCGGCTCCAAATCATGTCTTTGGTCGATAGTTGGGTTTGTCCGGCTCCCATGTTTTGGTACCTTACGCCCGCTATATCGGCTAAGGTAGTATTTGGGAGAACTATCTGCGATTGTGCCCCAGCTTGATTTGGGTTAAGCACCTCAAGAGAGAAAGCTAAAACTGACCGTCATGATAGGGCGAGAGCCGGTCGCTGTTCGAGAGGTTTTTCGAGTCCCTAAAGACTTATGCCGCTTAGAGCGAGGAGCTGGCTTTGTCCGGACTAGGCGTGGACAGCGCCCCGAACTCGATCTTCCGAATACTAGGGGCTTCGCCGAAATTTAAAATTATAGAATTCTATGGCTAAGTGAGAGTGATAAAGCATTATAGTCCGATTGTCTTGTTCGTTGTGCTGAGCGCCTCCCTCGAAGGACCCAAGAATGGAAACAAGAGCGCTCAGGTTTATCCCGAACACCCCAGCACTCGTGGCATGGGGATAGAAGCCGACGACTTGCATCTCTCAAATTTAATAAACGGCCGCACAAAGGTAATTTTAACATATAAGAAGCCGGGACAACCCGCCCTCCCGAAGCTCCCTCGATTTCGCTGCGTTTTGGCCGTTCGATTGGCCTTGGTCGGGTCAACACGGCTGCACTCATCGTTTGATTTTTACAGTCTGTTTTGACACAAAGTTGATTCGTGGCTACCGATGGGCTCGACGAGATCTTCCATTGGCCGGGTTTGATTTTCTCGGGTGAGGCCACTCCTGGTGCTTCGCGTGGCTCGTCGCGCGCTGACCGCGGCGTCCGTCGTGGGGGTGCAAAGGAGTTGGCTGGCGCATGCGCATCTGGTTTGTGCGCCCTCGTCCTGATGACAGGTGGGCCGATGCTGCTGTCGGTCCCACTCGTCGGCTGTGTTGGATGTGCGCCTCACGAGATGGGTGGGTGGTTTGCATGCGGTCGTGGGTTGCGGGGAGTCAACAACTCTCTGCGATTTGATATGCGAGTACGAGTAGGAAAGACAGATGGACCGGCCGTATATACCCGCACAACGCATACACACTCACCTCGCGTACTGTGACAGGTGGGTCGCGTTGGCTGCTGGTCCCACAGATCGGTGGATGGGCTTGTTTTTTTTATGTGTGTGGTGTTGCGTCTCATCTGCATTTGGAGAGAGAGAGAGGCTGGGCTCGACCGCTCGATGCATGTGCACGTGGGGCCCTGGCTGACCGATGCATCGTGCGGGCGTCGTGGGTGCCTCACCTCCCGGTTTTTTTGGACTGGCAAAATATCTCGCGAGCCATGGGAGCCTCCAGTTTTCCTTTCCTTCTCTCCAATCTCCCTTACCTACTACCGCCGCCGCCGCCGTCTCCTCTCGGTTTCTGATGTTGCCGCTCCGACGAAAATCACCACGCCGCTGGTGCTTAGATTCCGGGGATCGCATGGTCTTCGTTGACGGGAGGAGGGGCACAGCACCCGCGCCAGGCGGCATGCCTCGCCGTGCCGCATGGTGGCCGAGGTGCGGCCACCCCATGCTCTGCCGGCACCATCTCATCGTCTTCATTGACAGGAGGCATCTCTGTCGCCCTCATCCATCACCATCGCTCCCTTCCCTACGAGAGGGACAGATCCAACATCACTTCCAGGTGCTTGCGGCCGCCGCCCAGCACGCGTTTGCTTGCCGATCTTGAACTCTAGCCTCGGTGGATCGTCCATGAGGTATCTAGATCTCTTATCATTCTACTTCTCTTGTTTATCACATGTACCCAGGCCCAAGCTAATGCACCCTCGCTTGTCAGATGCCACTCCATTCCCTCCCCATCAATTGTCCTTGCCCATGTTTCTGATCCGGCGCCGACGCGCACTATGGCTATGGATCGGGCGCGCAGGTCGCCGTGCCGGGGAAGCCGGGACAGTGCCACAGCGGCAGGTCTTCAAGCTGGGGTGGAGGGGCATGAGAGTCCGGAGGCCTGCCCAACTCGAGGGCGCCTCGTCCTCCTCACCACGTCGTTGCCTTGGCCAGCTGAGCATCAACCGACGGCGTTTAAATGCGACCTCCTCCCTTTCTTCTTCTCAGGCAACGAGGCATGAGGAGACGCTCAGCCCGCCTGGGGCGCAAGGAGCAATAGGGGCAGACGCGGGCGCCTTAAACGGCGGCTGCTCTTCTCTGGCTTGGACCAGAACCCCGACGGTATGAATTTCAGATTTAGGTCTTCAGAGAGAGTATGAGATGTCTGAGGCAAGAATTTTATCCATGCATTTTTTTCCTATTGCAATTTTTAGTTGATTTTGGAATAGAAGGTTTGGAAATATTCCTCGCAAAATTCAAAAAAGTAAAATTTTCTTTGCAGATTTAGGCCTGTAATTTACGTGTTTGTTACTCTTCAACATTCAGATCATTTTTCTATATATAAGACCTTGCACAAATTTATTCAGAAGGTTTGTGAATAAGTTTTTTATCCAGAGGACCATGGAATATATTCAGAAAGCACCAGTTTTGTATTATGTGTGTGCTTTCAGTTAATCCTTCAAAATTTCTTGATACATCGGGTTTATAAAGGGCTATCTCACAAGCACTTGACAGCAAGATAATTACTCCATGACATTACCTCAACTGCATGTAATGGCTGATAAACAAGCTATTCTCCAAAATAAGATTGTTGCTTGTGCTGCTTACCACCTTCTCATTTCAGGCCCTCTGGCTATAGTCATGGAAAAGATGGTGTTCGGAGCTATATCTTGGAAAATATTTCTTGGCATTCCATTAAATTTCTGAGGTAACAATTTGCCATCGCCTCTACAGCATAGTGTGTTCCATAAATACCCTGCGTATGGTATTATAATTGTACTCTTTTCCTTTAGATAAGGTATATATATTTTGATGTTTCAGCGTTCTTCATATGCAGTTAGTGTATAGCTGCTGCTAATTTTGCCTTCTGTACTTCTTTAGAAAATGCTGCTGAAGGTAAGAGTCGGATAATGCTAGATATAACTGATGCTAATATGCTGCGGAAGGTAGAAATATGATGGCATGCACATAATGTCAGGATGATTAAGAGGCTGGTTAAGGCCAGAAATAAATCGACTGGGTAACTAAATTAAGAAGTACTCCCTCCGTCTCACTTATTTTGGGGCCGAGGGAGTACTATCAACCTATCCTCCTTTAGGCTATCCTATTTCTCCTGTTGGAAATTATCATCTCCTATTTATTCTGTGAACTTCCGCACAAATGACACTCAGTTTTCAAGTTGTTCTTTCCATTTTCTTTAAGGAGCTCCTTCAATTAGTATGCCTGAATATTACCAATCTGTAAATTTGGCACTTTGTTCGTATATGTTTGACATGCCTTAAAGTTCTTGCTGGAAGGTTAGAAAGGGAGGAGCTGGACATGGATGGCGAGAAGGTGGCCAGACCCGAGTTCGCATACCCCTATTGCTACGAGGACCATGAGGTCGCCTCCTTGTCTTGGCAAGACGTAGAAGAGGAGCACCCATTGGCCTGGAAATATAATTTGCACAATGTTCTGGCCCGGCAAATGATTTTATATGTGCAAAAGAGTAGTAGGGTTTTTGGCATCTTGGGGTAGAAAATGTTGATCGTTAAACTTGGAGATAGAAAAAAGAGCTTTTCACATTTGTTGCTATTGAATCCTGACTAGCAATATATCACCCTCGGGCCTCACTAGCAATTATGGTTACTTGCCTTTTTCTGTTTTTCAACCCATCTCTCTAAGAATTATAGTTTAAGTTTTGTGGGGCAGGTAAAAGAACCCAATACAATGCTCTTTGTGTTGAGTTTTTTTTTATATTCTGAGGCACGATTGTTGTGTGCCCTTCATACTGAAGATGATTCTGGTGTTATTGCTTTGAGAAAAGAAAGAGTCGGTTCGATGTTCGCTTCATATCATCACATCAAATGGAATAATCGAATGGTCTTATATATCATCATATCTGCACACATAATCTCTTCTATGATTAGTTTACCTCTTTAGTCTACTGTTGTTAGATGATGAACTTATGTTATTTTATGCCAAGTAGTTAAATTTGCGTGCACCTTCTCATGGATCATTCTTAGTTTTTGCAACTGTGGCCCATAGGGCCATGCTAATTAGTGCTGGCCATGATCATGCTGCAAGGTAATTTTGTTCCGGTCCCAGCTGTCCTCCTATCCTCCATGCTTGATTGCTACAGGTTCTTCTTGTGTGTGTGCTTGCTGACTTAGTGTTGTGTGTGTCCGGGCACCCATTGTATTTTTTTTACTGGCTTGCCGTTGCGTGCATGATTGTTGTGGCTGGCTTGGTGGTAGCATCATGCATACTTGGTCGTAGCGCTCGCTTGCTAGCTACAAGTTCTTGTTGTGTGTTTGGTTACTACTGGCTTAGTTATGTGTATGTGTCTGGGCACCTGCTGTGTTTCTTTGCTGGCTTGCTGCTCGTGCATGATTGTTGTGACTGGGCTCTGGTTGTTCGGTGTTGGGCTGTTGATGGCATGCGACCTGCTTCAAAAAAAGGAAAGAAAGCAAGCATTTGTTTATAGAACAAATATATTGAAAAAAATTCCATGGAAAGTGTGCATATTTAGCAAGGAAAAGGAGTCTAGAGAGCCTTAGATTCTTGTTATGTGTTAATTTGCAAAATTTCTGCAGCTATATATTTGCTCAATCCAAAAGACATATTTTACTCAACCTTCAGTATAATGTATTTCTAATTGTTCATACCTCCTAAAATTTTTGTTATGATTTTGCAAGATTTCAAAATTATTGTATTTCAAAATTGTTATACTGATTCCTCGATGCTTCTCTCTTTGCTTTTTTTCTTTCCTACAAGAAGATGTTGAGTCATGTAATATGTTCAAAGAGCCATGTTTTTGAACATACACGATGTGTACATCTCTTTGTAGACAACAAGCCATGTTTTTTTAATTATTAAAGGGCATTAAATTTGTTACCTTATATGTTTGCCAACAACAAACCAACTAAACCATGATTCTCTTTTCAATGTGAACATGGATTCAGCGGGTCTCTGCCATTTGGCGCAACGGGTCCATGAGGAAAAGGCGGTCTATTGCTAGCTTATTTGAAAAGCGCCAACAGTGTGTGCCACATGTAAACAGTCCATGTTGAAAGAATAGAAGCAGAAGTGTGGAGATAATGTAATTGGTCAGTCAGGAAATTCAGTCTCAATGAGCTCAACTAATGACATGTGTGGGTTGAGCCTGAGGTCATTTCCAAAGTAACGGAAGTATTTTACTTTCCTTTTCATGTCAGTGGTCGATGGTACTTACATGTTGTATCAGGTTATCAAAGGACTGCAATCATATACATTTTATAAACAAATAGAACACTTTTATGAAGCATGTAGTAGACAAATAGTGCTACTGATAAATGGATTTTTATCTCAGAGCACAAATGGTGTTTAGTGGGTCTCTGTCATTTTGCGCAATGGGAGATTACTCAAAAATACACATATGTTCAACATAGCATGATCTTCAATGAGATTCTATACTACCAAATTAAAATCTATAGGTACATCTCATTGTATACAACAAACCTCCATTATTTCTTTATTAAAGAGGATTGATTTTATTCGCAAAAAGAAGGGTTAAATTTGTTACTGTATGTGCTTGTTCACAACTAAAATAACTAAAGTAAGGTTTTTTTTTCAATATGAACATGAATTCAATGGTTCTTTGCGTCATTTGGCGCAACAGAAATAACTACAAGGATTTATTTGCATACGTATACATCCATAAATGTTTTAGGAGAGAATTACAACACATGATCTACGATGCCTAAAAAAAGATACAAGAAAAGTAAAAATTGCCACAAAGAGGAGAAATGCAAGATCCGGATAAATGAGAACTAAATCCATGCATGCAGAGAAATCTGAAATCGAAGGAAAGGAGAAATTTCACCAGTTGAGTATGCCTCTCTGGGAATGCTTATATTGCCCAACTGAGGAACTGAGGAGGAAAAGGGGATAAACAAGCTCGATGGATTTAGTCCTTGTCACTTCATATTCTATTACACATAGCTTTGTTCGTGGACTGGGCTAGATAGCATATGGGCATTTCAAATACCTATGCCTCCATAACAACACAAAGAGGGGTTTTTTCATGCACATGAAAAATAAAAGTTTGGTACAAACACCGCTAAAAAAATACATCCTTAACTGGCTATACATTGTATACAAATATGTTTTTTTAATCAGATTTCTCATCGTGATAATCATATTTTCAACTAATAAAAAGCTTCCTTAGTTGGTCTATAGATGTCATACACTTTTTTTTTTCAAACTCGGATTACACAACATGTTAAACATGTTTTCAATATAGCATGGTTTAACACATGTAAACATGTTTAAAAAATAGCATGATTTAGTTGAAGATTCTTGCAGCATGAAACTATTTTCATCGACAACATGTCTTCAGCAGGTCTCTGCGCCATTTGGCGCAACGGGTCAACTAGTATTTTAAATTAAAAAAGCGTTGCTTAGCGCATATGAACAAGTTTTCAGCGCACAGGATAAACACAAGCGAGTTTACTCAAAAATTAAATCCTTGGAACATTCGTTCGCCATAAGGCGGGCACCCTTCAGGACGCCCTCATAATACATCTCGGGCCTACGGTGCTCCTTCCCCTCCGGTGGCCCATCTGTCACCAGCTTCTCAGCATCCAGCTTGCCCCAGTGCACTTTAGCACGGGCAAGGGCCCTACGGGCGCCTTCGATGCATACGGAGCGCTTGATGACTTCAAGCCGTGGGAGGCATCCACCGGCCGCCTCACCAGCCCAAAGTAGCTCCTGTGCATGGCCTCCCGAGCCACGTACCGGCCTATAAGGCCCTTCATGGCCTGCTCGGCAGCCTTATGGAGCTCGACCGCTTCACCGGTGGTCGTCAGGGCACCGGTGTCCGGCCTCGGCATACGGACGAGAACACCTTCTCCGTCGAGCTCCCTTCCTCGGCCCGGTAGAATGCGGCGGCGTCGGATACACTGCGGGGCAGATCTGCGAATGCTCCTGGAGAGCTCCGGACTCGGATAAGTAACAGGTAATTTACTTTCACGTGCTTGCTTTGCATAAAGAATGCCTTACCCGGCGCTATCTTTTTAATCGCCTCTATTTCCTGGAGGGTTTTTTGGGCTTCGGCCTTGGCAGATTTGGCGCTTTCAAGTGCCAAGGCAAGCTCGGACTCTCGAGTCTTTGAGTCAAGCTCTAAACTCTCGTGTTTTTTCACAAGAGCATTGAGCTCTTGCCGCACCTCCGCCACCCGCGCCTCTTGTTTCTCTCGCTCGGTGCGCTCCACGGCTGCATTGTCTTCGGCCTTGGACAGCGCTTCCTTCAGGGTGGCCACCTCGGTTGTGGCCCCTGTAAACACTCACGTTGGTCCTGTCACTATTTGCAACCAGGTATTTTTATATATACTTACATAAGGTACTACCTACCTTCCTTGTCCTCGAGCTGCTTCTTGGCAAGGCCGAGCTCGTTCTCGGACCGTTCGAGGCTCTGCTTCAATGCATCGACCTCCGCAGTCAGTGCGGTAGAGGTCGGCAGCGCAGCCTGCATTCCCATATTGACATATTTATGTTAGACTCCTGCGTATAGTTTTTTAGATCCTCAATCCGGCTTTTCTTTCCGAACACCAAACTGAGCATCGGGGGCTACTGTCTATGCGGTAACATTTTTACATGTTTTAAATACATACCTCAAAGCCTGTTAGAAGGCTGGCACGGGCTTCTGTCAGCCCGCTCTTAGCAGACTGAACCTTCTGGATCACCGCACTCATAATAGTGCGGTGCTCCTCGTTGATGGAGGCGCCGTTAAGCACCTCCAGCAAATTGTCCGGCGCCTCCGGTTGGACGGAGGCCACCGGCGTCGTAGGCTTGCCCTTCTTACGAAGGGGCCGCCTGCCGGACTCCGGAACCACTAAAGGTTCCGGTGCGGTGTCCGGCCCAGGGCCGGACTTAGATCCCTCTGGGGTTTTATCCCCTTTGCGCCTGGAGTCCGGAAGGTCGCCTTGCGGCGCCTCCGGGGCTACCTCCTCCTGGTCTGGCCCCTTTTGGGACTCCACCTCGGCATCGTCCGTGGGGCGAGGGGAGGTAGCAGTCGGGAGTGAAAGACTATTCACATCCGACGAATCCAGGGATCCGCCGACGGGCCGAGCCGGGCTTGGGCGGATCGCATAATTATATTCGGCGTCAGAAGGTACTGTGCGATAAAGGAACGCCATGAGTTATTCTGGTATCCGGATACTTACGATGTTGCCAGGGGCTTGGCCCTGGATGGCCACTCCTCTCCGCCGTCTTCGGCATCGATGGCGTAGTCCGGAAGAAGGGTCTTCCCCTTCTTGGACCCTCCGGCCTCCCCAGTTGGGGCGGCCTTCCTTTTCTTTCCTCCCCCCGTTGGAGGGGAAGAGGCTTATTTTTCCTCCTCCTCGTCTTCGGAGGAGGAGTGCGCTTCGGGGTCGTCGGGCGATGAGTCCGACACCACCAGGCGTCGGGGACTCTTTCGAGTTCCCGTGGTTTCTTCTCCGGCACCACGTGAGGTCTTGGGACCAAAGAACTTTGTCAAGCGTGCATCAGCTAGGCCTTCGGGCAAAGGAGCCGGACAGTCAATCCGTCCGGACATCTTCTTCCAATCCTGTCAAAGGAGCGGGAGCTTAGATCCCGCATAGAGTCAAACTATGGAAAACAAGTATCCTGTAAAGGGTAAAACAAGCTTACTGCGCTGGCTTGGCGCTTCGCGCAGAATCCGTGATCCTCGGTAATGGGAGGGGGAACCTCGGAGCTCTTGAATAGCACCTTCCAGGCGTCTTCGTGCGTTGTGTCGAAGAGACTGGACAAAGTTTGGTGCCGGGCCGGGTCGAACTCCCACAAGTTGAAAGCCCGTCACTGACACGGGAGGATCCGGCGGAAGAGCATGACCTGGACTACGTTGACGAGTTTAACCTTCTTGTCCACCAGGTTTTGGACGCAGGTTTTGTACTACTTCTCTCAACTAGTAGTGCGATGTACTGTACTTCTAGTCTAGTTCTAGTCTAGTATAGTGCACCAGTTTTGAACTCTTGAATCTCAGGGCCAAGGAGCTACAGTTGGAAGTGGAGGGTACTACTGTTCTCTAGAACCATCACTGTACTATCAATGCAGGGGAAGTACACCTGCGTAGTGGCCTAGTGGGTACTCTCGGTGCTCTATTCAGCCGCTCCTCTCACGTAGCTGGCCTACTCAGCCGCTCCTCTCAAGCACACACTAGCAGCCTGTTTATTAGCGATGGTTACTGCGAGGGCAGAACATTTGAGTTATTTGATACAGCGAGACTAGGCTTTTCACTTCCATTTGTGGAGGTGTAACGGATCTCATCGAACTTTGTTAGTAGTTCCTTCTTTATGAATGAGATGAAGCAAAGCTTTTGCCTCCGTTTCAAAAAAAACACGTCCAGAGGAATTTCTTTTATAGTAGAGCCCGATAATGGAGTGAAGTCCATGCGTGCAATGCCACAAGCTATAGAGTAGTAGTAGAGCACTTTACTACAGAGCCATATTGCACAGTTCCCAATGCCCCGCCAGGCTTTTCCGGCTCCTCGGGCTTAATTGTGAGGTGCTAGTTTAAATATGCAACTAGCTAGTGAGGAAGCTGCAAGCGAGGTGCGGCTAGGCGAGCACGCGAGCCACGGCATGCTGGGAAGGAAAACCGTTCACGTGGCTAGGCTGTCCAGTGCACCCAGATTGTGGGGCCGCACGTCCGTTTGACTTCAAAACTCAAACTACCCGTGTAAAATATTGGCTCGCAGCGAAGTGTAGTAGTACTATTTTAAAAAAAGGCCGACGTATGCTCGCCGAGATCGAACCCACAAAACGAGTTATACACTCCCGCGACCACTAGTAGTACTCGTTGGAGTACAACGCAACCTAGAATCGCATTTTGTCGCTAGTAGTACGTGCGTTGTTCCTTACAAGAAACCCCTAATAATGCAAGAAACCACTAAAATGCCAAGAAACTACTACCACTTCCATACGTGGCAGACTTAAAATAAGACTACTTTATCAACCATTGTACATGCTCTTACCAATAAAAATCCTTGAGTGACCTCCTACCTCCGGCCCGTCCACCTAGTCATCCTCGGCCATGGGACGCAGCTACCGCCGCCGGGGGTGCGGAGCCCATGTTGCGGCAGCCCGGATGCCAGCTCCGTCCGGCGCATGACGCTAGCTAGCCAAGATAGCTCCGTCCACCGCTTATGCCGCAGCGTTTGCTAGCTAGATTAGCACGGCAGCGTGGTGGCTTGCTTTCAGCATCAAGGCCAACCATCGGCTCGGCGAAAACCCGGTATGGCGGCTGTCGCTCGTGAGTCACGCTCGGGCTAGCTCGCCAACCCGTGCGGAGGCTGGTAGCTGGCGTCCGGCCCGTCCGTGGGCGGCCAACTCGCTCATCACGGGCGCCACCGGCGAACACGCGTTAGTACTGTTTGAAGTAATGTTCAGGAAAAATAATGATTTGAGGGGGGATAACAGGATAGAAGGTCAGATGTGGGTCCCTCGTGTCAACGGTCCAACAAAATGTGTTGGTTTAAGCTGCCTCGTCAGCACGGACGTGTGGGCCAACCCTGTCATAAATGGGTTTAAACGAACCTAATCGGTAGGAGTACTAGGTAGTAGTTTTTGGCGTGGATTAAGAAATTTTGGGTATGTTTTTGCTATTTTTGTACAATAGATTCTTCCTAGGGCTGGTTGAAAGTGGTAGTTTTTTGTTAAATACTCTATATATTGTAAGTAGGAGTGAAAGTTAAGCTTTGGAAGCCAATAAGCAAGGCTAGTTACATAATGCATATGTGTACATGATTGAAAGTAAATATCAACCATGAGTGACTAATATCTTGATGGAAAACTCGAAACTATGGAATACTAGGAAAAATGCATGGTTGGAAATACTAGCAATGTTCATGTCCGTTGCAACGAATCATAATTAGAATAATACATATTCACAAACTTGGTACAAAACACTCTAATTTTGATATACATATGTCACTAGAGATATATTATGTTCCAATTAGAATATATTCCTTGGGCTGTTTTGGTGAGGTCAGGGAGGGATGTGGTTGGTTTTAAGATACTAATTATGGGTTTTTTCTGCAAATTGGTAGACAAGTGGGATGTTGGTGAGAAAAGGCAACAACTTACCTCACAATCGTTAGATGTAGATCTAATGGTCGAAATGACGGATGGTAGACACACCAAAGATCACCAACTTAGTCTTGTGTAGGACTACTAGCAAGATCCGTGCATTGCCGGAACATCAAGATGCATTTTTATAAAACACTTGTTGTGATTGACCCTTGGGAGTAATCCCATGTGTAAAAACTAATGATATCTTGAGAAATATGAGATAAGGTGAAGAGGAGTGGGGTGTGGTGGTGGTTGGTGGTGGATGGCGGAGGCATGGGGATTGACGACACCGTGCAGCCACTGTGCCGCTTTGTTCCAGAGGCTTCCTTTCTTAATTGCTCAACAATGAGGTTTGTTGGAGATAAGGATGAACGAGGGAAGGCCTTGTCTGTAAATGTGGAGAGGGGTGCGGGTATATTTTGGTTTAATTTCCATCCGTTAGATATAGATCGGACGGTCTATATAGCAAGATGGCACACGTACCATCATCACCAACTCGGTTTTTTATCAGAGAAGAAATATAAGTATGGAGATACAAACGTATTATTGATACTTGCTTCCGTAAACTAGCATCTACATTCTATTCAACGCCTCGGCATGTGGGGCCTTAGCACAATGACTTCTCATTGTGTAAAACAAAGATTTTCCGTCACGATAAGGAGGGGGTGACAATGGCCGCTTTTGGCTTGCTCTAGTCCTAGTAGTCATACTAGGTGGTCTAAGCACGTGTAGATTTATTCTTTTCACGTCTCGTGTTCACCGTACTGCCATGACTGTTGATGAATAGACGGTAAGTTATTCACGGGGAAACCCTTGTTGAGCGTGTTTGCGAGAGAGAGAGACAGCGTGCGTGTGTGATATGTTAGAGACTGAGGCAATGATAACAGATTCTTTGTGTCTATGTGTGTGGAGGATAGAGAGAGACATGTACATGGGGCTTTGTGTTGTGTAACGTGGAGACACATATACATAATTAGGGAGTGAGTGTGTGAGATACACATGCGGACATGGGGAGAGATGAGGATCCAGATAAATGGGTGTTTGTGCATGTCTGTGTGTGTTTGTGCACGCGTTTGTGTGTGAGAGGAAGAGAGTGTATGTGGAGTAGAGAGACCACAGATGATGTAAACCTAGTATAATGGAAGGGGGAATGGTGTGACATGTGTAGTAGCGGGATAGCACGGGTGCGGGCGGGGGGGGGGGGGAGCAGACTATTTGGAAGAGAAAACGAGTGGGTGTGTGGGGGGGGGGTGTGAGAGCGAGTGAAAGAGAGGGCTAGCGATGGAGAGAGAGAGAGAGAGAGAGAGAGAGGAAGAGAGAGGCGCGAGAGGGTCGTTTGTGTCCATAAATGGCGTATAGATAGGGAGACAATGTTGATGTTGTCCGAAATTGGCCTATGAACGGAGACGCAAGGGAAGCGAGTCATCGTGTGTGTGATAGGGACTTCATGAGAGATCTAGAATAGATGGTGTAGAGAACAATGTGCGAAATCGAGAACGATTATACATTGGGAGCTATGCAAAGAGTCACGACATATATGTATATAGGGAAGGAGCTGGGGCGGGTCCGCATGTGGGAGAGATAGAAAGAGGAGAGTGGTGCACAAGGAGACAAAGTGTGCTTGTTTGCAGTGGGGGTGGTGTGTGAGGTGAGTCTTGTGAGAACCACATAACTAGGGAGATAGGCGTTTGGGGCGGCGTTTGGTGTGTATGGGAAATATACACTCTACATAGTGCGTGTGCTTGGGTAAGAGAGATAGCGGGAGACCTAGAGAGTGAGGGAAGAGATGTGTGCATGCAGAGACAAAGTGATAGAGACCTATGTAGGGGTCCGGACTTTACAAGAGAGAGGGTGTTAATGTGCTCGTGTGTTGGTGTTTGGGGAGAGAACGACTTCTCTATGTGTGTGTGTGTGCGTGTGGTGGGGGGGCTGACTTCAGATAAAGAGTGAGGTGTCTATATTTGAAGGACTTTAGCGTAATTGAGATATTGTGCACTCATGATTGATCAATTTGTTTCACAGTTTGTACTATGAGATAACGATACTTTTGAACATGCGTGATATACCTTGATGTACCAGAATTACAAACCTAAGATTGGAATTTCGGAATTCGACTCCATCATTAGCTTTTGTAATTCATTTAAACGGAGGTACATTTTTTAAGCCGGGATTTCGTGATTTTAAATTCATATATCAAACCTAGAGATATACACATACGAGCATGTTCAAACTTTATAATCATCCACTTTATTCATACACATAGACATTTTTGCTTTTGTCATCATATTTAGGATAAACACATTTGCAATTTCATTTGAATTGGACCGTATGATGGTATTTGCTTGTAGTAGCTCAATGATCCATATTTGAATTGAATGGACAATCTATGTTTCAAGTTGGAGACATTGATTTTCAAAACTTGCACATTGTTTTTGCGTGCAAAACAAACAAATTGTCGGCCATGATATCATAGTCGGCCGTACTAGAGCAGAATACTTATAATTTTAGGTGCCAAAAGCTTTCAAACTTCCCGCTCACATCGAAATATCACGCGCACGAAAGTTTAGCCCTGCGATATTCCTGTTTTACCCCTCCACATGAGCGGAAAAGGGCTGCTTTGGTAACTCCATTGTTTTCACCTCTTTGCCCCCAACATTCTTCCCCAGAGCCCCTCCCCTTCCCCTCCCTGACCCCCCCCCCAACCACGGCAAGCCGCCGAATCTAGTCCTCCGCCGCAGCGGTGGACCTCACACCCCGCCGGATCTACCTTCCGCACCTTGGAACCGCCAACTGCCAACTCACCACTTCACCGGAGCCGCTTCAGCGACTGGCTTGTCCATCGCTCCAGATCTCCTTGACCACCATCATGGTCCACCGCATCGGATCTGCTTAGCCGGTGCCCTCGTCCACCACAGCGTAGGCCCTTCACTGACTCCCTCGTCCGCCCCTTCGCTGGCCCTTCATACAAGCCCTCATCCGCCGCAACAGATCCGCCTCACCGAAAGCATCGCATAACGCGCTTGAAGCCTTCGTCCCTTTGCGCGGACCCGCTCCACGGACGCCATATTCAACTCCACCGCCCCGCTTTACCGACGCGCGCAGCCTCATCGAGTTATTTTGATTTGTACTCCTTTGGTTTTCTCTTTATCGTGCAACTGTTCACTTACCACAGATGAGCTTTCTTGTATGTCGACAGCGCCAAGAATCAGAGTAGCACCGAGCCGCTTCAGGTGACCGCCCAAACTCAACCGCAACACAAGCACCATCGACGATCCTTAGCTATCAAGTATGACAACGATACCCATACGCCGAGAATCGGTACTATTATCCAACGGCCGGCGCCTACGTTCACTTTCCTAGCATAAGCACCGCACCTTTGAATTTCTTTAGGGCATCATTCAGTTTTTCATGAGACGCGTTATTACGCTTGCACCAGAGGGCTATACTTACGGCGATGAACATGTTACATGTGCTAAATTACATACCAGTGCCCATATAGTTAATATGCTTTAGTTTTATTCTGATGCCACCTATTGGTTCCATCAGACTGCTTAATGTTCTCTATGCTTAATTACACATCAGCAAACTAGCATGTGGTTCCGCTGCTTTTTGTGTGTTTACCCTACATTTTCTGATGCTAGCTATTACATCACTGCTCCGAGCCTCTGTTCATTACTTGTTTGTGTGTTCTTGATCTTCCCAAGTTGCATGACTAATTTGATGCATCTATTAATTATGGAGCTGCCAACCCCATCAAGCAAAATATTTGTTCTTTGGGTGGCACCTCGAACAAGCATAAAAATAGAGGGAAGCAGATATATTGTCATGTATGCACACACCCTTCTTTCATTAGTTTAGATGAACCATTGATGATCAATTCGGACCAGTGCATGCGATTAAAATTAATTTTACCTAAATAGATGGTGCAGAATAAACTACAACAACTAGATTTGCAACCACGGGATGCTGATGATATCTTCAAAGAACATTGCAACAGCAGCTAGGCTTCACAACAACATATGGTAAGCCAGTGTGTTTTAGTACATGTGAAATGTAATGCGAGTGGGCTGCTTTCTTGGCTTGTGCCCTCAACGTGTAATCCTACCGAATTACAAATAGTTCAATTGTCTGCTTTGTTGTATTGCTTGATTCGAATGCTTGTTTGTTGTTACACTATACCTGAGTTGGCCAATATGTCAGCAGTGCTTGTTGTACTATCATAAAGAAATGCATGCCTATTTCATTTGAGTCCTTAACTTTTCCTCTCAACTTCATCACAAGACTGTCTTCGTAGTTTATATGAGGCCACACTGTTAAGTGCTTTCTCAGATTATTTCAACTACTTAGATGCCTTGGCAACTTAAATATAGCGGTTGTACACTCCCTTTCAACTAGGGATGTCAACTGGGTCCCGTTTAATCCCGATTAAAGTCCACTAGTGGTATGATAGTTCAAAAGAGTTTCTGTTTTTTGAGGAAAATGAACTAGGGAGGTAGCAAAAACTAACCAGATGGGACTGGCGGATGTCGTTTATTTGCCACTTACATCCCTAGTTTCATCTTACCATTTTAATTTCTTTTAGGTGATCTTGCTTGAACCATTTAAATATAGTTTGCCTTGCTCGGCAATAATTCATCTGTCGTTTACCATGTAAGCTTACTGCCTAGATCATACGATAACTATCTCTTACTTATGTCTAGCGGAAACTTTTCAGGATGTTGTTCACACTAGGACACAATGTACAACCCCAGAATCTATTTGTGGAAGCAGTGCGCCATCCATGTTACCAGATGGTAGTAGTTCAGAGGCAACACCGCTGGAGAGTAGTCTGAGCACAGATATTATAGTGCTTGAGGCTCTACTAGAGGCAGAAAGAGATGGTGTGGCTGCCATGAATGAGGTGGAAATCTTGAGGCTGGAAATTACGGAATTAGTGGCACGCATTATGCAAGCAACCCAAGAATTGGAGGAAGTAAGAATGTTGCATTTGAAGACGGAGGAGGTCTCTTTGTTTACGCTATCTGAAGCCCAAGGTAATCCCCGTTCTTCTTTAGATACCAGTTGAAATTTTCATTAGATTCTTGTACTTGCATGTTGTGTCATGTCTCTAGATGGATTATGTTGCAAGACCCCCTATGTTGTCCATGTGTTGTAATGATCCGAATTTTTTAGGCGAGGTAATCCTTAGTACTTGTATGATAGACATAAGGTGAACTGTTTTTCGTGTGAGCATATTGTATTGGATGAAATAACTGTTTGACTCAGAGTGTATCCAACCTACTGAATTCGAAGATCACGACATTTCTAAATCATAATCATATATAAAGGTGGAGTAAATCTTTGTTGTGGTTTTGAAGAAATAAATAACAAAACGTATAATTATCTATGGATATTCGTAATTGAATACAAATTGGATTTGAATTTAGTTTGCCAGGTGTCCTGTGGCAAACGTGAATGCTAATTCTCCCAAGTTTTGAACGAAGCGGCTAAACACCCACTATAATTTGTGGGCTGCCCGAAGCAAGTGTTTGCTAGATGGAAATTACTGTCTACCCATGACACTTGACATCCTTATCGACCGGATTTACACCGCTTTGTCGATAGGGGTAGACTAGTAACTTCAATCGACGTGACACGATGGCCTCTGAGCCCATTCAGACACGGTGGGCACCAAACGTGGGCGGCAAAACACATTTGATTCAAGCTCGTCCGAAAGACATGTGTCTCTTCCTCCATTTCCCCATTCATACACGGTGGGCGGCAAAACAAACTCTCCTCGTCCGAAATCGATGTAGGCTAATATTTTAAATAGGGGCAGATGTGTAACTTCCATCAGACGTGACACAACCGCCCTACCTGTCAGCCCCGTTCATACACCGTGGGCGCCAACCGTGGGCGGCAAAACACCCTCTCCTCACCCGAAATAGTTACCGGCAAATATTTGGGAGATGCGAGATTACCGTCCTATCCCCAACCGATGCAATGTCCGAAATTTTAAACGGGGGGTAAGTTCGCAACTTTCCCCCGTTTCAGAGAAGCGCGTCCCAAAGTTTGAGATCCCCCCTCCCCTCCATTTCCCCATTCATACACCGTCGGCGGCACGACAACCTCCTCCGTCCGCCACCCCATCCTCCACCTTGCCGGAGCCGCTACCCCTACCCCGTCGTCCACTGCAAGAGATGGACGTCTGTCATCCACGGCGCTGGACCAGGATCCTTTCATCGCCTCCTCTCGCTTCATCGGCGCCGTCGTCCACCTTGTCGTTGTCGCTCCTACGACCGCCTCGTCCACGGCAACAGGATATATCCCCCGACCCGGCCGTCTGCCGTCTAAAGTCTTCTTCCCCGCCGCCGATGTACCATCGCACCCGCAGCACCCTCAACGACAAAGATAGGCCTACACGGCGTCGCAAGAGAGGTGGTACTCTTCCATATGTGCTTAAGTTATTGATCTCATCCGGAAAATAGATCGCAATTTGTTTACTGTACTTTTCTTTTCCGTACCAAATCATAGTGGCTAGTTGAAAGCAAACATTGGTTGCGAAGTAGCTTTGTCCGGTTTGCACCTTCGGATCCGCCATGGCACGGGCACTATACTCGTAAAGCTTATGGTTTCCCCCCTTTATATTCACTACCATCATCGTAGGTGCTTCGTGACGTGCTAGCTTTGCTCCTCAAGACCTCAACCCAAAGCTTACGTGTTGAAATACGAATCGATATGATGGTCATATCACTAAAAGCAGAGGACGTTTAATTGGTCACCTAATGTTCCTATATTCATTTCAAAAGCATGTGCGCCACCCATCGGTCCATCTAGTTCCACTTTCCTGATTTTTCTCTTGATGCTTAGGGTTTTCCCCTTTTATCTACTCTACTATGATCTACGTAGGTGCTTTTTGTCGTACTAGCATTACTCCACCCTTCAAGCTAAACAACACAGCACTCAGAATTTGAAAGCTTAGTTGTTCAAATATGATTGTGATATGATACTGATATTAGTTAACCGACACACTTAATTGATTAGCTAAAGGTCCCACTTGAGTTTCCAAATGCATGTCGCGACATATAGAGAGACAGCATAATTGCATTTCTTTGTCACTTGTTGACCGTACTTTCTTGTCCATACCAAATCTTAGTTGTTATTTCAAAGCAAACATCGGTTGCTAACTACCCTTTCCGCGGTTTGCAGCTTCAGATCTGCCATCCCACTGCCACGGTCAACATTGTACTAATCATGCTTATGTTTTCCCCATTTTATGATGACCACAATCAGCCTATGTGGTTCGTGTTGTAATAGCACTACTCCACCCATCGAGCTAAACAAGCTTAGTTGTACAAATTCATATCTGATATTATTGCTGATATTAGTAAAACTGAGAGATGTTTAATTGGTTAGCTAAATGTTCCTACTTTAGTTTGAAATGCATGTGAGCCACATATGGAGAGACCGGAAAGAATAGTATTTCTACATGCGCTACGGTTCATCATGGGTGGCCAACCGACATTGTATTGAAACACTTGTAATATCTTCAATCTGCTTGCTCTTACGCTCTTCTTTAAGATGATACTCTTCTCTTGCGGTCGATCGGTCAGTCGAGTTGTTCTCCTTAGTATATTTTGAATATGTCGGTCAGTCGACTGTTCTTCTTTACTATATGTTGAAGCTATCATCTGTGAAGTGTCATCACTTCTGGAGCTCTCATATTTTGAGTAGTAGGCCACATTATATTAATGCACACAACAAATTACAGCATGCATGACATCTTTTAAAATAATTGCAGAGATAGCACAAAGGGGTTTACAGGGAGGCAGTATTGGATTAGAATCACTTCTGCATTGCAAAGAAAATCTCACTTGTTTTTATGTTTTCATGCATGTCAGATATTGAACATTATCAAAATGAATATGAGAATGGGCGCACGAGAGGAATATTGCGGAACCATCCACTGGCTAACAAACTTGGCATGGTGGAGGATGGCCTATCTTATTCACCCATCGAGGTGCTTGCTCTAACTTTGCAAAGTTGTATTGGTCGCACATATTTTGCATCTGACCTCTTGCATTACTTCTACTTTGTTACACCATCTTCTTAGTTTAAGCATCATATATGAGTATATGCCATAACTATCCATTTTACGTACCTATTCCATGTGTCATCACACTATGTTTTTCGATCAAATGTTGTTCTTCGTAATAGATGTCCAAAAGGAAGAGAGTGAGTGCAGATCCCCAAGGAGTACAAACTAGGTATTTGAAAAGGTAGTGATACTGTTAAATCAGATAGATCGTGACCACAGAAAACACCTGGCCCAACTGTACCACACTTTACCCCTACTCTAGTGGCCAAACCCCTATTAGAAGCTTTTGGGAGCCGAAGCGTCGGTATTGTCTATGATATCAATTCAAAATTTGAACTCCTAAATTTCTGCTTGTGCCTTACCTTCTCTCTTGTATGAAAACTAATTTGAGATGAATCTCCTTGCTCAAAGGATCATACAATCTCAAAACAATAATGGGCTCTGCATTGCTCTTGTCGATTACCTCTCTCCCTTTTGCCTTGTAACATTGTACTTAATTAATTGCTATTTGATTATGTATCATCAGTATACACCTGAGCTTCATTATCCTCTGTTTCTTCCAATATTATTTGATCTATATTTACTCTTTGCAAAATGTAGAATAATGACAACGCTTATAAAGAATTTTCTTTGGGGAATTTATTGAATTATCCTTCCATCAACGCCCGTGTTAACATGTAATGTAAGTTCATCCTTCTCAAGCCTTCAAACTTTGTTCTAGTATAGATTTGGATAGGCATCATTTCCTCCACAATTTGTTTGCTTTCTTTGTTTACATCGATTGGATGTTTGCAACAACTACCAGTTTCAAATTGTAGTTGTAAAACATGTTCCTTATCTTGAAGAGATCCATTTATTTGCTTATATAATTGTGAAACTTTATTCGTGTCTCGTTTCTCTTCAGAGTCGTATCTCTTATGCCAAAGTGAACTTTAGGGAAGATAGTGAGCCAAACCATCTTGAGGACAATGAGATGACCCCAAGGTCCTGTCTTGATGAAGACAGTGAGTTGAAGCCACTCACCCGGCAGGTGTGAGACAACCTCTGTGCGATCATTTGCCTCAATCAGTTTGACTTCTTCAGTCTCAACTTAAAGCGGAAAGGCTTGCTTCAGCTCATCTCCGACTTGAAGTCAAAGATGCAATGAAGATGTCAGAGGACTGCCGCGCGCACCATCATGCCTAAATCTAGTGTTGATGCATCTATCGTTGACATAACTGAGGTCTACTCAGCTTCTTCAGCTGTTAGGGGGGGCCCGACCTGGCCAGGCCTAGTGCCTTCTGAAGTGCTCTCAGTTTTGTATATTCTTTTGTCGGCGCATTTATTTGCACTGGTGGCGAACTTTGTTGCCCAGTGGATGTAATATGTGTGATAGTCGTGATAGCCTAGCATAAGTTGCTTGCTTATTTATTTCCTTGTTGTCTTGTTTATTTGTTTGCTTGTAGTCATTGCAGTTCTTTTTCCGCGGTTTGCTAGTGGCTGCAATAACCTATTTTTAAAACTAGGCCACAATAACCATGGGCTAATATTTACTGTAGTGACACTGGGCCTCCTACGGGCCGTAGAAACAGTGGGCCTTCTATGGGCCGTAGAAACAATGGGCCTTCTATGGGCCGTAGAAACAATGGGCCTTCTACGGGTCGTATCATCAATGGGCCTTATACGGGCAGTATGATCGATTGGCCAAACATGGGCCAATAACATGCCGCATTATGGCCGTAAACGGGCTAGAGTTGGAATCGTCCGTTCATGGGCTGACCATAGCGGGCCATCGTTAATAGGCCGTATTTCATGACGCTATGAAAACGGCCCAACGTGTTAACGGACCACAAACGGGCCGATTGTAACCACAGACTGAATTTGGCCCACAAGCAGAAAATGACAGTAACGGGCCGTAAGTAAACAAATGCTGGAAATGAGCCCAAGAATAAAGGGGCTCTGAGAAGGCTGAAAGATAACATACTGAAACGCCCAACGGAATAACGGGCCGTTAATGGGTATAAAGTGATACCTTTGTTCATTACGGGCCAGTTTCACCACGGGCTATTAATGGGTGTAAAGTGATATGTTGTTCATTACGGGCCAGTTTCACCACGGGGCGTTAATAGGCCAAGAGTTACATAGGGCCTCATATGGGCCGAAAGACATCATGGGCCATACATGGGCGGTAAGTGAAAACGGTGGAATCATATTGGGTGGCCAGGATGACGCCATCGGGCCTAATACGGATAGGCGTAACGGCCTTGGGTTAGCGGTGTAAATGGGCTATATGCTAACAAAGCCGTTAACGGCTTTACATGGGCCGCCCACCACCTTTGACCAAGTCAAATGGGCGGCCTTTTCACGAGAATGGGCCTCTGTTGGGCGTGCCACGGTCGACGTATCATAGGCTATACATCCAATGAGTGGATGACATCCGTCCCAACGATGAGCCGACATGTGTTTCCTCCAGCCAATGATGATTTTACATGTGGAAAATCCCCATTGGTCGGGGTTGTTAACGGGTTATCAGATCCAAAACCCGACCCGATAGCTTAACGACGTTCCGTTACGGTGGTTGCCACGTGTCGGTCACCCTTGACGAAAGCACTTCTGTGACGCGGGATTTATCGTCATGGAAGTGGACACTTCCGTGATGATAATTTTGGTAATATCATGGAACACTTCTACGACAGCACAGGTATGACTATCTTGATTCTGTCATAAAATCATCATGGATGTACATGCATGATAGAAAATGCGACCTACTGTGACAAACACGTATCATCACGGAAGTGTATTTTTTTAGTGAAACTCCATGCAGATGGACTTTTGGAATCATTTGGTTATGAATCATTTGATACTTGTGAACCATGCCTCATATGCAAGATGACTAAAACTCCGTTCTCCGGAACAATGGAGCGAGCTAATGACTTATTGGAAATAATACATACCGATGTATGTGGTCCAATGAGTGTTGAGGCACACGGCGGGTATCGTTATTTTCTGACCTTTACAGATGATTTGAGCAGATATGGGTATATCTACTTAATGAAACACAAGTCTGAAACATTTGAAAAGTTCAAAGAATTTTAGAGTGAAGTGTAGAATCATCATAACAAGAAAATAAAGTTTCTATGATCTGATCATGGAGGCGAATATTTGAGTTACGAGTTTGGCCTTCATTTAAACAATGTGGAATAGTTTCACAACTCAAGCCACCTGGAACACCACAACATAATGGTGTGTCTGAACATCGTAACCGTACTTTATTAGATATGGTGCGATCTATGATGTCTCTTACTGATTTACCACTATCGTTTTGGGGTTATGCATTAGAGACAATTGCATTCACGTTAAATAGGGCACTATCTAAATCCGTTGAGACGACACCGTATGAACTATGGTTTGGCAAGAAACCTAAGTTGTCATTTCTTAAAGTTTGGGGTTGCAACACTTACGTCAAAAGGCTTCAGCCTGATAAGCTCGAACCCAAATCGGAGAAGTGCATATTCATAGGATACCCTAAGGAAACAATTGGTACACCTTCTACCACAGATCCGAAGGCAAGATCTATAAAGTATGCCATGCTGTGTACCAAACCTGTTGTGTACCTTGCCATGAGTTTGGCAAGGGGATACAATAGTGATCCAGGACTAGATCAATGGACAACGGTCAAAATTATCCTTAGTTACCTTAAACAGGACTAAGGAAATGTTTCTCGATTATGGAGGTGATAAAGAGTTCGTCATAAAGAGTTACGTGGATGCAAGCTTTGACACTGATTCAGATGACTCTGAGTCTCAATCTGGATATGTATTGAAAGTGGGAGCAATTAGCTAGAGTAGCTCTATGTAGAGCATTGTAGACATAGGAATTTGCAAAATACATACGGATCTGAATGTGGCAGACCCGTTGACTAAACTTCTCTCACAAGCAAAACATGATAACACCTTAATACTCTTTGGGTGTTAATCACATGGCGACGTGAACTAGATTATTGACTCTAGTAAACCCTTTGGGTGTTGGTCACATGGCGATGTGAACTATAGGTGTTAATCACATGATGATGTGAACTATTGGTGTTAAATCACATGGTGATGTGAACTAGATTATTGACTCTAGTGCAAGTGGGAGACTGGAGGAAATATGCCCTAGAGGCAATAATAAAGTTGTTATTTTATATTTCTTTATTCATTATAAATATTTATTATTCATGCTAGAATTGTATTGATCGGAAACCTAAATACATGTGTGAATACATAGACAAACACTGTGTCCCTGGTGAGCCTCTACTTAACTAGCTCGTTGATCAAAGATGGTTAAGGTCACTGTTCAAGAAATCTTTCGATTCACCGATTAATCTTCCGATTTATCACTAATCGGGGGGGGGGCGATAAGATTATGCCTTATCTTTGTCGTTTATCTTTTGGACCGATTTATCACTTTGACAAGCGATTTGTCGGGAATCTATCGATAAATGAGACCTATTCATAGCACTATGTTTGCAAAACTATGTTTATTTATGTTTTGTGGACCTTGTTACGGAGTATGTACTATTGTCCTATTTTGTTTGTCATTATACAAGGATTCAAAGGCTAGAAATCAAGGTAACACTTCTGTCAAATATTGTTTTGGTATTGAATATAGTGTATTTTAGTGTTGGGAACCTGAGATTTGCAAAAAACATCCGATTAATAGTCGACAGATAAAATTGATTAATCGGCCGATCTCCGAATAATCTCTAATCCCTAGCTTACCGAGACGAGAACGATAAGCGTTATCCTCAACTGGGCCGTTTGTTAGCGATATCCTCAACTGGAATGATAAGTTGTCATTTGATAACGAGATCACATCATTAGGAGAATGATGTGATGGACAAGACCCATCTGTTAGCTTAGCATAATGATTGTTTAGTTTTACTGCTATTGCTTTCTTCATGTGAAATACATATTCCTTTGACTATGAGATTATGCAACTCCCAGATACCGGACGAATACCTTGTATGGTATCAAACATCACAACATAACTAGGTGATTATAAAGATGCTCTACAGGTATCTCCGAAGGTGTTTGTTGGGTTGGCATAGATCGAGATTAGGATTTGTCACTCCGAGTATCGGAGAGGCATCTCTTGGCCCTCTCGGTAATACACATCATAAGAAGCCTTGCAAGCAATGTGACTAATGAGTTAGTTGCAGGATGATGTATTACGGAACGAGTAAAGAGACTTATCGGTAACGAGATTGAACTAGGTATGAAGATACCGACGATCGAATCTCGGGCAAGTAACATACTGATGACAAAGAGAATAACGTATGTTGTCATTACGGTATGACCGATAAAGATCTTCGTAGAATATGTGGGAACCAATATGTGCATCCAGGTTCTATTGTTGATTATTGACCGGAGAGGTGTCTCGGTCATGTCTACATAGTTCTCGAACCCGTCGGGTCCGCACGCTTAACGTTCGATGACGATTTTGTATTATATGAGTTATGTAATTTGGTGATCGAATGTTGTTCGGAGTTCCGAATAAGATCACAGACATGACGAGGAGTCTCAAAATGGTCGAGAGGTAAAGATTGATATATAGAACGATAGTATTCAGACATCGAAAGTGTTTCAGAGAGTATCGGGTACATATCGGACTACCGAAGGGGTTACCGAAACACCCGGGGGGGGGGGTTAATGGGCCACATGGGCGAAAGGGGAAGGGGCACACCAGCCCACAAGGGGCTGGCGCACCCCTCCTAGGCCACTTGCCAAGTGGGAGAAGGAAAGGAGGAAGTCGGCCTCCCCATTCCTTTCCTCTCCCCCTCTTCCTTTTCCCTCCCGGTAAATATGGTAGGGGGGCTGAATTGAATAGGGCCCCCAAGTAGGATTCCTCCTACTTGGGGCGCCCAAGGCAGCTTCCCTCCCCTCCCACCTATATATACATGGGGAGGGGGCGCCTAGAACACACACCAACAATTGTTAGCCGTGTGCGGTGCCCCCCTCCACATTTTATGCCTCCGATCATATCTTCGTAGTGCTTAGGCGAAACCCTGCGCATATCACTTCACCATCACCATCACCATGCCGTCATGCTGACGGAACTCTCCCTCGAAACTTTGCTGGTTCAAGATTTCGAGGGACGTCATGAGCTGAACGTGTGCATAACTCGGAGGTGCCGTACGTCCGGTGCTTGATCGGTCGGAACGCGAAGAAGTTCGACTACATCAACCGCGTTATCAAATGCTTCTGCTTTCGGTCTACGAGGGTACGTGGACACACTCTCCCCTCTCGTTGTTATGCATCTCCTAGATAGATCTTGCGTGAGCATAGGATTTTTTTTGAAATTGCATGCTATGTTTCCCAACATTCCCGACATTTGAGAATTTATAGAAGTGGAATTAGGTAAGATAGAGCCACATGGGGCCCACAAGGCATACGCGACTCCTCCTAGGGCGTGCCCAGTTGCCTTGCCATCTCCTCGTTTGTTGTCTGGTCTCCTCTCGAAGCTTATTGGGTCTCTTTTTTCCAGAAAAAATTCATCAAGTTTCATAGCGTTTGGACCCCGGTTGGTACTGATTTTCTGGAAAACAAAAAACAAGCAGAAAACAACAACTGGCACTAGGCACCGGGTTAATAGGTTAGTTCTCAAAAATGATATGAAATTGCATAATAAACATATAAAGTATCCAAGATTGATAATATAATAGCATGAAACAATAAAATTTATAGATACATTGGAGACGTATCACGATGTCACATGTGTTTGGCCAGGCGATGATGGATGCCGTCACACCGAGAGGGCCCTAAGAATATCTCTCCATTGTTGGAGGAGCAAATCCCACTCTTGAGGTATCCGACCACTTGTCAAACTTCCCGATGAACCTGCATGTTGTGTTATGACCACCGTGTTACAGGTGACGTTTGAGCAACCCCAAAGCCCAACGTACGGTAAGAAGTGACCACGATACTCTCATGGTCTAAGGAGCAAAATCACATGCTAACACTCCGTGTTATTACAATTGACCACAGACGATATTAACTCAATTCATAACATGCAAAATTGTGTCGATTCAATATGATCGTTCTTCTAACGTCATAATCTCAATGTTGTTTTATGACTATGTTGCACTTAACGATATCCTAAGATCCGGAAACCGTTATCACTGACAACACTTGAGCTAGTCTCGGAGGCAAGTGTGACGCCCGGGTAATTAAGCTACAATGAACCTATGCTAATGATGCCACGTCACCTCTGATTACTGTTGCAAATCCCGTGTTAGATCAAACGATTCAAATTCAAATTTGAGTTTTTGTCAAGCATCAAAAAATTCCAAACATTAAAAAAATGTTCGGAGCGTGCCAATAATTGGCTAGGTGTTTATGGTGAAGTAACCGTGCTTTTATAAAAGGCCTAAATAGTTAAAATGAAATAAAACAGAAAAGGAAATAATAAAAAAGGATAAAAACAAACAAAAGAAAAAAAACCGGGGCCAACCGGCCCAGCTGGCCACCCATGCGACCCAGCCGGCCCATCTCCGCTTTATACCCCCCCCCCACGCCCCCGAAACCCTAGCCCGATCCCTTCCCCACTCCCCCCTCTCGGTCCACTCCCCTCCCCACGATCTCCTCTGCTCCTGATTTGGATCGGGGAGAACGGCGCCCCGACCCCATCGGCTCAACGTGCATCGCCACCCCGCCGTTGTCGGCGCCTGCCTCCTCAACCCTCCTCCCTGACCGGCCTCCTGGCGCCTCTGCTTCCTCCCGACGACAACCATCGCCATGGCTATCGCGACTCCCCGTCCTCGACCTCTTCTCCAACCACGCCCGGACGCCAACGCCGTTCGTCGTCACCGCCACCTCGCCCCGTCGTCGATCTGCCTCGCCGGAACCACCCGAGCCCGTTGCCCTCCCCGACCGGTCCCCTGTGACTCGCCGTCTCCCCTCCTTCCTCTCTGCTTCTGCAGTCCCCGCCGCTCGCCGCATCCGCCCCTGACCTCGGCGCGCCGTCCTCGCCCTCCCCGAGTTGTCTCGCTGTGCGCGCGACGCGCCCGTGCGCCCGGCGCCGTGCCCGTCCGGCCCTGCCCACGCCGTGATGCCCTCCCCTTGCCTTGCTCTTGCACATGCTCGCCACGGCCCCGCACCGGTCATGCCCGCTCCGCCGTTGCCGGCAGCCCGCGGCCTCGCCCCGACGCGTCCTGCATTCGGGCGACGCCACGCCTGGGGCAACGCCCACACCCGCTGAGTCCTGGCGCCCGTTACCCGTGCCCATTCGCCCTCTATGGTCCCTGGACCATTGACAGCTGGGCCCCGCCCCCTGGGCCACTTACACGTGGGCCCACCCCTGTAAAACAAAAATTAAAAAGGGATATTGATAAAAAACAAATAATAATAATTAATTAATTAATTAGTGGATTAATTAAGTTAATTAGTTCTGTTTGACTAAACCAATTACACTTAGTTAGACTAAACACCTAATTAAGCTAATTAATTTGGCTTAATTAAAACTGAGTCTATGACGAACGGGTCCCACCTACCAGGGTCGAACTAGTCAACTTTTGGTCCCGCTGACATCATGCTGACATCACACAGACATCATAATTGCATTTCCTAAATTAAGTTAATTCTGTTAATTTCAAAAAAGATTTAAAACTTTGAAAATTAATGTAAATTAAACCGTAGCTCGGATGAAAATAATTTCTACATGAAAGTTGCTTAGAACGACGAGACGAATCCAGATACGCAGCCTGTTCGTCCGCCACGCGTCCCTGGCATAGTGAACCTGCAACATTTCACCTCCGGTTCATCTGTCCAAAAACGCGAAACACCGGGGATACTTTCCCGGATGTTTCCCCCTTTCACCGGTATCACCTACTACCGCGTTAGGGCACACTAACACCGCTCATTGTCATGTCATGCATCGTCATGCTTATGTTTGCATTGTATTTATCGCTTTCTTCCTCTTCTCTCCGTTAGACTACGAGGCCGTATTTATTCTTTGCCAGTTCGACTCTGAGTTGATGACCCTCCTTCTTGCCAGAGCAACCAGAAAGCCCTCGATCACCAGATATCGCCTATTCTACCCTTTACTGCATCGCCTGTCATTGTTGCTAAAGTTGTTGACACCTTACCCACAATCCTAAATGCTTAGTATAGGATGCTAGTTTATCATCATTGGACCTACATTCTTGTCAGTTTGCCTTGCTATACTATCGGGCTGTGATCACTCGGGAGGTGATCACGGGTATACACTATACATATATACATACTATACAGATGGTGACTAAAGTCGGGTTAGCTCGTTGAGTACCCGCAAGTGATTCACGGATTGGGGGCTAAAAGGACATTTGTCCCGACGGCCCTCTGTGTGGATCTTTGTGGCGGAGCGACAGGGCAGGTTGAGACCACCTAGGCGAGAGGTGGGCCTGGCCTTGGTCGGCGTTCGCGGTTACTTCATAATAACATGATTAACGAGATCTTGGTATTTGATCTGAGTCTGGCCACTGGCCTATACGCACTAACCAACTACGCGAGAACAGTTATGGGCACTCGGCGTCGTGGTATCAGCCGAAGCCTTCGTGACGTCAACGACTGAGCGGCGCGCGCCGGATTGGACCGTAAGCCTGATCTTGTATTAAGGGGGCTAGGTGCGCTTCGTGCCCACGCAACGCAGTGTGCAATGGGCGATGGGCGGACCCACTGCGCGCATAGGATTTAGACCGGCGTCTTGACCTCTCTGTTGTGCCTAGGTGGGGCTGCGACGTGTTGATCTTCCGAGGCCGGGCATGACCCAGGAAAGTGTGTCCGGCCAAAGGGGATCGAGCGTGTTGGGTTATGTGGTGTACCCCTGCAGGGAAGTTTATCTATTAGAATAGCCGTGTCCCTCGATAAAAGGACGACCCGGAGTTGTACCTTGACCTTATGATAACTAGAACTGGATACTTAATAAAACACACCCAGACAAGTTCCATAGACAACCTGGTGATCGCTTTTCCACAGGGCGACGAGGGGAGGATCGCCGGGTAGCTAGGATTATGCTATGCGATACTACTTGGATGACTTCAATCTACTCTCTTCTACATGCTGCAGGACGGAGTCTGCCAGAAGCTTAGTCTACAATAGGACTAGCTATGCCCCTCTTATTCTGGCATTCTGCAGTTCAGTCCATTGATATTGCCTCCTTACACATATACCCATGCATATGTAGTGTAGCTCCTTGCTTGCGAGTACTTTGGATGAGTACTCACGGTTGCTTTGCTCCCTCTTTTCCCCCTTTTCCCTCTTCTTCTCGGATGTCAAGAACAGACGTTGGAGCCTGTGGAGCCGACGCCACGGTCGATGATGACTCCTACTACATCGAGGTTCCTACTACTACGTGCATGCCGTTGACGACCTGTGAGTAGTTAGGAGGATCGAGCAGGAGGCTCACGCCTCTTTCGATCTGTATCCTGCTTTGTGCTAGCCATCTTATGGCAACTTGTTTAACTTATGTCCGGTACTTTCGAGATATTGTTGCTTCACGACTCGTTTATGTAGAGCACTTCTATTCGAGCCCTCGAGGCCCCTGGCTTGTAATATGATGCTTGTATAACTTATTTTACTTTTAGAGTTGTGTTGTGATATCTTCCCCTGAGTCCCTGATCCTGATCGTACACATTTGCGTGCATGATTAGTGTACAATTGAATCAGGGGCGTCACAAGTTGGTATCGAGCCATTGCTGTAGGAATCCCCCTTCCACACTCCTTGGTCGAAGTCGACTCTAGACATTGCAAAACTTTTACTAACATGGCTATGTGCCTTACGGGCCCACGTCGCCATTGGGTGGTATTAGGATCTTTTACTCCTCGTCTATACTCTGGGACTCTGATCTCTCTTCTATTTGGGTTAAATGATTTTGCTAACTCTAACTCTAGGTTCTCGTAACTATTTCTCCCGGAGAGCCCTCATTCCGGAGGATCACCTTCTTCGTCAAAAGATTCTGAGGATATCCCTCGATAATTTCCCGAGACCCTTGTGCTCATTACCTTTGCAATTCACTGCCGCTGATATATCCCTATGGATATCTGCATGCACCTGTCATTCTTTTGATCATTCCTCGTTGCTCTTGTTGTTACAAGATGCCTCAAACTATTCGCTGTTGTCCCGAGAATCCTTTGAGTTTACTGTCTTGCAGTTTTATTTCGCATGAAAACCCTTACGGGTTTTTCCTCACATTTATCGAGGATCCGTTCGTCTTAATTGTTCGTGTGTCTCACATAATTCTTCGGAATACTTTTCGATCTTTCGAAAATCCTTTGCATCATGTTACTCTTGAAACTCTTGCCTGCTTGCATTATGGTTAATTCCATATGACTAGTAGTCCTCGTTAACATCCCTTATCTTAGTCATTTTGAGCCTATTGATTCAATGTGTGCGTATGCACGCAGTCATCAGGTTATCCTTTTTAAAATTATCTTTCCGGCTCAGGCGTCATACTGGACATGAGTTGGTTCTCGGCAATTCAAACCTTTATTGATTGCCCAACTAAGTGTTTTCAACTTGTCCATCCTTGATCAGAGCGTCTGCTTCTCATCCTTCGTTTTGGAAACCATAATTTCTGTCTATTTAAGCATCAGACTAATCAGGTGATTCTTGAATCTGATGCCTCTGCATTCTTCTTCCTCTGAGTGAGTACCGATACTCACATCGGCTCCGTTGTGGATCGCCCGATCCATTGTTGGATTGTTATCCGACAGTGTCCTTCTTATTCAATCACCTTGTGAGTTCTTCCCCTGATACATAATGCCTTTGGTAAATTGTATCCTCTGCTCGGCCAACCATGCTCTGCTTTCGAGCTTGTGTATTTACTTTTGAAACTTGTGGTATATGTTACTAAGATGCCCGATGGGTTGAACCTATGCCTTCCCCTAATCCATGAGAACCCAAAAGTTTTCACAAGTCATACTCTTCCGGTGTTCTACCAGATAAAATTCCAACACTACATTTATATCAAAGCGAGAGGTGAATGAAATGATAGCATTAAAGAAGTGGGAGTCGACCTTGAACTTTGTGTTCATGCCCATGAAAATTATGTAGACCGTCTCAGAAGCTTCTTGCAAAATGATTATCCAGTTGTATGATTCTTTCGGTATTCTTGAAATTGATTCCTTACAGTTACGGTTCCGACCATGATGTCCTGATCTGATATATCTTATGGGAATTCATTCCAGTGCCTCGTCTATTTTTGGCAAGGTTGAAGTATCTCATCGCCACGTGTCAATGACCGGTTCTACTTCTATCATGTTCTACCTTGAGTATTACCCCCTGGTATCTCGAAGATGTCTGGCCATTGCACCACATCTTACTAACTTTGTTGAAGTAATGTCTTTCCTTGTCGTAATCACTCTACGGGTTCTGGATTGTTGTCAATCGAGGACATCGACTAGTGAAATTATTCCCCACTACAAATCAAATACCCCTAGTATTTTTACTGGGAAATTCTGAACCCAATCTGGTCATTCCTAGACTATCGGCTGCATCCTGGTCTTGTTATCTTTAAGCGTGCTACCTCGTCCTTCTCTCGGTGCATGAATTCTTGACAGGTGAGCACGACTTACGTCGAGCTTTCAACATCATGTTGCTTGTCTTGAAAGGCAACTTTGGTTCCGTGCTTGCATCTTATATATTGATCCTATAACTTGCCACTTCGTCATTTCCTTGCTTGTTGTTGTTGTTTTTGATCGCATCCTCTTGAAAACTCCCGGCAAATGTGTTGGATCACCTTCAACACTTTGAATTCTTCCGAGATGTCAATTGTGTTCATGATGAGAAATAACCTCCTTGCCCTCGATGATTTTTATTATCATCAACGACACCCTTGACTTCCTTTCATTGCGAACTTGTCCACATTATGAATACAACTTGCTCTCCAGCTAGTGTTGTGTTCTGCCTTAAAGTATTACTGTCTTTTATGTCAATAATGTTGTGGGGATTGCTCCACCTCTTAGAAATTCTTGGTATGATGATACTTCTCACCATCACCATTCTTCCTTGGTCCTCGTGTTGTTTTTAACCGGGATACCAATATGCTAATGATGTTGCTTGATTTCTGTACTTCTAGCAATCCTATTGCTTTGAAGTTAATGATCGACAGTTCATTCTTAGACTGTTGGTTATTGAATCGTCACTCTAACATTGATCTTGCTGCCTAAGGTCATATTTCGGGCACACCTTTCAACTAATGATTGATGGTGTATGTTTTCCTCGAGCATACAACATTATATCATTTGAATTGACAAGTGTCATCTTCTTGTTAACATTATTGTGGAAATCCATCCGTTTGGAATTCTCGGTGAATTGTCGCTGAACCCATCAGCCACCTCCTCATCCTCTCCTTGGTTAATTGATGAGCTATTGTCTCAGGAACCCGCTTCCGTATTTCCCAAGAATCTTGCAATGTCATTTCATCGATTTGTGTTGCACCTTTTCTTCTCGGACATCCTGAGTTTGAGGTATCATGGCACCAATCGGATCTGAATCTCGGTCAGATATGATGGTTGGGACAACTTTCCAGAAGTCGTGATGTCGGTCCTTTGATGACCTGGTAATATGATGTCATGCCTAGCACCCCTGGCTGGAGGACCTATCATTATAATTTCTTTTGCAAGGATAACCATTCTTCCTGGAGGAAATTGTAGGACTTATTTCATAAGTTGCTCTTGATGGGTCATTTGTGTATCCAAAGGCTGGCCCTTGATTGAAGCACCATATCATTGCTACCTCGAAGCATGACTATGATACCCTGCTCATCAACAAGAACATTGGAGGCCCGATGCTAAAAGTTTCTTGGTCAGTTATCCAAACACCGTTGTATGGGTAACATCTTGATTAATCCTTGCCCCTTTATCTGAATGGTTGGGTACTTGCTCTCCTACCTTGTATGACATGTTCTGCTTGTCCATGGGAGGGATATACTCCTAACAATTGTGTGTAATCACAATTTTCGTTTCCATTGTTCTGTTTAATCTGATAATCGCGTTTTCTTTTCCATTCTTTTCTTTAACCTTTCCTGTAATCTGACTTAACTGAGCAGAGATAATTCCCTACTTAGGTAAGCACCTTGTTGTACCACTCTGTCTATGAGACCATGTTACTATTGTTGATGACATTCTAGTAACCACCGATGGGTGAGAACTTTGCCAATTGGTTCGCCTCGTTCAACGAGCATGAAAATGGTTCTCTTCATTCCCCGTCCTTGGTACCGACATTGTTGCCGACATAGCTGACAAGCTATCCACTAACATGCCTCCTTGTCGTGGCTGTGCAAGATGTCACCACCCTTCCTACTTTCAACCCACATGGTGGGCCATAACCCACAGGTCCACTGGATCAAAACCTGACTCTTCTTTACAACCCGGATTCTAATGTATCCTTTGCACCTGGCTTCGTATGTGATTCACGAGCTAAATTCTATACCATTATTCATCCTGGAATCAAACACCATGTTATTCTCGTTGTTCAAACCCCCATTCTAGCTTCTGTCTAGTCATCGAATGATTGCCTACCCGTTTAAAACTTTGGTACCATCGTATATTGCACTCAACGAATTCACTGAAATACAACTCGTGGGGTACCTCATGTATTTCCCATTGAGTTCACCGTCAGATGCCCAGCTTTGTGGAGATGCCTTCTTCCAGAGTTTTTCCCCTTGGTCGCGTTCGTAGGACGATGGGGATCCCGAAGAAAGGATGACGACTTGATCATGGTGACTTGAAGAAGAGAAATGAAGACATCAACGAAAGGGATCAACCTCTTCGAAAGGGCAGCCAAGACCGAGAAGACTCATTGGGTTTTCGCTACCAGCACTTTTCCCCCCTTACTCCACCGCTTAAATCTCGGGAAGAGATTTCTTGTAGCGGAGGAGAATTGTGACGCACGGGTAATTAAGCTAAAGTGAACCTATGCTAATGATGCCACGTCACTCTGATTACTGTTGCAAATCCCGCGTTAGATCAAACGATTCAAATTCAAATTTTAGTTTTTGTCAAGCATAAATTTCAAACATTAAAAAAATGTTCGGAGCGTGCCAATAATTGGCTAGGTGTTTATGGTGAAGGAACCGTGCTTTTATAAAAGGCCTAAATAGTTAAAATGAAATAAAACAGAAAAGGAAATAATAAAAAAGGATAAAAACAAACAAAAGAAAAAACAGGTTAACCGCCCACCGGCCACCCATGCGACTCCACCGCCCATCTCCGCTTTATACCCCCCACGCTCAAAACCCTAGCCCGATCCCTTCCCCACTCCCTCGGTCCACTCCTCCCCACGATCTCCTCTGCTCCTGATTTGGATCGGGAGGCAGCGCCAAACCCCATCGGCTCAACGTGCATCGCCACCCCGCGTTGTCGGCCTGCCTCCTCAACCTCCTCCTCGACCGCCTCCTGGCGCCTCTGCTTCCTCCCGACGACAACCATCGCCATGGCTATCGCGACTTCGCCGTCCTCGACCTCTTCTCCAACCACGCCGGACGCCAACGCCGTCGTCACCGCCACCTCGCCCGTTGCCGATTCGCCTCACGGAACCACCCGAGCCTGCTGCCTCCCCGACCGGGTCCCTTGTGATTCGTCCTTCCTCCTCCTTCGCTTCAGCCCCCGCCGCCGCCAGATCCACCTCGGCCTTGGCGCCGCCCTCGCCTCCCGAAGTTGCCTCGGCCACAGGACGCGTGGCCTTGGGCCCGGCCAGGTGCCGTCTGCCTCAAGCCACGCCGTGATGCCCTCGCCTTGCCTTGCTCTTGCACGTGCTCGCCACGGCCTCAAGACCGGCCACACCGCTCATTGCCGCCGGCAGCCTCATGGCCTCGCCGCGTCTGCATTGGGCGACGCCACACTGGGCAATGCCCACACCACTGAGTCTGGCGCCTGCTACCGTGCCCATTCACCCGCTATGGTCCTCGGACCATCGACAATTGAGCCCGCCTGGGCCACTTACACGTGGGCCCACTGTGAAACAAAAATAAAAAAGGGATATTAATAATAAAACAAATAATAATTATTAATTAATTAATTAGTGGATTAATTAAGTTAATTAATTCTGTTTGACTAAACCAATTACACTTAGTTAGACTAAACACCTAATTAAGCTAATTAATTTGGCTTAATTAAAACTGAGTCTATGACGAACGGGTCCCACCTGCCAGGGTTGAACTAGTAAACTTTTGGTCCCGCTGACATGATGCTGACATCACGCTGACATCATAATTGCATTTCCTAAATTAAGTTAATTCTGTTAATTTAAAAAATGATTTAAAACTTTGAAAATTAATGTAAATTAAACCGTAGCTCGGATGAAAATAATTTCTACATGAAAGTTGCTCTGAACGACGAGACGAATCCAGGTATGCATCTTGTTCGTCCGCCACACGTCCCTAGCATAGTGAACCTGCAACATTTCACCTCCGGTTCATCTGTCCGAAAACGCGAAACACCAGGGATACTTTCCCGGATGTTTCCCCCTTTCGCCGGTATCACCTACTACCGCGTTAGGGCACACTAACACCGCTCATTGTCATGTCATGCATCGTCATGCTTATGGTTGCATTGTATTTACTGTTTATTCCCCCTCTTCTCTCCGGTAGACTACGAGACCGACGTTATTCTTTGCCCGATTCGACTACGGAGTTGATGACCCTCCTTCTTGCCAGAGCAACTGTGCAAGCCCCCCTTGATCACCAGATATCGCCTATTCTACCCTTTACTGCTTGCATTAGAGTAGTGTAGCATGTTACTGTTTCGGTTAATCCTATTCTGGTGCATAGCATGTCATTGTTGCTACATTTGTTGATACCTTACCCACAATCCTAAATGCTTAGTATAGAATGCTAGTTTATCTTCATTGGCCCTACATTCTTGTCAGTCTGCCTTGCTATACTATCGGGTCGTGATCACTCGGGAGGTGTTCACAGGTATATACTATACATATATACATACTATACAGATGGTGAATAAAGTCGGCTCGGCTCGTTGAGTACCCGCGAGTGATTCACGGATTGGGGGCAGAAAGGACCTTTGTCCCGACGGCCCTCTGTGTGGATCTTTGTGGCGGAGCGACAGGCAGGTTGAGACCACCTAGGCGAGAGGTGGGCCTGGCCTTGGTCGGCGTTCGCGGTTACTTCATAATAACATGATTAACGAGATCTTGGTATTTGATTTGAGTCTGGCCATTGGCCTATACGCACTAACCAACTACGTGGGAACAGTTATGGGCACTCGGCGTCATGGTATCAGCCGAAGCCTTCGTGACGTCAGCGACTGAGCGGCGAGCGCCGGATTGGACCGTAAGCCTGATCTTGTATTAAGGGGGCTAGGTCTGCTTCCGGCCGCCCACGCAACATGCAGATGTGCAATGGGCGATGGGCCCAGACCCCTGCACGCATAGGATTTAGACCGGCGTGCTGACCTCTCTGTTGTGCCTAGGTGGGGCTGTGACATGTTGATCTTCCGAGGCCGGGCATGACCCAGGAAAGTGTGTCAGGCCAAAGGGGATCAAGCATGTTGGGTTATGTGGTGCACCCCTGCAGGGAAGTTTATCTATTAGAATAGCCGTGTCCCTCGATAAAAGGACGACCCGGAGTTGTACCTTGACCTTATGATAACTAGAACTGAATACTTAATAAAACACACCCAGACAAGTTCCATAGACAACCTGGTGATCGCTTTTCCATTGCGGCGAGGGAGGATCGCCGGGTAGCTAGGATTATGCTATGCGATACTACTTGGATGACTTCAATCTACTCTCTTCTACATGCTTGCAAGATTTGAGTCGCGAGCGTAGTCTTCAATAGGACTAGCTATCCCCCTCTTATTCTGGCATTCTGCAGTTCAGTCCACTGATATTGCCTCCTTACACATATACCCATGCATATGTAGTGTAGTTACTTGCTTGCGAGTACTTTGGATGAGTACTCACGGTTGCTTTGCTCCCTATTTCCCCCTTTTCCCGCGTCTTCCCGGATGCCGCAACCAGATGTTGGAGCCAGAGCGACGCCATAGTCGCATTTATGACTCCTACTACACGGAGGTGCCTACTACTACGCAAGGTGCCGCTAACGCATTTACTAGGAGTAGTTAGGAGGATCCCAGGCAGGAGGCCTGCGCCTCTTTCGATCTGTATCCCAGCTTGTGCTAGCATCTTATGGCAACTTGTTTAACTTATGTCCGTACTCAGATATTGTTGCTTCCGCTGACTCGTTTATGTCGAGCACTTGTATTCGAGCCCTCGAGGCCCCTGACTTGTAATATGATGCTTGTATGACTTATTTTACTTTTAGAGTTGTGTTGTGATATCTTCCCGTGAGTCCCTGATCTTGATCGTACACATTTGCGTGCATGATTAGTGTACGATTGAATCGGGGGCGTCACAGCAAGACTAGGAAACCTTTATTTTACCGTTTATCATTCCACACGTGCATATGAGTTTTCAACTGAACGCATATTCCAAGATTATAGCAATTATAGCATGAAATAAAACACTTAATTATGAATATGGAAATATAATAATATAATATTATTGCCTATATGGCATATTTCCAACGACAAGTCCACAAATATATGCTCATCACTCCCGCCCTACTAACACTCAGCAGACCATGATTGCCTTAAGCTTGTGACCCCGTAGGTTCGGTAACTCATAGACATGAACGAAACCCCTTAATTTAATGACCGGTAGTGTGGACGTCCATATCGATCCCTATGAGTACACGAATTATATTTGAGTGGACCTTTCGTTATCATGCGATGTTCCCTTTGCTTCGCGATACTTCACAAAACCCGGGATGTTTCGGTATCCTCCCGAGTCATCACATGCTCACCATGTTGTTATCCTCGTTACCGGTTTTGTTATTCTTTCTCGTTGTCGTGCTTCGGCATCCCCGTGATGTAGTCACCTATTTTTGGCCAGACGATGATGGATGCCGTCACATTGAGAGAGCCTAAGAATATCTCTCCATCGTCACATTGAGTCCCTTGTCAAACTTCCCGATGACCTTGTAAGTTGTCATTATGATCACCTCGAGGAAGGGGTGAATGGGAAATCCCAAACCCCGAAGGAGATGAGATATGAAGACGACTCACTCACCAACGCGATGTTTAGGAACCCCGACAGAAGTGAGACCCGTCGGCCCTTTGACAAGGGGAGAGCGGGATAGGGCAACCTCGAGCCCCGACAGGTACCCGATGTCTTGGAGCGCAATGATGTCCTCCTTGGTGATGGTCAAGAGCCGCCACAACCCCCTTATGCCAGGGCGTTCTAGCTTTCTTCGGTAAATTGCTCGCTCCCCGTGGTTCCCTTCTGGGCACCCTTTTTGGGCTTCACAGTCGAGATGTGACTGCCTTCCACGGCCATCTTTCAAAAACTGAAGGGAAAGAGGGAACTGACTCAAGTTTCTGGGCGCGAGAACACAATGACGACGAAGGCAAGGGAGATTGGATGCGTAAAGCTGACTCCCATGCATGGAACAACGAATCCAAACGATGACGTGGCAACCAGGGTGCACTGAGATCCGTGCAGTTTGATCGAACAACAAAAATAGCGTTCCCGGGGGAAAGGCTAGAAATTGATGTCGGATTTATAGTTTTTTATTTTTACAACTAATCATACTCAGATTTATAGTTTTATTTAAATAATCGTACTCTTTTTTTTAGTTCCAATCATTTTTTTGAGGGGTACTTCTTTTGTTAGTTTCGGTAACATGCAAGTTAAGCCCGTTTCGCCTGGTTCCCTTCTGAAAAGGGAAAACCCTTCCGAACCCACTAAAAAAAAACCTTCCGAGCCTTCAGAATACCTGGTTCGTCCTCCTCCGTCACGGCCCCCCCCCCCCCCCCCCCCACACCCCACCCCACGCCGCCGCCGCGGACCGAGAGGGCCAAACAGGCCGCCGCACCCCCGCGCGGGCTCGTCTCACCACGGAGGCTGCGGCGACCCGCGTGCGCATCGCGAAGTCCCCCGTTCCCTCGTCCTTGCACGCTTCGGCGGACGCTAGGGTTTTAGCGCCCCTGCTTTCGCTCGCTCAGGAGGTCCGGTGTCGAGAAATATACGGCCCGCTTCGATGGGACGCCCGGAGCCGGTCGTGCTGTTCGCGCAGACG
Organism: Aegilops bicornis; assembly: GCA_021605145.1. Taxonomy (NCBI): domain Eukaryota; kingdom Viridiplantae; phylum Streptophyta; class Magnoliopsida; order Poales; family Poaceae; genus Aegilops; species Aegilops bicornis. The sequence goes on from CM038675.1 coordinate 590,750,565, forward strand.
ATCCTCCACTCTCAGCTGGACGAGTACGTCGACGAGGTGCGCTTCACCCCCCCTCCTTTTGTGTTAGTCTCCTATGCGATCTGCCACCAAATATTGCTACTGCTTGGTCAGCAGACGTTTGAATTGTTAAGCTCGACGGCTTTTAGTATCCCGTATGTTCTTTGGTGCACCAAAGTGGCACATAATTACATACTAGAATTTGTTTTATGTTCGACTTCCTTTTCCAGTATATCTGAAGCAATTCTATGAAATAAGTATATCAACTTTTTCTGCCTTGAGCTTAGGCACATATTCAGGCTTAATGAATCACGCATGTTTGTGAAGAAGTTCATGTGCACGGTCTCTAACATCCTCAGCAATGTGGCTCCACTTGTCCGTGTCCAATATAGTCAAGTTGTCACTAGCGCCAAACATATACTCCCTCCGTTCCTAAATATAAGTCCTTTTAGAGATTCCAATATGGACTACATGCGAGCAAAATGAGTGAATCTACACTCTAAAATACGTCTATATACATCCGTATGTGGTCCATATTGAAATCTCTATGAAGACTTATATTTAGGGACGGAGGGAGTAGTTAACATGCTGCAAACAGGCGCCCACACATACACATTACGTGGAACAGACATATTCAATGAATATATCGACCGGATAAACTCTTTGTGTGTCCTTCTGAAATCGATTGAATGATATTAACTATGGTTAGCTTTGTAAATATTAGCAAAAGAGAGGATCTTATTTGTAACCGTCTCATTTGGGATTCACAATCCATGCCCAAACAAAGGTAACAAAGTGTTCTTGTAACTACCAGCTATTTTTACTAATAACACCTATTCCAGCCTTTTACTATAAGCACTCACTCTGAGCCGTAATGTAGGCCGTTTAAGAATCTATGCCAATCAAATGATTTTTAAGTTTGACCATTATGATGGATCAAATTGCCAATATCTACAATACTAAATTGGTATTGTTAGATCCATCACGAAAATTCTTCAATAATATGTACTTATTGTTATTTGAAGCACATGATTTCGTAGAAACTGATGGCCAAAGTGTGACTTTGGAGACAGTGTTAAACTGTCAATTCCTGTACATCCTATGCTATGACAAAGGTAGTATTAAGAAAGCTTCTTAAGATGAACATATGCAGAATGCATTAATTATATGTGCTTCAGCTATTCACCATTAGTGCTAAAGATTACAGTTAATTACTGTCCTGAGAGAGAGTGAGAGGGAAACTCATTTATCTAATTAAATTCGAATATATAACTTGTCCTTGAGTTCACTTAATTATGTTGCATCATGCAGGTGCTATTTTCTGAACCTGTTGTGATTACTGCCTGTGAGTTTCTTGAGCAAAATGCTGCTCCTTCTACACCAAACATATCTCTTGTTGGGTAAGAAAATTTCCTCCCTATACTTTTTGCACTTGTGAAGGTGAGATCTGATAAAAGTGTGTTCTGTGAAAGAGTGCCTCTGTACTTATTTGGCCGTTGTAGTTTATAAATAGTGTTTTTTTGGGCATGGCCATACCCCTTTGGCCACTCTAGTGCTTTTTCTTTGCCACATTGGCCAAATCGTAGGCAAGCAAAACCTTGGCTAGGTAAATTTTTCGTGGGGTGGTATTTGGGCTCAAGGGAACACATCCGTAGGCTACTACTTATTTTCTGGGCCCAGATTCTTACAAGAGAAAATCGAAGATCGTAGCAATGTGGATTAGTTGAATGTAGATGTTGTAGGTGTTACCTACTTACATTGTATAACAATTGCAACTGTATCTAGTAAAGATTGAAAATTAGGCATCACTATAGTTACATAACAAATAACTGTATTTTTCGTTGGCACTAGAGTTAGATAACAAATGAAATGTGTTTTAGTTTCTAGCAGCGCAGTTGGCAGGAAGATATTGCAGAGCAGTAGAGCTCAGAATATTGTAACTATGTTTCTAAAGTAACAGAATATATTAATCTTGATAACCATTATGGAGTTAGGTGCACACTAAAATGTACAGAATCACCTGACAATGTAGTTTGCCCCATAATTATATACCATTGAGTCAATCAACGGTGCAAAAATAACTATTCCCTCTGTCCCATAATGTAAGACATAGAAGTGCTTGACCAATCTCCGAACTTACATGGAAATGAAAGTGTGCATTATTATTGGAAAACAGGGAACACCATGCACTAATGTAGTACAAATGAGACTCGATGCTAGTTTGTGAAGTGTTTAATAAAATTGAATCTAAATAATATGCAACTTGGGCTCACAGATACGAATCATGTGCTTTTAATTACGTAACTTGGGCTCCCAGTGGATGCTGAAATGATTTCCCCTTGCACTATCACGTGAATTACTGAAAAGGTTCTACTTTTGATTTTGACATAGAAACATACCGGACAAATGTAATTTATTGATCGCCAATGATACTTCTATAAAAAATGGCTTATATCAATCTGAATATTCTAGCTCCCTTTAATTTAAGAGTCTTGAGTAAGCTAATTACATTATCCTGCAGTCGTGTGAGGACTTACGTGCTGACAGTTCGAAATGTATTAATATTCTTCTTCTGCCGCTCATTGTTGGGCTATTTTCCTTCATTAATGTTGTTTGTGTTATATCAGTGCAACATCCCCACCATCATTTGCTTTGGAAGTCTTCGTTCACTGCGATGGGGAGTCTCGATTTAGGCGCCTTTGCCTGCCTTTCTTGTATTCACACTCCTCGTCCAATGTGCTTGAAGTTGAGGTATGTCATTTGTTTTCAAGTTTGATAAATAGTCCTATCTTGTGCCTATATATGTCTATCCTTTCTCGCCGCTTGTTGTATCTGCTTTTTCCATCTGCACTACTAAATGTGTGAATGCTATGCGTGCTATGAATTTATGTTAAATTATCAACTTGTTAACTGGAAAGTTTACAGGTTTTAGTTGAATGGATACTGCCCCAGTTGCTTGGTACAGTTGCACATGCTTAATGACCGATGCTGCATGTCACTCCGTTCATTTTTTCTTGCCTTTTGTTTATTATTATAAGGGGTAGTCTTCAGTTGCTTATGTTTGCCACATCTTTGTCTTGTTCATCCATTCAGAGTTGGTCTGTTCTGTTGCTTGAGACATTTTTCTTTGTTTCTTTTACTTTACAGGCTATTGTAACAAATCATCTAGTGCTGCGGGGAACTTATCGCAGTCTCACTCTTGTAATTTATGGGAATACTGCCGAAGACCTTGGTCAATTCAACATAGAACTAGGCCTGGATCATTCTCTTGCCAATGTGGTCAGCTCTCCGTCAGAGGGAAAATTTGAAGACCTTCCACCGGCACTACGTTCATCCAAATTCAAATTTGAAGAGTCATTATCTTCAATCAAACCATTGAGTTTTCAGTCCACAGATTTGGACTTGTCACTTGAAGTGAAGAGAATACTATATTTAGCTCTCAAAATGCACCAAATACCCAATGTGGAGAATCTGATCCCTGACCTAGGAAGTGCAGTTATCTCAGCTGTTTCAAAATATGTAACTAATTCAAACTGCATGCCACATAGTTGGAATCAAGACTTGGCAGATGGCTTCAGCAAGAGTAATCTTGATCCTCAGGAAAGTAATAATGTTCACACTGAAGCTAGCAATGAGCTGTTTGAAATTTGGAAAAATGTCCATTTTGTCGCTGCTACTCGTTTTGGTGATGATGATGGCTTTGCCATCGAATTGGAGGAGTTGCCTACGACTAAAACGATATTTGAGTTGTTCAACAATAGTTTCCCATATTATAGAAACTGTTCATTACTTGATCTACAATGCCCTTCTCAGGTAATTATCTGATGCCACTTGATGAACTGTCATATGGATGTCTAATGTGTTATATGATTTATCTATCTTATATGCCATTTTTTTGTTTCAGAATAACTGGTTGGTGATGTCCTTGAGTTTGGTTCTCCTAATATGCTTGTCAAAAGAGAGTTGCTTTTATTTTGTTGATGCTGGTGGGATGGAGCAAATCATTAATCTGCTTTGTTGGAAGACACCCAAATCTACAGCTACTACATTGCTTCTCTTAGGTATTGTTGAGAATGCTACTCGGCATGGTGTTGGATGTGAAGCTTTCTTGGGATGGTGGCCACGAAGTGATCGGAACAGTATACCCACCGGCAGCAGTGATGGCTACTGTTCTTTGTTGAAGCTTCTACTGGAAAAAGAAAGACATGATATCGCCTCTCGTGCTACATATGTTCTTCAACGTTTGCGTTTTTATGAGATACTATCTAGATACGAGGTTTGAATATTCTTAGCTACCCACTGTTCGATAAATCTATTGTTAGTGTACTCTCCAGATTATATGATGCTTATGGTTGTGTTGCAGTCTGCCGTGATCAAGGTGGTTTCCAATCTGCCTTCTGATGAACTTTCCGCGGACAGGGTTTCTTTTCTTATTTTTGCAAGTAACGAGCTTGCCGAAATGTCGGTAAGTTTCTAGAACTGCTCTCTTTAGGAAAGGCCCAGTTCCGTACAGCTGCACATACACTCTGTTTTCCTCCTTGGAAGTGAAGCGGGTTAGCAGTTATTTTACGATTATATTTCTTGATGCAGAAATTGATAAAGATATGTGGCCCTATTGAAGATCCTTCGCCAGAGGCTATTGCTAGAAGAATATCCAAGTCTAGTCATTTGGAAGATTCACTTTCATTCGAAGCAACAATTGGTCTTATAACTAATTCCAAGTACAGTTTCTTGCAATTTGACACCGATTCATGTTTGTTATCTCTTATCCAGGTAACATGGGATATGCACTTCTTTTTTTTCTTTGTGTATTCTTTACTTACACACGCTTTAAATCTTGATGTAAGTTGAACTAGCTCTTGTTGTCAATCTGCAAAATATACCATATTTTTTATGAAATTGTTTGCAACATGGCAACTTTGAGAAGGGCCCATGGAGTATGAAAGAAGTGAAGTTCCACAAATGGTGCACCTTTCATTTCTTATGATGTCAATATGATGTCTGGAATACTGTTGTCATTTGGGGCCGGGTATGGCCGCCGCGTCAAGGATAAGTACAGGCAACCTGTGGCAACTTGATCTTCAAGTCAGCCGAGGATTCCCCATCTCAGTCTATTTAGTTAATTCCAAGTTTGTTAAGTATGCCTTATCTCTTAGATTGGTTTAGACTGTCATTTTCATCTCAACTCTTTATAAGGAGAGTGCTAACATTGGAAGGTGATCAACTACCAATAAATATAAATGAAAATTGTGCCCAACCATATGCATGTGACATTTATACACATCTTCATTTGAAATTTCTTTTTGGCACAATTTGCTCCAATGTCAAAGAGGGCTAGTGATAGTGGCGCCGTGTCGCATTAGAACACCATGAGTCCTTGATGGGAACAGGAGAATAAACACTGCGACGGGCTTAGCAGCAGCCGCAGCTTGAATCACACCTTGCTCTTCTCAGCCATGGTCATGCTGACACAGTGACCAATCGACTGCCTTGATACCAAGTGCCATGTACCGCTAGTCATGATGGGGATAAACACCCATCAGTGGGTTTTAAGTGGCGACAGCTTGACCTAGAGGGATGCTAGCTGAAGGAGGGCATGTACTGGTGGAGGCTGTACCACCTAGGTATCAACCCAACCTAGAATGCTACCACACACTACACGGAATCTCAAAGTCTGATTTTTTGTTACAAATTTTGGCAGTCTCCTTTGTTTGTATGGACATCCACGACATGCCAGTGAATATCACAAATATACAACATCCACACAGTTTATAACACAAGATGTAACTCCAAATACACATTTATTATGGGCATGTGGCTACTCTTGCTTGTTTTACACTGCTGGTTATCATCTTGACGCTGAGCAATAGCTGCACTTCTGTTAGAAATGTGACTCTAGCTTTATGTTTTTTGTAGAACAGGAAAGAGGTTTTTTCCCTCTGTCAGCAGCCTTATTATCATCACCTGTAATGCATTTGGCAAGTGGGCCTGCTGCTGAAATATTGATGGAGATCACATCGTCAATTGAATCCATTCTCCTCTCCCTTCTTTTTTGTCGCTCAGGTTTGATTGACGCATTTTTAAGCTGGAATATTTTGAATCTTGTTTTTCTCACATTATGACTCGAACTCGTGTTTTTCTGTCCCCAGGGTTATCTTTTTTGCTCAGTCAACCTGAAGCAACTGAGCTTATAGTTCTTTCTCTTCAAGATGGTAAAGATATGAATAAAACAGAATGCATAACTCTTAGGCATGCCTTCGTTCTTCTGTCAAAAGGATTCTTCTGCCGCCCCCAGGAAGTTGGAATGATCACAGAGCTACATCTTAAAGTGGTTTGTGCAGGCTCATTGCATCAGAATTATCAATTTTGTATTGATTTTACGATCTTTTGAACTCAGAGATATGAATATAATTACTAGGATGAAACTTGGAACTTTAAAGTTAGATTAGATTGGAATGTGGGGGTTGTTCTTCACCTAAGGAAATTTTTCTTCTAGTAGTTCTGTTCAAACCATCAATTATAGAGAAATTCTCCTACATTGTGTACACTGCCATCTTTTGCATCTTGTTTCCACTTATTCTTTCAGCTGATGTTACGCCAACATGTTGTTAATTGTTTCATCCACACAGTACATGCTGTTACATCTACTTCTGTTAATATTGTTTAACTTGCAATTGATTTTTCTAACTTCCGTTTTTTATATTTTGGTTTCTTTGTGAAATTTGTTTTTAACTTCTGTTGATGTGTTAACATAATTCATTTGATCAGACTTGAATTATTTTCTTCTGTAGGGAAGTGCTGCCAATAGGCTACTTGCAGTTCCTCCAAATTCTGATGAGCTTTTATGGGTTCTTTGGGAACTTTGTGCCATTTCGAGGTCAGTACTGAAGTTAGCGTTTGGTGGATAGTTTATGAAATTGCTTGTGATCGGAGTTTAGTTGTGTAAAACAATGACGTGAGCGGCCAAATATTGACATTGTCTTTCGGTACAAAGTGCCTTTCTATAATTCTTATTTTTTAACTTATGTTTCTCTCTGAATAAACAAGGAGTGAGTGATATTGTTGAAAGTTTACTCAATAATTTTAACTTTATCCTCTTTCAGTGTTTTGCTCAATATCAATAATTTTGATATCCTAAGTAACACTATGATAAGGAATACTTAATTTGAAGTGTATTTATGAATTTTGAGATGCTAAGACAATTATGTGTGTCCACAAATTGGCGCACAAGTTATTTATTTTTATATTATTGGTTCTAGTGTCCATATATAGCTTACAGAATCCATCATGTGGTGCAGGTCCGATTCTGGTCGCCAAGCATTATTAGCTCTTGGCTACTTCCCTGAGGTGTGTGTTGTTCATTTCATTTGTCATTCTTAATGCAACTTGCATTGTGGGTGATATAAGTATTTCTGGTGTAGGCAATATCAGTTCTGTTGAGTTCCATCTCTTCATACAAGGATCTCGATTCAACCATGATTAAAAATGGTCAGTGGAACCATCCTGTACTTCTTGATATGTTGTCTGAGGTTCTGATTGAAGGCTTACATCTCTTCGTGACTGTCTTATCTCAGGAGGTTCTCCATTGGGTCTTGCTATCTTCCATTCAGCAGCGGAGATTCTTGAAGTCTTGGTTGCAGATTCAACTGCTTCATCCCTCAAGTCATGGATTGGATTTGCTGTTGATCTGCACAAGGCGTTGCATTCGTCTTCTCCAGGTTCAAACAGGAAAGATGCTCCAACAAGGTTGCTTGAATGGATTGATGCTGGCGTTATATATCAGAGAAATGGTGCTGTTGGGCTTCTTCGTTATTCTGCTATTCTAGCTTCTGGTGAAGATGCCCATTTTTCTTCTGGAAACGTGCTTGTGTCAGATTCAATGGATGTCGAGAATGTAGTTGCAGATTCAAATAATACTTCAGATGGTCAAGTCATTGATAATCTTCTTGGGAAGCTTGTTACAAACAAGTACTTTGATGGAGTTGCTTTGTGCAGCACTTCTGTGGTTCAATTGACAACAGCCTTCCGCATTTTAGCATTTATTTCAGAAGATAAGGTAAGCTCATCATCCTTTTTGTGTTCTATTTATTCATGACGTTTAATTTGCAATGAATTATTCATGCCATCATTTTTTGCTATCGATGAAGGCTGTGGCTTCTTCCCTGTTTGAAGAAGGTGCGATTACTGTCATATACATAGTCCTGATGAACTGCAAGTCTATGCTTGAACGCTTGTCGAATAGCTACGGTGAGCACCTTGTGCTTTATTTGGATTATTATTCAAAAAATGTGCTTATAGTAGGTGATTATATTGTCTTGTTCATGAAGTTGACTGATGTTTATATGCTTTTTTGTGTGCTAAAACCATTTTCTTTCTCTTATTCTTCCTTTAGATTACCTTGTGGATGAAGGTGCTGAACTAAGTTCCACCACAGAATTGCTTTTAGACCGAACTCATGAACAAGCCCTTGTCGATCTCATGACTCCCTCTCTTGTGTTGCTGATAAACCTCCTTCAGATATTACATGTAATATGTTCTGTCCTATTCCTTGTCATGCTTTCAGTTTCAATATGGCTTCAGTGTAAGCATGTAATTGCCTCAAGCTGCTCATATCAATGATCTTGGATGTATCCACCTTGGCAGGGAACAAAGGAACAATACCGCAACAAAAAACTTCTTACTGCTCTTCTGCGGCTACACCGAGAAGTCAGGTATTCAGATAGCCCTCTATGAATAGCAACTCCCCCTCCCCCTCCCCCCTCTCCTATTCCCCTATCTTACATAATATTTTGTTGTTGTATAATTTCAGCCCAAGACTAGCAGCTTGTGCGGCCGATCTGTCTTTCATGTTTCCTAGTTTTGCTGTAAGCTTTGGTGTGGTTTGCCAGCTTATTACCTCAGCACTTGCTTGCTGGCCATTGTATAATTGGACACCTGGCCTGTTTCATTGCCTTCTTGAAAATGTTGAGCCTACTAATGCATCAGTACCATTAGGTCCAAAAGATGCCTGCAGCCTTCTTTGTCTCTTGGTAAGCCGTTTATTTATGCTTGTATCCTTTAGATATCTACTTGTTTCCATTAAAAAACGCAGGTGGCAGAATTGTAAGATCGGTACCGGTTCTCATTTGTGTATGTTTCGTGTGCTTGAAGGGTGATCTTTTCCCAGATGAAGGCATATGGATGTGGAATGTCGAAGTTCCTTCTCTGAGTGCTATTAGATCTTTGAGTACTGCAACAATTCTAGGACCTCAAGTTGAGAAACAAGTGAACTGGCACCTGCGCCCTGAACATGTGTCTGTATTACTTGTAAGATTGATGCCACAACTTGATAGACTTGCACGTGTCATTGACAACTTTGCTACTTCGGTATGTCCTGGATTTATTTTTATCTGATGCTTTTTTCACTCCAAAGCAAATGACTTTTCACTATAGCAAATACTTATATAGCTATCGAACCACATAGGCCTTGATGGTGATACAAGACATGCTCCGGATCTTCATTGTTCGTGTTGCCTCTGAAAAGATTGAGTGCGCGGTGGTTCTTCTGCGACCAATTTTTATTTGGTTGAATGACAAGGTTGATGGAACTTCCCTGTCAGAGGGAGAGGTCTTTAAGGTATGATAATGTATAGGGATTATGGCTGCATAGCTGAGTGTTATTATGCGCCAGAAAAATGTCTGTTAAATACTATATCATTCTGGTTACTGTTCAAAGTTCTGGAGGCAACCAGGTAGTTTCCTCATGAGAAGTGTAATTAATCCCTTGTTTGACCAGCTTTTAGTAACTAGCTAACTAACCTGCCGTTTTGACACTATTGTTGGAACCATCTTGTTTAGTAAGTCGATATTAGGTCCACACTGCTATCTTCTGATCCCAACAGGTTTTGTTGTGTCCAACAAATTTGTAGAAATACTATTTGAAGAAAACTGACATTACATGACGATTGTAATTGTGAAGCCCTGTGCGTTCAGTCACCAACAGAAATTGGTTGGCTAGTGTTCAGGTTCCTGGAGCTGTGGTCAATCCTGGATTTCTCTTGTTCTGGAAGACCACTTTGTTTCATTTTTAGCATTCATTTTTTCTGTTCTTGAGGTTTATATATGGTTCAAACTTCAAACATATTAATTAATCAACTCCATTGAGGTGGCGCTGAAAAAATGATTTAAATGCTGGCCTCATGCAAACAGAAGCTGGCTTGTTTCTGGAAAACTTGTTAGTTTCTTGGGGGGAACCTGACCTGCATGTGGGTTTGCCCATGTTTATTTCAGATGGTCCTCTCTGTAGTGTCCCCCTGTTCTACTATATATGGGGCATTTAACTCTGGGCCGGTATCATTGTTGACTAGTAACAGTCCAGTAAAACTTTGGAACAGTAATTCTACTTGTGTGCTAGTTCTCGTAACACACAAGCACATTCCTTTAGTTACCGGGCACTTATATTTGGTTGAATGAACTCATCTTTTCCCCTAAATCTAGTTCTTCATTTATAGCCCTCAGCATCATCAATCTGAAGTTGTTTAATTGCATTGTTTCCAGGTGCATCAGTTACTTAAGTTCATTGCAAAATTGTCAGAACATCCAAATGGCAAGGTGAGAGGCTCTTTATTATTCATGACCTGTGTATATTGTTTCTCTCTTTTTCCTCTCATGTTCTCTTTATTCAGGTATTGCTATGGAAAATGGGAATTGCGCGGGTTCTTAATAAGTTACTAAAGAACTGCAGCAACGCATCTTACTTGGAAGATAAGACGATCTCTGAAAGAGGAGCCTACAGAAGTGACCAACTTATGCTCAAATGGAGGATTCCCTTGTTCAGATGTCTCGCATCTATCTTCAGTGCCCAGCCATCTGGCAAAGAGCAGACTGCTATTGAAGAGTAAGCTCACAACTAGTAAACTATCTACTTCAGAACTACTTCATCATTTACATTTGAAAACTAATTATATTAACTCAAAGTAGGTCCTCAGAGAATGCTAGCGTTGAGGAGTGCTCTTCTATCATGCATCACCTCTTGCTCTTATGCCAGGTAAAATATCTTTCGTGTTATATATGATAAGATGGTTGTCGGATCGCTAGCGTTTACTTCTCTATTTGATTCTCAAGCTTAGGTCACTACTGTAGTGAAGCCAGGATGTGGTCTGTTTTGTTGTGGTTTCTTTAGTTTTACTACTCTGAAAGATTGATAACAAGCTTTTGTAATGAAATACTATCTTCCAAGTGTTCCCTATTCCAGAAGCCATTTATGAGTTGAAACTGCCCTGTGCAGTTAGTTCCTTTTTTGGGGGAGTAGTCCTAGTTAAAAGGGTCAACAAAAGTGTCTGAGATCATACATTGGGAAGTTCATACCGTCGGAAGTGGAAAACCTAAAGGAATAGCTGAAGTTCAAATACTCCCTCCGTCCTATAATATCAGAGTGTTTTTTACACTACACTAGTGTAGAGGGAGTACATGAGAAGGATATGCTGAGAATGAGGACATGGAATGGTGATAATGTTTCTTCAGCTGTTACTTTCTTTTTCTTCTTCCTTTGACAGTGTTGTGTTGCTACTTACGATTTAAGAAACTGAATTCCAAAATTTTGTGTTCAACCATTTTAAAATACCCTAGATACTTAAAATACACATGAATTATGTCATATGTTGTACTTTAACAGACGGCTTTGTGGCAATATCTGAATAGCATATTCTCTGATGGAGAAGAGCTGCAGTTGATCAGTTTTTATTTAAATTTGATTCTCTTGTGGTGCATGCCATCCTTAATGCTGAAGTTAAATTTTATTCATGTTTCTTTTCATGTTTTTTGTATGGTTCATTTCAATACTCATCATGCTATAAGATGGATGTCAGGTTTTACCAGTTGGACGAGAAATGTTTGCTTGTTCCATGGCATTCAAGGAAGTTGCTTCTTCCTATATCTGTAGAAGTGCAGTGCCTTTGATATTTTCACAACTCCAAACTCTTAACCAAGATGATGAGGAGAAAACTGAGAGTGACACTTATCATGACCCACCAAATATGGATAACTGGCGCTGCTTTACCCCTTTATTGAAGTGCTTCAAGCGACTCCTGAAATGTGTTGACGCTAATAATCCAACAGATTATTGTGTAGAAACAGTTTATTCTTTTATACTTGGTGCTATTGCCCTTAGCCAGTATGGTGGCAGGTAAACATCACTTCATGTTCTTCCTTATGAATATTTTGATAATACATGTGCAAGTATATCTTTGCAGTTTCCAATTTCCTCGGTGGCATGCAAATTGTTAAATGTTTATATAACCCATTTGCATGAAGCACTGGATTGCCTGCATTTAAGTACTATTTAATTCTACTGGCTGTGATATGAGCTTGTGGTCTATAGTGTGCAAGAAAAGGAGAAGTAATAAAAAAATACATGTGCGATTATATCTTTGCAGTTTCCAGTTTCCTACGCTGCATCCAAATTCGTCAAATGTTCATATAACCCATTTGCATGACGCACTGGGTTTCCTGCATGTAACTACTATATTAAAGTCTACTGGCTGTGATATGAGCTTGTGGTCTATAGTGTGCAAGAAAAGGAAAAAGTAATTAAAAAGCTATTATATTGATGCTAATCTTTAAATGTCTTGACTCCATCAAATTCGTAATTAATCTTGAGGCATGCTTTGGGGTTAAGTTAATCATCCACATAGGTGATTCAGATGATCTCCATGTTGGAAAGCTAACTACTAATCACTATATTAAAATAATTGTTCACGGCCTCACGCTGCCAGATATCTTGTTTATATGCAGAATAAATGAATTATTTCCAGATGTGATGGCAATTTGTTTTATTCTGATTTACTCTGTTGGCTGGTGATTTTGTTTTTCTTTGTAGAGTTTTTTGTATCTAACTGGCAATTGGTTCTTCATGTTTGTACTGTTCTTTTGAAGAGTAGATCTGAATGATAATAACTTAATATCAGTTAAGGTTGCAAATATTTTTCATCTTCAAAAAGACCAGTATCTGCAACCGTGGATGCATTTATGATGTATAAGCATTCTTACATCTTCAGTGCAGTTTTTGTATGGGTCAGGATAACATAATGAGGTACTTATATTGTTTCTGTTTGTTACAGTCTTGAGGGTCCCATCATATTGAGGTGTCTATTTGGGCACCCCTTTGAACGTAGTCTTGCATTGAAATCCTCTGATGATAGTTTGGATGAGAGTACAGTTTTAGTGAAGACTTTTGAGGAGAAAATATCCCAGGGCTATGATCATTTGTCAAATTCTGTTGGAAAGAGTCTTCTAAATCAGGTATACCTATCATTACCGAATTACATTTTTTTTTGTTAATCTCATGTTTCTCATGGTGACGTCATTAACAGGTTCAGAGTTCCATCACATTACTGTGCTCTATTCTCGAGAATGCTGGCCTATTAGAAGATTCAGTGCAGATGGTTCTTGAAGGCACTTACTTGCCATTTGGAGTGGTTCGTTCTGTTGTCATGACATCTCGTCTAATGCCATCCCTAGCCAGTGTGTCTGTGAATCATGAATCTGTTCTCTTCTTTTCAAATGCTTGGAAGGTTATTGCTGATTCAGAAGAACCGGTTGAGGGTGAATTTTCGAAGAGCTTGGTGTGGGAGTTGCCCGATTCTTCTCTCGACAGACAGCTAATTGCTGGTCAATCTGCTAGCAGAAAACTGGCATTGGGAGAGGCTGCAAGTAGACGTATAAAAGACAATCAAGCACCTGAACCTACTGGACAGTTTGGTCGAAGTTTAAGTACAACTAACGTCTCTACAGGTCATGCACGCAGAGACACTTTCCGTCATCGGAAACCAAACACAAGTAGACCACCTTCAATGCATGTAGATGATTATGTTGCAAGAGAGAGGAACATAGATGGTGCAAGCAGTGCATCAAATATTGTAAATTCTACTCCGCGCGGAACACTTAGTGGAAGACCTCCATCTATTCATGTAGATGAATTTATGGCAAGGCAGAGGGAGCGTCAAAATCCTGTGCCAGCCCCATCTGGGGATGCACCCCAAGTAAAGAGTCAGACAAGTTTGGATGACAATGTCCGTGCTAAGACGGAGAAACCGCAACAACCCAAGGCGGATCTTGATGACGATCAAGAAATTGATATAGTCTTTGACGAGGAATTGGAGTCAGATGACAAACTACCTTTTCCTCAACCGGATGATAATCTACAACCGCCTGTCATTGTTGGGGAAAATTCTCCAGGTCCAGTTGTTGAGGAGACAGAGGATCAGCAGAATGAAAAAAGTCCCTTTTCTCGGAGGGACATACCTGTCTCAAAGAACAATGAGAGTCTTGGTGCTGACATATCTTCTCGGACAGCTATGCTTCCAGAAGCTAATGTTCCTTTGGAGCGAAAAGGTTCAGTTTCTAGTCCAGCCCCAGAGAAGAGTGCATTCAGTGATCATGCTGATGAACCTGCATACTTTTCCTCTCATAACAAGCGTCCGGCAGAAGCACCTCTGCAACAATTGCGTCCTAATACTTATCAGAAGAGAAGTGTACATAAGTTGTCTGAGAGTTCTCTGTCATCTGGATCTCATGGACACGATCATAGGTTTTCCAGAAACCAACCACCTCTGCCACCAATGCCGCTACCAACTTCTTCCATGCCTACACGAAGTCCTGAGTCAAGTCAAAGGAGGTCATCATCTTACAATGCAAGGGACAGCGCTAGGGATGGACCACCAGCTTACCCATCTAATTATCCTGTACAACCTTTTGAGGCTAGTATGCCTACTGCTTTTGTAGGGCTTCAGGTAATGGAAGACAGGTCTTTTCAAGCTCTAATTATGTCTCCGTGTTGCTTTTTACTTGATGTTGCAATTTAGATTCTAAAATGTGAACTTCCATTTTCAGGCTCAAACTGAACATGCCCTAGCAAGCAACGGTACTTCATCATCGAATGCTCCTAATGCAGACGTCAATTTCTTATGGAACAATTTTCCAGTAAATAGGGTCCCTATGGAGCACTTCAACTCTGGTTCATCTGCCCGACCAATGGCACCCCTTGCTCAACCTTATTCAACCCAACATTCTGCAATGAGCTCTGGCTCTCCTGCATCTCATCTGTACAATCAAGGCACTAGTGTTGTCCAGCCTAACCCGTCTTCATCTCTTATGAACGATGCAAATTTAGGCATAAATTCTGCATCTGGCAGCGCAATTCTGTCCAATTTGTTGCCATCATTTGCATCACAATTTCTAATGGGTAGGCCTCCAATGTCTAGTCCATTCTTCGGAACGTCTCTTCAACATGTTCAACTCTCATCTGGCCTTCCACAGAGTGGGTCCAATCCTCAGTCTTCTGTTTCTTCAATGCAAGCACGGCCACCTCCACCGCCACCACTACCTCAGCAGCCTCATCCATCCCAGACCCAGCAACATCTTGCTTCTCTTCAATGGCAGCAACACCAGGAGCAGCCTCAGTCATATGCGCAAAATAGTATCCAGTCGCAGATGACTTTGCAGTTTCAGAACCAAGTTCCTGTTCCTCAGATGCAGTTTTATCCAAGTCAGCAGGACTTTGCGGCGCAAACTCTGAGACAAGCGGGTGAACAATCACAAGTTGCTAGCCAGACTGCACAAGCGGATGGTTCATCTCAACAGCAGAAAGAACCGGAGATTGATCTGAGCCACTTCTTCTCGTCTCAGGAAGCAATCCAGGTTATTTGAATTTCTACGGAAGCAGCGTGCTAGAAAAATAGTCATTTGCCAATGTGTCTGACCACAGTTTTCCTTGTTACAGAGCCTTCTAAGCGATCGTGCGAAGCTTTGCCAACTTCTGGAGGCGAACCCCAAACTGATGCAGATGCTTCAGGTATATTTTGATGCGCTGCTGCAGCAATACGTTCGAACGCAATGGAGTCCGGATCGTCTATGGTCAAATGAAATCTCTACTCTGTGTTTGTCAAACAGGATCGCATTGGAGGCAGCAAATAGAAGGGTGGCGCCAAACTTTGGATCTGCCTTTGGCTATGTTCTGTAGCGGCGATGGCTCTTCTAGCGAAAGAAGTGCATGCCTATGCCTATGTGCATCATTAATTATCCGTCGTCATGTGTAATGTTAATGTTGTGACGTTAGTTTTAAATTTTGTAATCAATTTTGTCTGAGGCTACATGAATTCCCGCTGGCCATGATCAAGCTGCTGCTCTAGTTGGTCAGGCCGTTAGCCGTCCGGAAGGATGTTCGCTTGAATGTACAACTAGCCTGAGTTTCAGGGCCAGTGTGCCTGTATTTGTTTTATGCTCGATCTCCCTTTCTTCCGGTGTGCAGAGTTCCTTGAGATAAATGTTTGGAATTTCTTTGTAAATTAGTTATATACCACAAGCCCGTGGGCATGCTAACTAACAACCCTAAGGCTCTGGATACTTGCTAATGCCAAGTCATAATGTACACGCATATGAAACTGCGAGTTGGTAGATTAGATCAATTTATTGGGCGTCAATATCCTGCATAGGTAAGCCATGCATCACCATTCTTGTAAGAGCATCTTCAACCGATGATGTATTTATGGGCATGGATGATGTATTTTAGGGCACCAAACAGTGAGGTTTGGACATCAGTTTTATGTTTGAGCACAGTGCAACAGATGATATAAACCCAAAGTTCTAAACATTCAATCTTGCAAACATCCAAACTACATTGATCACACTGCCATGGTCTAAACTTGCAAACATTTAAATTTTTAAACAGTGTGAGCGATTCCTAAATATCATTACCCTTGTCGTGCTGGGCATCCTTTTGCTGAACTTCGTCGTTGGACTCGACCTTGATCTGGTTGTCGGAATACTTGTCCTTGCGCCTCGCTTTGTGGTGCTCATGGTCCCCCTTTTAGAAGAACTCCGCCTCGTACTGCATGAGATGCGGATTTTTCCTCGCAAACCTCATCATTGCCTCCTCATTGCTCTTATTCTCAGTGGCGGTGTTTGTGAAAACCATATCTGAACCGCATGGCAATAAACAGAGCCACTTTGCAATAATGTAAGAAGCGGCTAGGAATGATGTGGAGAGGGCATGTGGCGTGCTTCAGACTCGTTGGAGAATTATGCAGAGCGCTGCAATGATGTGGGAATCAGAAACTTTGTGGCATCTGATGACATGTTATGTTATTCTGCACAATATGATTGTCGAGGATGAGGGTGATGGTGTAGTCCAAACCCATGATTTCGAAACACCTAGAGAACAAGTTAAAATCCCGGAAGATCAAGATGTGGCTCAACTTATGAACTTTCTGCAGATGCATCAGAATCTTTGAGATCAGCAGGTGCACACGCAGCTACTCAATGATCTTGTGCAGCATATGTGAACCCACAATGGCAATCAAGGAGCCAATGCTTGAGTTTGGCACTTAAAATAAATTTTATGTAAACGACATCTATGCTTCATACCAACATTTGCTATTTACGTGCGGCATTGGCTTGTATGATCAACGTGCATGGATTTGCATTTCTTTTTAGAAAAGGAGGATGACCCCCGGCCTCTGCATCTGGGAGATGCATACGGCCATTTTATTGATTATTCTCGAGGGCCTTACAAAGTGTTACAACAATAAGCCTGAATCCACCATCTAGGCAACATATGCCGCTACTCCTATCCATATGATGAAGGGGTGCTAGCTGGGCCATTACCCAGACCACTCACCTAAACCTAACATCAAAAGCCGAAATCCCCAGCCTGGCCACATACCGAGTCTTGGGCATAAACCGGCCTGACGCACTCACAGGTGTCGTCTCCGCCATCTTCCACTGGTCCATCCCCAAGCAGATTGAAGTGCCAACCTTGGCAGGCTCCTCCGCCATCAACGCCACCATGACGCCAAATGACGACCACCACCTACGCTAGTCCATAGCCAAGCAGATGGAGCGCTACCACAAGATGAAGATCAGCGGTAGAATAGATAGAACGCCGCACACACTCCCGCCGCCAAACACCTCACACGCACCACAAAGCACCCACCGTGCTCCCGGGAACCCCAGGCGACACCTTCAAGAAGGAGCGCGACGAAGGTACGACGCCGTCGCCCGCAAGGGGAACTAGAGCTTTCGCCCAAATGAAGAGCATAGTGAGAAACGGGATAGGACCTCGACAAGGCCTCCAAGAAGGGAACCGACGCCCACAAAGGCGCCACCATTGTCGTGGCCTCCGTCGACGGCCAAGGGTTTCGCCCGATCCCGCCCCCGTCCCATCCACCCGGCCAAAGACCTGACCAGGGGAGCGCACGCATCCGGAGAAAGGCGTTGGACTTCATCGAAGCAGGCACGTCAGGTGACGGGGCACCCCGACCCACCGTAGTAGACGTCCACCGAGACCTCGCCGCCCGCACAACCGAAGTCGCAGACCACCAGCTCCCACGACCGTCGCCCGTCGAGAGGCCACGCCGTCCACACCGCCCGAGGTCGCCGCCCCGGCATCCACCCACCGCGCACATCCCATCAAAACACGGAGAACGACCCACACCGCCGCCACCAGGGAGACCACACCGCGAGCACCCAAGCCGGGTGGCGGTGGCAGCGCCGGCCAAATCTGGCGGATCCGGCGATCCCGCCCACCCGCCAGAGAGGGGCGGCCCGATCCAGGCGAGCCGGCTGATCCGGTAGTCGGACCTTCCAGAGACCCCACACCGGATCGGGAGAGGGCTAGCGACTCCGGCGATCGACGGCCGCCACAGAGGGCTCGCCGGGCCACCAGGAGCTGAGGCGGGCGGCGCGGCCTCGATCGCGGGGCGCCTCAACGCCGAGGCGGTGGCTGGGAAACCCGCCGCCGCCTACCGCCATGGGCGGCTGCCGGCGGCGGCGGGGAAGGATGAGGGGAGGCGGGGGGAAACCGGCGAGCGGCTAGGGTTTCGCCCCCGAGTCGCCCGGAGCGGACAACGCATAGATTTGAGAGTCCGGATTTAAGATATGTGGACGCCGAAAGGAAAATATGAGGGCCCATCTGCGGATATATAGGGGATCGGATTTACTAGTTGTCCTTCTTCGCCGATATTGTGGCCGGAGTTCCATTCATCATTTCATGGATCAAATCCATGACCAGGCCGCCCGTTGTTGGGGTTGACTTCTTACTTTGTCAGAACCAATCTTGTGGGGTCGTAGAAGGAGGATGATTGCACTCTCGGCTCACGAGGGATCAAACTATAGGTTTGACATTTATGTTTCTAATAAAGACGGCATGTTCCTCGGTAGGAGACGATATTTTTGTCAATAGTGAAATGATGTTTTTGTCAATAGTGGAACGCTCGTGATGACTTTGTCAATCTTAATACCTTTCGGATCAGTCTCACGGACATGCTCACACAGGGGTGCGTGCATGCAATACCCGGACATGCTCATAGCGCATGCATGCGTTCATAATAGTGAGTGTCTGTATTCAGTGGCGAATCTTGTAAAAAAATCAAGGGCAGGCTCAAAGTCACTAACTCTCAGCTCTTTTGTGCAAACAAGGTTAAAATTTGCTAGAATAGTACTAAAAACATGTATTCTTAACTACTAATTTTTTTTTGTATCGTTGGAGGGCAGGCTCAAGCCTATTAAAGCCTGCCCAGTTGATTCGCCACTGTCTGTATTACGTTTCTCAAATTTTGTCAATAGTGGAGCGCCGGTGATGACTTTGTCAATCTCAATGCCTTTCAAATCAGTCTCACGGACGTGCTCACACAGGGGATACGTGCATGCAATACCCGGATGTGCTCACAGCGCATGCACGCGTTCGTAGTACTGAGTGTCTATATTGTGTTTCTCAATTTTTTTAAAAAAATCTTAGGCTGTTGGCAGTGGACCATCCGGCTTACCCCTCTCATATGATCATGCTCACGCTCACACCTAAGGGGGTCTTTGTAACACAAACTTTATTTTCTTCTTAATTAATAGATGAGACAAAACTAATGTCTCTGTTTCAAAAAAATAGAAGAAACTGCAAAATCTTTCGTCCTTACAATTCAATTTACCTGTCATGTGTAAGTAGGCTTTGTAAATTTCAACAAATCCATGGTCATCTATTATTAGTCCATCATGTGGGATATACTATCCTGCCCTAGCAAAGCTAACAAGGATAGGCCGCCCGCTGTTGGGGTTGACTTCTTACTTTGTCAGAACCAACCCTGTGAGGTCTTAGACTCACAGGAGGATGATTGTACTCTCGACTCACGAGGGATCAAACTGTAGGTTTAGCATTTATGTTTCTAATAAAGAGGGGATGTTTTCTCATAGGAGACGACATTTTTGTCAATAGTGGAACCCCCGTGGTGACTTTGTCAATTTCAATACCCTTCGGACTTCGGATCAGTCTCAGGACATGCTCACACGGGTTCATAGTAGTGAGTGTCTGTATTGCGTTTCTCAAAAAAAAAAAGAATATCTTAGCCTGTTGGCAGTGGACCATCCGGTTCACCCTTCTCATATGATCATGCTCACGCTCACAACTTGGATCTAGGAGTATCACAATGCCGCGGTCTTAGACATCAAATATTCTGTAGATCAGGCAAGACGAGAACTAGGCCTGAACAAACACATCTGATCTGATCATAGAGAGCCATACCACACGCTACATTTTCCAGAAACTAATACGTTCTGTTCCAGAATATCTATCTAAATCCAGCACACAAGCAAGTTCCATCAAACCAGAGTCCTTCTCCCTCGTCATGTGTAGCCAGCCATGCCTACATTGGCGGTGGCCTTGTTGGTCTTTTTGGCGGCCTGACGCGTCGATTTCGTGTAGTACATGTAGAAGTACACGTTCAGGGTCATGGTGAGCACCACAAAGACCGCCCCCGAGATGAACACCCCTTTCCGCAGAGAGTCGCAGGTCCAGCTCCCCGCGTATATCATGTGCCTGTACTTGGTGTGGTACGCGTTCTTTGTCGCCCCGGCGATCAGGCAGGACTCGGCGATTATGAATGTGATCCTGATGATGTGCAGGTAAATGCTCGTTACGTATTAAAAGGTAACATAACTTGGGCAGTGAAAGAAAAGAATTGTTTCCTGTGGGGCATAGGAATTACCATGACGATACAAAGTAGATAATGGACCAGGCTCTGCTTCCACCGGGTGCGAGCGGTTGGCCAAAGCACATGCACTTTGTAACTCCCATAAGGAGTGATTGGTCCAAGAGGAGAAATAGGAAGGCGCCGACACCATAGCCGGTGGAAATATCAGAGTCATAAGTGCAATATGTGGAGTTGTTGATGTCTGTGACTATCGAACCCTGTTGTGACAAGAAAGTAAGTGCTAAGTTATTCATGATCAGCAGAAGTATAAAACAGACAGAAACTAATCAAGGGGGAAATAGGCCAGGATGATGCAGCCCGTCATCCAGGTCATTTACCTTGCATAAAGCTTGCTAAAAAGAATTGAAACTTTTGCTGTAATTGACATAGTTAGCTGCCAATGTTGATCGGTTTTCGATAAGAAGAATTGATGTGTAAATAAAAACAGAAACACTTCGACTATTTGGTATCACCAAATGAAAAAAAAAATGTTCAAAGTTAACTACTACTGATAAGATTATCAGCTGATTATATGTGGAGAAAATATCTCTCATGCCACTCCGCGGCAACGGAAGATCAATCTGCCATTCAAGTACAGCCCGTTTCCTCTCCGTCATGATCCACGGATTAGCTCCTCCATGCACCAAATGAGAAATCTTATTAAGGTAGATGCCCTTGAATATGGTGGACTAGACCTCACAAAGCCTCGGCTAAAATATGTACACTTCATTTCAACACAGAAGAATCTAGGTTTGAACCAATGATTGTAGCTGAGATGAGCAGATTGACTAGTACCTTCTAGATTAACATTAAGGATGAGATGGGTAGAGTTCTTCCTACGTGGACAGTGAGCTGTTTGATTTGCAGGTTTGCATCCCACATGATTTTTTCCAACTGATTAATTTGCACTACATTCATAAGAATTTTCCAATTAACTCGACCCTTTTGGGCAGGTTCCTTTTTTTAGAACAAAGATCATTTAAAATGATCAAACACCCGGATTACACTCAGTTTGTGAAAGCTCTCTGAATTCACTAGGTTCCTTTATTTTTCCGAGGCCGCAACCGAACAACTTTTGGTGCAAATTCAATCATGTAGAATTCAAGTAGGCATGATATTGCACCTAAATCTTCCCTAATATTGCGTTACTGGAAATCAAAGACGCCAAATATATACTGTAGAAACCAACTTGTTTAGAGATGGGACGATTTGGGTTCAAATCTTTACAGCCTGAACGAAATACAAGTACAAAAAGTTCCCAAAGCACCTGCGTTTCTCACCGGAGCAGTGAACGGTTGAACCTGAACGCTCGTGTATCAGCTGAGCAAATACGAACTCGTGCGAGATGACAAGTTTTTTTTTTCCAAAATATTTTTTTTTGAGGGGTTCCAAAATAAATAAAACTACTGTAGCAGTTTTAACAAATCTGGGCTGGGCTGACCTGCTTCCGATACTAGTACCATCTATCACCAAACCCGATCCTCAAAAAAAAAAAAAGATAGATATGTGCTCAAACAAAACCTAATCCAACTTTTCTCCACCAACCAACCGACGGCAGGAATGCCCTACACAAGAACCCTTGGTGGTTCAAACAAAATCGCAGATAATCTACGCCCGACCTCTCGGGATCCCTCCGATCCAGAGCTGGGCGGGTAGAGAGAAGGACGCGTACAGTACCGTGCTGCGGCGGCGCTCGGCGGCGATGGCGAAGCCGAAGGCGGTGAGGCAGAGCGCGATCACCAGAATGTGCACTACCAGAGAGCTCCAGCTCCTCGTCTCCCCCATCTCTCGCTCGCTCTAGTGCCTCGCCGCTCTGGAGCCCGGATTCTGTGAGAGTGAGAGTGGGAACGAGGGGGCCGCCGCCGCCTGGGGATGGGGAAAGAAGGCGAAGTGTGAGTGAGTGAGGAGAGGAGCGGGCAGTGGAGGACTGATGAAAGCGGCGGTCTGGCGGGCCCACGTCCGCAAAGGAGAGAAGGAAACTGCGAGGAATCCGCCGAGTGGAGTGGGAATCGAACAAAGAAAAGACAGGGGTCTGGTCTTGGGGAGGGAGGGAGCCCACACCTCCCCTCTTTTTCCGCGACCGGTTTGGGGTTTGGGATGCTCGTTCGAAAGGACGATATTGTCCTTCACCAATCATGGAGTATGGCTGAGTAGCTCACTCGGTGATAGGAAAACTTTATTTCTGCCACTCTAGCTTTTGACCACTTTGCTTATGTTACTATATAATTTGACATTTCACTTTTGCCACTCTTAGTTTTTAACAATACATCAGAATTGCCATTCAGTGGCAAAAGCAATAATTTAAGAGTGGCAATTGTGATACATTATCAAAATCTAAGAGTGGCAAAAGTGAAATGAAAGTTATTGCTTTTGCCATGGAATGGCATTTGTGATGTATTGTTAAAAAGTAAGAGTGTCAAAAGTGATATGTCAAATTCTAGAGTGGCATAAGCAAAGTAGTCAAAAGCTAGAGTGGCAAAAACAAAATTTCCCCTTTAATGAAGTATGCAAAATACCGCAATGGGGCATTCATAGTGAACCTCTTAAAGCTGATTGCACTGTTTTCCTTGCTAGCATCACTAGGGGAGAAACTAAAAAATGTAACACAAGCTACTATATGAAGCATTCACTTTTTTGCTATACATTATTTTGCTCTCTTTATAGGTAGATGCATTAATGGTAAACATGATCATAACCACATTTGTGTATCAGATCTTAGTGTCCTCAAGAGTGCGGTAATGGGTGATAAACGATATAACTTGGGGGCTATTATTGCAAAGAGGTTACATAATAATGCTAAAGATGAAGATTTCTTTGGTGGGATTTATGCCACACGGTTTGCTAATTATCTTGGGGTACCTATAAGAGAAAATGATATTGAGTTACCACCTGCTTACCTTGATTCTGATGCTATGGACGTTACCTTGAGTTACCACCTGCTTACCTTGATTTTGATGCTATGGTACGTTACCAGTTTCTTGAGAGGAGTGAACAACCCCTTTAATACCGACTAATCTTTGACAAGGAGCGTGTCTTCTATATTACGCTTCCCGCTCCTGCCTTCTTTGACTTTCAGGTAAAACGAAGATACTTCATACCCAGAGAGGAGGCAGATGAGTATAAGAGAGCAAGGAAGGCCACTCGCCTTCATGCTGCAGCCCTCCAAGCGGTAACGGCCCAACTCAGTACAACCCCAACTACGACTGTGGATATCCGCCAGGCCAGCCGTGGCCCTAGACCAACTTAGGCCAAAAGCCTAAGCTTGGCGGAGTACGTATTTCTCACCGACATTACGTTCATGTTCACACACTCATTTCAGTTATCGGTGTTCATACTTTTTCATTGTATTATCTATGTTAGTTTATTTTTCTTGCTTTCCTCTTGCGTGTTTGAAAAACTTTGAGAATATCCAAAAAAAAGTTCTCACTTCTTTTTAGTTTTTCTTTCTAGTTTATTTTTAGTAGTAGTATTAAAAGAAAATCCAAAAAGATTTCTCGTTCTTCTTTTGCTTGTTGGGAGCTTTTCCGTGTAAATAGTTTTTGTCGTTTTCGTTTTACTTTCTTTAGAAAAACAAAAACTCCAAAAATATTTCAGTGTGTTTCTTTGAAATTCTTTTTCTTTTTCTTTGGGTCGTAAGGAGACGACCAGAATGAAAATGTTGAGTGACTCTAATATGCATTATTGTTGATGTAACAAAGAGTCCATATTACCTTGTCTTCTCCTCTGAATAAATGTTTGCAGATTCCAGCTTAGTCCAATGCACGTGCACTCTTATTATTATTCATACCGTTCGGTCGTGCAAGTGAAAGGCAATAATGACGATATATGATGAAATGATTGAGATGGAGAAAAGCTAGTACGAACTCGACCTATTTTGTTTTTGTAAATATATTAGCTCATCATTCCTGATTCAACCCATTATGAATGAAACATGTTTGTAATGATAATTAGAGATTATAGTTATTCATGTCATGCTTAGTTAGCTAGGAGTGGATAATGGTTTGTCTTGTGTGCCAACATGTAATTTAAAATGGTTATGATGTAGTGTGATAGGATGTTATCCTCCTTTGAATGATTTACGTGGCTTGACTTGGCACATGCTCACGCATGTAGTTGAATCAAACACAACATAGCCTCCACGATATTTATATTTATTGTGATTTATATCCTACTCATGCTTGCATTCAATGTTGATTAATTTTAATACATGTTTATGACCGTTGTCGCTCTCTAGTTGGTCACTCCTCAATCTTTTGCTAGCTTCACTTATACTAAGCGGGAATACTGCTTGTGCATCCACTTCCTTAAACCCAAAGTTGTTCCATATGAGTCCACCATACATACCTATACGCGGTATTTACCGGCCCTTCCAAGTAAATTTGCATGTGCCAAAACTCTAAACCTTCAAATAATAATCTGTTTTGTATGCCCGAATCGCTCATGTAGCGACTAGGGGCTGTCAGTATCTTCCATGCTAGGTGGGTTATTCTCATGATGAGTGTTTATTCAATTGTCATTCACGAGAAAGTGGCCGGTAATCGGGATGCCCAGTTCCATGCCCAAAATCAAATCAAAATATGAATTAAAAAAAACTTCCCCAGGACTGTTGTTGGTATGGATAGTACCGGTGGATTCACCTAGCCGTGGAGTGTGATTGTTGGTGGAGGGTGTCGTGGTTTTGTCACGACAGATGCCCTTGTGAAAGGACTTAGGTGTGGAGCCATCGCGACGTAGGTTAGCTCGAAGGGGTTAAGCAAGACAAAGGACACAAGGTTTTACCCAGGTTCGGCCCCTCACAACGAGGTAAAAGCCTACGTCCTACTTTGAGTTGTATTAACTGGATATCGATTACAAGGGAGTGGAATCACTTGACCTGTCTCTCGATCAATTGTTTTTTTAACCCGCCGCAGGGTCTCGCCTTTATATACACAGGTCGAGGCCCGGGGCTTACAAGAGTCCAAGCCGGATCACACAATGTGACCAACTCGGTTTCTAAGTCACCTTGCCTTACTAGGCAGGTCACCACCTAGCGGCTTACACCTCCGTGTCTTGGGCCTTCAACAGGCCCGCGCCTTAAGTCGTCTCTAGTCTTCATGTCTCCTCAGGCCCATCTTAAGCCTTTCATTTCATGAGTCGCCAATAGTATAACCCGGCCCCTCCTGGGTGGGTCACACCGTTGATTATATCCCCAACATTAGGCCCTAGATTGATTTGAACTTGTTCATGTCAATCTTCACTGCCTTAGTTGGCGAGTCATCTTTTCAAAGCTTAACCTTAAATAAACCACTGTAACCCACCATGACGTCACACAAAATAAGTCCATAAAAATCCCATGACATCACAACAGATCTTTTGCATTAACTGGCCGCCCAAGAATCAAGGCATCTTTACTATTGAGATAAGCATGGTCCCTCCTCGATTTCCATGCATGCCATTTTTGTTTCCTTATAAATAGGGACGGGGGGCCCTCTTTTCAATTTTACCTCCGCCCCTCTCTCTTCTTCTTCCTTGCCTCGACTGCCGTTGCAAGAGCTCCGCTGCCCCTGTCGATCTTCACCAGCAGCTCCATCCTGACCGCTGCATCAACCTGATTGTGACCAGAATCGCGGCACCCACCCGCTATTCATTAGCATCACCAGGTATTCATCTTTTCTCACTTCCAATCTGTATTAGGTCACCCTAGTTCGTCGCCGTCCGTCGTGTTCGTCCAAGTTCATCATAGTTTCTTCCACCTGTGCTTAGTTCAATCCAAAAATAGTACTGAAGCCGTGCGGTAGCAGTTTTAGCCCTTATCTTGCATCTCATGTAAATCCCCTTTCTTCAGAAACCATATATGGCTCGCCCACTTTTCACTATCGTACCTTAGGTTTCATAATTATCCTTCATTTCTTGAACTGCCGTAGATCCAAAATTTTAGGCACAATCCGTGAAACTTGTTTCAACTCATACTTAGCATAATCTCAACCATCTTGATTTGATAGACAACTCACCTGCCATTCATTGTTCGGGTCGCTTCAACCTTTGTGACCCGCCAGAACTTGGTCGGCTTAATCATAACTTTATAACTTGCCAAGAGATGCAGAGCTTTGTGCGACCCGCCGGCAATGCTTGCCAGCTTATATTGCTCAACTTAACCATTAACGTGTGATTCACCAGCAAATGGTCGACTTAATCATGAATTTTATAATCATTAGGCAGTTCATCACCATGAATTTAACCCGCCATACTTTTCTTCCCAGGCCATAGGTCTTAACCCGCCAGCAATGACTAAGACTCCTACTTCTTGCGACTGGGTCGCCTCCCAAGTCTCCGAACTCTCATTACAGGAGTATGTAGACATGGGGATTTTACCATCCAAAGAGGCCATAAACTGGCGGGTCCCTGGCTCTGAAACAACTCCAGAACCCCAAGAGGGCGAAGTCGTGATCTTTGCAGATCACCTGCTCTGTGGTTTTTCCTCGCCTGGGTCAAAGTTTTTCCATGATGCTCTGAATTTTTACCAACTTCATCCTCAAGACATTAGCCCCAACTCTGTCTCCCATTTGTGCAATTTTCAAGTATTCTGCGAAATGTAACTTGGAGAGGAACCTCTTCAGAGAGTATTTTTATCTCAACCGTCAAACTGAGATGACTGATGGACCCAGCTTGGAACTTGGGGGAATTTCTATTCAGCGGCGAAGAGACATAATTTTTCCTGGAGCCAAGCAGGCTAGTCACCCCAAGGATTGGAATTTCACTTGGTTCTATTGCAGAGACACTTCTCCGGCCGATGAAAATCATTTACCGGGTTATCGCTCCTTCCGGCTCAACACCCACAACAAACTTCCAGATCGGTTAACCACCATAGAGCGCGTTAAATATGCCCCACCTTCTCATAAATAAGGGCATCGGTAGCCAATGGCTTAACTGCAGTGGACCTAACCCACTGCTGGGTTGCTTGGAGGATAATACCTTTGAGCCGGCGCGGCGGCTTAGTGTGTGAATACACTAGAGATACCAAAGATCCGAAGTGTTTTAATCAGACATCCTTGAGTGA
This sequence comes from Aegilops bicornis, assembly GCA_021605145.1. Lineage (NCBI taxonomy): Eukaryota > Viridiplantae > Streptophyta > Magnoliopsida > Poales > Poaceae > Aegilops > Aegilops bicornis. The sequence goes on from CM038675.1 coordinate 590,778,591, forward strand.
TAAGGATGTCAATGATGTAGTTAAATCACTGCTCGGGGAGCCCATGGACAACTGCCGCAAAATGGGACTGAACCCTTTCTGCAAACTCAATCCACCTCCGGCTGTAAGTATTTTACACCATCTTTCCTTTTGCTTGTTTACTTCTTATATATCATATTCCTTACTTTTCATGTCTATGTTTAAACAGGCCAACTACCCTTTTTGGAAGAAGAAACTGCCTGCTGCTGCCCCGACCAAGAAACCCAAAACAAAAATGCGAGGTCCAGGTCATCCCAAGAAACCATCTGCTGAAGAGCCGCTCAAGCTTGATGACGAGTCAGAGGTAGAACTTGACTCCCTTGGTCGTCTTTTTATGCAACTTATTGACGCCGAATCTTCTCAAGATGATGCAGAAACAAGTCAAGCTGATGCAGCAGAGGTAATCCATGTCTCCGACTCAGAACCCTTGGCAAGACAGAAAACTCGGCGAGTCATCTGGAAGGTGAAATTTTCTTGTCCTCTTGCTTACTTGGATCCCAATTTTCTTTTGAAGAAACAACAACATGAAGCAAGGCGCCCGACCCAGAGCAGCGGTTCTTAGGACCTTATTTCCGACTTACCGAATACGCCGATTCCTCGCAAGCGTCAACATGAGGTGCCACATGAGCCCCACCCTCTTTATCCATTAGCCGACTTCATGCGTCAGCCTCTTAATCCTTCTAACTCAAATTATCATAAGACACCTCCATCATCTGGCAACTCTTTTGGAACCCAGATGCTTGTCTCCAAAGTTGCCCAAGGGTAAGTGTTTATCAATGATTTGAAATGACATACTCATATACTTTGTATCTTTGTTGCAGAGATATTGCCAAAGCAAGCAAGAAGCAGAAGCTTGGCGGGTCTTTAAAGGATCCCAAGACTGCTGAGCCAGAAAAGCAGTCTGTAGATATTTCTGAGGCCCTCACTCAAGATCCGAAAGAGCCCATTAATGACCCACCACCATCAATCGATGTCACCATCCCTAAGCAAATGGATATTGAGCTTAACCCAGCAACCAACCATGACCCGCCGAGCCCTAAGTCACCGACTCCTCCAAAACCATCTGAAGAGATCCCCTTCGAGAAGAACTCTGATGATGTGACTATCACTGGGACGGCTTACACAGCGCCAGGAGTCTCAACAGTGCTGGCCAAGCACAACACTAAGGAAGAATCTCTGAGGGAGTCCTGGACTAGGGGGTGTCCGGATAACCAAACTATCACCGTTGGCCGGACTCCTAGACTATGAAGATACAAGATTGAAGACTTCGTCCCGTGTCCGGATGGGACTTTCCTTGGTGTGGAAGGCAAGCTTGGCGATACGGATATGTAGATCTCCTACCATTGTAACCGACTCTGTGTAACCCTAACCCAATTCGGTGTCTATATAAACCGAAGGGTTTTAGTTAAATGGGACGAACAACAATCATACCATAGGCTAGCTTCTAGGGTTTAGCCTCTACGATCTCGTGGTAGATCTACTCTTGTACTCCCATATCATCAATATTAATCAAGCGGGGTAGGGTATTACCTCCATCGAGAGGGCCCGAACACAGGTAAAAACATCGTGTCCCTTGTCTCCTGTTACCATCCGCCTAGACGCGCGATTCGGGACCCCCTACCCGAGATCCGCCGGTTTTGACACCGACATTGGTGCTTTCATTGAGAGTTCCTCTGTTTCGTCACCTATAGGCCCGATGGCTCCTTCAATCGTCAACAACAATGCGGCACAGGGCGAGACCTTTCTCCCCGGACAGATCTTCATATTCGGCGGCTTTGCACTGCGGGCCAATTCGCTTGGCCATCTGGAGTAGATCGAAAGCTACGCCCTTGGCCATCAGGTCAGGTTTGGAAGTTTAAACTACACAGCCGACATCCGTGGAGACTTGATCTTTGACGGATTCGAGCCGCAGCCAAGCGCGCCGCACTATCTCGATGGGCATGATATAACTCTGCCGCCGAACAGTGTCCTGGAGGCCGCACTAGTGTCCGCTTCGACCATTGATTCGGAGCCGATCTCGCCGATTGAGGATGGTTGGTTGGACACCACCTCGGGGGCTGAAATCTCTACGGCGATTGAGCCGAACACCATCCCTGTCCTTTGCAAAGCTTCGTGACTCCTGTGTGCCGGACTCCTTTCCGGACTCCGAACCTCCAGCGCTACCGCTTGTCGAATCCGGTGGGTGCGGTTATGGAGTTCATGCCGCGGGCATCTTTCAAAGACTCGCCCTTTGGCGACATCCTGAATTCACTAAAGTCTCTCTCTTTATCGAGAGCCTGGCGGACTACGGTCGGGAAGGTTGGGATGCGGACGACAAAGAAATTCAACGCCCACCCACCGCCCACTTTGTAGCCACTGTCGAAAGCTTAAACGCAGCGTGCTCAATTTCTACTCAAGACATCGACGGTATGGACGGCGATGTAGGAGACAACCGAGAACCAGCACCTATAGGATCTTGGACAGCCACCTCATCCCACGATGTATACATGGTGGATACACCTAAAGGAAGTGACGACGAAGAACAACGGGACACTACGAAGGATAAATCCCTCGAAAAGCAGTCAAAACGGCAACGTAAACGCCGCACCAAATCCCGCCTAGACAAAGACCCAGCCATAGAGCAGGGCGAACCGGTGGACGGCGAACATGCTATCGAGCAACCGTCCGAACAGGACAACTTGGATAAACAACCCGTCTCGGCGAAGATAACAGTCCGGACGATCTCACGCCGGACAAATTGTTGGAGCAGAAGAACCTCCACAAAAGGCTCGTCACCACTGCGCGCAGCCTGAAAAAGCAGAAGTGGAAGCTCAAAACAGCGGAAGATGCACTCAAAATAAGATGGAGCAAAGTACTCAACACCGCAGACAAACACGGCGACAGTCGCCGAACAAAGAGCTACCCAAAGAGAAAACTACTGCCCGAATTTGATGAGGAGGCCGAGAGCCCCACAATCAAAAAACAAGAAGGCCACCTGGTCGGATGGGCGACCCCACAAAAAAAGAGAGCGGCAAATGGCGCCGCACACAAGCCGATACGCGATCCGCATAAGGATTCACATCAAAAGGATGGCCCAGTTAGGTCCATCTATGGGCCGAGAAAGCAAGCTCTTCAAAGCAATGCAACATGCCAAATATCCGAACATCACGACACACCCAAATATAGGGGTGCCGCACACCCCTTGTGTTTCACCGATGAGTCTTTGGATCACGAATTCCGGTAGGATTCAAACCCGTAAACATAGAGGCATACGACGGAACAACAGACCCTGGAGTCTGGATTGAGGATTACATCCTCCACATACACATGGCTAGAGGAGATGATCTCCACGCCATAAAATACTTACACCTCAAGCTCAAAGGGCCAGCCCGGCATTGGCTCAAAAGCCTCCCTGAAAACACCATTGGAAGTTGGGGAGAGCTCGAGGATGCTTTTCGGGAAAATTTTCAAGGGACTTATGTCCGTCCTCCGGATCTGAGCGATTTAAGTTATATAACTCAACAACCCGGAGAGTCAGCCAAGAATTCAGGAACAGGTTCCTCACCAAAAAGAACCAAATAGTCATTGTCCGGACGCTTGAAGCCTTAGCAGCTTTCAAACACAACGTCTGAGACGAATGGCTCGCCAGACACCTCGGCCAGAGAAGCCGAGAACCATGGCTGCACTAACAAGCCTCATGACCCGCTTTTTGCGGGAGAGGATAGCTGGCTAGCAAGATGCGATGTCAATGACCCAAGTACATCCGAAGTCAGGGATGGAAATGGGAAACCACGACGCAGCAAGGACCAGCGCCGGATTAAGGGGAACGCTCCAAAGAGCGTGGCAGTCAACGCCGGATTCAAAAGCTCACGACAGAACAATAAAAAACTGCCCCTTAAGGACAATAGCGATGAGGTATCAAACTTAAACAAAATCTTGGATAAGATATGCCAAATCCACAGTACTCCCGGGAAGCCTGCAAACCATACCCACAGAGATTGTTGGGTCTTCAAGCAGTCCGGCAGACTCAACGCCGAACACAAGGGGCTCGACACACCAAGCGAGGATGATGACGAGCACCACAAGCAGAGCCCCGGAAAACAAAAGAATTTCCCACAAGAAGTCAAAACAGTGAACTCACTTCAAGTGACAGCAGGGAAAAACAGAGCGGCGCCCATAGAAACACGTGCCGCACGGTCTATCCCAGCAGAGTCCCAACGATGGTTGTCAAAACCAATCACCTTCGATCATCAGGACTATGCCGGAAGTATCCGGAGCGCAGGATGGACTGCCTTGATATTAGATCCTATAATCGACGGACTCCAATTTACTCAAGTCCTAATGGACGGAGGTAGCGATCTAAACCTACTATATCAGGACACAATTCGCAAAATGGGGATAGACCCAACCAAAATTCGCCATAGCAACACCTCCTTTAAAGGGGTAATGCCAGGCCCATATCCCATTGTACGGGCTCCCTACTGCTAGAAGTTGTGTTCGGTTCATCCGACAACTTCCGCCGCGAAAAGTTAACCTTCCACATCGCCCCATTCGAAAGTAGCTATCAAGCACTACTTGTGCGTGAAGCTTTCGCCCGCTTTAACGCAATACCGCATTATGCATCTCTTACACTTAAAATGCCCGGTCCACGCGGCATCATCTCATTAAAAGGGAGTATTAAGTGTTACCCGAGCACGGAAGAACGTGAGACTGCCTCGACAGCCCCACACCAATCCGGCTCCACTAATCAAAGCACCTGAATAGGTCATTCAAACCCCGGACACGGCTAGACGAGTCCGGCGCCTACTAGCGGCATACCCCCATACAAGGGGCTGCACGCACGTACAACAAGAGACAATAAAAGCTCAATTTTATTCACTTTTCGAACTGAACTCTGTTTATTTAATATAAAGTACATTTTTTCTCGCACGATATTTTTTCTTTTTAAAACTAAGTTCCTCTCTTTTACAGATGAACGTCGTGCTATACCCGTCCAGGATACGGCACAACGGAGACACATGCAGGGCGTGCAGGCAGGGACCCGTCGCAAGGATTCTTTTCAGATTAAGACCCTGCGTAAACCTTTTTTACTGTCTCTTATTGATACACATCCCCCGGTTTCTTACTATAACCGAGGAGGAGGCTGACGTTTTGGCATCGGCCATGTCAGAATTTTGCACGTACCTGGACACCAGGGGCTTGTTACCAAGGGCATTGTTTGGCCCACTTTATAAAAGACCGAATACCTTAGGGAGTGTTCGGCATCTCGAGTTAGGCCTTATATGCATCAGCTCCGAATCATGTCTTTGGTCAAATGTTGGGTTTGCCCGGCTCCTGTGTTTTGCTGCCTTACATTCCGTTCTATCGGCTAACGCGGCACCAGGAGAACTACTGCGATTGTGCCCTGGTTCGGCCTGGTGAGCACCTCAGTAGAGAAAGCCGAAAACCGGTGTCATGATATAGCGAGAGACTGGTCAACCACTCGATGACTCACCGAATGTTTAGAATTCGCTTCGTGTTAACGAAGGACCGTTTTCGATCAGGCACATACGCACTTGAATTCGGGAGAGTGCGGTGCCTCTGTGGGCTATATAGTAGCCCCACCCTCGAACCCCTATGGCTAAGTGAAAGTGATAAAGCATTATAGTCCGGTTGCCTAGTTTGCTACGCTACCACCTCCTTTATAGGACCAAGACGTTGGATTAAGTGTGAAAACGTGACTTCTTTGTAAACACCCCCGCACTATGTGCGTGGGGGCTGAAGCCGAAGACTGCCATCTTTCAGGTTATATACATATATACATCAACGGCCGCACATGAGGTAGTTTACTACTTGAAGGCACAAGTATAAAAAGCTCTTCTATTATATTGAAATGTTGTTTCATAAATCATACAAGTCATTTAAACATAATATCCTTCGAGCACTGCGTCTCTATTAAACAAGCGCCCTGCAGGACTTCCTCAAAATAGTGCTCGGCAGGTACCCGGCTTCTGTCCGAATCTTGGGATGCAACGTCGGTGGCCTTCATCTCCGCCCAAAGATGTCTTGACACGGGCAAGAGCCATCCGCGCTCCTCTATGCATCTTGACCGCTTCATTGCATCGATATGCGGCACCGCACCAAGGAACTGTTGCATCAAGCCAAAATAACTCTTGGCTTGGGGCTTTTTCGGCCACAAATGAGTCACGACAGCCTTCATGGCAAGTCCGGACAACCTATTCAGCTCGGCCCATTCGGCCAACCGATCGGCTAACGGAAGAGGACGCTCTGGACTATGGAACTGCGACCAAAACAGCTCTTCCCTTCTGTGCCCCTTCTGGCCTTGGAAGTGCTCGATCGCGTCCGTGGCACTCGCCGCTAAATCTAGATAAGCATCCTCCGAATTGCACAACCGGTCCAACTGAGCATACTTCGGATCCGTGAACTTCCTCCGCAGCAGAAAAGGCTTTCCAGCAGCAACATCCACAACCTGACGCAGCTCCTCCTTTGCAGCTCTCATTGCGGAGCGGACATCCTTGGCTTCGGCGGTGGCCTTTTTCAGGTCCTCTTGCTCCGCTTGACGTTCTTTTTCAAGAACCCGCAGCGGTCGGTAGCATTCTTCAACTTTATGGCCATATCGGCCATTTCCTCTTTGCTTCGGCAGTGAGCAGCCCGTTCGTCTTTTAGCTCTTGGCCGCCTTAAAGCGGTCGCATTACTATTTCTGGCTTGCTCTTTAGCTCGGGCGAGTTCTGCCCGCAGCTCCTCCACAGCAGCGGCACCACCTGCATTAAGCATACAAGTAGTAAGGCACGAGCGTCAAGCTCCCTTACCATGCGTCCGCGAAGAAGTCGCATACCCTGTGACTCGTCAAACCGCTTATTGACAAGCGCGATGTCCGCATCTGCCTCGTCAAATTGCCGCTTTAGTTCGGCAAATTCATCAGTCCGGCTGGCCACCGGACGCCCCGCCACCTATTTAGGAGCGGCGATATGTTATAACTGAGATTATGATCCTCGGCACGCTGTCAATTTTGACAACATACCGAGTCCCAGGGGCTACTATCTATACAGGGCGCATTCTATATGCATAACTGTCAGAAGGTACATCATTTTTTGCATACCTCGAACCTCGTCAGTAAGCTTCTGACGGCTTCATGCAATCCGCTCTCAGCGGATGCAATTCTTTCAATCACCGTACCCATTAGCGCACGGTGATCTTTTGAGATAGCCGCTCGCCCGAGCAGATCCTTCAGCTCCTCCGATCAAGACGCCGGTTGGCGCCGGACCTTCCGGCCCATTGGACTCGGGAAACCCTCCGCTGACGACACCTCGTGGTCGCCGCCGCATGAAGGTGCGCCAGGTGGAGGCGTTTCGCTCTCCATCATCTCGAGTAAGAAGATCCCCAAGACGAGCTCTGCCGAGAAGGGCTGAGATCCGAACTACAAGGTACAATTTCGGTTATCTTGAAATAAATACTGGATGTTCTTTATTCACAGGACCCTTCTTTTACTTACGACTCATTTGGAGGGCTGATCCCCTTGGGGAAATAGTGCGGCTGGGGTACTTCCCAAGACCGGACTCTTTGACGAAGATTTCTTTTCCCTCTTTGAGGCCTTGACCTCCGGATCTTCCAAAGCGGTACTCTTCTCTCCTTGGAGGGTGGGACTTTTGATCCCCCCTTCCTCGAAAGCCTCCTTCGTGGAGACAGTTGCTTCCCTGCTCCCCCATCGCCTTCTTTAAAAGGCGCGGCCTTCAACATCTTGGTCAGCATGGGATCCGGCGTGGTCTCTGGGAGGGGAGCCGGACACCTTATCAACTTTGCCGTGGCTATCCACTCCTGTTCAAAAAACGGCTCCCTTAAAGGGCATATATATGATAAATGAATAAACAGCCTGTCCAGTTACAGGGTCACTTACTTGAGTATCGGGGTGATGGCAGCTTAGACCTGCGTCCTCGGTCAAGTCCGGACACTTCTCTTGTGATCCGAAGAACAGTTTATACATCTCCTAGGGTGTCGTGCCCATAAAATGTTCGAGAGCTCGTGGTCCCTCTGGATTAAACTCCCACAGACGGAGGGGGCGACGCTTGAGGCGTATATGGCGAATCAGCATAACTCGCGCCGCTCTGACCAGATTGATCTCTCTTTCTTGGAGATCTCGACACGGCCCTGCAATGAGGAACGCCCTTGGGCGACCCCAGTCGAGCCCCGGTTGACCCATGATGCCAGCCACTGTGGTGGACTCCGAGCGAAAGTGAACGCCTCGATGCGGCTATATCTCCCACGTGTCAAGCACGACTTAGAGGCATAACCGCATTGAAAGCAATGTCACAAGTGAGGTAATCTTCACACAACCCATGTATTACATAAGGGAAAGAGATACATAGTTGGCTTACAATCGCCACTTCACACAATACATGAGTAAAGCATTACATCATACAGATACAATCAAGGTCCGACTACGGAACCAAAATAAAAGAAGACTACCCCAAAAGCTACACAGATCCCCGATCGCCTAACTGGGCTCCACCATTGATCAACTGAAACGAAACAACACAATGAACAAGATCTTCATCAAGCTCCTCCTTGAGCTCGGGTGCCTCGCCTGCACGGGTTTCGTCGGCACCTGCAAACTGGTTTTGAAGTATCTCGTGAGTCACAGGGGACTCGAGCAATCTCACACCCTTGAGATCAAGACTATTTAAGCTTATAGGTAGGACAGAGTAGTGAGGTGGAGTTGCAGCAAGCGACTAGCATATATGGTGGCTACATTCGCAAAAAGAGAGCGAGAAGAGAAGCAAGGCACGGTCGTGAAGCTAGTAGCGATCAAGAAGTGATCCCGAAACTACTTACGCCAAACATAACTCCAACACCGTGTTCACTTCCCGGACTCCGAGAAGAGATCATCACAGTTACACACGCCGATTGATGTATTTTAATTAAGATCAACTTCGGGTTTTCTACAACCGGACATTAACAAATTCCCATCTGCCTCATAACCGCAGGCACGGCTTTGAAAGATATTACCTGCAGGGTGTCCCAACTTAGCCCATTATAAGCTCTCACGGTCAACGAAGGATATTCCTTCTACCGAAGACCCGATCAGTCTCGAATCCCGGACTACAAGACATTTCGACAAAGAATAAAACAAGACCAGCAAAGCCGCCCGAATGTGCCGACAAATCTCGATAGGAGCTGCACATATCTCGCTCGTGGCACACCGGATTGTCCAAACTTCCGATAGGCGAGCCCAGAGTTGCCCTGGTGGCCACCGTGGTCGACGCTTTGGACCAACACTCGAAGGAGCACTGGCCCGGGGTTAAAATAAAGATGACCCTTGAGTCTGCAGAACCCAAGGGAAAAAGGCTTAGGTGGCAAATGGTAAAACCAATGTTGGGCCTTCTTTGGAGGAGTCTTATTCAAAGCGAACTGTCAAGGGGGTCCCATAAATCACCCAACCGTGTAAGGAACGCAAAATCCGGGAACATAACACGGTATGACGGAAACTAGGGCGGCAAGAGGAACAAAACACCGTGCATATGGCCGAGCCTTCCACCCTTTACCAAGTATATAGATGTATTAATTAAATAAGATATATTGTGATATCCCAACAAGTAAGCATGTTCCAACAAGGAACAACATCTCCATGTTCCAACAAGGAACAAACTTCATCTTCACCTGCAACTAACAACGCTTATAAGAGGGGCTGAGCAAAGCGGTAACATAGCCAAACAACGGTTTGCTAGGAAAGGATGGTTAGGGGCTTGACATGGCAACATAGGAGGCATGATAAGCAAGTGATAGGCATCGTAGCATAGGCATAGCAAAAGAGCGAGCAACTAGCAAGCAAAGATAGAAGTGATTTCAAGGGTATGGTCATCTTGCCCGAAATCCCGCAAGGAAGAAGAACGAGTCCATGAAGAAGACAAACGGATGTAGTCGAACGAATCCTCACAACTCCGGAACGAAACCGAAGCTAACGAGAGAAGCAAACCGGAAAGAAGCAAACAACATAGTAAAACAACCAATCATAAACATGGCATGATGCACAAACAAGTATGATGCATGACCGGTTTAAATAGCATGGCATGGCAATATGCACAAACAACACTACAAGTTGAGTGGAGCTCAATATGCAACGAGTTGCATATTGACGGAACACCACAACACTTATTTAGTTCTCTCTCGGTTAGGTACTCAACAATATTAAATGTTGTTAAACATGGCAAGAGGTGAAAGCATAAGTAAACTAACTATTTAGGCAAGTTTAAATGAGGCCGGAAATAAGAAACAACAATTCCGGAAAATCCCCATATGCAAATTATGGATTCGGTACTGATCTGCCCTAAACACAATTTTAATGTTGTTAAACGTGCAAATAAAGTATACCATGTTAAACTAGGCATTTTTCTACCCCATTTACATATATAAATTATTTAAAATGGAGCTACGGTTATTAAGTTATGCAATAAATCATTTTAGCAAGGCATTTAAGCAAATTAAAGCAAACAACAATTATAAACGCGTTTAAATGTTGTTATCATGATGCGGATGACATGTGCAAGTTTATGCAATTTTATGAAAATGATGACAAGAGCATGTTACGAGGCATTATGTCACCGTGGTGGATGAAAGGGTGCCACGGCAACGAATCAAAAATGGTGCCACGGCAACACATCGGTTCCGATAACTCGATTGAGATATCGGTACAAAGGAAAGCGTGACGGAAGCGAGTCATGCAAGAAGGTGGGGTGATCCCGGTACCGGGTTCCCACGTAAACGGTGGCATGGCAAAAGAGGGGCATCGCAAGGATGATTCGATCACGGTCGGTCATCTCGGTGGTTATACCTTTGAAGCGTGCTCGGGGCGGAATGCGTTTCAGAGAGGAAAGTAGACGCTCGCGATGATCGCTGAGGGAAGTAGTGGTACACGGCGACGGTAGAGGAAGTAGTGTTTCACGCTCGTCTTGAAGAGGTACTTGACGGGTCCGAATCCTTCGGGTTGTCGTGGTACTTGCGGTCTCGCGATGGTAGTCGACACGGCGAGGGGTACTTGATGTTCCCATGTGCTTCACGGGTCGTCGTTGAACTTGACGAAATCCATCCGCAGTAGCCGTCCGTGGTCGTACTCATGTTGGCGTGCAACACGATGGTCTCGAGGATCGTGGCGAACTTGGCGGTCCAAAACGTTCATCGGTAGTGGAACTTGGCGGTCCTCGTTGACCTGGTACTTGGCGTAAAATCTCGAAGATGGCCTGGCGTCTGGTTCGGTGGTTGTGGAGGCAGGGGACTCCGGCTCCTTGTGGAGCTCCTGGTGGTCGCCACCAACGGAGGAGGCGGCAAGGCGAGGGACCGGCGCAGGAGCACCACTCCTGGCTCGGTGCGGAGGAGGCGACAGCTTGAGCTCGGGAGGAGGCCGAGGCTGGGCCGGGCAGGGCGCCGCGGAGGAGCAAGGCGACGAGGACGGACGAGGCGGCGGCGCTGGAGGTCCGCCGACGCCACGAATGACGCGGGCGGTGGGAGGACCTCGAGGCGGGCGACGAGCGAGAGGAGGGTTCAAGGCTGGGTGGAGGAGGCGCTCGAGGAGGAGGCCGAGGGAGAAGACGCTCGGGAGAGATGGGGATCGGGCAGAGGCGGGCCGGAGGGAGAGAGCAAGGGAGATGGGATCGGGTCGAGAGGAGGGAGGCGAGGGGATCGAAGGGGCTCGAAGCGGCCACTGGAGGGAGGACGAGGGAGATGGAGATCGAGCGGAGGGGAGGCTAGGGTTAGGTAGGTTGGTGGGCCTTGGGCGGCAAGGAGGCCGGGAGCAAGATGGTGGGCTGAAGAGGTGGGCTGGCTCTCTCTCTCTCACTAAACTCTTAAGCAGAAAAGAAATATAGAGAAGGAAAAAAAGGGGGGTTAGGGAAAAGAGTTTGAGCAGAAGGACAATTTTCCCGAGCTCACAAAAATATGAAGAATTTAACAAAAATGGCCCGAGGATTTTTAGAGAATGTAAAATCCACACATGTTGAATTTACTCGACATGTCTGAATTCCGAAACCCATTCGAATGAACTCCAAATGGGTTGAAATTATAGGAGATGGCCCTACACACTAGATGTGATTTATGGGCTGATTTGGAACATTTGTGGATAAAGTAAAATTGCAACTCAATTTTACTAAAAAGGCACCAAAGGAAGAAAAGAAGTTGAGTTGGATAAAAAAGGAAATTTAAAGAACCGCGCAAATGTGTTATGGAATGGTTTAATATAGCTCCCTAAATATTGGGAGGATATGTTATAAAGAGAAGTCACCATGTGAATCCCTCGATTTAAATGGATCGAAAAATCCATACAATTTATTTAGATGATTTTAAAAATAATGATATGATGGCATGATGAGATGATGCAATGCAAGAGATGACATGATGAATGCACAAACAAAACAAATCGCACGACAAAACTCGGAAACCACGGAAGGCAATCAAGCTCCGGTCTTGGGGCCACAACACTCCACCACTACGAGAGGATCTCGTCCCGAGATCTGGGATGGCACCGGAGAGAAAACGGAAGAAGAAAGAGGTAAAACTAAGTTGTTTCTCTGACAAACGAGTGAAACCAAAGAACCTTGAGAGGTTGAACAAAATGAAAGAAAGAAAACAACGAAGATGAAGAAAGTTGAAAACACTCTGTTAGAAAAGAGGAACAAGGGATACGACGAGAACCAAGAGGTTTAGTGATAAGATAGATACTTAAACCACTCCGGTTAAAACTAGATAGACAAGGAATAAGATTGATAAAATTTGGGCAGCACTCCGACTAAAAGAAGAAGGAAAACTTGATAAGATGAAAAGAACTTGAATGAAAACATGACACTCCGGTTAAAAACGATAAGCAAGGAAAAGGACATGGTCCTGACAAAACAAGATGATGATTGAAGAGCACAGCATCACAATGCTTCCGGAACAAAAGAATAGAAGATGGATTACTGGGATAAAGGGATGGAGAAGAAAATGCCAACTTCTACCACAATTGAATTTGGAAAACACCCTTCCAAGAAGGTTATAACGGAGTTGTTGGAAAACCAACAACGAAAAGAATAAGCTTGTAGTGGGCTTATGGAAACATCTCAAAATTATGAGGTGAGCTTCTGCCACCAACGGAAACAATTGATTGGATTGATATCAACAAGGAGACGAGAAACTTATTTCACCGAGAGGACAAATGAAGAACTTGGGTCATTTATAAGCACCATAATTAGCAACAATCTTTAGGGAAAGCTTTAGGTGAAATATGACACAAGATAACTCCAACGAAAAGATTGATGGATTTAAAATACCTCATTCTTGACAATTTGTGAATCATGGAACATGAATGGAAATTGTCAAGAAGGACATAACACCACCTCAAAAGATATTGTAGAAAGAATTGCACTTTGAAATGCAAGATGAAGAATGCTTGAACTCCTCAAAACAAAACATGTGTTGGAACACCTTGTTTATTTTGAAGTAAGGCTTGACGGATCTTAACTCATGAGAAATCTTGAAGAACAATTTAAGAATGAAAAGAATCCTTGACGAACCATCATGTAGAGCCTCCATGAAGAACTCCGGTAAGAAAAAGATGATAAAAGAAAGAGAAGTTGAAAACACAAGGTGAAGCCTTGCAGTGATAAGATGAAGCTTTGAGATGATATAACCGAGAAAACTTTGAACTCCGGAAAGAAAAAGATGAAGCATCTCGGACCGAGAATGTGATATGATGAACAAACTCCGGAAAGAAAAGATGAACAACTTAGAACTGAGAAATTGATACCATTACGAACTCCGGAAGAATGAATCAATCACTTGGATGAAACAAGAACAAGAATTATGTTATGCGTATCCTTCACCAATTTAGATTGATGACAAGCAGCGGATTTGGCATACTACTTATTCTCGTTGAAAAATGATTACGAGATAGAGATATAAGCGCAAACTTAAGAAGGTATTCAACAATTCACGGTAGGAATCGGAAAGAACGAATGAATTGGTACGATAATAAAGGAATAGGAATGTTGAACAAACCACGGTAGGATTATGAGAGAACAAATGAATCTATATGATAACGAAGGAAGAGAACTCTTGAACGAACCACCGTAAGAATTGAAGATGAAAGTAGCAAAGGCACAATTCACCGTGAAGAATTAGAAAACGAATAAAGATGCTTGACAGAATTTAGATACATTAGAACGAAGAGATCATGAACTGATTAGAGGATATTTCGACGATGCACGGTGAGATTTGGAGAACGATAGCTACATCGCCGAGAATGAGGAATTGTGACATGATGGCCAACGGAGGAAAGAAATGGGAACAACTCATGAAATGCTCCGGATGGGTGAAAAGAATTCTACAACCGAAAAACAATTATGAGAGGATGGCATCAAACTAGAACCATGAATCTTGAAGAGAATGGAACAAGATTTAAGAGAAACTCTTCTTCGGTCTTCAAATCGAAGAATGACAATGAGAAACACCACCATGAATTGTTGAGACACTCCGGAATGAAAATTAGAAAGGTTGAACCACAAGATGAAAAGAATTTGAAAGATCTTGGAGAAAGCCATATGGTGATGAAATCCATACTTACATCACACTTTGAAAAAATTTGAGAATCGCTCCGGATAACTTAGAAGAGCCAGGTAAGATCCTGGAAAAAGACCTGTGGGTTAGGGCCCACTCAAAAGAACCACCGTTGAACAATTGTTTGAAACAGATATTGCACCGGTAGAATTAAATGGCTTGAATGAGATAGCATCCTCAAAAGAACTTGAGTGAACTGAGAATGGAAACTAGAATCTTCCGAGATATCTTCAACACTCCTAACAATTGAATAGCGAGAAATGGATGATTAAGAGATGCACCGACATGAGAAAGCATTTGAAACGATGAAAAAATACGATCAACACCGAAAACTTGACTTAAATCCACCGGAGAAGAAAATTAGAATGGAACAATGATAAGGTTAAAGCTTCCTTAAGCGTCTTCATGAGAAATCACCGGATAAAACATTAAAGGAAAAGAATGAAGAAACTTCACTCAATAAAATGGATACTTGATTAAGAAATCTGAGTCCTTGAAGAAAAAGGGTGGGAGGGCGGGAAAACAAAACAACTTGGGTCGGATGAAATGAACACCGTTGAGAAAAAGCTTAGAATTGATCTTGCGAATGTTGGAATGATCGGATCCACTTGAAGAGAAGCACGCCGGTTGGAAAAGAATTAACATGACAAGCTCAGTGATCAAGAAGGATTAGTATTCCCATAGCAATATGAGAACACCATTTAGGAAGGTATGGAATCAACACTTGACATTGAAGCAACTTGAATACCACAAAACGGAACAAAAACAAATGATTTTGCTTGCAGAATAAGACGGAACAAAAAAATATGATAGAGATTTACCCAAACCCAAATCATGCATCTGTCGGAAAGATATTCTAGGAGCTACTTGAATTCCCACCTATAAACTCGAAACTTTACGGTTATGCAATCTGGTGTTGGGGATACAGGGACACAAAATATATCACCCAAACTAACAATACCTAGATCCAAATTGTATCCATCCGTCAACACATAACCAAGAAACCTTCGAAATCGTTTACCTCAACCTTGAAAAACATCCGTTATACAAGTCATGGCAATACTCCCTTTTCGCCCGCGATCTTTGGGCTATCAGGGTTATCTCACCAACAACTGCACAAAAGAGATTTCGATGTCGGTAAAACTCAGGTATTCCAGAATCGCAACGATAAAATTGTGACGACAACACCTCGGAGCTCAACTCCCGGGACACCGCCACAACCCCTAAATGTCGGAGGCACCAAGAGCAATGTTCTCGTCACAAAACCATCGAACGATTCCAAGATACGCTGCGTGATCCTAAAAAAAAAATTTAGTGAAATTTGAGGAGAGAAAAGACAAAACTCTACGTCAGGATACCTCACCAGAGCGACAGAAGGGACCGAGGAGTAAAAGAATCCTACTCTCCGATATATATAATCCTAAGACTCAAAACATTTTTCCGTTCTAGACTCAACAACGCCAAAGAAACAATCAAGTAGGGGCTCCTAAGTCGGGAAGGCTCGATTACCAACTTGAAACGCCCTCGATGCGGCTATATCTCCCACGTGTCGAAGCACGACTTAGAGGCATAACCGCATTGAAAGCAATGTCGCAAGTGAGGTAATCTTCACACAACCCATGTATTACATAAGGGAAAGAGATACATAGTTGGCTTACAATCGCCACTTCACACAATACATGAGTAAAGCATTACATCATACAGATACAATCAAGGTCCGACTACGGAACCAAAATAAAAGAAGACTACCCCAAAAGCTACACAGATCCCCGATCGCCTAACTGGGCTCCACTCTTGATCAAGCTGAAACGAAACAACACAATGAACAAGATCTTCATCAAGCTCCTCCTTGAGCTCGGGTGCCTCGCCCGCACGGTTTCGGCCGGCACCGCAAACTGGTTTTGAAGTATCTGTGAGTCACAGGGACTCGACAATCTCACACCCGCGAGATCAAGACTATTTAAGCTTATAGGTAGGATGAGTAGTGAGGTGGAGTTGCAGCAAGCGACTAGCATATATGGTGGCTACATTCGCAAAAAGAGAGCGAGAAGAGAAGCAAGGCACGGTCGTGAAGCTAGTAGCGATCAAGAAGTGATCCTGAAACTACTTACGTCAAACATAACTCCAACACCGTGTTCACTTCCCGGACTCCGCCGAGAAGAGATCATCACGGTTACACACGCGGTTGATGTATTTTAATTAAGATCAACTTCGGGTTTTCTACAACCGGACATTAACAAATTCCCATCTGCCTCATAACCGCAGGCACGGCTTTCGAAAGATATTACCCTGCAGGGGTGTCCCAACTTAGCCCATTATAAGCTCTCACGGTCAACGAAGGATATTCCTTCTACCGGAAGACCCGATCAGTCTCGGAATCCCGGACTACAAGACATTTCGACAGCAATAAAACAAGACCAGCAAAGCCGCCCGAATGTGCCGACAAATCCTGATAGGAGCTGCACATATCTCGTTCTCAGGGCACACCGGATTGTCCAAACTTCCGATAGGCGAGCCCAGAGTTGCCCCCGGTACACCGGCGTCGACAGTTTGGACCAACACTCGAAGGAGCAGCGGCCCGGGGTTAAAATAAAGATGACCCTTGAGTCTGCAGAACCCAAGGGAAAAAGGCTTAGGTGGCAAATGGTAAAACCAATGTTGGGCCTTCTTTGGAGGAGTCTTATTCAAAGCGAACTGTCAAGGGGTCCCATAAATCACCCAACCGTGTAAGGAACGCAAAATCTGGGAACATAACACCGGTATGGCGGAAACTAGGGCGGCAAGAGTGGAACAAAACACCAGTGCATATGGCCGAGCCTTCCACCCTTTACCAAGTATATAGATGTATTAATTAAATAAGATATATTGTGATATCCCAACAAGTAAGCATGTTCCAACAAGGAACAACATCTCCATGTTCCAACAAGGAACAAACTTCATCTTCACCTGCAACTAACAACGCTATAAGAGGGGCTGAGCAAAGCGGTAACATAGCCAAACAACGGTTTGCTAGGAAAGGATGGTTAGGGGCTTGACATGGCAACATAGGAGGCATGATAAGCAAGTGATAGGCATCGTAGCATAGGCATAGCAAAAGAGCGAGCAACTAGCAAGCAAAGATAGAAGTGATTTCAAGGGTATGGTCATCTTGCCTGAAATCCCGCAAGGAAGAAGAACGAGTCCATGAAGAAGACAAACGGATGTAGTCGAACGAATCCTCACAACTCCGGAACGAAACCGAAGCTAACGAGAGAAGCAAACCGGAAAGAAGCAAACAACATAGTAAAACAACCAATCATAAACATGGCATGATGCACAAACAAGTATGATGCATGACCGGTTTAAATAGCATGGCATGGCAATATGCACAAACAACACTACAAGTTGAGTGGAGCTCAATATGCAACGAGTTGCATATTGACGAACACCACAACACTTATTTAGTTCTCTCTCGGTTAGGTACTCAACAATATTAAATGTTGTTAAACATGGCAAGAGGTGAAAGCATAAGTAAACTAACTATTTAGGCAAGTTTAAATGAGGCCGGAAATAAGAAACAACAATTCCGGAAAATCCCCATATGCAAATTATGGATTCGGTACTGATCTGCCCTAAACACAATTTTAATGTTGTTAAACGTGCAAATAAAGTATACCATGTTAAACTAGGCATTTTTCTACCCCATTTACATATATAAATTATTTAAAATGGAGCTACGGTTATTAAGTTATGCAATAAATCATTTTAGCAAGGCATTTAAGCAAATTAAAGCAAACAACAATTATAAACGTTTAAATGTTGTTATCATGATGCGGATGACATGTGCAAGTTTATGCAATTTTTATGAAAATGATGACAAGAGCATGTTACGAGGCATTATGTCACCGTGGTGGATGAAAGGGGTGCCACGGCAACGAATCCGAAAATGGTGCCACGGCAACACATCGGTTCCGATAACTCGATTGAGATATCGGTACAAAGGAAAGCGTGTGAGCGAGTCATGCAAGAAGGTGGGGTGATCCCGGGTACCGGGTTCCCACGAAACGGTGGCATGGCAAAAGAGGGGCATCGCAAGGATGATTCGATCACGGTCGGTCATCTCGGTGGTTATACCTTTGAAGCGTGCGTTCGGGGCGGAATGCGTTTCGTAGAGGAAAGTAGACGTTCTCGCGATGATCGCTGAGGGAAGTAGTGGTACACGGCGACGGTAGAGGAAGTAGTGTTTCACGTTCGTCTTCGAAGAGGTACTTGACGGGTCCGAATCCCTTCGGGGTTGTCGTGGTACTTGCGGTCTCGCGATGGTAGTCGTACACGGCGTAGGGGTACTTGATGTTCCCATGTGCTTCATGGGTCGTCGTTGAACTTGACGAAATCCATCCGCAGTAGCCGTCCGTGGTCGTACTCATGTTGGCGTGCAACACGATGGTCTCGAGGATCGTAGCGAACTTGGCGGTCCAAAACGCGTTCATCGGTAGTGGAACTTGGCGGTCCTCGTTGACCTGGTACTTGGCGAAAATCTCAAGATGGCCTGGCGTCTGGTTCGGTGGTTGTGGAGGCAGGGGACTCCGGCTCCTTGTGGAGCTCTCGGTGGTCGCCACCAACGGAGGAGGCGGCAAGGGGCGAGGGGACCGGGCGCAGGGAGCACCACTCCCTGGCTCGGTGCGGAGGAGGCGACGGCGCGAGCTCGGGAGGAGGCCGAGCGCGGGGCCAGCAGGGGCGTCGCGGAGGAGCAAGGCGACGAGGACGGGACGAGGCGGCGGCGCTGGAGGTCCGGCCGACGCCACGAATGACGCGGCGGCAGGGGAGGACCCTGGAGGCGGGGCGACGAGCGAGAGGAGGGTTCGGGCGCGGGGTGGAGGAGGCGCTCGAGGAGGAGGCCGAGGGGAGAAGACGCTCGGGGAGAGATGGGGATCGGGCAGGAGGCGGCGGCCAGAGGGAGAGAGCGAGGGAGATGGGATCGGGTCGAGAGGAGGGAGGCGAGGGGATCGAGCGGGGCTCGGGCGGCGGGCTGGAGGGAGGACGAGGGAGATGGAGATCGAGCGGAGGGAGGCTAGGGTTAGGTAGGTTGGTGGGCCTTGGGCCGGGCGGGAGGCTGGGAGCAAGATGGTGAAATTTGAAGAGGTGGGCTGGCTCTCTCTCTCTCACTAAACTCTTAAGCGTAAAAGAAATATAGAGAAGGAAAAAGAAGGGGGTTAGGGAAAAGAGTTTGAGCAGAAGGACAATTTTCGAGCTCACAAAAATATGAAGAATTTAACAAAAATGGCCCGAGGATTTTTAGAGAATGTAAAATCCACACATGTTGAATTTACTCGACATGTCTGAATTCCGAAACCCATTCGAATGAACTCCAAATGGGTTGAAATTATAGGAGATGGCCCTACACACTAGATGTGATTTATGGGCTGATTTGGAACATTTGTGGATAAAGTAAAATTGCAACTCAATTTTACTAAAAGGCACCAAAGGAAGAAAAGAAGTTGAGTTGGATAAAAAAGGAAATTTAAAGAACCGCGCAAATGTGTTATGGAATGGTTTAATATAGCTCCCTAAATATTGGGAGGATATGTTATAAAGAGAAGTCACCATGTGAATCCCTCGATTTAAATGGATCGAAAAATCCATACAATTTATTTAGATGATTTTTAAAAATAATGATATGATGGCATGATGAGATGATGCAATGCAAGAGATGACATGATGAATGCACAAACAAAACAAATCGCACGACAAAACTCGGAAACCCTGGAAGGCAACTGAAGCTCCGGTCTTGGGGCGTCACAGAAAGGCGGGTGGCGCCACCCATTTGGTGCCCCTGGGAGCGGTGATATAAAACCACTCCCGTTGCCACAAACCAAACTCCTCTTGAAAAGAGCCCTCGGGCCACGGAGCATCAGCACACTTGCTTATGACCGCCCCTCCGCACTCTGCTTGTTGCCCCTCGATCATCTTCGGCTCCACCTTGAAGGTCTTGAGCCACAATCCAAAGTGAGGGGTAATATGGAGGAAGGCTTCACATACGACAATGAATGACGAGATATGGAGGATGGACTCTGGATTCAAGTCATGGAAATCCAGCCCATAATAAAACATGAGCCCCCGCACAAAGGGATCCATCGGGAAGCCTAAACCCCGAAGGAAGTGAGACACGAACACCACGCTCTCGCCGGGCTCGGGAGTGGGAATGACCTGCCCTGGAGCAGGCAGCCTATGCGAAATCTCGCCGGTTAGATACCTGGCGTCTCGCAGCTTTAGCACATCTTCTTCCGTGACGGAAGAAGACATCCATCGGCCGAGCTGGTCGGAGCCGGACATCATCGAAGGTCCGAAGCGCCTAGATCTGAAGCTTTGGGTGTTAGAACTCGAAGCACGAGGCGAACTCGATGGAGGGTGGAAAAAAGAAGAGGGCCTTGGTCTCATTATAAGGAGGATGAATACCAAGAGCCCTCCTCGTGGTCGATTGGGACTCACCTTCGATAGAGGAGGCGTGCCAACGGGCACGGTTGGGTTACCCACGTCCGTATTTGATGAGAATCCCGGAATAAGGGGGCATGATCTATGCTTTGATAAGACGTGCCAAGGAAACCGCCTCGCTAAACGCGCTGAGGTGGAATAGTAAAAAACGATTCGTATAAAGGCCTGGCCGTGGTGTGATGTCACGCTGCGGAATATGTCAGCAGATCTGTGCAAAAATTATTCTCTCTACGGTAGTATGTGGAACTTGTTTTGCAGAGCCGGACACTATCCTTGTGTTCAAAACATTCTATGAAGTATTCGGAAGAGGAACCCGCCTTGCAATGCCGAAGACAATATGCGCGCCGGACTCGTCGTCATTGAAGCCTGGTTCAGGGCTACCGAGGGAGTCTGGACTAGGGGTGTCCGGATAGCGAACTATCACCGTTGGCGGACCGCTAGACTATGAAGATACAAGATTGAAGATTTCGTCCCGTGTCCGGATGGGACTTTCCTTGGCGTGGAAGGCAAGCTTGGCATACGGATATGTAGATCTCCTACCATTGTAACCGACTGTGTGTAACCCTAACCCTATTCGGTGTCTATATAAACCGAAGGGTTTTAGTCCGTAGAGACGAACAACAATCATACCATAGGCTAGCTTCTAGGGTTTAGCCTCTCCGATCTCGTGGTAGATCTACTCTTGTACTACCCATATCATCAATATTAATCAAGCAGGAGTAGGGTATTACCTCCATCGAGAGGGCCCAACACAGGTAAAAACATCGTGTCCCTTGTCTCCTGTTACCATCCGCCTAGACGCACAGTTCGGGACCCCCTACCCGAGATCCGCCGGTTTTGACACCAACAATCTCCTTCCTTAGAAAAAGGCAAGGCGAGGCTGGACCTGGAGAGCTATGCTGCCCTGAGTGTAAGCGACATCCACGCAGGTTATCTAAACCGCCTTCATACTAGCCGTGACCTGGAAGCCGGCTTAGTGAACTTTATGAAGGAATGCTATGAGGTATGTTACTAACCCCTTTCCATATGTACTTATACACCCGCCAAGTCTTAAGTATAAGAAAATATGTTAAATATGCTTGAGACTTCATCATAATTTCCAAATTGTAGCCTCTCAAGGCCGGCTTATCTTATCAAGATGAGCCGGGTCTTCAAATATTAAACTTGAGTAAACCTTGTGCAGATTTTCAACAATAACTTCATAGTAACAAGATGAGACAAATTGATAATTAGCTCTAAGATCCAAATATGTAGCCCCCAAGGGCCGGCTTAAACTGTCAAGTTGAGCCGGGACTTATAGTCACTTAAGAAATACATGTAGCCCCCAAGGGCCGGCTGAAACGGACAAGTTGAGCCGAGACTTATAGTCACTTAAGAAATCCAAATATGTAGCCCCCAAGGGCTGGCTTGAACTGACCAGTTTGAAGGAAATATGCCCTAGAGGCAATAATAAAGTTGTTATTCTATATTTCCTTATATCATGATGAATGTTTATTATTCATGCTAGAATTGTATTAACTGGAAACTTGATACATGTGTGGATACATAAACAAAACACCGTGTCCCTAGTAAGCCTCTACTAGACTAGCTCGTTAATCAAAGATGGTTAAGTTTCCTAACCATGGACATGAGTTGTCATTTGATAACGGGATCACATCATTAAGAGAATGATGTGATGGACAAGACCCATCCGTTAGCTTAGCATATTGATCGTTCAGTTTTATTGCTATTACTTTCTTCATGTCAAATACATATTCCTTCGACTATGAGATTATGCAACTCCCGGATACCAGAGGAATACCTTATGTGTTATCAAACGTCACAACGTAACTAGGTGATTATAAAGATGCTCTACAGGTATCTCCGAAGGTGTTTGTTGGGTTGGCATAGATCGAGATTAGGATTTGTCACTCCGAGTATCGGAGAGGTATCTCTGGGCCCTCTCGGTAATGCACATCATAAGAAGCCTTGCAAGCAAAGTGACTGATAAGTTAGTTGCGGGATGATGTATTATGGAACGAGTAAAGAGACTTGCCGGTAACAAGATTGAACTAGGTATGAAGATATCGACGGTCGAATCTCGGGCAAGTAACATACCAATGACAAAGTGAATAACGTATGTTGTCATTACGGTTCGATCGATAAAGATCTTTGTAGAATATTTAGGAGTCAATATGAGCATCCAGGTTCTGCTATTGGTTATTGACCGGAGAGGTGTCCCGGTCATGTCTACATAGTTCTCGAACCCGTAGGGTTCGCACGCTTAACGTTCGATGATGATTTAGTATTATATGAGTTATGTGATTTGGTGAGCAAATGTTGTTTGGAGTCCTCGGATGAGATCACGGACATGACGAGGAGTCTCGAAATGGTCAAGAGGTAAAGATTGATATAGGATGATAGTATTCGGACACCGGAAGTGTTCCAGATAGTATCGGGTATTTATCGGGGTACCGGGGGGGGGGGGGGGGGTTACTGGGACCCCCGAGGGGAATAATGGGCCATATGGGCCATGAGAGGGGAGCACACCAGCCCACAAGGGGTGGCGCCCCCCCTATGGCAGAGGCCAATTGGGAGAAGGAAGAGGGGGTTCAGCCCCCCCTTTCCTTCCTCCCTTCCGGCTTCCCTTTTCCTCTCCGGTAAAATAAGGAAGGGGGGCGCCACTTGGGAAACCCCAAGTAGGATTCAGGTCCTACTTGGGGCGCCCCATGGCTGCCTCTCCTCCCCTCCCACCTATATATATGTGGGGAGGGGGGGTGCCTAGAACACACAACAACAATCGTTAGCCCTGTGTGCCCCCCCCCTCCACAGTTTACACCCCCGGTCATAGTTTTGCGGTGCTTAGGTGAAGCCCTGCGAGAATCAGTTCACCGTCACCATCACCATGTCGTCGTGCTGATGGAACTCATCTACTTCCTCAACACCTTGCTGGATCAAGAAGGCGAGGGACGTCATCATGCTGAACGTGTGTAGAACTCGGAGGTGCCGTACGTTCGGTGCTTGATCGGTCGGAGCTAGAAGAAGTTCGACTACCTCAACCGCATTGTGAAACGCTTCCACTTTCGGTCTACGAGGGTATGTAGACACACTCTCCCCCTCTCGTTGCTATGCATCTCCTAGATAGATCTTGCGTGAGCGTAGGAATTTTTTTGAAATTGCATGCTACGTTTCCCAACACAGTTGAGTTGGGTCGTAAGAAATTTTGAAACGACCTACATTAGCACCCAAGTGCCAAGTGTATTGCTTGCAATATGCTTAGGAATTTAATTAACTTTATGACCAAAACTTGCTCCTTGTGATGTAACCATTGCCTTGTTTATACCAGACAGAATTGAACATGAAGGAATCGAAGTTGGCGATTTAAGAAAAAGTTTAAAGTTGCAGTAGACCGATACCTCCAAGGCCAAGTCAGATCTGAAGGCCTCGTTGGAAGAAATTGAAAAATTTAAAGCATGTTTTGTTACGGAGTGAGCCGCCTGGGAGACTGACAAGGCTGCTCTAGCCAAAAAGGCCGAAGATGCAGAAGCTGCTCTTAAGCCGGTAACTAAAGAGTTATCCGACTTAAAACAACACATTAGCCAAATGACAGCCGCCGTCTTCGGTAAGTATAAGATGCATTTAAATCTGGTAACCTGCCTGGCTTCTCATATATATATATATATATATATATATATATATATATGTGAAGTGCTAACTCGCCTGGCAACTCTAATATATCCTCTTAACAGGCCCCAGGAGTGTCAGCCTTGGTCAAGACATGCTATTGAAGCTGAAGGCCATTTATTCTTTAACGGGGCAGTTATACAGTGGCACGCTCCAAACTCTTGTGGCCTTAGGAGGTAATGAAAGCTGCCAAGTCAAATCAAGACTGTTCTGGATCATCTTTCCACGGTCCCAAGCCATATTGAAGAACAATGAGCATCAACCACTAGAGCCGGAGCCATCATTGCTCTTGGTCGTGCCAAAGCATGGCAATCTGAGCTTGACCCAGAGGAAATAGCCACGGGTGCCCGGAATTCAAAGATGACCAGTCACCTTTTAAAGAGAAAAAATTCAATCAATGTGTCCGAGAGATGCGACCCGTGGCTTGCAAGATCATTGAAGAGCTATACTTAAGCAAGTACACAACGGCTTACGATGGCAACAATCGGAAGATTAAGCCGCCAGCTTATGATGTTGTCAATCTCATTCCTCCTCGGCGTAAGCATATATTCGCCCCCGACATTGATCATTCTATTATACTCAATGATGAGGCCACTTTCGAAGCTTTAACCGGCATCGATTAGACAACGACTGATCTTCAGATGATCGACGATAAAGAACTGGCGCAGGATGATCCACAATCCTCAAGGTGGCCGGAAGAAAACTAATCATAGTGATGATGATCCAGGTGCTCAGGCCGGCTTATAGGAGCACCGCTCCAAAAACATCCGAAGTTAAAACTTTTTTGGGCTCAAAGCAAAGCCTTGTAATAAGATACTTGAAAACAATAATTTGTTGTGTCATGCCTTCATGCATGTTAATCTTGACTTTTGATCTGCCTGGTTTACTCTTGATGACATGCCTGATGTGATCATACTTGTGATCCATTCCAATACTCTTATTTTCATAAGTTTTGCATGCCCTGTAGAGTCGAATCATGCCGACGGCTTAAACATCAATAGCCAGTGCCGGTGACAACCAGAGACTTGTAGCCACATAGCCACAGCTATTCCAATCAATCATACTAGTGACTTAAAGTCCAAAGCCAAGGCGGTTTACAACCTGAAAATGCACAAATATGAGCATCATAATCCAGAGCCTCACGACTCGGGTAGTCAAAAAATTGCACAAAGCAAAAACTTAATAAAAACATCAAAAAATCAAAGAGAGGGAAATACAACAAATCTCAAATATTTGCTAGGCCGTCTTTCAAGACATGAACCAACAATTTGGCTCACAGGCCTGGTGCTTTCAAGGCCGCACAATCGTTGAGTGTACCCTAGCTCACTGTAAGCCAGCTCTCACGTGACTCAAGCCGTCGTTTTAACCTTAACAATTTTAGGGTCTTAAAAAGATTGACTATTAAGAGTTCGGCGGGTCAACTGGCGGAGGGTATAAAAGCTAAACCTGGTGGGTTGGAAGCGCCCAAGTGACCTTATGATCAATTAATAAAGGCTCAGATACACATAAATGAAACGACAGAGGCCCTGAATTGCTCAGGGATGCCGACTTTATTGTATTTGATCATAAAAATATATATACACATCGTCAAAAAATATGTACAATGGGGAGAGCCGGTGTCTCAAGTATAGTAGGGCTGAAGATGAGCAATATTCCATGGCATGTTGGTCTCCTGCTCAGAGGTGTGTGTGACATTGTACGCTCATGTAGATCAATCAGATAATACGAGCCATTGTTGAGGTTCTTACTGAACACAAAAGATCCTTCCCAAGGTGGAGACAACTTATGCATGTCAGTTTGATTTTGAATCAGCCGGAGCACTAAGCCGCCCTCTTGAAACGCCCGAGTCTTCACTCTGCGGTTGTGATAGCAACGTGATACGTCTCCAACGTATCTATAATTTTTGATTGTTCCATGCTATTATATTACCCCTTTTAGATGTATATGGGCTTTATTTTACACATTTATATCATTTTTAGGACTAACCTACTAACCGGAGGCCCAGCCCATATTGCTGTTTTTTGCCTATTTCAGTATTTCGAAGAAAACGAATATCAAATGGAGTCCAAACGGAATGAAACTGAGGGAGTCCTGGATTAGGGGGTGTCCAGATAGCCGAACTATCACCGTCGGCCGGACTCCTGGACTATGAAGATACAAGATTGAAGACTTCGTCCCGTGTCCGGATGGGACTTTCCTTGGCGTGGAAGGCAAGCTTGGCGATATGGATATGTAGATCTCCTACCATTGTAACCGACTGTGTAACCCTAACCCTATCCGGTGTCTATATAAACCGGAGGGTTTTAGTCCGTAGAGACGAACAACAATCATACCATAGGCTAGCTTCTAGGGTTTAGCCTCTACGATCTCGTGGTGGATCCACTCTTGTACTACCCATATCATCAATATTAATCAAGCGGAGTAGGGTTTTACCTCCATCGAGAGGGCCCGAACCTGGGTAAAAACATCGTGTCCCTTGTCTCCTATTACCATCCGCCTAGACGCACAGTTCGGGACCCCCTACCCGAGATCCGCCGGTTTTGACACCGACATTGGTGCTTTCATCGAGAGTTCCTGTATGTCGTCATCCTTAGGCCCGATGGCTCCTTCGATCATCAACAACGACGCGGTCCAGGGTGAGACTTTTCTCCCTGGACAGATCTTCGTATTCGGCGGCTTTGCACTGCGGGCCAATTCACTTGGCCATCTGGAGCAGATCGAAAGCTATGCCCCTGGCCATTAGGTCAGATTTGGGAGTTTGAACTACACGGCCGACATCGGCAGAGACTTGATCTTCGACGGATTCGAGCCACAGCCAAGCGCGCCGAACAGTGCCCTGGAGGCCGCACCAGCGTCCGCTTCGACCCTTAGCTCGGAGCCGACTCCGCCGATCGAGGACGAGTGGCTGGACACCGCCTCTACGATCTCTACGGCGATTAAGCCGAACTCCATCGCTGTGCTTTGCGAAGACCGTGACTCCAAGGTGCCGAACTCCTCTCCGGACTCCGAACCCTCCGCGCCCCCGCCAATCGAATCCAATTGGGCGCCAGTTATGGAGTTCACTACCGCGGACATCTTTCAGCACTCGCCCTTTGGCGACATCCTGAATTCACTAAAGTCTCACTTTATCAGGAGAGCCCCGGCCGGACTACGGTCAGGAAGGTTGGGATGCGGACGACGAAGAAATTCAACGCCCACCCACCACCCACTTTGTAGCCACTGTCGATGATTTAACCGACATGCTCGACTTCGACTCCGAAGACATCGACGGTATGGACGACGATGTTGGAGACGACCAAGAACCAGCGCCTACAGGGCACTGGAAGGCCACCTCGTCATACGACATATACATGGTGGACATCCCAAAAGATGGGAACGGCGATGGAACAACGGAGGATGACCCCTCCGAGAAACAGCCTAAGCGCCAAGCGCCGTGGCGCCGCTCTAAATCCTGCCACAGCAAAAACGGTGATTCCGGCATGGGAGATAATAACAACCCGGACAATGCCGAAGACAACCCCCTCCAGCAGGATTCAGCACAGGAGGAGGGAGAAGCCAACCCTCATGATAGAGCGGCAGACAGGGAGGTGGAGGACGATAATTATATGCCTCCCTCCGAAGATGAGGCAAGCCTCAACGATGAAGAATTTGTCATGCCTGAGGATCCCGCCGAACAGGAGAGTTTCAAACGCAGGCATATGGCCACGGCAAGCAGCCTCAAGAAAAAGCAGCAGCAGCTTAGAGCTGACCAAGACTTGCTAGCTGACAGATGGACTAAAGTCCTTGCAGCCGAAGAGTACGAACTTCGAATGCCCTCCAAGAGATACCTGAAACGTAGGCTGCTACCCCAATTAGAGGAAGCAGCACCCAAACCTACATCACCAGCAAGATGATGCGGCCGACCGCCACCCGTGCGGTCATGACAGAGAGGCCTCTAGACCCTCCATTCAAGCCGCACCCAGCGTCGCCGAAAAGTACCAAGGCACGAGGAAACGCGGACCTGCGAGACATATTGGAGGACAAGGCAAGGCAAACAAGATCGATCTACGGATTGCGTGGGCGCCCACGACACGACGATAACCGGCCACGCCGAATACAGCAATTCGGCCGGGCCGAACACGATGAGACAAAGCTCATTTGAGCTGCGCCGTGATATAGCTCAATACAGAGGCGCCGCACACCCACTATGCTTCACGATTTAAGTGATGGATCATCAAATTCGGAGGGTTTCAAACCCGTAAACATCGAATCATACGATGGCACAACAGATCCCGCGGTTTGGATCGAGGACTACCTCCTCCATATCCACATGGCCCGCGGTGATGATCTACACGCCATCAAATACCTCCCACTCAAGCTTAAAGGACCAGCTCGGCATTGGCTTAACAGCTTGCCAGCAGAATCAATTGGTTGTTGGGAGGACATGGAAGCCGCATTCCTTGATAACTTCCAGGGCACATATGTGCGACCACCAGACGCCGATGACCTCAGCCACATAATTCAGCAGCGGAAGAATCGGCCGGACAATTACGGACACGGTTCCTAACCAAGAAAAATCAAATCGTTGTTGCCGGATGCAGAGGCCCTTGCAGCCTTCAAACATAACATCCATGACGAGTGGCTTGCCCGGCACCTAGGACAGAAAAGCCGAAATCCATGGCAGCCCTCACAACGCTCATGACCCGCTTTTGCGCGGGAGAGGACAGCTGGCTAGCTCGTAGTAACAACTTGACCAAAAACCCTGGTAGTTCGGATACCAAGGACCGCAATGGCAGGTCGCGTCGCAACAAGCACAAGTGCCGCATTAACGGCGATAATGCTGAAGATACGGCAGTCAATGACGGATTCAGAGGCTCTAAACCGGTCAGCGGAAAAAGCCGTTCAAAAGAAATACTCAGGGCCCGTCCAATCTGGACCGAATACTCGATCGCTCGTGCCAAATACATGGCACCCCCGAAAAACCAGCCAACCACACCAACAGGGATTGTTGGGTCTTAAAACAGGCAGGCATGTTAAATGCCGAACTCAATGACAAGGGGTTGCATAGCGATGACGAGGAGGAGCCCCGACCGACGAACAATAGAGGACAGAAGGGCTTCCCCCCACAAGTATGGACGGTGAACATGATATACGCAACCCACATACCCGAAAGGGAGCGGAAGCATGCACTAAGGGACGTATATGCGATGGAGCCATCGTACGAAGTTCAACCCATGGTCCTCTGCCCGATCACCTTTGATCGAAGGACCACCCACTAGCATCCGCCACGGCGGATTCGCCGCATTGGTTCTTGACCCAATCATCGACAGATTTCACCTCACTAGAGTCCCGATGGATGGCGTAGCCTGAACCTGCTCTATCGTGGATACAAGGCGCATAAAATGGGCATAGACCCTCAAGGATTAAACCCACAAAGATGACCTTTAAAGGCGTCATACCGGGTGTAGAGGCCAATTGTACAGGCTCAGTTACACTCGAAGTGGTCTTCGGATCCCCGGATAACTTCCGAAGCAAAGAGTTAATCTTCGATATAGTCCCGTTCATAGCAACGGCTATCACGCCCGCTTGGACGAACCGCATTTGCAAAGTTCAATGCGGTGCCGCACTACGCATACCTCAAGCTCAAGATGCCAGGCCCTCGAGGAGTAATCACGGTCAATGGAAACACCGAACGCTCTCTCCGAACGGAGGAGCATACGGCGGCCCTCGCGACGGAGGTGCAAAGCAGCCCCTCACAGCAATTCTCGAGTCCAGCTACTAAACGTCCGGGCACCGTCAAGCGTGCCCGGAGTGATCTACAGCAAGACCGCCTGGCACGATCCGAGCACGCGTACCAATCCGGCCCCAACCCCAGCCCTCGCGAAATTGCGAAGCCAGTACTACGCGTACATAACTACGCTCTGGAGATACCATGGGCATAAGGGGAGGGGCACGACCACGGCACACCAGAATGCGGCTCAACCGCACTGGGGGCTCCGATTGTGTCATTCTTTTCTTTCTTCTTTTCTCTTACTTTCAGGACTCCGTTTTGAAGCCTGTCCGGCTCTAGAATTGTCGAACTCACGATGCAACAGCCAGGGAAGCGAAGTTACGCCGAGTGTCCAGTGGTCTCTACTACGAGCATTATACCTGTTTTACATACCATCCCGCAGCTTACCCTCGGAGGGGACATGTCAAATAATCCCATCCCTTGCTTATCGCACTATTTGTATCGCTACGCTTTCATTGCGGTACCTTTTTGAATAAACAATACATAGCTTTTGCCTATTATTTCCTCCTTTCTTTATCTATATATATGTTCATTCATGACACGTTGCACCCGTACACTTTGGTACGGCCAATACACTGAGGGCTTAAGTACCCCAAAGATATGGTGTGATAAGTCCGAACACTTTCACAAGTGCGGCACCCCGAACTTATAGCATTATATGCATCGGCTCCGAATCATGTCTTGGGTCAATAGTTGGGTTTACCTGGATCCCATGTTTTGGTACCTTACTTTCCGTTATATCGGCTAAGGTAGCGCTGGGAGAACCACTGCGATTGTGCCCCGGTTGAGCTGGGTTGAACACCTCAGTGGAGAAAGCTAAAACTGACCTTCATGATAGGGCGAGAGCTGGTCGCTGTTCGAGAGGTTTTTTCGGGTCCCTAAAGACTTATGCCGCTTAGAGCGAGGAGTCGGCATTGTCCGACCAAGGCGTGGATAGCGCCCCGAACTCGGTCTTCCGAATACTAGGGGCTTCACGAAAATTTAAAATTATAGAATTCTATGGCTAAGTGAGTGTTCAAGCACTATAGTCTGGTCGCCTTGTTCGTTCGTTGAGCGCCTCCCTCGAAGGACCCAAGAATGGGAACAAGAGCGCTCAAGTTTATCCCGAACACCCCAGCACTCGTGGCATGGGGGCTGAAGCCAACGACTTGCCATCTCTCAAATTTGATAAACGGCCACACAACAGATAATATTTTAAATTCACAAGTGTTGCTTAGCGCACATGAACAAGTTTTCAGCGTACAGGATAACAAATGCGAGTCTATTAAAAAATTACATCTTTGGAGCATTCACCCGCTATAAGGCGGGCACCCTTCAGGACGCCCTCATAGTACATTTCGGGCTTGCGATGCTCCTTGCCCGGCTGTGGCCGTCCGTCACAAGCTTCTCGGCATCCATCTTGCCCCAAAGTGCACTTTAGCACGGGCAAGGCCCGACAGGCACCTTCAATGCAGACGGAGCGCTTGATGACTTCAATCCATGGACAAAGGCGTCCACCAGCCACTTGCACTAGCAGAAGTAGCTCCAGGCATGGCTTCCTTAGGCCACACCAATTATGAGGCCCTTCATGGCCTGTTCGGTGACCTTGTGGAGCTCGAACAATTTGCTTGACTGGTCGCTCAGGGGGCACCGGATGTTCGGCTGAGCATACCGAGACCAAAACACCTTTTCCGTCGAAGCTCCTCCTCGTGGCGGTAGAACGCGGCAGCATCAGACACACTATGGGGCAGATCTGCGAATGCTCCTGGAGAGCTCCAGATTCGGGTAAGTAATAGATAATTCACTTTCACATGCTTGCTTTGCATAAAGAATGCCTTACCCGCCGCTATCTTCTTTAATGATTCAATTTCCTGGAGGGCTTTTTGGGCTTCGGCCTTAGCGGCTTTGGCACTCTCAAGAGCCGAGGCGAGCTCGGACTCTCGAGTCTCCGAGTCACGCTCCAAACTCTCGTGTTTTTCCACGAGATCCTGGAGCTCTTGCCGCACCTCCGCCACCCGCGCCTCCTGCTTCTCTCACTCGGTGCGCTCCGCGGCCACTTTGCTTTCGGCCGTGGACACCGCTTCCTTCAGGGACGCCACCTCGTTCGTGGCCCCTACAATACCCACGTTAGTCCTATCATTTTTGCAACCAAATCCTTTCTATAAGGTATTACTTTAAGAAGGTATTACTTACCTTCCTTGTCCTCGAGCTGCTTCTTGGCAAGGCCGAGCTCGTTCTCGGACCGCTCGAGGCTCTGCTTCAATGCATTGACCTCCGCGGTCGGTCTTGGCAGAGGTCGGCAGCCTGAATTCCCATATTGACATACTTATGTTAGACTCCTGCGTATATCTTTTTAGATCCTCAGTCCGGTTTTTCTTTCCGAACACCGAACTAAGCATTAGGGGCTACTGTCTATGCGGTAATATTTTTACATATTCTAAACTTACCTCAAAGCCTGTTAGAAGGCTGGTACAGGCTTCAGTCAGCTCGCTCTTGGCAGACTGAACTTTCTGGATCACCACACTCATAACAGTGCGGTGCTCCTCGTCGATGGAGGCGCCGTTAAGCACCTCCAGCAAGCTATCCGGTGCCTCCGGATGGACGGAGGTCACCGGTGTCGCAGTCTTGCCCTTCTTACGAAGGGGCTGCTTGTCGGACTTCGGAACCACTGAAGGTTCCGGTACAGAGTCCAGCACAGGGCCGGACTTAGAGCCCTCTGGGGTTTCTCCCCCTTTGCGCCCGGAGTCCGGGAGGTCGCCTTGCGGCGCCTCCAGGACCACCTCCTCCTGGTGGGGCCCCTTTTGGGACTCCACCGCGGTGCCGTCTACATCACGAGGAGAGGAGGCGGTCGGAAGTTAAGTGCTATTCACATCCGACGAATCTAGGGAGCCGCTCGACGAAGTGGCGAGCTCGTCCTTGGGCGGGCTACATGGTTATATTCGGCGTTAGAAAACACTATGCGACAAATAAAAAGTCCTGAGCTATTCCGGAGCCCGGACACTTACGATCTCGCCAGGGCTTGGCCTTGGTGGCCACTCCTCCTCGTCATTGTCGGTGTTGGTGGAGAAGTCCGGAGGAAGGGTCCTTCCTTTCTTGGACCCTCCGGCCTCCCCAGTCGGGGCGGCCTTCCTTTTCTTCTCTCCCCCCGCTGGGGAGAGGCTTCTTTTTCCTCCTCCTCGTCCTCAGGGGAGGATTCCGCCTCAGAGTCATCGGACGATGAGTCCGACAGCACCTGGCGCCGGGAGCTCCTTCGAGTTCCCGTGGCCTTCTTCTTGGCCTTCTTCTCCGGCACCACGTGAGGTGTCGGAGCCAGCAGCCCCGTCAATCGGGCGTCCGCTGGGTCTTCTGGCAAGGGGGCTGGACAGTTAATCTGTCTGGACGTCTTTAGCCAGTCCTGTTAAAGGTAGGGAGTTTTAGATCCTGCATAGAGTCAAACTATGAAAAAAGAGTCCCATAAAGGGTAAAATAACTTACCTCGCTGGCTTGACGCTGCGAGCTGAATCCGCGATCTTCGGTAGCGGATGCGGGAGCTTCGGCGCCCTTGAACAACACCTTCCAGGCATCTTCGTACGTAGTGTCGAAGAGCCGGCTCAAGGTTCGGTGCTGTGCCGGATCAAACTCCCACAAATTGAAGGCCCATTGCTGGCATGGGAGAATCCGGCGGATGAGCATCACTTGGATTACGTTGACAAGCTTGAGATTCTTGTCCACCAGGTTTCGGACGCAGGTTTGGAGTCCGGACAGCTCTTCCGAATCACCCCATGTCAGGCCCGTGTCTTTCCATGATGTGAGCCGTGTGGGGAAGCCAGATCGGAATTCGGGGGTCGCCGCCCATTGAGAGTTGCGCAGCTCGGTGATGTAGAACCACCCCGATTGCCACCCCTTTATGGTCTCCACAAAGGAGCCCTCGAGCCATAGGACGTTGGCCATCCTACTGACATGGCACCTCCAAGACTCCGGCTTGGCGGCCGCCCACTACCATAGGCTTGACATTGAAGGTCTTCACCATAAGCGAAGTGGGCCTGGATGCGAAGGAAGGCCTCGCACCTGACGATAAACGCCGAGATGTTGAGGATGAAATTCGGGCTAGATCATGGAAATCTAGGCCGTAGTAGAACATGAGCCCCCGGACGAATGGGTGAAGTGGAAACCCTAGTCCGCGGAGGAAGTGGGGGAGGAACACCACCCTCTCATGGGGCCTGGGGGTGGGGATGAGCTGCCCCTTGTTGGGGAGCCGACACGTGATGTCGCCGGACAAGTATCCGGCTTTCCGCAGCTTTTTGATGTGCCCCTCCGTGACGGAGGAGGCCATCCACTTGCCTCCCGCTCCGGACATGGTTGGAGAAGGTTGAGGTGGGATGTGCGGACTTGGGCGCTGGAGCTCGAGTGCGCGGAAATGGATGAGCAAAGGAGGAAGAAGGCGTAGGTTAAAAGGTGGATCCTTATCCCCTTATATGGACGGATGAAGCTATGCGTCCCCCGCCAGCCTAGTAAAACTCGCTTATCTCCCAAGCGTTGTAATCAATGGCGCGGTTGGGTTACCCACGCCCGTATTGATGGGAATCCCAGAATAAGGGGGCAAGATCTCCGCCCTGATAAGGCGTGCCAAGGAAACTGCCTCGCTAAACGCGCTGAGGTGGAACAGTAAAACGATTCGTATAAAGGCATGGCCGTGGTGTGATGTCACGCCGCGGAATATGTCAGCAGATCTGTGCAAAGGTTATTCTCTCTACGGTGGTATGTGGGACTTGTTTTGCAGAGCCGGACACTATCCTTGTGTTCAAAATCTTCTATGAAGTATTCGGAGGAGGAACCCGCCTTGCAATGCCGAAGACAATATGCGCGCCGGATTAAATGCGTCATTGAAGCCTGTTCAGGGGCTACCGAGGGAGTCCTGGATTAGGGGGTGTCCAGATAGCCGAACTATCACTAGTAGAAAAAGGGCCTATTGTCCCGGTTGGTAAGGGCCTTTAGTCCCGGTTGGTGAACCGGGACTAAAGGGTCGGTACTAATGCCTCCCCTTTAGTCGGTGCTCAATCCAACCGGGACTAAAGGTCGCGCCACGTGGAGCTCCACCTTTAGTCGGTTGGTAACACCAACCGGACTAATGGAAATTTTATGATTTTTTGAAATATTTTTTTGAATTTTTTTTTGAATTTTTTTTTGAATAATTTTTTATTTTCAAATTTCTGAATTATTTTAACCCCTAATCTCTAATCAAGAGCTCGAGTGCGCGGAAATGGATGAGCAAAGGAGGAAGAAGGCGTAGGTTAAAAGGTGGATCCTTATCCCCTTATATGAATGACGAAGCTATCGTCCCCTTGACCGTAAAACTCGCTTATCTCCCAAGCGCCGTAATCAATGGCGCGGTTGGGTTACCCACGCCCGTATTGATGGGAATCCCGAATAAGGGGCAAGATCTCCATACGATAAGGCGTGCCAAGGAAACCGCCTCGCTAAACGCTACCGAGGTGGAACAAGAAACGATTCGTATAAAGGCCTGGCCGTGGTGTGATGTCACGCCGTGAATACGTCGAGAGATCTGCAAAGGTTATTCTCTCTACGGTGGTATGTGGGACTTGTTTTGCAGAGCCGGACACTATCCTTGTGTTCAAAATCTTCTATGAAGTATTCGGAGGAGGAACCCGCCTTGCAATGCCGAAGACAATATGCGCGCCGGATTCGTCGTCATTGAAGCCTGTTCAGGGGCTACCGAGGGAGTCCTGGATTAGGGGGTGTCCAGATAGCCGAACTATCACTAGTAGAAAAAGGGCCTATTGTCCCGGTTGGTAAGGGCCTTTAGTCCCGGTTGGTGAACCGGGACTAAAGGGTCGGTACTAATGCCTCCCCCCTTTAGTCCCGGTTCAATCCAAAACCGGGACTAAAGGCCGCGGCCACGTGGAGCTCCAACCGGGACTAATGGGAATTTTATGATTTTTTTTAATTTTTTTTTTGAAATTTTATTTGAATAATTTTTTATTTTCAAATTTCTGAATTATTTTAACCCCTAATCTCTAATCAGCACCCCTCATCACTGCTCAATTTATCCTCTTCTCTAATCACCCTTGTCATTCCAAATCACCTAACTTCCCGAACGGTCACCCATCCTCCCACTCACCCAGCCTGAGCACGCTTAACTTCCGGGTTCTATTCTCCCTCGTTTCCAAGTCTGCACTTGTTGTTTTCCTGACAATAGTAAGATGTCAATCCTATTAACCCTCGTGAATTTTGCTTGAGCATGAATTGACACATTTCACTATTTGAGTTTCAAACTATTGTTTTCAAAAACAATAATTATTTAGAAAACAATAGTTATTTTGAATAATTAGTTTGACCATGGTTTGACCATAGTTTGACCACAGCTTGACTACAGTTTGACCAGATTTGACCAAAATTCAAAATAACTGAACAAATTAGTTAGTAACACTAATATTCTAGAATAATTAGTTTGACCATGGTTTGACCATGGTTTGACCATAGTTTGACCATTGTTTGACCATAGTTTGACCACAGTTTGACCAGATTTGACCAAAATTCAAAATAACTGAACAAATTATTTAGTAACACTAATATTCTAGAATAATTAGTTTGACCATGGTTTGACCACAGTTTGAATTTTTTTTGATTTTTTCCACTCTAGATATTAAAAGCCCCGTAACTTTTTTTCAGTTAGTTTTTTGAGGATTTTGAAAATGTTTAACGGGGTCCCCCCAGTTAAATTTGGATGTAACTTTTCGAGTAGATGATTTTTCATATAAAAAACTTTTTCATCCGAGTTAGTATGCAAAAGTTATGCCCATATTTACAAATTCCAGAGAGATTTTGCAAATAAAGTCAAAATTCACATTTGCAAATTTTCCCAACAACTAGACCACATATCACATGGGAAACTTATTTTCATTTTTTTTTTGACATTTCCATCATTTTCTTTTTTTAAATTGAAAAGGCGATCCACGGGGGGGTAGAGTTTGAAAATGGGACCTTTAGTACCGGTTCGTGGCACGAACCGGGACTAAAGTCTCAACCCATTAGTCGGTTCATGCCTCAAACCGGGACTAAAGGTCTACTCTTTAGTCCCGGTTTGAGGCATGAACCGACTAATGGTAACATCGCACCCTTTAGTCCCGGTTTGAGGCACAAACCGGGACTAAAGGTCACAGTGAACCGGGACTAATGCCTTAGCCGCACGAACCGGGATAAATGCTCACATTAGTCCCGGTTCTGGATTGAACCGGGACTAATGGGCTAAACTGGCCTGGACGAAAGCCCTGTTTTCTACTAGTATATCACCGTCGGCCGGACTCCTGGACTATGAAGATACAAGATTGAAGACTTCGTCCCGTGTCCGGATGGGACTTTCCTTGGCGTGGAAGGCAAGCTTGGCGATACGGATATGTAGATCTCCTACCATTGTAACCGACTGTGTAACCCTAACCCTATCCGGTGTCTATATAAACCGGAGGGTTTTAGTCCGTAGGACGAACAACAATCATACCATAGGCCAGCTTCTAGGGTTTAGCCTCTCTGATCTCGTGGTAGATCCACTCTTGTACTACCCATATCATCAATATTAATCAAGCAGGAGTAGGGTTTTACCTCAATCGAGAGGGCCCGAACCTGGGTAAAAACATCGTGTCACTTGTCTCCTGTTACCATCCGCCTAGACGCACAGTTCGGGACCCCCTACCCGAGATCCGCCGGTTTTGACACCGACAGAAACCTTCGGGAGCGTGATTTTTGGAACATATCTGATCCGGAGAGCTTGGAGTGCAAGTCAAGAAGCTCCCGAGGGCCCCACGATATAGGCGGCCACACCCCCCCCCCTGTAGGGCGCGCCCCCTGTCTCGTGGGCCCCACGGGCGGCCACCGACGTACTTCTTCTTCCTATATATACCTTCGTACCCCGAAAACATCTAGGGGCACCTCGAAACACAATTTCCACCGTCGTAACCTTCTGTATCCACGAGATCTCATCTTGGAGCCTTGGCGGCACTCCATGGGAGGAATCAACCACGGAGGGCTTCTACATCAACATCCTTGCCCCTCCGATGAGTTGTGAGTAGTTTACCACAGACCTACGGGTCCATAGTTATTAGCTAGAGTGCTTCTTCTCTCTTTTTGGATCTCAATACAATGTTCCCCCCTCTCTTGTGGAGATCTATTCGATGTAAACTCCTTTTGCGGTGTGTTTGTCGAGATTCGATGAATTGTGGATCAAGTTTATCTATGAATAATATTTGAATCTTCTCTGAATTCTTTTATGTATGATTGAGTTATCTTTGCAAGTCTCTTCGAATTATCAGTTTAGTTTGGCCTACTAGATTGGTCTTTCTTTCCATGGGAGAAGTGCTTAGCTTTGGGTTCAATCTTGCGGTGTTCTTACCCAAAGGATGTAAAGGATTGCAAGACACGTATTGTATTGTTGCCATCGAGGATAACAAGATGGGGTTTATATCATATTGCATGTGTTTTTCCCTCTAGATCATGTCATCTTGCTTAATGCATTACTCTGTTCTTATGAACTTAGTACTCTAGATGCAGGCAGGAGCCGATCGATGTGTGGAGTAATAGTAGTAGATACAGGCAGGAGTCGGTCTACTTGTTATGGACGTGATGCCTATATACATGATCATGCCTAGATAATCTCATAACTATGCGCTTTACTATCAATTGCTCGACAGTAATTTGTTCACCCACCGTAATACTTATGCTATCTTGAGAGAAGCCTCTAGTGAAACCTATGGCCCCCGGGTCTATCTCTTATCATATTTGCTTTCAATCTATCTTTATTTGCATCTTTACTTTTTGCATCTATCTTATAAAATACCAAAAATATATTTATCTTATCATACTATCTTTATTAGATCTCACTTTCGCAAGTGGCCGTGAAGGGATTGACAACCCCTTTATTGCGTTGGTTGCGAGTTCTCAGTTTGTTTGTGTAGGTGCGTGGGACTTTTGAGGAGCCTCCTAATGGATTGATACCTTGGTTCTCAAAACTGAGGGAAATACTTATGCTACCCTTTGCTGCATCACCCTCTCCTCTTCGAGGAAAACCAACGCAAGCTCAAGACGTAGCAAGAAGGATTTCTGGCGCCGTTGCCGGGGAGGTCTTCGCTCAAGTCAAGATATACCAAGTACCCATCACAAACCCATCTCCCTCGCATTTACATTATTTGCAATTTGCCTCTCATTTTCCTCTCCCCCACTTCACCCTTGCCGTTTTATTCGCCCTCTCTTTCCCAATCTCCTCCTCTCTTTTTTCGCTTGCCGTTCTTCTGTTTGCTTGTGTGTTGGATTACTTGTTGCCATGGCGCAAGATAATACCAAATTGTGTGACCTCTCAAACACCAATAATAATGATTTCCTTAGTACTCCGATTGCTCCTCTTAATGATGTTGAGTCTTGTGAAATCAATACCGCTTTGCTGAATCTTGTTATGAAAGATCAATTCGCCGGCCTTCCTAGTGAAGTTGCCGCTACTCATCTAAACAATTTTGTTGATTCGTGTGATATGCAAAAGAAGAAAGATACGGATAACAATATTGTCAAATTGAAGTTATTTCCGTTTTCACTTAGAGATCGTGCTAAAGTTTGGTTTTCGTCTTTGCCTAAAAATAGTATTGATTCTTGGAACAAGTGCAAAGATGCTTTTATCTCTAAGTATTTTCCTCCCGCTAAGATCATCACTCTTAGGAACGATATTAAGAATTTTAAACAACTTGATCATGAGCATGTTGCCCAATCTTGGGAAAGAATGAAATTGATGCTTCACAATTGCCCTACTCATGGTTTGAATTTATGGATGATCATACAAAATTTTTATGCCGGTTTGAACTTTGCTTCTAGAAATCTCTTAGATTCGGCTGCCGGAGGCACGTTTATGGAAATTATGTTAGGAGATGCTACAAAATTGCTTGATAATATTATGGCTAATTATTCTCAATGGCACACCGAAAGATCTTCTAGTAAAAAAGTGCATGCTATAGAAGAAATCAATGTTTTGAGTGGAAAGATGGATGAACTTATGAAGATGCTTGCTACTAAAAATACTCCTCTTGATCCCAATGATATGCCTTTGTCTTGCTTGATTGAGAATAATAGTGAATCTATGTATGTGAATTTTGTTGGTAGGAATAGTTTTGGAAACAATGCT
The DNA here is from genome assembly GCA_021605145.1 of Aegilops bicornis. NCBI lineage: Eukaryota > Viridiplantae > Streptophyta > Magnoliopsida > Poales > Poaceae > Aegilops > Aegilops bicornis. The sequence continues at coordinate 590,819,205 of CM038675.1, forward strand.
TATAGAGGAAATTTTAATGCTAGACCGTTCCCTAGTAATCCCTCTAATAATTATTATGGTAATTTTAATAAGATGCCCTCTGATTTTGAGAATAGTGTGAAAGAATTTATGATTTCTCAAAAGAATTTTAATGCTTTGCTTGAAGAAAAATTGCTCAAAGTTGATGATTTGGCTAGGAACGTTGATAGACTTTCGCTTGATGTTAATTCTCTTAAACTTGGATCTTCTTCTCCTAAGCATGATATCAATGAGTCTCTCAAAGTAATGAGAATTTCCATTGACGAGTGCAAGGAAAGAACCGCTAGATTGCGTGCTAAAAAAGAAAGCTTTATAAAAGCGTGTTCTTCTAGTCTCCGTGAAAATAATGATGAGGATCTTAAAGTTACTGATGTGTCTCCGATTATATCTATGTTTTGCAATATGAATTTTGATGATATGGGAGTGATGATGAATCAACTTTGCCTAGAAGGCGTCCCAAAAATTCGGAATCTTTAGATCTTGATGTTAAATTTGGTAAAAGAGAGATAGGAGAATCCTCAACTTCTAATAATATTGAACCTACTATCTAGGATTTCAAGGAATTGTATTATGATAATTGCTCTTTAAAAGGTTGTATTTCCTTGTTGCAATCCGTTGTTAATTCTCCTCATGCTTATAGTCAAAATAAAGCTTTTACCAAACATATTGTTGATGCCTTGATGCAATCTTATGATGAAAAACTTAATTTGGAAGTTTCTATACCTAGAAAACTTAATGATGAGTGGGAACCTACTATAAAGATTAGAATTAAAGATTATGAGTGTTTTGCTTTGTGTGATTTGGGTGCTAGTGTTTCCACGATTCCGAAAACTTTATGTGATATTCTAGGTTTCCATGATCTTGATGATTGCTCTTTAAATTTGCACCTTGCGGATTCCACCATTAAAAAGCCTATGGGAAGGACCAATGATGTTCTTATTGTTGCAAATAGAAATTTTGTGCCCGTATATTTTATCGTTCTTGATATAGATTGCAATCTTTCTTGCCCTATTATTCTCGGTAGACCTTTCCTTAGAACGATTGGTGCGATTATTGATAGGAAGGAAGGGAACATTAGATTCCAATTTCCTTTAAAGAAAGGCATGGAGCACTTTCCAAGAAAGAAAGTCAAATTACCTTATGAATCTATCATGCGTGTTACTTATGAATTTAGTGCCAAAGATGGCACTCGTTAGATCTATCCTTGCTTTTATGCCTAGCTAGGGGCGTTAAACGATAGCGCTAGTTGGGAGGCAACCCAATTTTCTTTATGTTTTTGTTTTTGCTCCTGTTTAGTAATAAATTTTGCATCTACTTTTTGCTTAGATGTGTTTTTATCTTTTAATTAGTGTTTGTGCCAAGTAGAACCTATAGGATAACCTACAATGACAGTTGATTTGATTCTGCTGAAAAACAGAAACTTTGCGCGCACGAATATAATTTTGTTAAATCACAGGAACGTGATTTTGCGTTGATTCTTTTTGCTTCTGTTCAATAGACACATTTTCCAGGACTTCCTATTTTGGTAGGATTTTTAGAGTTCCGGAAGTTTGCGTTAGGTACAGATTGCTACAGACTGGTCTGTTTTTGACAGATTCTGTTTTTCGTGTGTTGTTTGCTTATTTCAATGCATCTATGTCTAGTAAATTAGTTTATAAACCATAAAGAAGTTGTAATACAGTAGGTTTAACACCAAAATAAATAAAGAATGAGTTCATTGCAGTACCTTATGTGGTGGTTTTGTTTTCTTTCACTAACGGAGCTTATAAGATTTCCTGTTGAGTTTTGTGTTGTGAAGTTTTCAAGTTTTGGGTAAAGCTTTTATGGACTATGGAATAAAGGGTGGCAAGAGCCTAAGCTTGGGGATGCCCATGGCACCCCATGATATTCAAGAATATCCAAAAGCCTAAGCTTGGGGATGCCCCGGGAAGTCATCCCCTCTTTCGTCTTCGTTCATTGGTAACTTTACTTGGAGCTATATTTTTATTCGCCACATGATATGTGTTTTGCTTGGAGCGTCGTGTATTATATTAGTCTTTGCTTTTTAGTTTACCACAATCATCCTTGCTGTACACAAATTTTGGGAGAAGCCTATTTGATTAGAATTTGCTAGAATACTCTATGTGCTTCACTTATATCTTTTGAGCTTGATAGTTTTTGCTCTAATGCTTCACTTATATCTTTTAGAGCACGGTGGTGTCTTAATTTTGAAGAAATTGCTAGTCTCTCATGCTTCACTTATATTATTTTGAGAGTCTTTTAGAACAGCATGGTATTTGCTATTATCATAAAGTTGGTCCTAGAATGATGAGCATCCAAGTTGGGTATAATAAAAACTATCATAGGAAGTGAATTGGATGCTATGATCAACTTGATACTTGATAATTGTTTTGAGATATGGAGGTAGTGATATTAAAGTCATGCTAGTTGGGTGATTATGAATTCAAAGAATGCTTGTGTTGAAGTTAGCAAATCCCGTAGCATGCACGTATGGTTAAAGTTGTGTAACAAATTTGAAGCATGAAGTGTACTTGGCTTGTGCATCCTTATGAGTGGCGGTCGGGGATGAGCGATGGTCTTTTCCTACCAATCTATCCCCCTAGGAGCATGCGTGTAGTACTTGATTTCTGATGACTTTTATTTTTTTTGCAATAAGTATATGAGTTCTTTTGACTAATGTTGAGTCCATGGATTATACACACTTTTACCTTTCCGCCTTTGCTAGCCTCTTCGGTACTGTGCATTGCCTTTTCTCACCTTGAGAGTTGGTGCAAACTTCGCCGGTGCATCCAAACCCCGTGATACGATAAGCTCTATCACACATAAACCTCCTTATATATTCCTCAAAACAGCCACCATACCTACCTATTATGGCATTTCCATAGCCATTCCGAGATATATTGCCATGCAACTTTCCACCGTTCCGTTCATCATCTTCATGACATACTTTACTTTTGTCATATTGCCATTGCATGATCATGTAGTTGACATCGTATTTGTGGCAAAGCCACTATGCATTATTTTCATACATGTCACCCTTGATTCATTGCACCATCCCAGACATCACGGAGTCATTCATATAGAGTCATATCTTGTTCTAGTTTCGAGTTGTAATTCTTATGTTGAAATCAATAGAAGTGTGATGATCATCATTATTAGAGCATTGCCCAAAAAGAAAAAAAAGAAAAAGAAAGGCCCAAAAGAAAAAAAAAGGAAAAGGAAAAAAAGGAAAAAAAAGGAAAACAAATAAAAAGGGCAATGTTACTATCTCTTTTTCCACACTTGTGCTTCAAAGTAGCACCTTGTTCTTCATGTAGTGAGTCTCATATTTTGTGCTTCAAAGTAGCACCATGTTTTTCATATAGTGAGTCTCATAAGTTGTCTTTTTCATACTAGTGGGAATTTTTCATTATAGAACTTGGCTTGTATATTCCTACGATGGGCTTCCTCAAATGCCCTAGGTCTTCATGAGCAAGCAAGTTGGATGCACACCCACTAGTTTTCTTTTGTTGAGCATTCATTTATAGCTCTAGTGCATCCGTTGCATGGCAATCCCTACTCCTCATGTTGACATCAATTGATGGGCATCTCCATAGCCCGTTGATTATCCTCGTCAATGTGAGACTTTCTCTTTTTGTCTTCTCCACACAATCCCCATCATCATATTCTATTCCACCCATACTGCTATATCCATGGCTCATGCTCATGTATTGCGTGAAGGTTGAAAAAGTTTGAGATTATTTAAGTATGAAACAATTGCTTGGCTTGTCATCGGGGATATAGAAGTTGGGAATATCTTTATGTGACGAAAATGAAGCATAGCCTAACTATATGATTTTGTAGGGATGAACTTTCTTTTGCCATGTTATTTTGAGAAGACATGATTACTTAGATTAGTATGCTTGAAGTGTTACTATTTCTTATGTCAATATGAACTTTTATTTTGTATTCATTTGGATCTGAACATTCATGCCACAATAAAGGAAATTACATTATGAATTATGCTAGGTAGCATTCCACATCAAAAATTCTCTTTTTATCATTTACCTACTCGAGGACGAGCAGGAATTAAGCTTGGGGATGCCTGATACATATCCAACGTATCTATAATTTTTGATTGTTCCATGCTATTATATTACCCCTTTTATATGTTTATGGTCTTTACTTTACACATTTATATCATTTTTGGGACTAACCTACTAACCGGAGGCCCAACCCATATTGCTGTTTTTTTGCCTATTTCAGTATTTCGAAGAAAAGGAATATCGAACGGAGTCCAAACGGAATGAAACCTTCGGTAGCGTGATTATTGGAACAAATCTGATCCGGAGAGCTTGGAGTGCAAGTCAAGAAGCTCCCGAGGCCTCATGAGATAGGGGCGCGCCCCCTGTAGGGCGCTACTGTCTCGTGGGCCCCTCGGCGACCACCGACGTACTTCTTCTTCCTATATATACCTTCGCACCCGAAAACATCCAGGGCACCTCAAACACAATTTCCACCGCCGTAACCTTCGTATCCATGAGATCTCATCTTGAGCCTTGGCACTCTGCCGGAGGGGGAATCAACCACGGAGGGCTTCTACATCAACATCCTTGCCCTCCGATGAGTTGTGAGTAGTTTACCACAGACCTACGGGTCCATAGTTATTAGCTAGATGGCTTCTTCTCTCTTTTTGGATCTCAATACAATGTTCTCCCCCTCTCTTGTGGAGATCTATTCGATGTAAACTCTTTTTGCGGTGTGTTTGTCGAGATCCGATGAATTGTGGATCAAGTTTATCTATGAATAATATTTGAATCTTCTCTGAATTCTTTTATGTATGATTGAGTTATCTTTGCAAGTCTCTTCGAATTATCAGTTTGGTTTGGCCTACTAGATTGGTCTTTCTTGCCATGGGAGAAGTGCTTAGCTTTGGGTTCAATCTTGCGGTGTTCTTACCCAAAGGATGTAAAGGGTTGCAAGACACGTATTGTATTGTTGCCATCGAGGATAACAAGATGGGGTTTATATCATATTGCATGTGTTTATCCCTCTACATCATGTCATCTTGCTTAATGCGTTAATCTGTTCTTATGAACTTAATACTCTAGATGCAGGCAGGAGTTGGTCGATTGTGGAGTAATAGTAGTAGATGCAGGCAGGAGTCGGTCTACTTGTTATGGACGTGATGCCTATATACATGATCATGCCTAGATAATCTCATAACTATGCGCTTTTCTATCAATTGCTCGACAGTAATTTGTTCACCCACCGTAATACTTATGCTATCTTGAGAGAAGCCTCTAGTGAAACCTATGGCCCCCGGGTCTATCTCTTATCATATTTGCTTTCAATCTATCTTTATTTGCATCTTTACTTTTTGCATCTATCTTATAAAATACCAAAATATATTTATCTTATCATACTATCTTTATTAGATCTCACTTTATGAAGTGGCCGTGAAGGGATTGACAACCCCTTTATTGCGTTGGTTGCGAGTTCTTAGATTGTTTGTGTAGGTGCGTGGGACTTTGAGGAGCCTCCTACTGGATTGATACCTTGGTTCTCAAAAATTGAGGGAAATACTTACGCTACACTTTGCTGCATCACCCTCTCCTCTTCGAGGAAAACCAACGCAAGCTCAAGACGTAGCACTACGCAGGTCTTGTTGATAAATCGCCGACTGGGCCATCGCATAATCACGCTCTTCATCCAAAACATCAAGCGCGTTCTGACGTGCCATCTCATTATCAGTTTCAACATAAGCCGCCACCCTGGGCGAGTCATGGGTTATACCACTTGGGGGGACCGCCTCTGCACCATAGACCATGAAAAAAGGCGTGTAGCTTGTTGACCTGTTGGGGGTAGTATTGATACTCCAAACCACAAAAGGCAATTCCTCCACCCAACAACCCGGCCTGCGCTCCAAGGGAACCATAATCCGGGGCTTAATAGTTCTCAAGATTTCCTAATTGGCTCGTTCAGCTTGACCATTAGACTGTGGGTGAGCTATTGAAGAAACGTCAAGCCGAATATGCTCTTGTTGACAAAACTCTTTCATATCTCCTTTGGAAAGATTAGTACCATTGTTAGGGATGATACTATGAGGATAACCAAAGCGGAAGATCAGCTTCTTAACAAATTGAACTGCAGTCGCTGCATCGCACTTGCCGACCGTTCTACCTCAATCCATTTAGTAAATTTTTCAACAGCTAACAACATATTGGTCTTCTTATCCTTATACCTCTTAAAAGGTCCAACCATATCAAGCCCCCAGACTGCAAACAACCAAGTTATTGGAATCATCCTCAACTCTTGAGCCGGCACATGAGCTCATCGAGAAAATTTCTGACATCCATCACACTTACTGACGATATCTTATGCATCAGCATGAGCTGTCAACCAATAAAAACCATGACGAAAAGCTTTAGCCACCAAAGACTCAGAGCTGGCATGATGACTACAATCACCTTCATGAATCTCTCATAGGATCTCACAACCCTCCTCAGGAGAAACACAATATTAGAACACGCCTGTCACACTGCATCGGTGTAACTCGCCGTTGATGATAGTCATAGACTTAGACCGTCGGGTTATCTGCCTTGTCAAAGTTTCATCCTTGGGTAAGTCGCCCCGGGTCATATAAGTCAAGTAGGGAAGCGTCCAATCAGGAATAGCATGAAGAGCTGCCACCAGTTGCGCCTCCGGGTCAGGAACAACAAGGTCTTCTTCTGATGGCAACTTGACTTATGGATTATGCAACACATCAAGAAACACATTAGGAGGCACCAGCTTACGTTGAGACCCAAGCCGACTCAAGGCATCAACCGCCTCGTTCTTCCATCGATCAAGGTGATCCACCTGATAACCCTTGAAGTGACCGGCAATATTGTCAACCGAACGGTGATAAGCAGCCATAAGCGAGTCTTTGGAATCCCACGTGCCTGAGACTTGCTGAGCCACAAGATCTAAGTCGCCCAGGCACCTGAACCAACTCAAATTCATATCTTTGGCTATACGAAGGCTGTGGAGTAATGCCTCATACTCAGCTGCATTGTTAGTACAAGGAAACATTAGCCTTAAAACATAACAGAATTTGTCACCTTGTGGGGAAGCCAAGTTAACTCCAGCCCCCGAGCCCTCCAACTGCCTAGACCCATCAAAGTGGATTGTCCAATAGGTGCTGTCTGGATTCTCCTCAGGTGTCTGCAACTCTGTCCAGACATTTATGAAATCCACCAATGCTTGAGATTTGGTGGCTGTCCTTGGCACATATTTCAAACCACGAGGCCCGACTTCAGTTGCCCACTTGGCAACCCAGCCTGTAGCCTCTCTGTTCTGAATAATGTCTCCTAAAGGAGCAGAGCTAACCATAGTAATAGGATGACAAAGAAAATAATGCTTCAGTTTGTGACTCGCCATGAACACCCCATACACCAGTTTCTGCCAATGCGGGTATAGTTGCTTGGACTCGGTCAACACTTCACTAACATAGTAAGCCGGCCGCTGACTGGGTAAATCCTTACCCGCCTCTTTTCGTTCCACAACAACTGCCACGCTAACAACCTTGCTATTATCCGCCACATATAGGAGCAAGGGCTCTTTCTCAGTAGGGGCAGCGAGGACAGGCGGCTCAGCAAACTGTTTCTTCAGTGCTTTGATACGTGTCCAACGTATCTATAATTTATGAAGTATTCATGCCATGTTTGCAATAATTTTATATGGTTTTGGTATGATTTGCATGGAACTAACCCGGACAGACGATGTTTTCAGCAAAACTACCGTGGTGTTGTTTTTTGTCCAGAAATGAAAGTTCTCCAAACGCTGCGAAACTTTTTGTGGATTTTTTATGGACCAAAAGACCACCAATGTGCTAAAGCAGCACCTGGGGGTGCCCCGAGGGGGGCACAACTCACCAGGGCGCGCCTGGGCCCCCAGGCGCGCGCCGATGGGTTGTGCCCAACCTTGGTGGTCTCCCGCACCCCTTCTTCGCCCTATAAATTCCCAAATATTCCAAAAACCCTCGGGGAGACCCTAGATCGGAAGTTCCGCCGCTGCAAGCTTCTGTAGCCATCAAAAACCAATCGGGAGCCTGTTCCGGCACCCTGCCGGAGGGGGAGATCATCAGCGATGACCATCTTTATCATCCCGGCGGCCACCACGATGAGGATGGAGTAGTCCATCCTCAGGGTTGAGGGTTTGTACCAGTAGCTATGTGTTTAATCTCTCTCGAACGCACGATCTTGAGATGTCATGATCTTGATGTATCATGGGCTTTGTTAAAATAGATGGATCATATGATGTTTTTCCCCTCTCTACACTTGTTGTGATGAATTGAATCTTTACCCTTTGAAGTTTTGTCTTGTTGGATTGAATGTTCAGATCTGAGAACACATGATATATGTCTTGCATATGAATACCCGTGGTGACAATGGGGTATTATTTTGATTCACTTGATATATGTTATGGCACTCAACTTGCAGATTCCTGAGGTGATTTTGGGTAATCTATGCATAGGGGTTGATGCACGTTTTTATTATCTTTTCTATGATAGAAACTTTGGGGTCTCCTTGTAGTTCTTTGTGTGGATTGAGTATTATGATCATGAAGTTGTTTGATGCATATCGTTGAATTAAATCATAGATACTTATGGTGACATTGGAGTATCTAGGTGACATTAGAGTTGGTTGATGTGTGTCATATGCTGTTATTTTAGTATGAACTCTTGGTTAGATTGATTGGAAAGAATAGCTTCATGTTATTTTAGTACGAACTCTAGGATAGATTGATTGGAAAGAATAGGTTTGAGGTGGTTTCGCACCCTACAAACAATTTCTATGTTTTGTTCTCCGCTAATAGGAACTCGGGAGTGATTCTTTATTGCACTTTGAGGGATAATCATATGATCCAACTATGTTAGCATTGTTGAGAGATTGCACTACTAAAAGTATGCACCCTAGGCCTCATTTTCCATCATTGCAATACCGTTTGTGCTCCGTTTTACTATTTACCACCTTGCTGTTTTTATTGTTCGCACTACAAAAACTCATATCTACTATCCATACTACACTTTTATCACCATCTCTTTACCAAACTAGTGCACCTATACAATTTGCCATTGTATTGTGTGTGTTGGGGACACAAGAGATTTATTGTATTTGATTGCAGGATTGTTTGAGAGAGACCATCTTCATCCTACGCCTCCCATGGATTGATAAATCTCTGGTCATCGACTTGAGGGAAAATTGCTACTGCCCTACAAAACTCTACTACACAACCTTCTTCTTGTAGACGTTGTTGGGCCTCCAAGTGTAGAGGTTTGTAGGACAGTAGAAAATTTCCCTCAAGTGGATTAAGGTTTATCAATCCGTGGGAGGCGTAGGATGAAGATGGTCTCTCACAAACAACCCTGCAACCAAATAACAAAGAGTCTCTTGTGTCCCCAACACACACAAAACAATGGGACATTGTATAGGTGCACTAGTTCATGAAGAGATGGTAATACAAGTGCAATATGGATGGTAGATATAGGTTTTTGTAATCTGAAAATATAAAAACAGCAAGGTAACTAGTGATAAAAGTGAGCAAAACGGTATTGCAATGCTAGGAAACAAGGCCTAGGGTTCATACTTTCACTAGTGCAAGTTCTCTCAACAATAATAACATAATTGGATCATATAACTATCCCTCAACATGCAACAAAGAGTCACTCCAAAGTCACTAATAGCAGAGAACAAACGAAGAGATTATGTTAGGGTACGAAACCATCTCAAAGTTATCCTTCTGATCGATCTATTAAAGAGTCCGTAGTAAAATAACACGAAGCTATTCTTTCCGTTCGATCTATCATAGAGTTCGTACTAGAATAACACCTTAAGACACAAATCAACCAAAACCCTAATGTCACCTAGATACTCCAATGTCACCTCAAGTATCCGTGGGCATGATTATACGATATGCATCACACAATCTCAGATTCATCTATTCAACCAACACAAAGTACTTCAAAGAGTGCCCCAAAGTTTCTACTAAAGAGTCAAGACGAAAACGTGTGCCAACCTCTATGCATAAGTTCATTGAACCTGCAAGTTGATCACCAAAACATATATCAAGTAGATCACGTGAATATCCCATTGTCACCACAGATAAGCACGACAAGACATACATCAAGTGTTCTCAAATCCTTAAAGACTCAATTCGACAAGACAACTTCAAGGGGAAAACTCAATTCATCACAAGAGAGTAGAGGGGGAGAAACATCATAAAATCCAACTATAATAGCAAAGCTCGCGATACATAAAGATCGTATCACCTCAAGAACACGAGAGAGAGAGAGAGAGAGAGATCAAACACATAGCTACTGGTACATACCCTCAGCCCCGAGGGTGAACTACTCCCTCCTCGTCATGGAGAGCGCTGAGATGATGAAGATGGCCACCGGTGAGGGACCCCCCCTCCGGCAGGGTGCCGGAATAGGGTCTCAATTGGTTTTTGGTGGCTACAGAGGCTTGCGGCGGCGGAACTTCCGATCTATTGTGCTCCTGGATGGTTTCGGGGTATATGGATATATATAGGTGAAAGAAGTCGGTCAGGGGAGCCACGAGGGGCCCACGAGGGTGGGGGCGTGCCCAGGGGGTAGGGCGTGCCTCCCTGCCTCGTGTCTTCCTCGAAGCTTCCCTGACGTCTACTCCAAGTCTCCTGGATTGCTTCCGTTCCAAAAATAACTCTCCCAAAGGTTTCATTCCGTTTGGACTCCGTTTGATATTCCTTTTCTGTGAAACACTGAAATAGGCAAAAAAAAAGCAACAATTTGGGCTGGGCCTTCGGTTAATAGGTTAGTCCCAAAAATGATATAAAAGTGTAAAGTAAAGCCCATAAACATCCAAAACAGGTAATATAATAGCATGGAACAATAAAAAATTATAGATACGTTGGAGACGTATCACATATTCACATAGAAGTTATATTGTCATAGATCCTTCAACATGTGGTGCTTGCCCCCTATCTTTGCTAGCCAAAAATTCCGCACCAAGTAGAGATACTACTTGTGCATCCAAAAAACCCTTAAACCCAAATCTTGTTTTGAGAGTCCACCATACCTACCTATGGATTGAGCAAGATCCTTCAGGTAAGTTGTTGTCGGTGCAATAAGGCAATAAAAATTGCTTCTAAAAGTGTTAGATCATTTAGTGTAAGAGAAAATTGAGCGTTGTACAAACTTGTGATGGCGAAGAATAAAAGCGACAGACTGCATAATAAAGGTTGCTATCACAAGGGGCAATATAACGTGACGTTCTTTTGCACTAGGGGATTGAGCATACAAACAAAAATCGCATAGCAACCTCTGCTTCCCTCTGCGAAGGGCCTATCTTTTACTTTTCAGTATTTACTTTTATGCAAAGAGTCAAAGTTTTTTCTCTATTCCTTTTAATTTTTCTCTTTTGGCAAGCATCATTTGGTGAGGAAATATCTAGTTGGATATGGGTAGCATGAGTTATTATTGTTGACATCACCCTTGAGGTGAATACATTGGGAGGCGAAATTATAAGCCCCTATCTTTCTATGTGTCCGGTTGAAACATTTTGCTCATGTGTATGCGGTGAGTGTTAGAAATCATAGAAGACTATATGATGGTTGAGTATGTGGAGATCTTACTTAGACTCTGTTGAATAAGTTGAATTGCAATTGTTTGGTGACTAAGAATTTAGGTTGTTGAGTTTCAAGAGAATTTATTGTTTTAACCTTAACATGTGAATTGATTGCTACTTGGTCGTGAGAAGTTTTATAAGAAAGAATTGTTGTTATGATGCTAGGAAAAGTGATTGAAATTGTCATTGATAAAACTTGTGCACTTTGCTAGCATTCACTTAATAAATTATTTCTTTTATCATTTACCTACTCGAGGACGAGTAGGAATTAAGCTTGGGGATGCTGATACGTCTCCAATGTATCTATAATTTATGAATTATTCATGCCATGCTTGCAATAATTTTATATTGTTTTGGTATGATTTGCATGGAGCTATCCCAGACCGATGTTGTTTACAGTAGAACTACCGTGGTGTTGTTTTTTGTGCAGAAATGGAAGTTCTCCAAACACTGCGAAACTTTTTGTGGATTTTTTATGGACCAAAAGACCACCAATGGGCCAGAGCATCACCTGGGGGGTGCCTCGAGGGGGGCACAACCCACCAGGGCGCGCCTAGGCCCCTAGGCGCGCCCCGGTGGGTTGTGCCCACCTCGATGGTCTCCCGCACCCCCTCTTCGCCCTGTAAATTCCCAAATATTCCAAAAACCCTCGGGAAGACCCTAGATTGGAAGTTCCGCCGCCGCAAGCCTCTGTAGCCACTGAAAACCAATCGGGAGCCCGTTCCGACACCTTGCTGGAGGGGGAGATCATCATCGGTGGTCATCTTCATCATCCCGGCGGCCACCACGACGAGGAGGGAGTAGTCCACCCTCTGGGCTAAGGGTTTGTACCAGTAGCTATGTGTTTAATCTGTCTCCCGCGCAATGTTGAGATGTCACGATCTTGATGTATCATGGGCTTTGTTAACATAGATGGATCATATGATGTTTCTCCCCTCTCTACACTTGTTGTGATGAATTGAATCTTTATCCTTTGAAGTTTTGTCTTCTCGGATTGAATGTTCAGATCTGAGAACACATGATATATGTCTGGCATATGAATACTCGTGGTGACAATGGGGTATTATTTTGATTCACTTGATATATGTTATGGCACTCAACTTGCGGATTCCCGAGGTGACTTTGGGGTAATCTATGGATAGGGGTTGATGCATGTTTTTATTATCTTTTCTCTGATAGAAACTTTGGCGTCTCCTTGTAGTTCTTTGTGTGGATTGAGTATTATGATCATGAAGTTGTTTGACGCATATCGTTGAATTAACTCATGGATACTTATGGTGACATTGGAGTATCTAGGTGACATTAGAGTTGGTTGATGTGTGTCATATGCTGTTATTTTAGTACGAACTCTTGGTTAGATTGATCGGAAAGAATAGCTTCGTGTTATTTTAGTACGAACTCTAGGATAGATTGATCGGAAAGAACAGTTTGAGGTGGTTTCATACCCTACAAACAATTTCTATCTTTTGTTCTCCGCTAATAGGAACTCGGGAGTGATTCTTTATTGCACTTTGAGGGGCAATCATATGATCCAACTATGTTAGCATTGTTGAGAGATTGCACTACTGAAAGTATGCACCCTAGGCCTCATTTTCCATCATTGCAATACCGTATGTGCTCCGTTTTACTATTTACTACCTTGCTGTTTTTTATTGTTCGCACTACAAAAACTCATATCTACTATCCATACTACACTTCTATCACCATCTCTTCGCCAAACTAGTGCACCTATACAATTTGCCATTGTATTGGGTGTGTTGGGGACACAAGAGATTTCTTGTATTTGATTTCAGGGTTGCTTGAGAGAGACTATCTTCATCCTACGCGTCCCACAGATTGATAAACGTTAGGTCATCCACTCGAGGGAAAATTGCCATTGTCCTACAAAACTCTGTGCTTGGAGGCCCAACACGAGTCTACAAAAATAAAGTTGCATAGTAGACACCATGCTTCAAACACCTTAGTAGCATCGTTCCAAACAAAATGACATGTCTACTTCATCATCCGGTATAAAGGAATCACCTTCTCGCCTAGGCGGCTTATAAACCGGCTCAAAGCTGCAATACGACCCGCTAGGCGCTGGACGTCATTGACACACCCAGCTTAGCTAGTGAGGTGATAGTCTTAATCTTCTCCGGGTTAGCTTCAATACCCCTCTCAGAGACCAGAAAACCCAATAGCTTGCCTGCAGGCACACCAAAAACACACTTGGTCGGGTTAAGCATCATCTTATAAACTCGGAGATTGTCAAATGATTCCTTTAGGTCTTCCAGGAGAGTCTCCTCCTTTCTAGATTTAACCACAATATCATCCACATAGGCATGCACATTGCGTCGAATCTGACTATGAAAACAATTCTGAACATGGCGTTGATAAGTCGCATGAGCGCTCTTAAGCCCAAAAGGCATAGAGACATATCAGAAGGCTCAAAAAGGGGTGATAAAAGACGTCTTCTCTTCGTCCTTAACTGCCATCTTGATCTGATGATAACCAGAATAAGCATCCAGGAAACATAAACTCTCACTACCCGCCATGGCATCAATAATCTGGTCAATACGGGGGACAGCAAATGGATCAGCTTGACAAGCTTTGTTAAGATCTGTGTAGTCAACACACATACGCCAAGTGCCATTCTTCTTAAGTACCAACACCGGGTTAGCCAACCACTCCAGATGAAAAACTTTTACAATAAACCCAGCTGCTAAGAGCCGGGCTACCTCTTCTCCAATAGCCTTACGTTGTTATTCATTGAAACAACGAAGAAATTGCTTGACCGGCTTAAACTTAGGATCCACATTAAGAGTGTGCTCAACAAACTCTCTAGGTACACCCGACATGTCAGAGGGTTTCCATGCAAAGATGTCCCAATTCTCACGAATGAACTCGATGAGTGCACTTTCCTATTTAGGATCCATATTAGCCCCTACTGTGAACTGCTGAGATGAGTCGCCAGGGACAAAGTCAACTTGCTTAGTATCATCAGCCGACTTATAATTCAACAAAGGGTCTTGCTCAGTGGTGGGCTTCTTCAAAGGGGTCATATCAGTCGGGTCAACATTATCCTTATAAAATTTAAGCTCCTCCGTGGCGCAAGCCGACTCAGCATATACATCATCTCCTTCCTCACATTCCAGTGCAATTTTCAATCGCCATGAACCGTAATAGTGCCCTTACGCCCTGGCATTTTAAGTTGTAAGTAAACATAACAAGACCGTGCCATAAATTTGGTGTAAGCCGGCCGTCCGAACAAGGCATGATAAGGGCTCTTGATTCTAACCACTTCAAACCATAACCTCTCTGCTTTGTGGTCATAGTCATCACCAAAAGCCACTTCCAGGGCAATCATACCAATTGGATATGCCAACTTACCAGGTACCACACCATGAAAAATTGTAGGAGATGGCATAAGCTCCTTATCAGTTAAATTCATCCGGCGAAAGGTATCATAGTAAAGGATATTGATGCTGCTGCCACCGTCCATGAGAACTTTAGTGAATTTATAACCCCCAACCTGAGGGGCTACCACCAACGTTAGTTGACTTGGATTGTCAACCCGTGGCGGGTGATCCTCTCGACTCCATATGATTGGTTGCTCTGACCACCTCAAGTATTGAGGTACCACCGGCTCTATTGCACTGACTGCACGTTTATGAACCTTCTGATCTCGTTTGCAAAGACTTGTGGTGAAAACATGATACTGGCCACTGTTAAGCTGCTTTGGATTACTCTGATATCCTGACTGAGGTTATTGGTTACCCTGACTATACTGCTAGTTATAACCACCATGGTTGCCCTGTCCTTGATACCCAGAATTTGAGCCGCCACCACCAAAGCCAGGCCCCTATGAGCCGGATCCTGACCCGTCGGGCGGGCCATTATTATTGCCATGATTCTGATTGAAGTTGGAATTCATGTACACTTGCATGATGAAATAGTCCTTCCAAGCATGATTCACCGGTTTATTGGGCAGGCTATGTTTTGGGCAAGGCTCATTGATCATTGCCTCAATATTAAAGTTCTTTCCTCCAAAGGCCTGCTTACCATTGCCTTTACGGCGTTGGTTTTTATATCCAGTGTTGGTGTTGGCTACAAGATCTGACTCGACATCAGGCTGTCTGCGCTTACCACCGTTACCCTGGTTGTTACCATTATGCCCTGTCACGTTCTGCTGCTGACCCTTACCATTGCCACCCTTCTTTCCCTTGTTGGATTTTTCATCATCAGATCCAGGATCTTTGGTGGTATCAGAGTCAGCATACTTGATGAGAGCCGTGATAAGCTCTCCCATGTCATTACAATGACGCTTAAGCCCCCCAAGCTTCTGCTTAAGAGGGGTGAAATGACAGTTCTTCTCCAAGAACAGAATCGCCTGACCCGCTGCAATACTGTCTAAAAAGTGCATAATAACTGAGATCCGTCGGACCCAATGATGAGCCGACTCATCCTCATGCTGCACACGGTTATCAAGATCAATAATCGTCAAAGGCTGCTTGCATGTTCCTTTAAAATTCTGAACAAACCGTGCTTTCAACTCTGCCCAAGAATTGATGGAGTTGGCGGGTAATCCTTTTAACCAGGTCCAAGCTGGCCCATCAACATCATAGTAAAGTACTTCACACACACAACATCATTGACATCCAGCATCTCCATGGCTAACCTATAACTCTCAATCCAGGCCTCGGGGGGGGGGGGAGATCAGCTGTATAGTTAGCCACCTTGCAAGGACCCTTAAAATCCTTAGGCAAGCGTTCATTACGTAAAGATGGCACTAAACAAGGCACTCCAATAGATCTGGAAATTGTACCAGCCCCTACTAACGTCGAAGGGGTCACCGGAGGCTATCGATAAGCCCCAAATTGAGCTGTCGCTGCGACCTCCGTCTCTCGGCATGCTCTAGCATCATCCACAATCGCCTGAGCATGAGTAAGGGGTGGGTTATTCCCACGGGGTGGGTCATCTTGATTTGGCCATCATTGTTGCTCGCTACTGGAAACCGCCGACGATTCAATGTGCCGGCTGTAACTGCGGCTTGGGAGGGATGTCGAACACACCCGCTCATGACTATGTGTATATTTCTCCTGATGTGCAACTGCTGTCTGTAAGAGCTCAATTGCATTCCGCGCCTCAGTTGCAAAGGCGTCTCATCTGCAATAGGTATTTCCTAGAGCTGGGTAGCTGCTGCTATCATGTTATCCACCGGGTTGGAATAATGACCAGATGGTGTGGGAAAACACCGGCGGGGTTCGATCTCTATGGGGCGGGTCTGGTAATCGGGGCTGAGCCGCCGCCCCGCTCCCCGGAACTTCAGCCGCTCGGGCCGTGCCTAGCGGGTTACTTGGCCCCGTACCAGATGTGTTAAAAAGATTTTGCGCCTCATATTGTGCAGGCAAACGGTCTGATACCTCCTTCGGAGAACTGCATTAGAGGCGTTTTGATCCAAACTTAAGCGAAAAGCCTCCGCCCTGAGACACTGTGACTCAGCATCCATCTGGGCTCGTTCCTCTGCCATCCTGATGCTCTCTATATTAAGGTCCTCTTGGGCTTTGGCCACCTCATCTCGCACCTTTGCAACTTCCGCATTGTGTTGTGCTTGATTCTCCGTAGTAACTTCTGTAGCTAACAGAGCCGTCAAAGTGCCCAAGAGTTTAGATAAAACCTGAGCCGACGACCGAGCTGAGCCGCCAACCCCAGCCGTCGCAGCAGCCGTTGATCCAGACGTCATCGTTGCTGCTGTTGATGAGTTAAGAACTGGCCCAGTGCCAGCCATGAAGATTGCAGTCCTGGAAGGCGGCTCATAGGGGTCCGGAATACTGTTGCCATCAGAGTAGCCCCCAAGCCCGCCGTCTTTAAGCTGATAGATGGATTTAGTTTCTCCGGTTGAGGACTCATCGCCTGAATAGATGGTTGTCTCTCCTCCAGATTCGGACCCTTTCGCAAGTTCCATGCCTTGCATGAAACCAACGAAAACATGCTTCCGGCTGGGTTGAACCCTGGCGGGTCGCGGACGCTGAGCCCACTCGACCATGTCGATGCAGATGTCCTGCTCAGGCTCTGACTCACCAATCTTGCCGATGAAGACGTGAATTCCACCAAAGGGGACCCGGTACCCATACTCGATTGAGTCAACCTCGGTGCCCCAGCCAGCATCGTTGATGTAGAGCTTACCACGACAACCCTTAGTCATCCGGCCCACGGTGTATCCCTTGATCCCTGGGAAGTTGCCCTTCAAGAACTCGAAACCACCGTGCTCTAGCCCCATGGTGGGCGCCAACTATCGTGGTTTTGTCATGGCAGATGCCCTTGTGAAAGGACTTAGGTGTGGAGCCATCACGACGTAGGTTAGCTTGAAGGGGTTAAGCGGGACAAAGGACACAAGGTTTACCTAGGTTTGGCCCCTCACAACGAGGTAAAAGCCTATGTCCTGCTTTCATTTGTACTGACTGGATATCGATTACAAGGGAGCGGAATCACTTGACCTATCTCTTGATCACTTGTTTTTTTAACCCGTCGCCGGCTCTCGCCTCTATATACACAAGTCGAGGCCCAGGGCTTACAAAAGTCCAAGCCAGATCACACAATGTGACCAACTCGGTTTCTAGGTCACCTTGCCTTTCCAGGCAAGTCACCACCTGACGGCTTACACCTCCGGGCCTTGGGCCTTCAACAAGTCCATGCCTTAAGTCGCCTATAGTCTTCATGTCTCCTCAAGCCCATCTTAAGCCTTTCATTTCATGAGTCGCCAATAGTATAACCCGGCCCCTCCTGGGCGGGTCACTCCGCGGGTTATATCCCCAACAGAGGGGGAGTAAAAAACTTTACCATTCTGTTTGGGAACCGCCTCTAATGTATCTAGCATGGAAGATAGTGAGATCTCTTGGTTGTTATGTTGATAATGAAAACATACCGCTCAAAATTATATTCATCTCTATTTTAAAAGCTCCGAGCTCTGGCACCTCTGCAAATCCCTGCTTCCCTCTGCGAAGGGCCTATCTATTTACCTTTATTGTTGAGTCATCATCCTCTAATAAAAAGCACCAGTTAGAGAGCACCACTGTCATTTGTATGCTTTGTTGTTAATTGATGTTGAGTATGAGTGTGACTGGATCTCTTTTGCCATGAATTATAATGTCTAGCCAGTCCTTGATCTTCAGGGGTGCTCTACATTTATGTTTTGCAGTCTCAAAAATGGCTAGCGTGATACTCCCTCTGTCCCATAATGTAAGACCTTTTTTGGCACTACACTAGTGTCAAAAAACGTCTTACATTATGGGACAAAGGGAGTACCATTTTGTCATATTGTATCCTGACTGTTTTGAAAAAAGTGTTGTCACCCGAGATTCATTATTATTGCTCGCTAGTTGATTATGCCATTGATATGAGTAAATGTGAGACCTAAATGTTATTGTGAATATGGTTAGTTCATAATCTTTGCTGAAAACCTGAATATTGGCTATACATATTTGCAACTACAAGATCAACCAGAGTTTGTAAAAGTTTTTCTTTGTCACTTTCAGTTTGTCAACTGAATTGCTTGAGGACAAGAAATGGGTTAAGCTTGGGGGAGTTGATACGTCTCCATTGTATCTACTTTTGAAACTCTTTTGCCCTTGTTTTGGACTCTAATTTGCATGATTTGAATAGAACTAACCCGGACTAATGTTGTTTTCAGCAGAATTGCCATGGCGTTATTTTTGTGAAGAAATCAAAGTTCTCGGATTGACCTGAAAATTTACGGAGATTTTTTGTGGAATATATAAAAAATACTAGCGCAAGAAGTAACCAGAGGGGGTCCACCCAGAGGCCACAAGCCCTAGGGGCGCCCCCTGGGCGCGCCTAACAAGCTTGTGGGCCCCCTGGACTTCCTCCGACCCTAACTCCAACTCTATAAGTACCTATTCACGGAGAAATCAATCAGAGAGAGGGATTCATCGCGTTTTACGATACGGAGCCGCCGTCGCCTCTTGTTCTTCATCGGGAGGGCTGATCTGGAGTCCGTTCGGGACTCCGGAGAGAGGGTTTGTCGCCATCATCATCATCAGTCTTCTTCCATCACCAATTTGATGATGCTCACCGCCGGGAGTGAGTAATTCCGTCGTAGTCTTGTTGAGTGGTGATGGTTTGGATGAGATTTGTCATGTAATCGAGTTAGTTTTGTTAGGGTATTATCTCCAGTGTCCATTATGTTCTGAGATTGATGTTGCTATGACTTTGCTATGCTAAATGCTTGTCACTAGGGCCCGAGTGCCATGATTTAAGATCTGGAACTATTATGTTTCCATGAATACATGTGAGTTCTTGATCCTATCTTGCAAGTTGTAGAGACCTATTACGAGTATTAAAAGGTGGCCTTTAATATCCCTCAGTTTCCATTAGGACCCTGCTGCCACGGGAGGGTAGGACAAAAGATGTCATGCAAGTTCTTTTCCATAAGCACGTTTGACTTGAAGGAAATATGCCTTGGAGGCAATATTAAAGTTGTTCTTTTATATTTCCTTATTCATGATAAAGGTTTATTATTCATGCTAGAATAGTATTGATTGGAAAGTGAACTACATGTGTGAATACATAAACAAATACCGTGTCCCTAGTAAGCCTCTACTAGACTAGCTCGTTGATCAAAGATGGTTAAGGTTTCCTAACCATAAACATCTGTTATCATTTGATAACGGGATCACATCATTAGGAGAATGATGTGATGGGAAAGACCCATCCCTTAGCTTAGCATAAGATCGTTCAGTTTATTTCTATTGCTTTCTTAATGTCAAATACATATTCCTTCGACTATGTGATTATGCAACTCTCGGATACTGGAGGAATACCTTGTGTGCTATCAAACGCCACAATGTAACTGGGTGATCATAAAGATGCTCTACAGGTATCTTCGAAGGTGTTTGTTGAGTTGGCATAGATCGAGATTAGAATTTGTCACTCCGTGTATCGGAGAGGTATCTCTGGGCCCTCTCGGTAATACACATCACAAGAAGTTTGCAAGAAAAGTGACTAACGAGTTAATTACAAGATGATGTATTATGGAACGAGTAAAGAGACTGCCAGTAACGAGATTGAACTAGGTATGAAGATACCAATGATCGAATCTCGGGCAAGTAACATACCGACAGACAAAGGGAATTACGTAAAGGTTCGACCGATAAAGATCTTCATAGAATTTGAGGAACCAATATGGGCATCCAGGTTCCGCTATTGGTTATCGACCAGAGGGGTGTCTCGGTCATGTCTACATAGTTCTCGAACCCGTAAGGTCCGCACGCTTAACATCCGTTGACGATATAGTGTTATATGAGTTATATGATTTGGTGGCTGAATGTTGTTCGGAGTCCTGGATGAGGCCGCGTACATGATGAGGAGCTTCGGAATGGTCTAGAGGTAAAGATTTATATATAGGACGATACTATTCGGACACCGGAAGAGTTTCGGAGTGCACCGGGTAGTCATCGGATCACCTGAAGAGGTTCCGGACACCCCCGGGAGGTCTATGGGCCTAATTGGCCAAGGGGGGGGACACACCAGCCCACAAGGGGGCTGGCGCGCCCTCTCCGTGGCCGTCGGCCCTAGGTGAAGGAAAGGGGGAGGGTTGGCCCCTCCTGCCTTTCCCTTCTCATGTGAGAAAGGAAAGGGGGGCGCCACCTCCCCCTACCTTCCTCCCGCACACAAACATGGCAGGGGGCGCGGCTAGGGGCAGGAGCCCAAGTGGGATTCGGCCCCACTTGGGGCGCCTCCTAGCTGCCTCCCCTCTCCCCCACCTATATATATGTGGGAGGGGGCGCCACAGATAGCCCACGACAATCTTAGCCATGTGTGGTGCCCCTCTCCACAGTTTTGTCCCTCGGTCATATTTTTGTAGTGCTTAGGCGAAGCCTTACGGAGATAGCATCACCACCACCATCACCACACCGTCGTTCTACTGGAACTCATCCACTACTTCGCCATCTTTCTGGATCTAGAAGGCGAGGACGTCACCGAGCTGGACGTGTGCTGAACGCGGAGGTGTCGTACGTTCGATACTTGATCAGTTGGACCGCGAAGAAGTTTGACTACATTAACCGCGTTACTAAACGCTTCCTCTTACGGTTTAAGAGGGTACATAGACACACTCTCCCCTCTCGTTCTTATGAATCTCCATGTATAGATCATGCGTGTGCCTATAATTTTTTTTGTTTTCCATCCCAACATGACTATATACGAAATACATGCCTACATTATATTGATGAATTGGAGCTTGTTCTGTGTCACCCTAGGTTATGACTACTACATGATGAATATTATCCAACACAATTATCATTGCCGATCCAATGCCTACAAGCTTTTCACATATTGATCTTTGCTAAGTTACTTCCGTTGCTACTATTGTTAGAATCACTACAAAACTGCTACTGTTACTTTTGCCACCGTTATCGTTACTTCCATACTACTTTGCTACTAAATACTTTGCTGCAGATATTAAGTCTTTTAGGTGTGGTTGAATTGACGACTCAACTGCTAATACTCATGAATATTCTTTGGCTCTCCTTGTGTCGAATCAATAAATTTGGGTTGAATACTCTACCATTGAAAATTGTTGCTATCTCCTATACTTGTGGGTTATCAAGTATTTTCTAAACTTTATTATGCATGATTGTTATAGCTTTTTATTTCTCTCGGATCTATCCATTTGGTTTGGCCAGCTAGATTGATTTATCATCAGTGGGAGAGGTGCTTTGTGATGGGTTCAATCTTGCGGTGTCCTCAACCAGTGATAGGAAGGGTAGTGAGGCATGTATTTGTATTTTTTCCATTAAGGGTAAACTGATGGGGTTATTCATATTGCTTGATTTTACTTTGTCTACATCATGTCATCATTAAGTATTTGTTTGTTTGTGTAGGTGCAACCATTGGTGACTTGTGTTTTCCTCCTACTGGCACTACAAAAAAAATACACTTCCGTGATGATACGTGTTTGTCACAGTAGGTCGCGTTTTCTGTCATGCATGTACATCCATGACGATTTTATGACAGAATCAAGATAGTCATACATGTGCTGTCGTAGAAGTGTTCCATGACATTACCAAAATTATCATCACGGAAGTGTCCACTTCCATGACGATAAATCGCGCGTCACAGAAGTGCTTTCATCAAGGGTGACCGACACGTGGCATCCACCGTAAAGGGACGCCGTTAACCGCCGTTAACCTATCGGGTCCATTTTGTGGATCCGATAACCCGCTAACAGCCATGACCAATGCCGATTTTCCACGTGTAAAATTCTCATTGGCTGAAGGATCCACGCGTCAGCTCCGTGTTGGCACAGGTGTCACTCATCCAACGGTCGATATGGGCCTATGATATGTTGACACGTGGACCGGCCCAAAAGTGGCCCACAAAGTTTAAATGGGCCAGCCCAACCGAAGGCCCATGAGATTTAGCAGACCATAATGGGCCGGCCCAGCTAAAGGCCCACAAAATTTAGCGGACCATAATGGGCCGGCCCAGCTAAAGGCCCACAAGATTCTGCAGACCATAATGGGCCGGCCTAGCTAAAGGCCCAACATTCTCTGTTAAATCGGCCCGTCAATGGTCTGTCCTAAACTTGTCATCAACGCGGCCCATGGTCACTTCTGGCCCGTTAACAGTCCGCTAAGTAATTGAGCCGAATTACGACCCGGTGTATTTTCGGCCTGTTAAAGGTCCGGCTTCATTTGGGCCCATTTACAGGCCATCAAAACTTTCGGCCCATAAACGCCCGTGAAGGATTTGGGTCATATTCGGCCATGTCTGACATTCGGCCTGTTAGAGGCCCACTATAGATTTGGGCCACTTTTGGCCTATTGTCATTTTCGGCCTGTTAACGCCGGACGAAAACCATGGGTCATATGTGGCCCAACATCATATCGGGCCCATTAACGGCCCATATAAAAATGACAATAATCTAGCCCGACCGAAGTTCCGGCCTGTTAAAGGCCCGTGTATTAGGTCGGCGCATTTACGACCCGTCCGAATTTTGGCCTTCAAAGGTCCGCATCGTAAATGGGCCACCATTTTGGCCTGCTAAGACCAGTGGGTTATTTGGCACAATCAGGGCCCAATCTCACTTTCGGTCTATTAAAGGCCCATGTTTTTTATGGGCTCGAGATATTTACACCTGTAAACGGCCTACTTTTACTGAGGGCCCAAATTATGTTTAGGCTCATTAAAGGCCCACTATGGGCACAGGCCTACCAGAAAAATATGAAAGCTTATCTTGATTTAGGCCCAGATATTTTTAGTGGGCTACATGCCAATTTTCGCCCGTAATCGTTTTAGCCCAATTGGAATGGGCCCGATTTAATGTTGGCATGTTGGGCTCTAGAAGCTTTCGGCCGAATACATTATCGAGGTAAACCTACACTATACAAAAAATAGCGTCGTAATTATCGCGACTGTGGTAGCATCATAAATGTTGTATCACAACAAAATAAATTCCAACCATACAACAAAAGGCCTGTTGGCATAAAGTTTACAGTCCTTCCAGATAAAAGAATCATCAGATGTATAGAAGCACAGATCATTTGACCCGAGTGCTAATGTTTTAGGCTGTAGAATCTGATGGAGCGGCACGATCTCCACCTTTTTTCCGTCATTGCTCTTGAACAACGAAGCGAATGTCTGATAGTCTGGTTTCAAAACCATTCATATCTTGATGACATTTCTCAACCACTATTCTTGTTTCCGAAACAACGTCCATTAGGGATTGGACTTGTGTCTGGAGCACGAGATATATCACTCTGTCTAGCAGGAAGATTTTGTTCAAGAGGCAATTTGGACGAGGTTACCTTGACAACCAACCCGTAATTACGCAGAAGGTGCTTTTGCAATTGTTAGTGGAGAGATCTTGATGCCTTTGTAGCAAGAGGTGACATTGTGCCTGTGGTAGCCTCGTCACCTTCGTGTGGTTGTGGTTGTTCAATCATTTGTTCCATAGCTTCGAAAGTTTGAACTTGTAGATTAGTGTACCAGATAAGTTACTAATGAGATAAAAACAAACAAAGTAGGTTAAACGCGTTTATACATAATTTATTTTGGTGAACTCTTGTAATACATTAGCATGTATTGTAGTGCCAACTACATAATAAAATCACTTTGAACATATGTCCATGTAGCATGCCCATCTTGTATTGTCTATTTCCTCACATTCGTTGACATCTAAGGATAAAGAGACATGGTTTAAAGTAGGATGAACATAGTATGACATCATTCATATCATGGGCAAACAGATATAAAACAAACAGGCTATTTTATCATTGTGTGCGCACATGAACATAACAACTAGATTACAGATCAAGACCAAAAGAATATCCTTCATCTCTTTTAAACCATGTAAGGTGAAATGATACGTTAAGACAACTATGTATAAAAGTGAACAGAGTAACTGACATTGGCTGCAAACCAAGTAGTTAAATGAATACATCACAGTACCAATCAGTTCAAGGCAGGAGGAGTAAGGACTTACAACAGCGGCTTGAACTGGTGTGCTCATGCCCTTCATCTTGCTGGTGCGGCAATCCTTGAAGATTTGCACTGCATTCGGTTCAGGTTCTTTTTCGTCCGCACGGGCTTTCCTTTGTATTTGGAACAAGTCAATATAGATATGATAATATGGCACAAAAAAGAAGAAGGAAGTAGCAGCTATTTACAAGAGCCTCGCAGTGTGCAATATAGCTATGAGATCCTGTTGTCTATTGGAATTTCACTTTAGAACGGTTGGTTTTGTTCTTCAAACAGTTAGCCTAGAAGAAGATACACTTGTAAGGCACATACATAAATACAAGTTCAATATGTGGTCTGATCAAATACATATAGACTACGATACTTTGGATCGGACCGGTGTTTAACGAGGGTTGTCCGGTCTTCATCTGTAATATATTCCCTTTGGAGATGTTTGGGCGATTTCATTGTTAGCCTTGCCTTCAAAGTGAGATTTTCTAAGGTGGCACCGATACTGTCGCAGAGCAGACTGAGAAACATGAGTGCATGCTTGTTTAGTTGCATAATCTTTCGGATCCAACTTGAACCTCATCTGTTGAAAAAAGAATGTGAGTCTTATTAGGAGGAAGCTAGAAAGTATAGGACAGAGCAAGACAATATTACTAATTGCGATGAATAACATTACTTACGGATAAATGGTCAAGGAAGGTGTTAAACTGGGTATTGTCTTTCTCATTCTTGTACTGGATCCACGTTGGGAGGATACGTGCATGACACTTAACGGCAACGGCTGCCTCTGATACTAACTTGGCTGACTCTATAGCATCACGTGGCCTTTTTAAACCTGCCTCAAAATGGATTTCCATTCTTCCTCCTTTAGATTTTGTTAATTTGTCAAGCATTATCCCTAATGTTAGTTTCCGCTTGCGCCGTGGTGCTAGTTCAACAACGAATATGGAAAGTGTTTGTGTACATCAAACTGTGAGAGTACATATAAAGGAGCATGCAACTGCAACTTGACTCGGTCAGTCTTGGTGTTGATGCTCATGAGGTTCATCTGATCTTGCCAAGTCCTGTTGTGTCGTGCTTCTAAGTAGTGTTAGGTGTGAAGGCAGCTTGGGAACCGCCAGCCCGAGCAAACGAATGAGTAACTGGTTGAGATGCTGGTACAATTGAAGCGGATGCTGCAGCTGGTGGAGCAGGTGATACTGTGTTTGTAGATTTAGCCGGTGGACTTGGACCTTCTACTGCACTATAAGTACCAACAGAATCTCGACGACAGATCCTTTTCCGTTTCACCCGACGAGTAACAACACTCCCTACTATATTATTTTCCTTTCTCTTTTTTGAATTTGCCATGTCAAGCTGTACCCACAACACAAAAGAATAAAATCACTCTTCAGAACTCATTGATGCATGATACAGACAAGTAATACTTTGATGTAAGACAATCGTATGAGGATGGAATATGTAAGAAAAACAGGACGTCATGACATATTCACAGCTACGATGTGCAAACTAAGCAAAAGAATTTTCAAGAAAATAGAAGTAATGCAAGCTAGACACCATATGAAAGATGCAAGCAATATTACTCTGCCAAGTTAAAAGTGTCTTGTCATAAGTGGCAATTCAAAAAATTAGAAGCAGCATTAGTAAGATGAGGAAAAATTAGAAATCAATGCAAGATGCAACCACTATTAAACTTCTATGTTAAAAGCGTCCAATCATGAGTGACTGATGAGGGATACACAACATTAGTACTTTGATGTAAGAACATGGTATGATAGATAGATGCAGTGTATTCTAGACACAGAAAGTCATGTCATATGCACATGTATAACGTATAAACTCAAAGAGGTGCAATTTAATCAAAATAGAAGAAATACAGGCTAGACAACATATGCAACATGAAACCAATTATCACCTTTGTCAACTTAGAGCAAGCACTGCGATGGTGGAGTACGGAGATGAACTCATCATGTAGACTTGGGACTTCAACTTCATTAGCGATAGCGATGGCAAATCTAGAGAGTCTCTGTTTGCGTCGGTGCGGAGGACCACCAACATCCCCTAACTTACTCTTTTCCTTCCTATTTTCTGATATTGCCTTATGAAGTCAAAACCACAAGAAGATAAATAAAATTAGCTCTGCATAACTGGTTGATGCATGATACAGACGAACACTACTTTGATGTAAGGCAAGCGCAGGATAGGAGGATGGAATATATACAAAAAAATACAGTGTTTCATATTCACACGTACGATAGGAGGATGGAATATGTATGAAAAAACAGTAAGGGGAAGGCATTTCAACAAAATTAGAAGAAATGAAAGCTAGGCACCATATGAACATGCAACCAATATCATTCTATCGGGTAAAAAGTGCCTCATCGTAAGTGCCATTTCAAGAAATTAGAAGCAGTACAAGCTAGAAGACAATGCAAGATGCAACCTACATCACAGTCCCAAGTTAAATGTGTCTTATGGGTAAGTGATCGTTGCAGGTATAAGTTGTAAGCTACGCAGATGCAATTCAACATAATCAAGCAATACAAACTAGACATCATACGGAAGCGTAACCACATATAATAGTTCCAAGTAAGAGCAAGCACTGTGATGGTGGAGTAGGGGAGATGTGCTCATCATGTACACGTATGTTCTAGAAACAGGAACATGTGTCATATTCACAGTGCATTATGTGTAAAGTAAGCAGATGCAATTCAAGTTAGAAGCAATACAAGCTAGACATCATACGCAACATGCAACCACATATAATAGTGCCAAGTTAGAGCAAGCACTGTGATGGTGGAGTAGGGAGATGTGCTCATCATCTACACTACGTTGGTATCCCGACCTTGTGTTGTCTTGCGTATCTTGTTGGGAGGATGGCGGAGTAGAATATGTAGAGACCCCCTATTTGAGTTGTTCAAGGACCACCATCATCCACCGCCGGACTAATTTCCTTCTGGTGTAATGATTTTGCATTGTGAAGTCAAACCGATAAGAAAAGGAATAAAATTTGCTCTTGAGAACTCATTCATGCATGATCTTGTGAACACTACTCGGATGAAAGGCAAACACATGATGCGAGGATGGAATATGTATGAAAAACAGGATGGTGTGACATATTCACACATATGATGTGGTATCTAAGCGGAAGGCATTTCAACAAATTAGAAGCAATCGCAAGCTAGACACCATATGAAAGATGCAACCAATATCACTCTGCCAAGTTCAAACCGTATGGCGTTTCAACAAATTAGAAGTAGTACATGCTAGAAATCATATGCAAGACACAACCAATATCACAGTGGCGACTTAAAGGTGCCTTGTCATAAGTGACTGATGCGGGATATGCAAGAATAGTAGTCTGATGTAGAAACAGGAACACATGTCATATTCACAGGCATTATGTGTAAAGTAAGCAGATACAATTCAACAAAGTTAGAAGCAATACAAGCTAGACATCATCATAACATGCAACCACATATAATAGTGCCAGGTTAGAGCAAGCACTGTGATGGTGGAGTAGGGGAGATGTGCTCATCATCTACACAGCTACATTGGTATCTAGCCTTGCTTTGTCTTGTGAATCTTGTTGGGAGGATGGCGGAGTAGAATCAGAGAGAACCTCCGTTTGATTGCTCGGAAGGACCACCATCATCCAATGCCTTGCCAATTTCCTTCACTTTATTGATTTTGCATTGTGAGGTCATACCGACAAGAAAAAGGAATATAATTCGCTCTTGAGAACTCATTCATGCATGATAATCTTGTGAACACTACTCTGATGAAAGGCAAAGTCATGATACGAGGATGGAATATGTACGAAAAAATGGACGGCTTGACATATTCACACCTATGATGTGGTAACTAAGCAGAAGGCAGTTCAACAAATTAGAAACACTGCAAGAGACCATATGGAAGGTGCAATCAATATCACTCTGCCAAGTTAAAACTGTCTCGTCATAGGTGGTGTTCATCAAACTAGAAGCAATACATGTTAGAAATCATATTCAAGACGCAAACCAATATCACACTGTCAACTTAAAGGTGTCCCATCATAAGTGGTGATGCAGGATACACAAGAAGAGTAGTTTCATGTAAGAACATGGTGTGATAGATGGATATAGTATGTACCAAAAACAGGAAAGCGTGTCATATTCACATGTATCATGTGTAAGCTAAGCAGATGCGATTTACACTAATTAGGAGCAATACGAGCTAGACACCATATGCAACATGCAACCAGATATCACACTGCCAAGTTAAAGCAAGCACCTTGGATGGTGGAGTAGGGGAGCGGAGACTTGGACCTTGTAATGCACTATCAGTACAAGGAGAATCGGTACATATGCTCCATTTACGTTGCTGCAGAGGACCACCATCATCGCCTTCCTTACTCTTTTCCTTCCTTCTTCTTGATTTTGCCTTGTCAAGTCAAACCCACAAGAAAAAGGAATAAAATTTGCACTTCAGAACTCATTGATGCATGATACTGACGAACACTTCTTTCATGTAAGGCAGCCGCATGATAGGAGGATGAAATATGTATGAAAAATAGGATGGTGTGACATATTGACGTGTATGATGTATAAAGTGTAAACTAAGCACAAAGTGCTTGAACTTGTTAGAATCGACGCAAGCTAGAAACCATATGAAAGATGAAACCAATATCACTCTGTCAAATTAAAAGGGTGCCCTAACAAATGTATTTGACCAAATTAGAAGCAATACATGGCAACAGGCTGGAAATAATATGCAATATGCAACGAATAAAGGTGACTCATCGTAAGTGATTGATGCAGGATACAGAAGAGAGGTAGTTTCATGTAAGAACAAGGTTAACACATAGATGTAGTGTGTACCAAAAATAGGAAGGCATGTCATATTCACAAGTATAGTGTGTAAACTAAGCAGATGCAATTTACCCTAATTAGAAGCATTACAAGCTAGACACCGTATGCAACATGCAACCACATATCACTGCGAAGTTAGAGCAAGCAAATGTGATGGTGGTGTAGGGAGGTGCGGTCTTCGTGCACAGAGCTACGCTCAATATCTTCATTTAGGCTTGCTATTTCTTGAGAATCATGTGGAGAGGATGAAATTGCATTCTTTATAAGAGTACTGCGTCTCATATTAACCCACGCGCGTGATTGTCTCATCATAAGCGATAGATGCAGGATACACAAGAACAGTAGTTTGATGTAACATGGTGTGATAGGTAGATGTAGTATGTACCAAAAACAGGAAGGCGTGTCATATTCACATGTATAATGTGTAAGCTAAGGAGATGCAATTTAATAAATTAGGAGCATTGATGAGGGATACACAAGAAAAGTTGTTTGATGTAAGAACATGGTTAATAGAAAGACGTAGTATGTACCAAAAACAGGAAGGCATGTCATATTCACAGGTATAATGTGTTAACTAAGCAGATGTAATTTACCCTAATTTGAAGCATTACAAGGTAGACATCATATGCAACATGCAACCACATATCACACTGCCAAGTAAGAGCAAGCACCTGCGATGGTGGTGTGGGGGAATTGCGGTGATCAACTAGAGAGCTACGTTGACTATCTTCATTTAGCCTTGTTGTTTCTTGAGAATCATGTGGGGAGGATGACACTGCACTCTTTAAACGAGTAGGGCGTCTCACAGTAACCCACCCGGGTGACTGTCTCATCATAAGTGATTGACGAGGGATAAAAGAGCATTAGTTTGATGTACGAACATGGTTAATAGACATATGTAGTATGTATCAAAACAGGAAGGCATCTCATTATCAAAGGTATAATGTGTAAAGTAAGCAAATGCAATTTAACCAAATTGGAAGCAATACAAGTTAGACACCATATGCAACATGCAACCACATTTGATTGTGAAGTTAAAGCAAGCACACAGGATGGTTGTGTGTGGCAATTGAGATCATCAAGCTATGAGCTATGTTTCTTGTCTCCAGCCGACACTTGCACCCATTAGAGCGCTGAAACGCTTAGTGCTTATCTTGAATTACCTTGGGCGACTTACATCTTTTCTTTTACGCATTCATCAACACTTTGCGTCAGTCTGAAATATCCATGCATAAAAAATAATAGTGTGAGTATGGGTGAAGTGTGTGCACAATTAGTACAGTGTAAAGGTAGCAGATAGCAGTCGGTGAGAAATAAATGACGGAGACATATGATAGCTCTACAACATGCATGTCACACTAAATTACAACAGGATTCTATGAAAATAACAATGATCATTGAAAGCAAATAGGTCAGTCCATTTTTTACGCACCGTCCGATGTACAAAGAACGGGCAGATCGCCTTCATCTACCTCCGGCCGATCGGTGTTGACGATCTTCCTCAAAACGCCCGGCGACCACCGCCCAAGATATTCCTCCGTCTGCGCCCTTCGACCTCACCGCACCTCCGTGCTTGGCACCCCCCCCCCCCTCGGCCATCCATTCAAGCCCCGCCGACCTCCAGATCGGGCGCAAGCAGCTCATGCTCCCCACACCCCTATGATAGACAACGATGCGCCGCTTCCCCGGGGAACAGGCGGACTAGGTGCTCCGCACGCCTAAGCGGGTGTTGCTTCTTTTAATTGCGATTTAACTGACCCTGGATTGAAATCCAGGCGGGCTACTTGACCTCTAGCAAAGGTGAAATAGTAAAAGGGAGGAAACCTTGTGCATTTAGTATCACGAAGAAGATGCAGTAAGAAGCGCTCAACTAGATTCTTTCGTGGGATGAATACGATGTGAGCGGAGACGTAAGATTTGCACGAATAAGGGAAGAGGAGTACCTCTTTCTGTTGGCAGTGCTGTGTCCTCCTTCTGTTTTTCCAACGATCTTCTTGTTGTTCGTCGGAAACCAGAAGTTGTGATGATATATGCGAGGGTGTCCCGATGTTTCGATGAGATGGTGGCTATCGTTTTCTGTGGGAGTCGACCTTGACGATCCGACTACGAACGTGCCAGACGTCGCGCCTTAGCAATCGCTAAACCAACTTCCGAGGGTTATTGACCACGCCTGAGCACGATCAACCTGACCACGAGGGCCTGTTTCCTGCGAGCAAACGAAGAACAAGCAAGAAACTAAGATTGCAATCTGGATATTGCGAATATAAGAGGAAAGCTTTATTAATTAAGGTGGGGTTCTGTGGCGCCTTGGTGCAGTCGTTGAACACAAGCGAAACTGTGAAGTTGCAGCTATGGCGAACTTTTAATCTAAACAAAACCCAAAGTCTAAACGGTGCCCTAAGGGCTGTATATATGGAGGAAGAGGGGGAATTTCGTGGCCCTTGGTGGAGGTCCGAAATCAACCCTATCTCTTGTTTCCCACACATACGGACTCTAAAATAGCCTATACTTATGTATTTCAAAATTACATGGGCCTGGCCAAATAATAAGGTGTGTGAGCACCTAGAATAGCCTCTGGACGAAATTCATGAAGTGGCATCTTGTATATTTCGTCCAAGGCTTCATGCACCCGCTATGGTGGCTTCAAAGCCACGAAATCATCACTTGTAACTCCGTTCTTGTTCCCCTTGTGCATGCCATCATCTCCATGCTTGTTCTTGCTCCAATGTTCATCCTTCTCCAAGCTAGGCCCTTCATTTGTAAGCAAAACAAATGTATCCAATTTAAGCGACATCATATTCTCATGAACATTAGAATCATTACCAAGAAACAAAAGTACACAGTAATTTAGTTGGCGTCTTGTGAGCTCTAGTAATTGGTCCAGTATGTATAGCAGCAGGGGCTGTGGGTGTAACAATGGTATTGATGTCCTCATCATGTGAGGACGGTGCAGCCTTGGACGAACCCATGGCCAATTTAGGCAGCATCATATTCTCATGAACATTAGAATCATTACCAAGAAACAAAAGTACCGGGTAATTTAGTTGGCGTCTTGTGAGCTCTAGTAATTGGTCCAAGTATGTATAGCGGCGGTACGTGGGTGTAACAATGGTATTGATGTCCTCATCATGTGAGGACGGTGCAGCCTTGGACGAACCCATGGCCAAGTTGTTGAGTGTGGTGTGGTGACCGTCTGTCGGCGGCGGGGAAGCAGATCCGAGGCGGCGAACGGCGGCGTAGCGGGAACAGCTCCGGTGCGGTGGACGGTTATAAAGGCACCAAGCGATGAGGCGCAGGACGGCGTGGTCGGAGTGGTTACGCATGCGTCGCACGCGTCGGCATCGGCGTCGTGGAGGCTACGCCTCGGCCACTGCTAAGTCCTTGAGGGCGTTGTGGTTGCGGTTGCGTTGGACGACGGCGTCGGTGCACCGCTCCGGCGTGATGGAGGAGGCGGCGGTGGATTGGCCGCTATGGGGTGGAGGACGGAGGAGGCCGGGGTTTCATGGTGGTGGAGAGGGCGCGCCCACCTGAGTATGAATGGAGAAAGCGGAGGAAGCGGGGAACTAAGGGGAACAATGTTTCGGTTTGAGACGCTTGTTTGAAATTTGGGGAAAGTTACAAACTTTGCCCCCATCTAAAATTTTGGACATATTACGGATTGGGGTAGGACGGTCATGTCGGTGTCCCAAATGTGGGCGGGATAGATTTGACGGCGCATGGGTGTTTAGGCGCCCACGGCGTATGAATGCTTCTCGAGGCGGTTGAGACCGCGTCTTGGTGAAGTTACAAACCTACCCGGTTTAGACCTTTGGACATCGGGCCAATAGGCTACGGGCGTAGTCAGACGGTAATTTCCTACCACCAAACGTTAGTCTCAAGGCGTTTCGAATGACCAGAGGCCTATTTGGTGCTTCGTTCAATATTTGGGAGCGAAGCATTAACGTTTTCGGTTCTCTTGAATTGAACTTTCAGGATTTGTCAAACTTCACAAATCTTTACTCTTGAAAATCCTAAAGCTACGATTATTTTGGAATGGAGGGGGTACATTTGAATATATATTGTACACGAGCATATATTAATAAATATGCAACTTACCTCAGTTCATGCATGGTTACAGATATAATCTCCTTGGTCGCAAAAAAAAAATTAGATATGCGTATGAATATATACTAGCAAAAGGGCCCGTGCGTTGCAACGGAGAAAAAATCATACTCTCCAAAGGCCATGACAACATTTTGCGGCTTCACATATAACATTTTGGCCCCTCGCCTCCAGCCGCCATCTTGGACCTTGGATCATCATAGTTTTGTGAGAATAAACTTTCTCTCATTCTCTTGGCAGTGCCATGAGGTTAGAGAGTTTTTTGTCCTCGGAGATCCGATTATTTGGATCTGATGAGTTTATGCTACCGTGTTAAGCTTTTATTGTTGGTTTGATTCTTTGTAGAGGTGAAATCTTTCATCGACGCTATGATGAAGATATAGTGATTTGACGGCCTGCACTTCTAGGGGATCATCCCCGGCCCAAGTACATTCATCGATCAATGCTTCTCATCTGTTTAGATGGGCGACTCAAGACAGCTCTCAAAAACCATTAGTGATAATATTCATGCGGGTGAAAGAGTGATAATATCGTTGTTCCAGTTTAATTGTAGCCTCTTTACCGAAGACTTTGGAGTATTTTTTTCGAGCAGAGAATACTACCGCCAAGAAGGTGTTTACAAGAGATTTCATGGTAATTCTTAGTCATATGAGTTACTTTGAATTTTCTTGGATCTTAGGTTCAAATCAGTGTACCTGTAATTGTAATGATCAATAAAGTTACAGGTGTTTTTTTAAAAAAAATTAACAAACATTTTGTTTAACCATGAACTTTAAAAAAACATGAATTTTTTATTTCCCAAATATTTGTTTCCAGAATTCTGAATATTTTTTGAATACACGACTTTCAAAAATACAGACATTTTTTGAATTCATAAATATTTTATGATTTATTGAACATTTTATTTAAAAAATCCCTTTTTCTAATTTTTATTTTTTTTAAGTACCAGATTATTTAAAGGAGAAAACAAAGAAAACAAAAAAAAGGAAAAATAATAATAACAGGCCGCTCACACATGTGCCGGCCCAAACAGGCACGCTGAACCTATCCTTGAACCACGCCAACGCAAGGGATTGTGAGTGCAGATTAGCATTTCTTTTAAGCACCATTATGCTGGCCTTTGGAGATAAGTTTGTTCGGATTTCAGTTTGAGACTTCTACAAAAAAAAGCTATCTAAAATTGCAGTGTTATCCCTCAAAAACATACGAGTGTTATGAAATTCTATATAAGAAAGGCTATGCTACTACGGAAATTACGTGGCATGGCAATACGAATGAAAGTAGAACAAAGTAGGCAAGAACGTCAAGCTTGATCACAAATTACCCCAACTAACTTCCCACTAAAGTCTCTGATCTTGAGTGAAGTGAGGGACAAAGGTCAAGTCAGACCAGATGTAGTGATCTGGTGCATCTAGGAACATGTAGCATCCCTTTTGAATAATTATTAGGCCCACAAATAAGAGAAGCATGTAAGATTAGCATAACCGGAAAAAGATCAATAAGTAGATTTATGGCACGATCAGCAATACCAAAAGGAAATCTGCACATAGTAAATAACCTGACAATTAAAGTGTATAATAAGAGGAGCTGGAACAATACAATTTTGCAAAATGTACAAACTTAACTCTACAGCCTGTAGTGCAGGTTATAAAGATCAATAAGTAGATTCATGGCATGATCAATTTATGTTCTCTTACTGAAGAGGCTCTACTATACTTCAGTTACCTGACTGTCCCACCAATTAATTAGCCTCTCCTTGCTTCCTTATTTATCTCTCAGGTACAAAAATAAGGAAAATGGCAAGGAAGCGGCAGCCACAAATTGCGCGCACAGACAGAGCAAACAACACAGAGGACGTTGGATGGACGGGTACCTCTCGCACTTATACGTCCCTCTCCCACTGGAAATGCAGTTTATGGACTGAAAATAGAACAAAAGAGAATCAGAAAATATTAGCAATTACGATGAACATATATCTTGGTCCCTTTTTGAAGGCCAACTACTAAGGTAGTAGTGCACGAAGCACACCATGGTTTCCATGGCTTCCTCGAAAGGGACACAATACTATAATAGTGAAAATCTGAAGTACATAAGCTACAGAAACAATATAGATAGTGTTAGAGTTATAATATAAGTCATGTACCCCTTTGTATTTATCCCGTTGTATAAGGGGTTTTCTGCATATGTTCCACACCTGTATATGTATATATATATCGGCCTATGGCCTCATGGGAATACAAGTTGCATATTCCTAACATGGTATTAGAGCTAGGTCAATTTTTTGCACGCTGCAACTCGTGCTATTGATCCGTCTCTCCTCGCCGATCGAAGCCGCCGGCCTCGATCTCCTGTTCCGCTTCGTCTCCTCGGAGCCCCGATCTCCAATGATCTCCCAATCGGATCGGGCCTCCTCTCCTGCTCCTGCTCCTATAAGAATCCTGCTGGCCCGTGCTCAAAGCCCTCCCCGATCGAGAAGGACGATCGAATCGATCTCGTGCTCCCGCTCGGGCTGCCCAAAGACCCCTTCGATCCCAGTCCGGTCGCTCGGTCCCGAGTCAACCCCGATCCAGTCGCTCGGTCCGCCAGCGCCCGCCCGCCCCGATCCAGTCGCTCGGTCCGCCAGTTCGGCTCCTCCCGCCGCCTAATCGTCCGAAACAGCGGCGCTTTCGATCTCGCTTCGCCACGCTTGTCGGCGAGCCCATCCCGCCTTGCCAGTTGGTCCTGCCACCTGCGATCTCGCCGGCCCTTGCTGCTCGTGATTTGGTTCTGTTTCCTCGATCGTCTGGTTCGTCTTCTTCGCCGGGAGAGCTGCCAAAAAAAAAAAAAAAAAAAAAAGGGGCACGATGTCTCAGTCTTCGGGCTATGTTGTCATCCTCGTTGTCGGTGATCTTTGATGGTACTAATTACACCGAGTTCGCGGCTTCATGCGCATTCACATGCGTGGCATCCGTCTTCGGGTGTTCTTTACGGCGAGGTCTGTGTCCGCCACGCGTCCGTTCCTCCGGTGGCCCCTATTCCACCGACTCCACGATTCTTCCTACGGATGCTAATCGAGCCGCCAGGATGCGGCTAAACTTCTTGATGAATTGCTGTTCGTGCTTATGATGAGAGGGTTTTGGCTTATGAGGAGGCTCTTCAAACATATCATGGTGCTTTCTGCATTTTACACCCGGTGGCTTGATGATGATGCTCGTCTTTGTTTGTTCTCACTGCTAGTGTTACGCCTCGGTTTGCTTACGAGTTTACGGGTCTTCCTCTTGTCTTTGAGATGTGGACCCGTCTTCGTCGGCGCTATGAGCCCTCCGGTGATGCCTTATACCTTTACGTGGTCCGTCGAGAGCATGCTCTTCAATGAGGTGACTCTCTTGTTGATGACTTCTATGCCTGAGTTACGCTATCTGGCGCCCGACTTGATTCTCTCCGCATGATCTTTGGTTGTCGTACTTGCCCTGTTGCGGTATCGAGTGCCAATTTGGAGTTTCATCGGCGTCTCACGAGTTCTGTCTCGGCTCGTAAGGAGTTTGAGCCGGCGTGCTTTCAGTTGTTTGCTCGTGGCGTATTTCTCTCATGGAGGCGCTTTACGAGATTCGTGCGAGGAGACTCGCTTACGTGGTCTTTGGTTTCTTGGAGGTTCATACGTGCTCGCTACTCGGGTTTCTTCCACACCACCGCCGTGACCGACCCCTTCTCTCGCCGAGTGCTCCGCTTTTGCCCACTCCTTCCGGAGGCTCAGTCGCCCGTCCACATTGCGGCTCTCGCAACAATGATGGTCATATTGAGTCGATGCTACACCAAGAGGAAACACTGCGCAAGGCGCGATCATCATCTTCGTGGACTTCGTCATCTACCTCGGCAGCTTGACCATTGCTTTGTTGGCGAGGATATTACGAGACTTAAGCGTGCGCTTTCGCGGACGAGTTCTTCCTCGATGGGTACTTGGTTCTTGTGGATCGATGCTTCCCTTGACCGAGCAACCGCCTCTACATACGGTCAGTACATCCCCATGGGTTACGGACTCTGGAGCTTCTTTTCATATGTCTTCTCATTCTTCCACTTTGTCCTCTCTTCGATTCTTTGGATTCTCTGTTCATGTCTTCACCGGCGATGGTACTCCCCTTTACATTTGCTAGTAGAGGCAATCTTTCCACTCCTTCTTATTACATTCTCGATGTTGCTCATGTTCCTCGACTTACCATGAATACATTTCTGTTTGGTCAACTTCTTGATTACGGTTGTCGCGTCATCCTTGACGTTGACTCTTGTTACATCCGGGACCGTCGCACACACACTACGGTTGGGGTGGCCCTCGCCGCCGTGATTCTCGTGGGTCTTTGGGAGTTGGGCGGCTTCATGTTCCTTCCGCGCCACCACCATCGCCAGGTTCCTCCGCTTGATCGCCTCACATTCGGTTCCTTCCAAAGATGGCATCATCGGCTTGGTCATCCGTGTGGTTCTCGGTTATCATCTTTAGTTCGTCGAGGTCTTCGGGAGTGCATCTCGGGAGATGTCTCTTTAGAGTGTCGGGGTTGTCGTCTTGGCAAGCGATTCGATTACCATATTCACATAGTGAGTCGGTGTCTAAGCGTCCTTTTGATTTAGTCCATTACGATGTATGGGGTCCGGCTCCTTTCGGCGAAAGGTGGTCATAAATACTATATTATTTTCATAGATGATTTCTCTCGTTACACATGGCTTTATTTCATGACCTCTCGTAGTGAGGTGTTGTCTATTTATAAGCGTTTTCTTTGCCATGGTTCATACTCGATTCTCTTCACCCATTCGTGTTTTTCGTCGACTCCTTTGGCGAGTATATCTCTAAGATGTTGCGTGGTGTTCTTCTTTGAGCAAGGAACTCTCTCTCAATTCTCTTGTCACGGTGCTCATGCTCGTAATGGTGTGGTCGAGCCAAAGCATCGACATCTTCTTGAGGCGGCTCGTGCATTGATGATTCTTGCCTCTCTCCGCCTCATTTTGAAATTTGAGGCCGTCTCCACCTCCACCTATCTTATCAACATACTGACCTTCAACTGCTCTCTGAGGTGGTGTTCCTTTCGATCGTCTTTTTGATCGTTCTCCCGATTATTCGATGCTTCGCTTGTTTGGTTGTGTTTGCTATGTTCTACTTGCCCCTCATGAACGCACCAAACCGGCTTCGATCTGTTGAGTGTGTCTTCTTAGGCTACTGATGATGAGCATAAGGGCTATCGTTGTTGGGATCCTATCGGTGCGTCGGATGCGTATCTCTCGAGGCGTGACTTTTGTGCAGTCTCGTCCCTTCTACCCTCGCCCATCCTCCTCATTTGTTTCAATGGAGGATATCTCTTTCCTCACTTTTCTGACTCACCTATTACCCCTGCCGAGCTTTGTGCCTAGTCGTTCCACTTCCTCCGCTTCTCCACCTCTAGTCGATTTGCGACCACCATCTTTCCGGTCTCCTCGCCTAGCATGTCACCGGATTCTACACCTTCATCTCCGGTGACTTCTTCGTCCGCCACCCGATTCTACCTTGGCGATTCCTCCTTCTATTGTTCCATCTTTTCCTCGGCATTACACTCGTCGTTCCCGACACATGGATGCCTCTGTGGATGAGTCGTCATCTTCCTCTCACCTACTTATGGCTTGCGTTCTCGCCCTCGTCACTTTGTTGATCGCTTTGGTTTTCCCATCATTGGTCTTCTTTGTTCTTGAGCCGACTTCTTATCATCAGTTTGTTGTTCATCTGAATGGCGCTATGCGATGGCAGAGGAGAATTCTTTGCTCTTGACGCCTTGGTACTTGGGATCTTGTTTCTCTTCCTCCCGAGTTCGTCCGATCACTTGTAAGTGGGTCTACAAGGTTAAGACTCGCTCGATGGTTCTCTTGAGCGCCACAAAGCTCGTCTTGTGGCTCGTGGTTTTCAGGCGAGCACGGTCCGTGATTATGACGAGACTTTTGCTCCTGTGGCCCATATGACTACCGTTCGTACACTTCTTCTTTGTTGCCTCGCACGCTCTTGGTCCATATCTCGACTTGATGTTAAGAATGCCTTTCTTAATGGTGAGGCTGCGTGAGGAGGTCTACATGCACCACCACCGGGTATTACATTCTCGATGGCATGGTATGTCGTCTTCGCCGCTCTCTCTATGGCCTTAAGCAAGCCCCCGCTTTGGTTTGAGCGCTTTGCCTCGGTGATCACCGCTGCTGGTTTTCGGCCAAGTGCTCATGATCCAAAGCATTGTTTATTCACCTTTCTCCTCGTGGTGGGACTCTTCTTCTTCTCTATGTTGATGACATGATCATCACGGGGATGACCCGAGTATATTGCCTTTGTAAAGGCCCGTCTTAGTGAGCGATTTCTTATGTCCGATCTTGGACCTCTTCGCTACTTTCTTGGGATTGAAGTCTCTTCTACCTCGATGGCTTTTTATATCCCGGAAAAGTATATCCGAGGATCTTCTTGCTCGTCTTTGCTCTTCTTGACGAGCGTTGTTGAGACTCCTATGGAGCTCAATGTTCACCTCCGTACTCTTGATGGTGATCCTCTCCACGACCCGACGCGATATCGTCATCTTGTTGGCGATCTTGTCTATCTAGTCATCACTCGTCCGGACATCTCTTATCCGGTTCATATTACGAGTCGATTTGTCTCTACTCCCTTTCGGTTCACTATAGTCATCTCCTTCGTGTTCTTCGATATCTTCGCGGCACGATCTCTCACCGTCTATTCTTTCCTCGCTCCGGCTTCTTCTGACTTGAGGCCTATTCGGATGCTACGTGGGCTAGTGATCCTTCGGATCGCCCGTTCACTTTACGCTTCTTGTGTTTTCTTGGTGGTTCTCTCATTGCACGGAAGGCGAAGAAAGCGACTTGCGATTTCCTGCTCGAGTCTTTGAAATGAGTTGCGAGCAATGGCTCTTTTGGCGCAGAGGTGACTTGGTTACGGTGGTTACTTGAGGATTTTGGTGTTTACGTCACTACACCGACTCTGCTCTTATCCGACAAAAGTGCTACTCGGCATTGCGCGATCCTGTGAAGCATGAGCTCACCAAGCATATTGGTGTTGATGCTTTCTATGTGCGCTACTGGTGTGCGAGATCGAGTTATTGCTCTTGATATGTGCCTTCCGAGTTACTGATTGGCGGATTTCTGACGAAGGCCCGGACTAGAGCACAACATGGCTTTTATCTCTCCAAACTTCGGTGTTGTTCATCCACCATGAGTTTGAGGGGGTGTTAGAGTTATAATATAAGTCATGTACCCCTTTGTATTTATCCCGTTGTATAAGGGGTTTTCTGCATATGTTCCACACCTGTATATGTATATATATATCGGCCTATGGCCTCATGGGAATACAAGTTGCATATTCCTAACAGATAGAAGAACCAAGCATGTTCCTTTCCTGAGTACATGGTAGGGTGGCTGTTTCTGCTCATCAAAATAAAACCCACCAAAAAAAGGAGAAAGAAGATGAATACCATAGCTGGTAACTTGGACACACATCAAATATAGTTCTGGTATAATTTAAAGCATAGTAAAGCTTGATAAATTAAAATTAGAGCTTTGCAAACAACATGCAGATTGAAGTATCATTTAAAATGAGTGAATTATTTGTAGAGATGTACTTTGTAGGTACAGATATCTTTCTCAAAAATATATTCCATTATTGGGACGTATCGAAGTGCGTACAACAATGGAGACACCCATAAAAATGCAGGAAAGGTCGTGTATCCTCTTCCTTCAGGACTGGAGAGGGTAAAAAAGAACAGGAGCCTGAATCATGAAAGGTATTATTGGTTGTTCATATGCAGTATGCTCTCATAATAGAGAAAGAGAAGATGCTGATGTCCTTACATTTTTTAGTCAGTTTGACCTTTCTTGTTAATCCGGAAATGAAGCATCAGTTGTTGGATCATCACCAATGGAGAACACTCCTCGGCAACAGAAAATGATGATTACAAACTAATTGCAGGTACACTGTTATAAAATCATCATAATATGCAATATCAAAAGTATATTTAAAACGCCTGAAGGAGGTACCCTTGATGACACAAATTTGCAGCAGTAGAACATGTGAGAGCCATTCAGCCAACGGAAAGCCGTGCATAATCTAGTTCCATCGTTTGCTGACATTCTCACAAATAGCTCATGTGCACAATCTCAGTCACAAAATACATTGGAAGTTGAAAGTAGGAAGCAGGGTAGGTGACATGTGTTGAGGAGTTTGGGAATATCAACAATGAGCTTATCGTTGCTCATTGCGGAATATGCTGATCAAAAGAGGTCAACTGCAGATCAGACCCATGCAGATGGAATAGTGTCTGTATTTTTCAAACAGTACTATCGCAAGCAGATAAAATACTTGCATGATTTAGAATTCCAGGACAAACTCATCAAATATAGAATCAAAGAAACTTGAACTATCTTTGCCTCTCTGGCAATTAATAGAGAAAAAAGAACACATCGCCACAATAACACACTCGAAGGCAAGTAACAACATCCTATTATACAAATAAAATAGGCAAGTAACTACATCTGCTTGTCATCCATCTAAAGTCTTGCCCCAAAATCATCGTGAACCCAATGTGCATTAGTAGGTCTCTAGGTGACAGAGTGCAAATAACAACATGCAATTCTGTAAGAAATTTCTCTAAAAAAAGTAAGAAGTTATTACTTGATGTTCCAAGTTGCATGGCCCAAGATCACAGTCGGTGATATCACAGTTGGTCATAAAGTAAACAGAGAAATCACTAACGTAATTTTATCACCTGTGAACTTGCTCGTGCGCGGCCAGGATAGGATGTTACCTGCAAGTACGCGAGAGCCTTGAGGGGTGAACTTAGGAAATATTGGTTGCTACCATCAGAGGAGGCATTCAGTTATACTGGTGAAGACTGGCTTCAAAATTTGCTCGTGACGTGCGATGATACAGGCCGAGCAAGAGTCCTAGTGTTAATCTGAAGAGCATGGCACTTACGTGATAATTGCGTACATAAGGAAGGGAAAGCCTCGGTGTCTGCTTCAGTTAATTAATTTCTTTATTAGATATGAAAATGAACTACAGCAGGGCACTGGGACTGAGGACAGCAGAAAAGGAAAATCAAACCTGTTCCATAATAAGGGGGATACGCCGCTTGATCCCGAACCCAATCATTGGTTGCCACCTCATGTAGACTGCTGGAAGCTTAAGGCTAGTCATAGTGGGAGTAA
Source organism: Aegilops bicornis (assembly GCA_021605145.1). Lineage (NCBI taxonomy): Eukaryota > Viridiplantae > Streptophyta > Magnoliopsida > Poales > Poaceae > Aegilops > Aegilops bicornis. The sequence continues at coordinate 590,862,454 of CM038675.1, forward strand.
CTTAGCTAGTAACATAGCGCACTCCAAGAAATTTTTGCTTATGTGGCAAGTATTTAATGTGAGGTGGTAACATAATATGTTACTGTAACATAGCGCTTCTCAAGACAAGATGAGTCTACAAGTTAATAAATGAAGCCATCTATGACACTACTATCATGTTACTTTGCATTATGAAGGTAGTAACTTAGACTAGTGTCATGCATATGACACTAGTCTAAGTTACTCCCCACTATGACCAGCCTAATACTGACACTTCCTTCCTTGCTGACATAAATTGGTTCCCTTGCAGTTCAGGTAAGACAAAGACAACCAAATTAAACAATTGAACAGAGAAAGCCATCCTGCAGGAGCAGAGGAGCAGGATTGCTCAAGCAGTTGGGAATCAGTTAAAAAACAAAGAGGAAAGGGGGAGAGGCTAGGGTGGAAGTGAGCTCACGGGAAGGTGATGACCGGAGGGAGCGCAGCGGCCGCGCCCAGAGCCTCCGCGTCTATGTCGCCGTAAGCATCAGCCGGATTCGACGCGCGCTGATTCTGATGCTGCCCCGCCTCCCGCGTGTGCTCCTCCTCCCGGCTGTTGCCCGTGGCGGAGAGGAGCGTGTTGAGCAGCCGGTCGCGGTCGGCGGCGTCTTCGAGCCCGGCGGCGGTCCGAATCTGTGATGCAATGCCTCGGCGTCGCCGAATAGCAGACGACTTCGGACACAAGGAGGAGGGTGCGGCGGAGAGGAGGCAGGCCAGTGTGCGGTGAGGACGGCGCGGCAGAGGATGCGGGCCGATGGCGGGGAGGTGGCGGATCCATTGGTGGGAAGAGCGGTTGCTCGAATCGGGGGTGGGGTTTTTTATCTGTCGAACGCGTGCACGGGTGGGGTTGAACTGAAACGAAACGTTTTTTCTGACTAACTAAAGTAGGGACGGCGGCTTTATTAAATCCTAAAAACCGAAACATTTTCCAGTTTTAATTTAACTTAAAAAGGGATGGCGGGTTCTATTTTCAAAAAGCAAAAAGACTTTTTTTATAAAAACGCCGCGACGGTGAACCCGGAGACTCAATCCGTGCTTTATTATTATTATTATTATTATTATTATATATAGGACATATGCCCGTGCGTGCAACGGGAGAAGAAAATATCACATCCCTTTAATTGCTCTAGTCCATCAACCTCCATCCGAATCATATTTCCACAACCTAAAAAGAGGTTGCATTGTTTAGACCTGTGTGGAGAAAACATATGTTGCAATAAATCAGGATTGACCGGGTCACTGATCTATGCCCAGCTCATAATGACTGAGGAATGATGAAGACAACATGTCTCTGTCTAAAGAGCATAATTAGTACAATAAAAAAACCAGCACCAGCAGCTTAAATTGTACCTTCAAATTAAGACCTAGTTTAGTCTGATAGGGCAAAAATAATCAGTCAATTCATCAAACATATAGTCAATTTTCTATAAGAAAACATATAATCGTCCACTCAAGATTGAAAAATGCAGTTTGAAGGGACTGCCCAATCTACATAAATCATGTCCATGTTTTCTACATTGCCTAACTAAAACAACATTGTCTAACCGTTGGCTTAGGCATAGTCTAATAAAGATTGCAAACTGCTGATAAGTGTTGACCTGTCGTTGGTTTCTTGACTGAAAAGAAATTTTCAGTCATAGTGATAGCTCCAGCCAACAACCGGAAAAGTAGTTTCATTGGATATACGCGTCCAACAGTCCAAAGAGCGACTCCATAGGAGCAGTATGGAACATCATCATAATGAAATATATCCTATTAGCAACATGAACAAAGAAGAATGGCACACACTTAAATGATGGGGAAGAAACATGACGTATTTCTTACAGTGTGAAAAACAAATTCTTCCTTAACTGGTGCAAACACATTATCGCCACACTGGGAATAGATTTGTTGCTTTGCAGGCTAAAAATCTCCCTCCGTCCATGTAATAACATCTTATATTACGGTGTACTTTTTTGTTGGTAATAGCACATAGAGCATAATATAGACAACTAAATCAATTTAAAAAATTGGCATGTTTAATCATGTAATATCATGCATCTACACTGAAGAAAGAACAATGTCAATCTTGAAAGGGCACTTATCTTTGATAGAATTCTCCTGTTCACCTGCACCGTGAAAAGACTGGAACCACATATAAATGCCATTCTCCAGTGACCGAAGGTCTCGTTGCCATTCTCCAGTGTATGATTTATCACATCCTGGATGCTTTGCATCTACGGAAGATAAAAATATTTCAACACAGAGCAAGATAAATAGCACCTAAACCAAAGTAGTAGAGGATACTCGGGTCATTTGCTTTCAGATATTTCATGTTCACTGTTGTTATCTTTGCAACTTGATAGATCTCTTGGATTAAATGAGGAAGCCCACTTGTGATGCCACTGATGTTCAGCTTCTGAAGAAACTGTGGATAACAAACTTAAGTGTGTTTCCCCTACTTCAGTAGTCCTCTCATCAGCACCTGACGGCTGTTCAATTGCCCATTGACAAAGGCATGTATGCAGTTTCTCAATCTGGCAAAATATACCACTTAATTTGGAATTTCTACCATGAATAACTACACCAAATTTGCAATTTCAGCAGCTGAGCGATGTTGGCTAAGCCCATTCTCATCGCTGGAAACTTTAACATGAGAATAACTCCATGTTCTTGCGTTAAACGGGTGAAAGTAATCTAATATGTGCTCACTAACGTGAAAATTGTGTACACAATAATCTAATATATACAACAAAAACAATTTTCTTAATCGGTTGAGCTCAATGCCAAGCGTAAAAAGCATTTCATTGAATAACCAATTGATCTGTTGGTCTCCTTATTGCCACGGCTCATCACAGCAATACCTTTCGTTACCAACTAAAAACAAAGACCAAAACAGATTTCCCAATGACAGAAAAAATTCTTCAATGTTAATAGTACAATCCAGAAAACAGTTAAATGTATATAAGAGCAGGTGCACATACAAATGAGTTGCAGCATAGAAACAAGCATAACATGTGCATTCTAACTTTTCAAGTAAGAATTTTGGTTGTGTTAGTACCTGGTTCTGGACATACTTGGCCATCTTGCAGAACTGCTTGCGCATTAGAGTCTTGTGCAACAGCTTGGCATGGGTGTCCTGCTTCTTGGTCTTGCTTGTGGACAGGACAACAGCCTTCTCCTCTCCCGCTGATGGCTGGACCGCCACGGTCTTGCTGTTTGCTAAGCCTAAAAAACCACATCAGACCACAGCAAGTTAGCGCCTTGTAGAGGAACTAATAAACAGCTTTGAGCCCGCCAAGAACAGTGCAAGTGTGAAGAGCTATGGACCTGAGAACTTGTAGTAGCGGACATTGTAGAGGTTGTTGGGTCCTTGTGAAACTGGACCTTGGCGTTGCTGTTGCCAAACTGCTTGATCAAGAAGCACTTGCTCGTCTTCACAAGCTCCCAGACCAGAGACCTTGGAACGGTAGTGATTTCTCTGCTCTCACCTCTCTCTCGGATGTGCACAGGAGCCCACCCAACGCCATGGCACCCGCAGGAAGCCGCGCCGCCGGGCCTCCACCACATCGCCCCTGCCTCGTTCTCGCCCGATCGGATCACCGCCATCGCGCCAAGTCCGCCGCCAGCCGCCGCCTTTGCCTCTGCTTCGTGCCCCCATGCTCGCTGACTCCTGCCGCACTGCTCTGCTTCGCTCGCGTCGACCCGGCCCCCTTCTGCTCCGTCCACGCGAGGTGAACGAGCGCACGAGCAGCGCCCGGTCCAACCAAGAGGAGGACGAGCAGGGAGAAGGTGCGTGAGGGGAAGCTTCGGTGGCTGGGTTTGCCGGCGGGGTGGAGGAGACAAAGGCGGTTCACGCGCTCGGCAGCAGAGGAGGTAGAGTTACCCGATGCCATGCCGCGCCCGCCAACCGTCGTGCTCCGAGCTCCGGCCGCCTTCCTTGCAGATCCACCGCCTGAGCGCCACTTCCCATCGGATCTGGCGAGATTCGACAGGTCCTTGACGACCGCGCCACCGCAGGCCCTTGCAAGGCCGCCGCCGGTTTAGCCTCTCCTCCACGCCTCTCCTCGCAATTATGGAGGGGTGCGGCGGCGGCGGCGAGATGGCGGAGGTGTGGCAGCGGCGGCGACGGCGCGAGGATGGCGTGGCTTGGGCACGGGTGAGGGATCGAGGAAGCAGATGCGTACGGGAGGCCTCTGCGTACGGGTGTTTTGTTTTTTTGTTTTCCAGCGAACCGTTTTTTCTTTTGTGTATGGACTGCGGGTTTAATTCCTAAAAACCATCGGGACCTTTGTGTAAAAACGCCGCGACGGTGAACCCGGAGATCCAATCCGTGCTTTATTATTATTACTAGTAGAATGTCCGTGAATCATCCTAAATGATTAAGGTCATCCGAAACTCATTTCTCCCTCATACGTCCGGACGTATTCTGACTCCAAACGGACGCTTGCGGGCTCTCTAAAATTCAACCTCTAGATAGTCCGAGCTCTCCCACATCCAACCCATATCTTTGGAGAAAAATGTGGTTGTCAGGACTATACTTATCTAACACACGGTCCCAATGCAAAACCCCACCTCGTAACACATTCTTCGCTTTTCCTTTTAACCTCCCTTTCCACTTACATTTCTTGCTAGAGCCTCTACTTTAAAATAGGATGACGCCCACCTTACCTTCTCCATGACGCCTCTCTCCTTCACACTATACTTTCCGATGGACCGCCAAGGAGGAGTCCACCGCCATACGCCCGCCCTCATACGATCCCTGTGTTCGTGTTGATTCACCACCAACATCAAGTGGGAGGCGTTAGCCACCCATGACACCCACGAGCCAAGAAGGCATATCCGATGTCTCATGAGTCATTGTCACCTTTTGAGAAATAATTTATTATTCTATTAGTAATCTTCCTTCACCAGACCCTGCGCTAGCATTATCATTATAAAATAGTTCATGCTAAATTCCTGCTCCTTGTCTCTTCTCGCTCCAAGGTTGCTGTTTCTTCGCTAGCTCCCACCATTGATGTGTCCTCTACCTAATTGAGCATCATCCCAAGTAGCATCACTCATCATTACATTATAATCCAGCTTGATTTTTTGTAAGCATGATGTTCTCTTACGCAGAACAATCTATTATCCGTTAAACAATTTAAAATAAATGTACACATTCTGCTTCAACAAAACTTAAAACTATCAATGGTGAATATTTTTCCAGCTATTTCTTATAATAATACACTTACAATGGTGTGCAACAGATAAACATGATTAAAAGGAAGCATTTCCCAGTGGTAAGCATAACATAAACACCGCAAATTGAGCGTCAGAATTTTCAGATTTATTGAAGCCTAGCACTTGAAATCTGGCATAAAATAATATTCTAAAATTTAAGATCAGATGCAAAACTATGCACAGAAAGAATAATTGTTTTAATGTTTTCATAAAATAGGTCTCCCATGAACACATTACACGAATGAGCAGGAAGACAGAGGGCAAACTTATATGTACAGTAACTGACTCCTTCCATCCATTTTGAATAGACCACCTACAAAAGTTCATTTTAAAAAGGTAGATGGTCTAGAAGTTCAAAGAATCAATTTTTTCAGAGAAAATCATATATTTTACATAAATGAAAAGGGTATGAAATCACAAACAAGTTACTCCGTCCGTTCCATAATGTAGTGCCTATAGATTTTACAAAAGTCAAACATTACAAATTTTGACCATGTTTATAGAGAAAAATACGTACATCTAGAATACCAAATGCTTCTCATTGGATACATCGTGAGTTATATTTTTAGAATATACATGTTTGGTATTGTAGATGTAGATAGTTTTCTCTATACACTTGGTCAAAGTTGACAACGTTTGACTTTTACAAAAATCTATAGGCACTACATTTTGGAATGGAGGGAGTATTCATACAAATCACTGTAAGAAATCACATACAAATTATTCATACAGACCTAAAATATTTCATCTACATACAGGTCACAACACCAACAAATGGTGTATATAACTTAGTAGAAAAGGATGGTGCGGCCTACTTTCTGGAAACAACGGCATGCAATAAGGAAATATTGAAGCAATAATAGTAGAGGTGGATACAGAAGCAGTATTCTTGTTAATCAGGTCAAAACTCCCAACACCCGGCACGTCCAACCTGACAATTAAGTGCACACAAAATGGTTTCGCTATCCCATAAATAAGACAAACAAAATTTAGCATCTTCATGGAAAAATACACCTGTTTATATTTTGGGGGTTGCCAACAAAGAAAATCATGGGAAGTATCTAAAAGAAGGTTAACATAGAGCTAACACCGTATTAGTTGGAAAATCACAAATACGTACAAACCAGACAATAAATGCATAGCGTCTGGGGGACGAAACCACTACCAGATACATGGTATCGCATGACGTACGTACCCTTCCTCTTGCCTGCAACATCTGGGAGCTGCATAAATGCTTGCAGGTTTGTGCTAACTCTGCAAAATTCAGAATATGCCCAAAGACATTGTAGATAGATTTAGTTCTTTGCGTGCCAATATATTTCAGGAAAGAACAGATTTAGTTCCATCCAGTAGGAATAAAATTCTTTGAACAAGATACCATCAGCCTGATTATGCAATCAACATTTAATTACTGGATTTCAACTTAAAAAGATTCTCTGGAGATGATGTGCTAGCTATAAAGGGAATGTCATTTGAGATGGTAAACTGAGGCAATAAAACAACAAAAAGGAAGAACAAAGTTGGTGCATTACATATTTACATGCAGTCACGTTGTGCACAAACGGCAAAAATGACTTCATGATAAGATTACATAAGCCTGTTGTAGTTAAACATAACGGAGATGCACATAGAAGCTCTACGCAGTTCACCCGAGGAAATAGTTGGGTGTTACGGAAAGGTGGATATGTGAGCAGTCAGACCATGCAAAAAAGAAGACGAAGCTTAACTAACAGTTGGTATCAAACTCCATGCTCGCGCTAGAGATAAATGTTGTGCTCTAGAATTTGAAACAGAAAATAATCAACCGTCAAGGTGTACCTTGTCCTACCAGCAACAGACACTAATATTAATGTGTAAGCATGATAAAATGAATAGATCAAGTCTCTATAGTGGCGACATTAGATGCACATGCTTTATTAAGGATCGATCTGACTATTCAATGACAGAATGAAAACACATATATTTTACCTTCAAACTGCACTATCATTTGTGACCAATTCTAGTACGTAGATGGCAAGTTAACATAATACAACAATTTTAAGAAGGGAATCAATGTAGATAATATCACATGTGATTATTCTCCTTTGCCTGATGCCAAGCTGAGTTGTTGTCCATCTCACAACGTGTTGCCACTCAACAAACCCTGGTGTTCACATGAAGAAATGCACTTCAAATAAGAAATAAGGAGTAAAGCAGCGAGATCATTCTCTGATTTTATTTCCACAACTACATATGAAGATGGTAGTAACATGTGAATAGGGGCAGATTCCTGAGAAAAATAAACCAGCAGAAACATTTAACCTACAACCATGTTAGGAACTACAGAAGTACATCTACAAGGCTCCCACGAAAACAGTCATAAAGGGTAATTCATATAGTGCAAAAGCATTGGTGTGTGATTGTTGATAAACTTTAATAATACCGCCCATGCATAGATGGTTTACGTATTCAGTCGCCCGTCCCCTATGAAGAGAGGAGAAGATGGATGTAACCTTAGGTCACCATTGACCAGAGCGCGATGGGGCCACCAAATGCGCCCCTCGAACCGATGGCGTGTGTCACAACCGGAATTCTGCAGCCCACGATCTGCAGCGGCCTCGCCGCTCGGGGTTTGAGCACAGATCTTCTGCAATGGAAAGGGGAAAAGAGGTGGCCGGGACACGGCGTCGGTAGAGGAGGAAAACCTTCAGAAATTCGGAATTAACGCAATTGTGGCTATCACTTTACATGAGGAGGAGGCTACCGCTTTACAATGGAAAGGGTGAAATTCAAAATCATGTGGAAAAGGAAGGAGAGATCTTGTGTATTGATTTCGATTGCCAATTACCAAATCTGGTTAGGATGATTGATCTCGATGATTCGATTGAATAAGCACTTACCAGTTACTGGGTGAAATTGCAGTCGATATAAAAGGAAACAAAAGACCATGAAAGGAAGAAGAAATCGTAATCGGGAAGGAGATCTTGAATGGAGAGGGAGCGGTTGAGGGAAAGAGATCGGGACCGATCCAAAATGGTTGAAACCGATTGGGAGGTGTGATAAAAACAGAAAATAAAACGGACGAAAATAAAACTGGAGTACCAGGCTACCAATTGCTCCATTAGGAGTAGAGAAAATAAAACCGGACGAAAATAAAACCGGAGTACCAGGCTACCAACTGCTCCATTAGGAGTAGAGATTATTAGGGAGAGACTAGCAAAAGGGCCCGTGCGTTGCAACGGGTACAAAATAGAAAAATGCAAACACACATGCCTGCTAAAACCACTATATACAAGGTCACTATAGACAACTATTTTTCCTGATAAATGTAGAGTGGAACATAAATTGGTGAAGAAGTAATCCAAAAGACGAATGTAGAGTAGACCATATGTTGGTGGAGAAGTAATCGAAAAGGCACATCATTTTATTCATTATGCAGATGTGTGCATGATGCAACGAAAGCTAATTAATTGACCAAAAGTGTGATGAAAAGAAAGATAAGAACTACTTCTACGTGGCTAGTAACTCGCATCATGTGAGGCAACATATATGACCACATATGTGAATGAAAACATTAAAAGGCGACAAATCGACTTTTTGCAGAATAATACACCACAACAATCATGGGAGTCCAGTTAACGATTTTCATTGAAATTGAATCCATTTTTTAATAGAGCAAATAAAATGCAACTTTATGGATTCTATTGACCCGTATGCTTGTCATGGCAGTTCTGCTCATAACGATCACCTGATGTCACCATGGCTACTAAAAACTATGTCACCAGTAGACACTACAATACGTTACGATAGTACCACTATCTTGCAAACTATCCTTGTAAAAACATAAAGTTTGCTAAAGAAAGATGTCCTATTGGGAAAATGCATTGTTCTCACCGCACACCCAGGTGCATTCCGACATGTGTGAGATGGCAGCCGAGGTGCCGGTTTCCTCGCCCGATGAGGCGGATCCCACGTCACACAGGGGACATAGGCATGACCGATGGAGGACGCTTGAGGTGGCTACAGGCTACCACGCCCGTGGTGGAGACAATGCGTAAACAGGAGGGCTAGTGGCGGTGGCGTTGTGGCAGGCACGGAGCAGCGGCGGCGCCCAGGCACATATTGGGCATAGAAATGTCACATAGAATTTTCACGACTGATATAACACTCGCGCGAGGGAGACGTGCTGGTTTTTTCTGTAAAAGAAAAAGAAACAAAGGTGAGATAAGTACGAAAAAAGCAGAGGGGGAGAAGGACAACATACGAAGCAGGCTAGAGCAGATTGTAGACCGGCAACCTGGTGTCCTTGCCGTTGTCGACGGCCTCCGCCATGAACCAGCATCTCCGACCTCATCGGTGTCGGGTCCCAAGACAACCCGATGCTTGAAATAAAGTTGCCTGCATGCCTTCAAACTTCAGTTCAGAATCTACATGCAAGTGTTCAAAGTTCAGTTCAGAAGGTACCTGCAAGTATTGGGAATTCAGAATATTTAGACCATAGCAAAACAGAGAAGGGGAGAAGGAACGACCAGGATTCAAGCTTAATGCTAGCACTCAGTTTGATTGCCGACCATCTTGCTTACTCAATATGCTGATCAATTGTTGTTCTTAATCATAATATCTTCCTAATAATAAAGCACGGGATGCTGGAGGGGCGCGCCGTCGAGGGTGATGGGCGGCCACCGACGGCGGCGGGCTGGGTGCACGGGATGGTGGCCGACGAGCAGCTCCTCCGTGTTCCCCGCATGGCCGACGAGCAGCTCGTCCATGCTGTCCGTCACCATGTGTTCGGCAAGGTGATGCGGTCAAGGGACTCCCACCGGCTGGATCCCATGGCCTTGACCTGTTCCTTCAGTTGAGGAACAACTCGTCATCAGCACCGCTGGAAAAGGTATGGGAACTTGGCGTGCTCGTCCTCGGCGACTAAGGGAACTGGAAGGAGGCCGGCGACAAGTGAAGCCCCGGCGGGGGCGCGCAAGATGCGGCGGATCCTGCAGATCTCGTACGATTTGGCAACGGTGGAGCTAGGACGGGCACCGCAGAGAGGACGGATGCAGGCGCGGCGGCGGCGGCGGAGGGAACCCTCCTCTTCTCGTGCGGGGCAGCAATGCCAACGACGCGCTAGTTAGGTGCGTATGAATTTTTTTTTCACTTCGCTGTGGACTGTGGGTTGTTTCCTAAAAAGGACAGGGACCTTTGTGTAAAAACACCGCAACGGTGAACCCGAAGACCCAATCCGTGTTTTATTATTAGGGAGAGACTAGCAAAAATGCCCGTGTGTTGCAACGGGAGCAAACAAACAACACAAGTCCTAACTCAACCAATTGCGCATGGTGTAAGACCTCAACTCCATGCCCCTAACCAAATAAACATGACTAAGACCCGCCGCCAAATTGGCGTCCTCTATTTGGACATAACAGGAATCAAGTTTTAAACATCCACTTTTCCACCCTCGTCGTCGATAGCCGCCCTACCAATTGTTACTAAGCAAGGTTGGCCAGGCCCAAGAACTGGATGGTTTAGTATCCTTCATGTTCGGCTAGACTAAGAATATTGGGCAAAGATTTATTATCATTTTGGCTAATATAGTAGGGAAAATCAAGTAGTTGTGTTGGAAATACCATGAAATTTGAGTCTCATTCCTCATGCGTTGTGACTGGTGCCCTTTGAAATTTGGCGAGGCTTATACGTGATGATGTCTAGTAGAGGAGCATGTCAGTCACCGACATTTGTTGTTCGACTCGGTCATACCAAAGATGCAATGGAGAAAAAAACATCCAATGTAGTTGTGGACATAACTTTCTTCTTAAAGTTTGAACATGTATTCATTGACGGCATTACGTTGGCGCTTTCAATATTAGCCCACCACTTAAATACAGTAGAAGATTAGCCTCCACATACGGATATCATGGAAATTTGGCACAATTTTCCCTCAATTCTGGTTCCTTCCTTTATTATTTCTCTCAGTCTATATTATTGACTTTTCCCTTAAATTCCCGTTCCTTCCTTTATTATTTATCTCAGTCTATATTATTGACTTGTCCTCAATTCGCAATCCTTCCTTGAATTAACTTTCTTATATTTCTATCCCTAATTTTCTCAACAATTCTCAATCCTTCCTTGAATTATCCTTCCTGTATTTCTCTATTTTTTTGAGAGATGCGGAGTCATTGGGCCGATTTGTGTGCATGAGTTTTCTCATTACGGCAATATAATCCATCGAGTAGCCAGGTTCCACGTAGGTGCAGTTTTCACACACATATTTGAACTGGTGATATGGGATGTATTAGAGCGAGGTGGTACTAAACAGAAACATTGTCTAGCTAGATTGGTTGCAGCCTTAGAAATTTCCTAGGAGGTTGTGAGTTCGATCCCTGGTAGCGACACAACGCGCCATTGTTTTTGCCTTTCCCAGTGTAGGTGGGCCGGCTTCATGAGGCCCAAGCGGGTGCGGGGCGGATGGGTGCAGGCCAAAAAAATGCAACGCATACCACCTCGTAGAACCGATCAAAGAGGCCACGTACGGGAGAGTGAAAAAAGAGAGGATGAAAGAGTGAAAAAAAGAGGATGACGGTGAACCCGGAGACCCAATCCGTGCTTTATTATTAGGGAGAGACTAGCAAAAGAGCCCGTGCGTTGCAACGGGAGAAAAAACACAACACATACTCTTAACCGAACAACCATCACTTAAGACCACAATAGGTCCATTTCATTTATTTTAGCGACGCATCATATTTGTGTTGCCGCTTATCCTTCTTCTCACCCTCGCCAGCGGTGGTCTTAGTGTTCACACAAACCAAAACGTGTTTGAATGTGGTTAATCCTAAGACGTCTCTCTCTCCCTTTCTCCTCCGTCTCCCTCTCTCTCTCTCTCGCTTTCTCTCACATTCATGATGAGAAATCTGTTGTTTCCCCTGCGACGTATTCAGAGGTATGCATGTGTAGTTCTCGATGTTTTTTTCCCTATATAATTATATTGGGTGTTTATTTGCAATCCGGATCGCCGCCTGTACGAAAGAAAAATTGATCGTGCGCTATAGTTATAAGTTTGCTTCCAAAATAATATTTAAACAATATTTAACAGGTAAAATTAACATCATATTCAGATTTCACACATTTTTCTAATCAAATTTCATATATAACATGTTAAAATCGGAGTTACGGTTCAAAAATCATTATAATTTAGAAAACCATTTGTTTGAATTAAATATCTTCCAAAATAATATTTATAAATACTTAACAGGTTAAAATAATCTTATATTCATATTCTACATATTTTTCTAATCAAATTTCACATATAACATGTTTAAATCGGAGTTACGGTTTAAAAGATATGGATGGTTTAGAAAAGCATTCGTTTGATTTAAATATGACCCACGGATGGAATACCTAAAACATCAGGGGGGGGGGGGGGTTCAAAAAATAAGGTTTGGTGTGACTTAAATCCGGGTTGCGGGTTGATTTCATAAAAACGCAGGGGCTTTTTTGCAAAACGATGCGACGGACGGGCAGAAACCCTCCGTGCTTTATTATTAGGTAGAGATAGTACATATGCCCGTGCATTGCAACGGAAAAAAATTGACAAACCTCCTTCTCTTGCCACTGCGCTTCACTAATATTCAATTCTGACAAACCTTGAAATAAGGTTATCCTCATCTCTATAAGGTACATATGCGGATGTGTTGCCACGGGTTGAATTATCCTTATTTGGATCATGAAGTGTTGATGTGAGAAGCCACAATAATATCCTTCATCGACGCATACTTAAACTCTGCACTTTCATTGAATGAAAGAGTAGTGATGCAAGGAATAGTCTTTTAGCGGGAGAAACATACATTCTGATTCTTACGAGTGCATGGAATAGTATTTTAGCGAGAGAAATATACAATGTGATTCTTAGGACATCTACAACACCGACCTGTAAAATAGACATCAGATCCGCATGAACCGGAGGACCGGCCCACGGATGTGGGAGGAGGTCATCCAATGCTATCCGTATATGTCCGCTTGCATTTCGGAAGAAATTTAATGAAAGTGAACAAATTTGAGGGATATTTAGACAAACCGGACGATATTAATTCATACTTGAATAACTTTTAGATAATTCATACTTGAATAAGATAAAACATGTTGCTTTTCATCTTGATTGGAGGAAACTAATTACATTTTGACATATTTGAACTAAATCGTACTCTAAACCTAGTCTAAATGATGTTGGGGAACGTTGCATAAAATAAAAGTTTTCCTACGTTCACCAAGATCCATCTATGAGTTCATCTAGCAACGAGTGAGAGAGATGCATCTACATACCCTTTGTAGATCGCGTGCGGAAGCGTTCAAGAGAACGGGGTTGAGGGAGTCGTTCTCGTCGTGATCCAAATCACCGAAGATCCTAGCGCCGAGCAGACGGCACCTCCGCGTTCAACACACGTGCAGTCGGCGTGGCGTCTCCTCCGTCTTGATCCAGCAAGGGGAAGGAGAGGTTGATGAAGATCCGGCCTGACGACGGCGTGGTGGTGGATGCAAGTGATACTCGGCGAGGCTTCGCCAAACAACTGGGGAGGAGGAAGAGGTGTAGCAGGGGGAGGGAGGCGCAAAGTGCAAGGGTGCGGCTGCCCTCCCTCCCCCCTTTATATAGGTCCCTCTGGGGGGGGGCGCCGGCCCCTCTAGAACCCATCTAGATGGGGGGGCGGCGGCCAAGGGGGAAGGCTTGCCCCCCAAGGCAAGTGGGGCGCCCCCCACCCTAGGGTTTCCAACCCTAGGCGCAGGGGGGCCCAAGTGAAGCGCGCCCAGCCACCAGGGGCTGGTTCCCTCCCACTTCAGCCCACGGGCCCTCCGGGATAGGTGGCCCCACCGGTGGACCCAGGACCCTTCCGGTGGTCCCAGACAATAAGAACCCAAAATTCTCCGATGGCGAAATAGCACTTCCTATATATAATTCTTTACCTCCGGACCATTAGGAACTCCTCGTGACGTCCCGGATCTCATCTGGGACTCCGAACAACATTCGGTTTGCTGCATACTCATATTCATACAACCCTAGCGTCACCGAACCTTAAGTGTGTAGACCCTACGGGTTCGGGAGACACGTAGACATGACAGAGATGGCTCTCCGGTCAATAACCAACAGCGGGATCTGGATACCCATGTTGGCTCCCACATGTTCCTCGATGATCTCATCGGATGAACCACGATGTCGAGGATTCAAGCAACCCCGTATACAATTCCCTTTGTCGGACGGTATGTTACTTGCCCGAGATTCAATCGTCGGTATCCCAATACCTCGTTCAATCTCGTTACTGGCAAGTCACTTTACTCGTCTTAGTAATGCATGATCCCGTGACGGACACTTGGTCACTTTGAGCTCATTATGATGATGCACTACCGAGTGGGCCCGGTGATACCTCTCCGTGTCTGGGGTGACAAATCCGATCTCGATCCGTGTCAACCCAGCAGACACTTTCGGTGATACCGTAGTGCACCTTTATAGTCACCCGATTACGTTGTGACGTTTGGTACACCCAAAGCACTCCTACGGTATCCGGGAGTTACACGATCTCATGGTCTAAGGAAAAGATACTTGACATTGGAAAAGCTCTAGCAAAGCGAACTACACGATCTTGTGCTATGCTTAGGATTGGGTCTTGTCCATCACATCATTCTCCTAATAATGTGATCCCGTTATCAATGACATCCAATGTCCATAGTCGAGGAAACCATGACTATCTATTGATCAACGAGCTAGTCAACTAGAGGCTCACTAGGGACATGTTGTGGTCTAAGTATTCACACGTGTATTACGATTTCCGGATAATACAATTATAGCATGAATAAAAGACAATTATCACGAACAAGGAAATATAATAATAATCCTTTTATTATTGCCTCTAGGGCATATTTCCAACAGTCTCCCACTTGCGGTAGAGTCAATAATCTAGTTACATTGTGATGAATCGAACACCCATAGAGTTACGGTGTTGATCATGTTTTGCTTTCATGGAAGAGGTTTAGTCAGCGGATCTGCGACATTCAGATCCGTATGCACTTTGCAAATTTCTATGTCTCCATCTTGAACATTTTCACGAATGGAGTTGAAGCGGCGCTTGATGTGCACAGTCTTCTTGTGAAACACAGGCTCCTTGGCAAGTGCAATAGCTCCGGTGTTGTCACAGGAGAGTTTGATTGGCCCGACGCATTGGGTATGACTCCTAGGTGGGTGATGAACTCCTTCACCCAAATTGCTTCATGCGCGCCTCCGAGGCTGCCATGTACTCCGCTTCATACGTAGATCCCATACGACGCTTCGCTTGCAGCTGCACCGACTTACTACTCCACCATTCAACATATACATGTATCCGGTTTGTGACTTAGAGTCATCGGATCGTGTCGAAGCTAAGCGTCGGCGTAACCCTTCTGACGAGCTCTTCGTCACCTCCATAAACGAGAAACATGTCCTTAGTCCTTTTCGGTACTTCAGGATATTCTTGACCGTTGTCCAGGTGTTCCTTGCCGGGGATTACTTTGGTACCTTCCTACCAAACTTACGGCAAGGTTTACATCAGTCTGGTACACAGCATGGCATACATAATAGAACCTATGGCTGAAGCATAGAGGATGACACTCATCTCTTCTTTATCTTACGTCGTGGTGGGGCATTGATGAGCTCAATTTCACACCTTGTATGTCTGAGCAAGAACCCTTTCTTGGGTGATCCATTTTGAACTTCTTCAGTATCTTGTCAAGGTATGTGCTTTGTGAAAGACCTATGAGGCGTCTCGATCTATCTCTATAGATCTTGATGCCTAATATATAAGCAGCTTCGCCAAGGTCCTTCATTGAAAAACTCTTATTCAAGTAGGCCTTAATGCTGTCCAAAAGTTCTATATCATTTCCCATCAAAAGTATGTCATCTACATATAATATGAGAAATGCTCTGAGCTCCCACTCACTTTCTTGTAAACGAGGCTTCTCCATAAGTCTGCATAAACCCAAACGCTTTGATCATCTCATCAAAGCGAATGTTCCAACTCCGAGATGCTTGCACCATCCCATAAATAGATCATTTGGAGCTTGCACACCTTGTTAGCGTTCTTAGGGTCGACAAAACCTTCCTACTGCATCATATACGGTTCTTCCTTAAGATAGCCGTTAAGGAATGCCGTTTTGGCGTCCATTTTCCATATCTCATAATCATAGTATGCGGCAATTGCTAACATGATTCGGACGGACTTGACTTCGCTACGGGAGAAAGTCTCATCATAGTCAATCCCTTGAACTTGCCGATAACCTTTAGCGACAAGTCGAGCTTTATAGATGGTAACATTACCATCCGCGTCCGTCTTCTTCTTAAAGATCCATTTGTTTTCTATCGCTCGCCGATCATCGGGCAAGTCTGTCAAAGTCCATACTTTGTTTTCATACATGGATCCTATCTCGGATTGCATGGCTTCAAGCCATTTGTTGGAATTTGGGCCCGCCATCGCTTCTTCATAGTTTGAAGGTTCACCGTTGTCTAACAACATGATTTCCAGGACTGGGTTGCCATACCACTCTGGTGTGGAACGTGTCCTTGTGGACCCTCTGAAGTTTAGTAGCAACTTGATTCAAGTACCTTGATCATCATCATTAATTTCCTCTTGATCCGATTGTAGGCACCAGGAACATTTTCTGTTGCACTACTTTCCGTTCAAGAGGTAGTACTTCATCAAGTTCTACTTTCCTCCCACTTACTCCTTTCGAGAGAAACTCTTTTTCAAGAAAGGATCCGTTCTTAACAACAAAGATCTTGCCTTCGGATCTAAGGCGGAAAGGTATACCCAATGGTTTCCTTAGGGTATCCTATGAAGACGCATTTTTCCGACTTGGGTTCGAGCTTTTCGGGTTGAAGTTTCTTGACATAAGCATCGCATCCCCAAACTTTTAGAAACGACGGCTTAGGTTTCTTTCCAACCATAATTCATACGGTGTCGTCTCAACGGATTTAGGCGGTGCCCTATTTAAAGTGAATGTAGCTGTCTCTAGAGCGTATCCCCAAAATGATAGCGGTAAATCGGTAAGAGACATCATAGATCGCACCATATCCAATAGAGTGCGATTCTGACGTTCGGACACACCGTTCTGTTGAGGTGTTCGGTAGCGTGAGTTGTGAAACGATTCCACATTTCCTTAAGTGTGTACCAAATTCGTGACTTAAATATTCTCCTCCACGATCCGATCGTAAGAACTTTATTTTTCGGTCACGTCGATTCTCTACCTCATTCTGAAATTCCTTGAACTTTTCAAAGGTCTCGGACTTGTGTTTCATCAAGTAGACATACCCATATCTACTCAAGTCATCGGTGAGAGTGAGAACATAACGATATCCTCCATGAGCCTCAACGCTCATTGGACCGCACATCGGTATGTATGATTTCCAATAAGTTGGTTGCTCGCTCCATTGTTCCGAGAAGCGAAGTCTTGGTCATTTTGCCCATGAGGCATGGTTCGCATGTGTCAAATGATTCATAATCGAGAGACTCTAAAAGTCCATCAGAATGGAGTTTCTTCATGCGCTTGACACCAATGTGACCAAGGCGGCAGTGCCACAAGTATGTGAGACTATCGTTATCAACTTTACATCTTTTGGTATTCACACTATGAATATGTGTAACATTACGTTCGAGATTCATTAAGAATAAACCATTGACCATCGGAGCATGACCATAAAACATATCTCTCATATAAATAGAACAACCATTATTCTCGGTTTAAATGAGTAGCCATCTCGCATTAAACGAGATCACGATACAATGTTCATGCTCAAACTTGGCACTAAATAACAATTATTGAGGTTTAAAACTAATCCCGTAGGTAAATGTAGAGGTAGCGTGCGACGTGGCGATCACATCGACCTTGGAACCATTCCCGACGCGCATCGTCACCTCGTCGCCGCCGATCTCCGTTTATTCCGCAGCTCCTGCATGAGTTACAAATGTGAGCAGCGGCACCGGTATCAAATACCGGGAGTTACTACGGTCTTGGTAAGGTACACATCAATTACATGTATATCAAATATACCTTTAGTGTTGCCGGCCTTCTTGTGTGCTAAGTATTTGAGGCGGTTCCGCTTCGATGACCCTTCCTTTGCAATAAAAGCACTTTCTGTCTCGGGCTTGGGTCCATTCTTTGACTTCTTCACGGCAAGCTGGCTTCAAGCGCGGCAACATCGTTGCCGTCCTTCTTGAAGTTCTTCTTACCCTTGCCCTTCTTGAACTTAGTGGTTTTATTGACCATCAACACTTGATGTTCTTTCTTGATTTCTACCTCGGTGACTTGACATTGAAAATACTTCAGAATAGTTTTCACCATCCTCGCATATTGTAGTTCATCACAAAGCTCTTGTAGCTCGGTGGGAAGCGGCCCGAAGGATTCTGTCAATGACCGCCTCGTCCAGGAGGTTAATGTCCAATTTGGGACGGTGCGGTTGTGCAACCCGGACATTTTGAGTATGTGCTCCTTGTGAACTGTTTTCCTCCATCTTACAACTATAGAACTTGTCGGAGACTTCATATCTCTCGACCGGGCATGAGCTTGAAAACCATTTTCAGCTCCTCGAACATCTCATATGCTCCGTGTTGCTCAAAACGCTTTTGGAGCCGGTTCTAAGTATAAAGCATGCCGCCTTGAACGAGGGAGTAATCATCGACCGCAGAGGCCAAGCGTTCATAATGTCTTGGTTCTGCGGGATGGGTGCTTCACCTAAGCGGTGCTTCTAGGACATATTGTTTCTTGGCTGCTATGAGGATGATCCTCGGGTTAGGACCAGTCAGAATAGTTCTTTGCCATCATCTTTCGACTTGGTTTTCTCTAGGAACTTCGTTGAAGTTCACGGTGACATGGCGTTGGCCATTTGATCTACAAGACATTTTGCAAAGACTTTAGACTAATGTTCATGATAATTAAGTTCATCTAATCAAATTATATAATGAACTCCCACTCAGATTTGACATCCCTTTAGTCATCTAAGTGTTACATGATCCGAGTCGACTAGGCCGTGTCCGATCATCACGTGAGACGGACTAGTCATCGTCGGTGAACTTCTCCATGTTGATCGTATCTTCCATACGACTCATGTTTGACCTTTCGGTCTCTTGTGTTCCGAGGCCATGTCTGTACATGCTAGGCTCGTCAAGTTAACCCTAAGTGTTTTGCATGTGTAAAACTGTCTTACACCGTTGTATGTGAGCGTAAGGATCTATCACACCCGATCATCACGTGGTGCTTGAAGCGACGAACTTTAGCAACGGTGCACGATTAGGGGAACACTTTCTTGAAGTTATTATAAGGGATCATCTTATTTACTACCGCCGTTCTAAGTAAACAAGATGCATAAAACATAATAAACATCACATGCAATTATATAAAGTAGTGACATGATATGGCCAATATCATATAGCTCCTTTGATCTTCATCTTGGGGCTCCATGATCATCTTGTCACCGGCATGACACCATGATCTCCATCATCATGATCTCCATCATCGTGTCTCCATGAAGTTGCTCGCCAACTATTACTTCTACTACTATGGCTAACACGTTTAGCAATAAAGTAAAGTAATTTACATGGCGTTGAATCAATGACACGCATGTCATACAATAATTAAGACAACTCCTATGGCTCCTGCCGGTTGTCATACTCATCGACATGCAAGTCGTGATTCCTATTACAAGAACATGATCTCATACATCACAATATATCATTCATCATTCATCACAACTTACGGCCATATCACATCACATGACAATTCGCCAAAAACAAGTTAGACGTCCTCTAATTGTTGTTGCATCTTTTACGTGGCTGCAATTGGGTTCTAGCAAGAACGTTTTCTTACCTATGAATAACCACAACGTGATTTGTCAACTTCTATTTACCCTTCATAAGGACCCTTTTCGTCGAATCCGCTCCAACTAAAGTGGGAGAGACAGACACCCGCTAGCCACCTTATGCAACTAGTGCATGTCGATCGGTGGAACTTTGTCTCACGTAAGCGTACGTGTAAGGTCGGTTCGGGCCGCTTCACCCCACAATACCGCTGAAGCAAAATAAGACTAGTAGCGGCAAGAAAGTTTGACAACATATACGCCCACAACAAATTGTGTTCTACTCGTGCAAAAGAGAACTACGCATAGACCTAGCTCATGATGCCACTGTTGGGGAACGTTGCATAAAATAAATTTTTTCCTATGTTCACCAAGATCCATCTATGAATTCATCTAGCAACGAGTAAGAGAGATGCATCTACATACCCTTTGTAGATCGCGTGCGGAAGCATTCAAGAGAACGGGGTTGAGGGAGTCGTTCTCGTCGTGATCCAAATCACCGGAGATCCTAGCGCCGAACGGACGGCACCTCCGCGTTCAACACACGTGACGGTCAGCGTGGCGTCTCCTCCGTCTTGATCCAGCAAGGGGAAGGAGAGGTTGATGAAGATCCAATGACCTGACGGCGTGGTGGTGGATGCAAGAAGATACTCGTGAGGGCTTCGCCAAGCAACTGGGGAGGAGGAAGAGGTGTAGCAGGGGGAGGGAGGCACCAAGTGCAAGGGTGTGGCTGCCCTCCCTCCCCCCCTTTATATAGGCCCCTCTGGGGGGGGGGGGCGCCGGCCCCTCTAGAACCCATCTAGATGGGGGGGGGCGGCCAAGGGGGAAGGCTTGCCCCCCCAAGGCAAGTGGGCCGCCCCCCCACCCTATGGTTTCCAACCCTAGGCGCAGGGGGGGTCCCAAGTGGGGGGCGCACCAGCCCACCAGGGGCTGGTTCCCTCCCACTTCAGCCCACGGGGCCCTCCGGGATAGGTGGCCCCACCCGGTGGACCCCCGGGACCCTTAGGTGGTCCCGGTACAATCTGGTAACCCAGAAATTCTCCAGATGGCGAAATAGCACTTCCTATATATAATTCTTTACCTCTGGACCATTAGGAACTCCTCGTGACGTCCGGGATCTCATCCGGACTCCGAACAACATTCGGTTTGCTGCATACTCATATTCATACAACCCTAAGCGCCACCGAACCTTAAGTGTGTAGACCCTACGGGTTCGGGAGACACGTAGACATGACCGAGACGGCTCTCCGATTGATAACCAACAATGGGATCTGGATACCCATGTTGGCTCCCACATGTTCCTCGATGATCTCATCGGATGAACCACGATGTCGAGGATTCAAGCAACCCGTATACAATTCCCTTTGTCGGACGGTATGTTACTTGCTCGAGATTCGATCGTCGGTATCCCAATACCTCGTTCAATCTCGTTACTAGCAAGTCACTTTACTCGCATCGTAATGCATGATCCGTGACGGACACTTGGTCACTTTGAGCTCATTATGATGATGCACTACCGAGTGGGCCCGGTGATACCTCTCCATAATACGGAGTGACAAATCCCGATCTCGATCCGTGTCAACCCAATGCAGACACTTTCGGAGATACCGTAGTGCACCTTTATAGTCACCCGATTCACGTTGTGACGTTTGGTACACCCAAAGCACTCCTACGGTATCCGGAGTTACACGATCTCATGGTCTAAGGAAAAGATACTTGACATTGGAAAAGCTCTAGCAAAGCGAACTACATGATCTTGTGCTATGCTTAGGATTGGGTCTTGTCCATCACATCATTCTCCTAATAATGTGATCCCGTTATCAATGACATCCAATGTCCATAGTCGTGAAACCATGACTATCTATTGATCAACGAGCTAGTCAACTAGAGGCTCACTAGGGACATGTTGTGGTCTAAGTATTCACACGTGTATTACGATTTCCGGATAATACAATTATAGCATGAATAAAAGACAATTATCACGAACAAGGAAATATAATAATAATCCTTTTATTATTGCCTCTAGGGCATATTTCCAACAAATGACCGTCGACGCTCGTTCGCCCATTTTCGGCCGGCCATGAGCCCCAGGAACCGAAGCTCCAACTCCGCCTTATAGCCTCCACCTCTGCAGCCTGCAAGCGGCTAATCGGCTGACAAAAGGGCGGTGGCCTTCCTAAGACCAGAGCAGCGACGACCCCCATGCGCTACTCTTCCTTGCCGCCGTCGGAGCCCTTGGACGTGTCGACTTCATTATCATGGCGCTGGGGCGCGGGTGTGTGGTAGAGCTGGCGGCGTCACCCTCGTCCTTGCTCTTGTCGTAGACTTTGTCGACCACATCGTCGATCTTCTTGAAGGCGGCTTCTAGCCCCGCCTGACGTTGGCGGTACCTCCAATGGTCGCGACGAATTTGGCAAGCAGTGCGATAAGAGTCGACCAGCGCCTCCTACTCGGCTAGTCCACGTTCGACACGATTGTCGTGACAGCGGCGAGGTGCTCCACCGCACTTCGGCGCTCGTCGAGGAGGCGGGGGTTGTACTCATGGTCGGCCTGTGCCTACCGGAATAAGGCCTCCTGCTCGGCCAACACCATTTCAGTGTAGTGAGCACGAGCATCACCCATGGTGATGCCGGCATGGACCGGCGAGGGGGTGACGCTAGCTCATTGTCAGCCGCGTCCTCCATTGGGACGTCCGCAACGCCGACCTCCGTTTGCCCCGCCGGCCTGCCAGCCGACAGCAATGGCGGTGATCTCCGTCTTCTACTCGGACGAGGCTGTCCCAAATGGCTTTGGAGCTCGAGGAGGCCATGGCGGGCGTCGTGCGGAGAGGAGAAAGGGAGCTGAGGAGGATGGGTTAGGCTGGACTTCAATTAGGTGGCGGTTGACAAGGCAAGCGGCATGATGGTTAATGGTGGGCGGCAGACAAACAAATGGGTGGCGTCGGAGTAGGTTCCTAGGCAAGGGTGCATATTTAATGTAGGGAGGTGGAATGATGGCATGTCGTTTGAATGCGAAGGACTCAGCCGAGCCGCCGCTTCAGTGTCGGAACGCCAATGAGAGGTTGCGTCGCTCTAAGCCGGCATGAATGCGCACCGGTGCTCTGGATCGGCGCTGGCCACTTCGGGTGAGAAGGGTCATCGGGAGGGAAGGGTTTTTGGGTGTGCTAGGGCAGTCAGAATCGAGCATGGCAGCAATCCGGACGCCAACAAAGTCACCAGTTGTTTCCAGTTTACGAAAAAAAGTATATCCGGATGGTTTAGACATTTGCAGGCGTTTTGAGGGTCGACGTTGTAGATGCCCTTACATACTCTTTAAGAGTTTAATAATTCATCTATAGTATTTTATAACATTATCAAAATATTTGAATTCTAATGATTTTTGATTATGTAGGTTTTTTTATCGAAGGTTGTTTGATTTGAAATTCATTCCAATGTTTTTTTCTTTTGCACTAAAAGGCCAAACGCAAGAAAATATCTCCAACTCCCGTGTCCGGCCGGTGATAAAAGCGTGGTTGAGCGGCTGGCACGTAGACAACCCATCAGGCGATACGTGTACCCTCCACCGCTTTTAGCCATTTGGGTCCAGCGAGATGCATCTATCCTCTCATGGCTAAATTTTGTGTTTTAACCCTTTTCTGAAACCTATTCGAGATTTGACCCTAGGTTGAAATTTTTTCGAGATCTGACCCTTTTGCTACCGCCAGAGTCTATGGCGGTAGGGTCTAACAGCCTACCGCCAGGGACTTTGGTGGTAGGAAACATCGCTTCTGTGAAGCAGGTGGCGGTAGCTCTGCATAACCTCAGCCAAGGTGCTTGGCGGTAAGCCTTTCTGCTTGTGTTCAATACTTGAGATTTTTTGGCGGTAGGGCATGCAACCCTACCGCTTTGGGTCCTGGTGGTAGGCTGTTATACCTCTGCCATGATCTAATGATAGCAAAGGTCGAGATCTTAAAATTTTCTTAAACTAGGGTCAGATCTTGAATAGGTTTGGGAAAAGGGTCAAAACACGAAATTTAGCCTCCTCTCATCCCGTTCTTTCGCTCCATCTCTCTCTCATCCCCATCCATATCTTCTGCTTCCACTGATATGCGCATCCGCTCCTTCAACTCTTGCAGAGCCAACGAAATTTGCCGCGCTGGGAGCCGGCTGTCTGGCGAGCATCGTTCCCAGGCGTGTGTCAATCTTGGAAGTTCTCCACAACGTCTCTTTCCACTAGAGCACTGCAGCCGGATCCCCGTCCGCTCCCCTCCCCCCGATGTACCTTTCTTTCTCTCTCTCTCTCTCTCTCTCTCAATCTAATTCTGTCAAGTGTATTTGCAGGCCGATGTGAAGCTAGTCAAGTCGCCGACGGCCCCCGTTCCAGACCACCTAGATCTACGCCCGTGTCAAGGACCTCCAGTGTCCGCGTCGCTTCGCCTCTTTTTCGGATTCTCATGATCAGGATTTGACTTCGCTGGATTAATTTTCGTTCCCTTCACTCCCATGTATTGGCTGCCAGTTTGTTGGTTTTAAGGAGGCGGGCGAGGCCGGGCATGGAGGTGGGCGAGGGCGCGGCCGGCGGTGGCGCGAGTGGAGCTGGGCGGGCGCGGGCCAATGGAACGCTAGCAGGGCGGCGGGTTCGACCTGGCACGGCTGCAGGCGCGCGCGCCGCCGGGAAAGGACGGGCAGGGCGATGGTGGTGCGGGCAAGGCCGAGCAGTGCGACGACGGCGGCCTCGGACTGGAGTGAGGAATTGTACCAGCGGGAGATTTTTTTTACTTGATTCGTGTAGTACTGCGGGTTGATTTCAACAAACCGCAGGGGCTTTTTGCAAAAAAGCGTGACGAATGACAGAAACCTAATTTGCTTTATTATTAGGTAAAGATTACTAGCAAAAGGGCCCGTGCGTTGCACCGGGTTGGATTGTCGATTTTTGGATCATGAATTTTGTATTTGAAAAGTCTCGCCCTCATGTCCTCCACTGACATCTACTTCAGCTCCGCGCCGCCATCGAAGTGCAAGTTGATGTAGTGAAACTCGACATATATTGGTCATATACTCACCGCAAAACCGTCATTAGAACTTTACTTATTTAATCTTTGCAAACAGCATGAAGCAATTGTGTATACCGACCAAAGGAACACCATTATGATAATGAACACTGCCCAGTCAATCTTCCTAATTTATCCAAGAACTTTGCAATCTAATCATATTAGTCTATCAAAAATAGCACAACAAATGCAAGTGACGATCGTTGTAGTAGCATACCTAGAGTAAAAACCATAAAGCCTACATTTGGACAATCCCCTGGGTCCAAGCAAAGATGACATATAATACAATTACTCATTTCTTAAAGCTAATACAATTAAATCTTGAGCATGAACGTGCATCTTTGAAATGCATCAGTTTATAATCTGACGAAGTAAAGTGAATCAAAAAATAATGTATGTATCTTTCGAATTAGAACTGAAGTTAGCAGACACCAAAACTTATAAATTATCGCGTGCCTCTTCATGTTGTGAGACATAGAATATTTTTCTATTAATCCTAACCTCTCAAGAAACATATGGACTGAGTTATCCTATGAAATCAAATACTTGAAGCATGAAGCATGTGAACACCTAAATGCAGCAAAGTGTGTCCCAAAGCACATGACAAAGCATTAGTTTTGGTCACTGTATGTAATGCAAATAAGCAATTCAATTCAAGTGGTCACGTTAAAAAAAGCTAGATTCAGAGAGGCGAACAATCATCCAAAGAAAATGTGGTGTCAAACTCTGCAGCGATGGCTCTTTAAATGTGCTCCCTCTATTTGTGTATGCCTTCACTTACCTACAGTATAGTTGTTTCTCCACTAATCAGTCAATTAATTACCAACAGACCAATACAAAAGTGATCATATCAGAGATGTGCGTAAATTTGGATGTCAACTATTAAGTTTCTACTAATATGCATCTCCTACTTTAAAGATATGAAATGCAACTGTATTTGCCATGTTTTGAGCAATTTCAGATCTTTCTTCCCTTCTACTCCAATGGATTGATGGCATCATCTGAGCCCTTTAAAAAATGAAACGAACTTACTGAAAATCTGTAGCCTTATTGCTGTATAAAAGAACATTGTAATTCAGATCTTGTAAGCTCAAGTACAACATGCATCCTTTAATTATTGGTCAGGAGCAGTTCCAAATTCTGATTACCATAAATAATCATACAGTGTATTGACATAAATCCAAGAAATCTTGGAAGATGGTATTATGCTGAAGTGTTAAATGTATAAAATATTCAAGACCTACACACTTAATTCTGAGAGGTAGAAGGGGTAGATATACAATGAGGCTAATCTGAGACTTAGCGTGTGTAATAAAGAAATAGCACACAACATCCAAATCCTCTCCATGAGTAACATCAACTAATGTCATTGGCTAACACTAAATTGATAAATATTAGCTCAGGTAAAACGAAAAAAAAATCGCTAAGGCCTTACGTAAACTTCAGTGTGAGCTGTCCTCAAAGTGACCTTATTGTCCGGTGTTTGACTCTCTGATGGAAGGAACACATCCCAAATGAAATGATTTTGTGGTTCGCCACTTGAGGAGATGCAGATCAGACCTCCTTCCCTAGTTCCCTTTATTTGGCTCATAATCCTGTGAAGACTATTGTTGCCAATATAGACCTAAAAATTGTTTTTATTTTAGAGCAGGAAATTTAGGATAAGGATTACCTGCCTCCGTATTGGATGCAAGAGTGTAGTTCATCCACTCCGCAGCCTCTCCGACCAAGACCACCGCCTAATCTGCTTCAAATTTCCGCCCGTACACAATCTTCAACCATCTTTAGACTCACAATTGATGCACCAATTATTATTTTTAAATACATGGCGTTGTTCAAACTGAGGGGATTCAAGAAAAGCACCGATCCATTCTTGTATTTTCGGGTGGAACACCCTTTTCATTAACTTAGGACTTTTAAGAGCTGCAATACTTGGAGAGTGAGTGAATCCCATAATACTGGACAATGGACTATTTCATTCCATAGCACAAAAAGTTCTAGCACGGCATTAAAAGTCCTCCCCCCTGACTGGAAAAGTGCCTGTCATCGATGATGTGTAGTTCCTAAATCGTCGAGTTATTTCCATTTTGTTTCTTTTATTTCAGCCTCTTGCAGAGTCATGCTGCCTCGTTGACATCTGATTCATGTGGTGCTTGTTTTTTTAGACATGCAAATCATAAATAAATGAATGCAAGAACATTACTGAATCTCAAGTGTGAATGAGCTACTCCCTTACGCTTCATATATCTCCAACCAAGTACACATAACTGAACCCTGCCGACTCTATGACCATAATACTGATGCTCCATACACAAATTTCACTCGCAACCCGGTGATCAATCATGAAGAGACAATAGAATAATTCCATCTTCTGCTTAAGTACAGTCACAAGTCTGGACCATGGAGTGTGCGTTTCTCCACGGATAGCCCAAGGACTGAATTAAACAGATCAAACAAAAGCATTCTTATCAATCCGTCAATCAATAGCATTGTTGTCAATTTTTTGCCAGATGTGTTGGCCATACCCTTAGGTGTCGATGACAGATTGACACTGTTCGCCTCTTTGATCGACCATGAGGGGAGATAACTAAGGCCGCCCTCCGTCGATTGCAGCCTAGAGGGCCAGGTTGGGGATGCTCGCCTGCTCCGTTAGTTTGCGACTTGTCCGGAAGTCGAGATCCTGAGCCACCACTGTTTACTTAAACCACAGGAAGGTTACATCTTACGCACTCGACAAATATCATATTTCTTCATTGATTACTGTCAGCACAAAGTTTCATCTTGATTGATTTTAATTCAGAAAAAACATTTGTTATCGTTGCTGCATACACTCCAAAGCAGGACATCAGCCTGATGAATCCCGGATGCCGTAAGCATTGGTTTAGAAAGTTTTTTTCGCGAATATGCCAAAGACTTGTGTATCATTACATTGATAGAAATAATAGATTGTAGAAATTACAGACGTGAGCTCGCAAGAACTATTGCACTAACACGACAACCGGGTGAGCGAGACACACAAACGCAGCCAAGCAAAGGGGTGCGCAGCCCTACGGATCTATCCTAAATCTCGCCAATGAGGTACAGGAAGCATTGTTTCAGAAAGTTAACTCATGCAAAGAAAAGTAATACATAGTGTTGTATGCATAGGTTCAGGAAGTTACCTCATAACTCTAAGTTAACTCATATCTCCAGAAGAGAGAGACCATGCGAATAGCTAGCGGTGCTAGACTCATTGACAAGCAAGTTGGCTTGAGGAGATTGTACGGGGTTTGGCAGAAGAGGTCCATGGAGTGGACCTCAGGGCCGTATCGATCTAGACCGAAGCAGAGCAGGTCAAGGCAGAGCACCGGTCGTCAGGCGAAGTTGCAGCAGAGCCGATTCAAGAAGGGGACGGAGCATCGGTATGGAGGACGGAGGCCACTGAGGGAGGCTCGACGTATAGCCCAGCGCCGCCACCTTGCTTTGTCGTTGTCTTCCTCGCGGTGGGAGGGGGCGGCGACCCGGCCGTGGCGTCTAGCCGAGGGTCGAGGGGGCCTGTGGAAGGTGAGCTGACGGTGCCCGGGCGGTGGGAGGTTGGGGAGGGGGAGTAAGAGAGGGCTTGAGAGGCCATGGATAGCCACCCGACGTGGATTCCTTGCCGGCGGCTCGTCCGCCTAAGGCAACGGCCTGGCATTTCCAACCGCGCTCCTCGTGGCATCTCGATATCGATCCGATCTCTCTTTCTGTCTCTTGATTTGAGCAACGACTTCAATTACGATCTAGCGGCAAGGTGAGAAGCAGCGGCGGCGGCTTCGTGCGTGCGGAGGAGGAAGGAATCAGATGTGTGACGATGATTTTGTTTGCTCGTAATATGTAATTTGGTGGAGGCGAGATCCATCGTGGCTCTCAGGAGGAGTCATGCCCGATCTCTCCTTGTTTTTTTTCCATACCGTGCGTCTATCCTTTGAGGCAGAAGACAGTCCTGTTGGCCCGAAGGATCGAATCGTTATTCTCCTGCAAATCACTTATTATTGGACTGCGGGTTGATTCCCCAAAAACGGAAGGACTTCTTCGCAAAATTGGCGAAGTCAATCCGTGCTTTACTATTATAATATAGCAAAAATGCCTGTGCATTGCGACGGGAGAAAAGAAATATCGCCAGTCCTGCTTCTGTGATGTCTCAAGACCCCTCTTCTCTCTCACACACATACATGCATGTGCCTTCTATTTTGACATGACACCTAAACTCACGTCGGTCGTTCACCACCTGATCACAATGTATCGTACATGGTCGATATCAAGGCGACGAGCTTATCCAGGACACTGTCCGAACCACACCCACGCAAGGGAATGTTCATATAGAACATAAAAAAGAAAATCTCATCGAGCTAGATGTGAGGACCGCCCTCGGCAATATACTCCCTGATTCCCATGGGTTACTATGCCATAAAAATTCTCTCACAATCAATATTTCGACAATTTGGTAAAAAAATTACTACATCAATCTTAAAATTTGGAAAAAAATATTTAAAAAAGAAACATAATTAATAGTGAAACCTAAAGTGTTAAGATATAACCTGATACACCTTTCCATCTATGAATTGAATAAAATAATCTGCATTAACCTTAAATTTTGGAGTAGTATATTAAAAAAAGAAACACGATTAATTGCAACAGAAACCTAAATTGTTAACAAATCACCTGACACACCTTTCCATCTATCAATCAATGAAATATAAAAGGGTTTAGCTAGGACTCAGTCGACTGAGACTTCGCAAAGTCTCAGTCGACTGACGTCAGCATCGTACTTATAGGCCTGCCTCGATCGATCGATTTTCCTGTTCGTTCATGTGGGCTGTGTGTACGAGGCTTTTCTTAAGTGGGCTGCTTTCCTTTGTTTTGTTCTCCCAAAAGCTTGTCTCGTCTTTGGGCTGTCTTCTTTTCCGGTGCCTTTTTTCCTTAAGTGTGCTGGGCTGTCTACTCTCCTGCTTGGTTGGTTACTTTTTTTTTGTATTTGGCCTGACAAATACATCAGTGTCTGTGTCAACGCTGCCAGGCGTGGAGTGCGTCTCCATGAAACATAACCATGCATTAAAAAATAGTGTGTTTGTATTACTTGAGCACATAATTTTGACACAAAAAATGGAAAATTAAATTAGAGAACATCTCTGGTTGAACTAAAAATGAGCTTCCTGATGCATGTCGTAAAACTGCTAAAAAGGGAAGCAGGTAGTAGAAAACTAAAGGTCACTCTCTGATAAACAAAATGTAATTTGGAACATATGCCTAGTCTAGGACCATCTACTTCTTTCTTAGTGTATATCACTAGTTTTAGATGATCCGTATGCGAAAATAAAACATATTTTAAATAAAATAATAAGTTACACACGGATGACAGACAAGCAATTGCGTGTGATCAACGTGTGCGCGATCAGATGACACTATTTTGAGAAAAAAAAAGTTGCATAGAAATGACGAGCATGCAATTGCGCGTGGACGATTGACATGTGGCTGGCACGTGCATAACCAGTGGCACTATCTTATAAAATTAAAAATATATTAAGTTGTACATGGATGGGCATGGCAGAGTACAAAGCGATCAAGTGCCCATGGGTGTGCAAGTCGAGTGGCGTTATTTAATAAAAATGCTAGACATCACTAATAAGAAAAGGAAAAAACACAAAAAAATAGAAAGTAGAAAACAAAAAAGTTAAAAATAAACCCATCATATCGATCTGCCCAAGCAAGCAACCGCCCGCCCCGCACACACCCTAGGTTTGCTCGGGTGGTGTCACTTGCAATTGCATGCAGACTACAACATACTCCCTCCGTTCCTAAATATAAGTCTTTTTAGAGATTCCACTATGGACTACATATGGAGCAAAATGAGTGAATCTACACTCTAAAATATGTCTATATACATCCGTATGTAGTCCGTAGTAGAATCTCTAAAAAGACTTATATTTTGGAACAGAAGGGAGTATAATAATTCTTGCGCATGGGAGGACGTGCAACTAGTGTCGGACATGCAACTGGCCGCTCCCTCTCCCACCGCCCCCTCCGGCAAAACAAAGGTCCAGTTGCAACTATGTTGTAGGACATGCGATTCTTGATCGGTCTGGCGCTTGCGATTGCATGCCTAGTGTCGAACATGCAAGCCCGCCGCCCCTCTCCCGACGCCTCGACAAAACAAAGATCCGGCTTGCAACCATGTTGGGGACATGCAATTGCTTTGTCAGTGCGGCGCTTGCGATTCTTGAGGTTGTTGTCGGGCTTGCAACTGGCCCGCCCCCTCTAGCGGCGCCCCTCCGACAGAACAAAAAAGTCTACTTGCCGTCGGGGGACAAGACATGCAGTTGCAGTCGGGTGCGACACTTGCAGTTGCATTCCTAGTGTCGGATATGCAACCGGCCCGCCCCCTCTCCCGCCTCCCCTACCGACAAAACAAAGGTCTAGTTGCAACCACGTTGGGGGACATGCAATTTTGGCAGGTGTGGCGATTGCGATTCTTGAGGATGTTGTTGGGCTTGCAAGCTGGCTCGCCTCTAGCGGCGCCCTACGATAGAACAAAAAAATTGATTCTTGGTCGGGCTAGAAGACATGCGATTCTTGGTCGGGTGCGACACTTGCAGTTGCATGCCTAGTGTCGGACATGCAACTCCCCTCCCCCAATCAAAACAAAGGTCCAGTTGCAACCATGTTGGGGGACATGCAGTTGCGGTCGGGTGTGGCGCTTGTAGTTGCGGGGCTGTTGTCGGGCGTGCTGTTGGCCCGCCTCCGACAGAAAAAAAGTCCACTTGCAGTCGGGTTACAAGACATGCAGTTGCAAATGGGGCACGACAATCAGAGTTGCATGCCTGGTTGTATACATGCAACTCCACACTCAATCCCCCCCCCCCCACACACAAAACAACACATAGTTGCATTACGAGGCGATACTCGCAGTTGCATGGCTAGTATCAGACATGCAATTGTCCCTCGCCAACAAAACAATACAGAGTTGCAATTGGGTTGAAGACTTGCAGTTTCAGTCGGGACGCGACACTTGCAATTTCATGCCTAGTGGTACACATGCAATTGTCCTCTCAACAAAACCAACAAAACACCATAGAGTTGCACTCGTGTTTGAATCATGTAATTACTGGTGAGGCACGACAATCGAGTTGCATGCACTGGCTGCCAAATGCAACTCCACCCCTCCCCGGCAAAACAAAACATAGTTGCATTACGGGCGATACTTGCGATTGCATGGCTAGTATCGGACATGCAATTGTCTCTCTTCGACAAAACAATACAGAGTTGCAATTGAGTTGAAGACTTGCGATTGCTGATCGGGACAAGATACTTGCAATTGCATGCTAGTTCCAAGCATGCAACTGTCCTCCCGATGGAACATCATAGGGTTGTAGTTGGCGGGCACTTGGAGTTGTGTGCCTAGTGATAGACATGCAACTACCACATCTTCCGATAAGACACCAAAGAGTTGCAATCGCGTTGAAGATGTGCAGCTGTACTAGGGGTGACCCTTGCTAGCTACTCCCTCCCCAACAAAAACACCATTGAGTTACGATCATGTTGAAGACATGTAGCTGCGATCGAGGGCCGATTGTGCAACAAGATGGCAACATTTCCAATTTTAAAAGTGAAACGAAAAAAATGAAAAATAAAAAAGGTAGCAAGAAAAAGGTTTGAAAAGAGCAATAAAAAGAAAGAAAGAAACACCTCATCGACGTGGCAAATTGCATGAAAAACAAAAGAAAATTGAATATCCCACTGGATGTCGACTTCCATGTGGATGGGAAAAAGTACAAAACTATAAAATAAAATAAAGTTAAATAATAAAAATTCCTCATATTATGCGTGTTTGGTCTCATCGCCACACAAGTCTCAAATCAGATTATGGACGTTGCTTTTTACCCCTTGAGTTGCACGTAGTTTTAGATGCATGCAATTGCATACGTGTTGCACCCTCGTATTGCATGGATTCCGATAATTCTAGTTATGCGTAATGGGAACAAGAGTTTTGTAACAAATAAAAAGAAAAGGCAACAGTTTGTCTGTCAACCTAGTAGGAAAAATAGGGCATATCAACATTACGAAAATATATTCCTAGGTAATACATGAATGAAACAAAAAAATTACAAAAAAAGGGAACATACAAATAAACAAAAAATCCATGTACAAAAAAGAACAGGCAACATACAAACAAACAAAAAATCCATGTACAAAAGACATCAACAAAGCGAGCGTAAAATCCTTCATGCATGTAAAAAAAGTCCGTTCTACAAAAATTAGATATTCCGTATTGCCAAAAGATAAAAAGAAATTACAAGTAAACCATTTTAACAAAAATAAATTGATGATTATATACACTAAAATAGAAAAGGGAAATAAAAATTAAAAAAGAAAGTACAGGTATATAGGAGAGTGGGCTGCGCTAGCAAGTTTCCTGCTTGTTGTAGACAAAAGCAAAACAACGGAAAAGGCCATCCAGCCGCTGGCCAGCCGCCCGTAGCCTTTCGCGGCAAAAAAACAAACAAAAAGGAAGTGGGCTGGTGACTGTCTTAACAGGCCGAATTGATACAAGACACTATATTACGTGAATCTTGAAGTGACAAACATCGAACGGCCAGACTGTCGACTGAGACTTCACGAAGTCTCAGTCGACTGATTTTTAGCGTTTCCGAATATAAAAGGATAAGTACACTTCGTTTTTTTAGGATAACTTACTTATCTATTTATTCAAAAAACTCGGACATCCCCGAGGCAACGATCTGCAAAATACAGTCTGGTGCATCATCAGTCCACACATTGTTTAGTTCCCTACAACCTCTCGAGCTAACCCGTGAACAGCTCCATTAACGGAACGGCTAACCCGTGAACAGCTCCAAGCTAATCTTTGTATCTTGAAAGTTTGTAAGCATGGCTCCCTTAATCTCTTCAATGACCGGTCCAACGGCTGCTAGGTTCTTCTCCCTGGCGTTCAGCGTGCCCACCACCGTTATCCAACTCAACATGCAGCTTCTGCACATGCAACTCCGCAGCTAGTTGAACTCCCATGCTGCATGCAAGGATTTCTGAAAACTCTGACAGACGGAATGCACCTGTGCGATCCCTGAGCATCAGCACGCATGTAGAGCATGTAGAAAATTAACAGGTCGATATGGAGGCGGCTCCATTCTCGTCCGCTCCTTTCTCTCCTTCCTCACATCTCTCCCTGTCAAATCTATCTCTTCTCTCCCTTGAGAGGAACCAGAGAGGAACCAGAGAACGCCACCGCCATTGGCGACCATGAAGCTCAGTGCGCCTAGCGAGACTACCTCCGCGCTGACACCTCCTCGCATCGTGATATCTCCTCAATCGAAGCTTTCTCCGTATCTTGCGGGCTTCCCTTTTTCGGATTTCATTCGCCTCTCTCTTTTGCTGGCTTGTTCGTGACCTTCCCCTCCAGGTCTAGGGTCTGCTATAGCATTTTTTTCGGTTTGTGATGCCCATATCTCATCCTCTTTTGCTGGCTTGTTGATTCTCGCACCTCTCCCTGAATTCCCTTTCTTTTGACCCCGATGAACATGCATGAACTCATAGCCAGCTTCTGGGTACGTGCAAGTTTTCCACGTATATAAACTGGTTTGGTTGAATATAAAAGGTCGAGGTGGGACTATTCATAACTGACCGAACCCCACTATATAATAGAGAAACATGCTTTAGCTCAATTGGTCGATCCCTTATATTCTTGTTGGGAGGCGGTGAGTTCGATCCCATGTACTCATTTTTTTGCTTTCTTTCCAAAAGTAGATGGGCCAAGCGCCAAAATTTTTGCTTCCCCAGAGTAGATGGGCCAAGCGCAGGCTGGCGCTGAAAATTCCTGATGAACGGAAGTCTGTGTATTGCTTTTGATGTATGTGCTATATAGATTAGTACCACCGAGAAAATATAAATCGTAAAAATGTATTATGACTGAGCGGAAGCGTATTGTGACGGTGAACCCACGGAGTCAATCCGTGCTTTATTATTAGGGAAAGATTATTATTAGGGAGAGATAGCATGTTCAAACTCACAACAAAGATTGATGCCCCCTTTTATATCTGATTTACAAATGCCATTATCTCGGGTTCAAATATATGAATGCACTTCCTATGAATTCGAATCTTCGAAACCCCCTTTATGTTGAATTCGACATGTATTCTATTTCGTAGCTAGCAATTTGGAATGTATCCATGCAAGTGACAAATGTATAAATGCTTCACACTAACAACATGAAGTGCACTAATTAATGTTTATATATGAATTGCAAAAGCATCCATTGCCTGTATTTCAAACCGCTCTTACTCCATGAATCGATAATATGAAATAAACACATGCACATGCTAGAATTCAATAGAGTATGGATGTCTGATAGACCGATTTTCGTTCATACGCAATTTGCAAAATTCATGATCTCATTCAAAAATAATAATGCCATTTATATTTTAGTTTAATGCGTAGAACCGCCTTTTACACGTAGATGCACTATGTCTCGGCCCGTTCTCACAAACGCGTTATCTATCTCTCTATCTAACGCATAAGTGCACACACTTTATATGCATCGGCATTTCTCTTTCACACATGCTCACAATCTCTCTGAGGGTATCGGGGTGTCTCACGCACATGCTCTCTCTGTTTCTCTCTCTCTTTCTGACTACTATGTAACACTCTTTTCACTAATCTCAGTTGGAAAACACTATTTCTCTCACATGCATATATACACATGCACGGTCTCTTAGCCCTCTATACGCACATATATGTGCCTACGTGTCTCCCGCACACACATTATCTTTAGGCCTCTCTCGCACACATTGCCTTCCCCGACACACCTCTCTCTTAGTAGTTGGCAGATATGATTTCATCGTATCATTCGGTAGGATATCCCTGGCTGTTAGACTGGATGGTAATACGAGCCAAAATTTTACCCTAGTTCAGATCGGACCCTTGCAGTTGAAGAAAGAGCCTACTCCTGGTACTGTATATTAGTGATAGGGGTGTGTACAAAGTACACGTGAATACCATGCATTGTGCGTGTGTGTATACTATCGACGAAGCCCCCAAGCTTGTATAACATACTAGGGGCCTAGGGTTACAAATCATATATACTCGGCTTATCACTAGTGGGGACAGAGTCCTCCGCGACTCTGGTAGCTTCGTGTTGTACGCCGAGTCCTCCACATGGGTCTTCGTATAACACGTCTCGGTCCAACCTATATGTGGCGCAAGATGGAACCGACCCACGAGTCTTCATGTTAACCCACCACAACTAGAAATGATGTGCCCACCACACCACACGCGCAATCGGCCACTAAGAAAATAAGCATATACAATAGTACAATGGTATCTAGCTCACGATACGTCTCATATTTTGTTGATGACACTGACGGACTTTGGTTTTGATCCGTGCTCCGTATTTTGTTGACGACACTTACGGTCATTGTATTTGAAGCGAAAGCACGATATGGTCACTGTTTAGAATAAGCTCATCACGGTCACCACATACATTTTGTCATGCTAACCAACATGTGGTTGGATGGTTAGGAGGACAGTGGTTTCTCGAGCCCACCAAGGTTAAAGTCCCGGTGCTCGCATTTATCTTGTGTTAATTTCAGTATTTTTCGACGATGTACGTTCATTGGGAGGAGACGTTCCACTCGACTACGAGGCACCTATGGTGACGTAAAATCTCAAGATCATATATGCTGGCCCACTCTCTCGAAGGTACTCATAGGGGTAGGGTTCGCGTGTGTGCGCTTATAGCGGTGAGTGCTTGCACGTATATATGAGCCCTTGCGTCTGTACCGTGTTAAACAAATACATGTCATGATTATACGGTCACTGGCTCACCCGTACAACTCTGTATTTTGTTGATGACATAATCAATTGACCAGTCAAACGTTCCACGCGACGCAACTAGTGTTACACCATCGGGGCGCGTAACCGTAGGGCCCACCTGTCAGCCCGTATATGAAAGAAAGAAATGGTAGTTTGAGTCTGTAGTGTGTTAATAAAATAGGAGTACATTTTAGGGTGATCATACGGTCACTGGCTCACCATACAGCTCCATAATTTGTTGATAACACGATCAATTGACCAGTCAAACGACCCACATTCAGCAGTGCATATTACCATAGGGCCCACCCATCAGCGGTATATGAAGGACATAAATGGTAATAAATTAGTGGTCGGTGGGTATTCGAAGTCGTGAGACCTCTGGTTGGCAGTCGCCGACGGTTGGGAGGGGGCGTTGATTGGACGATGGGATGGGGATCGCTGGAGCAAAACCTCGGCGCACGGGGGGGGGGGGGGGGCTAGAGGGATGGCCGGTGCGGCGGCGGACCGGTGGTGGGGAGTGGTTTCGGGAGGGCGGGCGGCGGGCGGCCTGGCTGGCGGTTCGGCCGGTGGTGGCTGGCGGCTCGTGGGGTGGAGTTTGATGATAAATCGGAGGCCCTTGATTTCGTATCCAACGCATCGGAAAATCTAATGACCAGAGATGAAAAGTCGGTTGACCGACGTGTAGCCTCACCCGCACATACACATGCACGCACGCAAGAATAGCACGCATGCGAGCGTGCAACAACGACACGCATACATAACGCATACACGCACGCATCTTTGGCGTGCAACAACGACACGCATACATGCACTCACGAACACACGCACGCACGCACCCATGCATGCAACACTAAGCGTACCCTTGCACGCACGCAACACTCGTGACGCCGCATGCACACAACACACGACGCAAGACACATGCTCAACCTATACGTGCATGCCCCCTTTGTTAAGGACATGGATTGTTACGGGTATTAATCAATCTTATCTGTGATAAGCAGAACATTGATGTCTGCAGCGGTCTTTATGGTATCGAACGGGCTATCAACAGAGTAGGCTTCATGAAAAAGATGACCTCACACTCTATGAACAATCATCGGTTTATGAAATGCCCGCTTCTGACCGCCCTGGCCCACCAAAGGTTCCTCTCATCTGTTGCTGCGTTGGGTCACTGACATGCAGGCCATGCACCCAAAGAGCCGTCAGTGGAAGAACGGTGCGGTGTCCTAGGTCAGAGTCGATGGCGCCACTCGCTGCACGCCCGGCTGAACAAGCCTCCGTGCCGCATTCAAACGCCTCCATGAAAACTGCCCGTGTGGAAGCCGAGAAACCCTCTCTGGACACACGTCCGTTCATGACCGGGCCGACATTAAATGCAACACCGGCCGAGCTCCTCCCATCTGCCATCTACTTAATCTCCTATTTAAACGAGCCCAAACGCCGGCCAAGAATTGTTGGGGAACGTAGTAATTTCAAAATTTTCCTACGATCACGCAAGACCATGGTGATGGCATAGCAACGAGAGGGGAGAGTGTCTGTCCACGTACCCTCGTAGACCGAAAGCGGAAGCGTTATAACAACGCGGTTGATGTAGTCAGACGTCTTCACGATCCGACCGATCCAAGCACCGAACGCACGGCACCTCCGAGTTCTCGCACACGTTCAGCTCGATGGCGATCCCGGACTCCGATCCGGCAAAGTGTCGGGGATGAGTTCCACAAGACGACGGGCGTGGTGACGATGTTGATGCTCCACCGATGCAGGGCTTCGCCTAAGCTCCATGACGATATGACTTCTCCGCGCAGGCTTCGCCTAAGCTCTCTGACGATATGACCAAGTGGAATATGGTGGAAGGGGCACCGCACACGGCTAAGGAAAGATCCGTAGATCAACTTGTGTGTCATGGGGTGCCCCCTGCCTCGTATATAAAGGAGCAAGGAGGAGGTGGCGGCCAAGGGAGGAGGCGCACCAAGATGTGGAGTCCTACTAGGATTCCAAGTCCTAGTAGGAGTCCACCAAGAGGGAGGAAGGAGAAGGAAGTGGAGGAGAAGGAGAGGTGGCTGCCCCTTTCCCTAGTCCAATTCGGACCAGAGGGGAGGGGGGCGCAGCAGCCCTGGCCCTTTCTCCTCTTTCCACTAAAGCCCATCAAGGCCCATTGCTTCTCCTGTAACTACCGGTACTCAAAATACCGAATCACTCGGAACCTTTCCGAACTCCGAATATAGTCGTCCAATATATCGATCTTTACGCCTCGACCATTTCGAGACTCCTCGTCATGTCCCCGATCTCATCCGGGACTCGAACTCCTTCGGTACATCAAAACTCATAAACTCATAATATAACCGCCATCGAAAACCTTGTTGCAAGCGTGCATTCTACGGTTCGAGAACTATGTAGACATGACCTAGAACTATTCTTGGTCAATAACCAATAGCGGAACCTGGATGCCCATATTGGCTCCTACATATTCTAAGAAGATCTTTATCGGTCAAACCGCATAACAACATACGTTGTTCCCTTTGTCATCGGTATGTTACTTGCCCGAGATTCGATCGTCGGTATCCCATACCTAGTTCAATCTCGCTATCGGCAAGTCTCTTTACTCGTTCCGTAATACATCATCTTGCAACTAACTTATTAGTTGCAATGCTTGCAAGGCTTATATGATGTGCATTACCGAGAAGGCCCAGAGATACCTCTCCGAGCAATCGGAGTGACAAAACCTAATCTCGAAATACGCCAACCCAACATGTACCTTTGGAGACACCTGTAGTACTCCTTTATAATCACCCGATTACGTTGTAACGTTTGGTAGTACCAAAGTGTTCCTCCGTAAACGGAGTTGCATAATCTCATAGTTATAGGAACATGTATGGGTCATGAAGAAAGCATTAACATACTAACCGATCAAGTGTTAAGCTAACGGAATGGGTCATGTCAATCAGATCATTCAACTAATGATGTGACCTTGTTAATCAAATAACAACTCCTTGTTCATGGTTAGGAAACATAACCATCATTGATTAACAAGCTAGTCAAGTAGAGGCATACTAGTGACATCTTGTTTGTCTATATATTCACACATGTATTATGTTTCCGGTTAATACAATTCTAGCATGAATAATAAACATTTATCATGATATAAGGAAATAAATAATAACTTTATTATTGCCTCTAGGGCATATTTCCTTCAGTCTCCCACTTGCACTAGAGTCAATAATCTAGTTCACATCATCATGTGATTCAACACTAATATTCACATCTGTATGTGATTAACACACATAGTTCACATCGTCATGTGACCAACACCCAAAGGGTTTACTAGAGTCAATAATCTAGTTCACATCGCTATGTGATTAACACCCAAAGAGTACTAAGGTATGATCATGTTTTGCTCGTGAGAGAAGCTTAGTCAACGGGTCTGTCACATTCAGAGCCGTATGTATTTTGCAAATACTCTATGTCTACAATGCTCGCACGGAGCTACTCTAGCTAATTGCTCCCACTTTCAATATGTATCCAGATTGAGTCTTAGAGTCATCCGGATCTGTGTAAAAAGCTTGCATCGATGTAACTCTTTACGACGGGCTCTTTTATCACCTCCATAATCGAGAAATATTTCCTTAGTCCTCACTAAGGATGTTCTTGACCAATGTCCGATGATCTACTCCTAGATCACTATTGCCTCCTTGCCAAATTCAGAGCAAGGTATACAATAGGTGCGGTACATAGCATAGCATACTTCATAGAACCTATGGTGAGGCATAGGGAATGACTTTCATTCTCTTTTCTATTTTACGCCGTGGTCGGGATTTGAGTCTTACTCAATTTCATACGTTTTGCAACACAGGCAAGAACTTTTCTTTGACTGTTCTATTTTGAACTACTTCAAAATCTTGACAAGGTATGTACTTATTGAAAAACTTATCAAGCGTCTTGATCTATCTCTATAGATCTTGATGCTCAATATGTAAGCAGCTTCCTTTGAGGTCCTTCTTTGAAAAACTCCTTTCAAATACTCCTTTATGCTTTGCAGAATAATTCTACATTATTTCCGATTAACAATATGTCATTCACATATACTTATCGAAATGTTGTAATGCTCCCACTCACTTTCTTGTAAATACGAGGCTTCTCCAAAAGTCTGTATAAAACCATATGCTTTGATCACACTATCAAAGCGTTTATTCCAACTCCGAGATGCTTGCACGGTCCATAGATGGATCATTGGAGCTTGCATATTTTGTTAGCTCCTTTAGGATTGAAAAAACCTTACGGTTGCATCATATACAACTCTTCTTTAATAAATCCATTAAAGAATGTAGTTTTGACATCCATTTGCCGATTTCATAAAATGTGGCAATTGCTAACATGATTCGACAGACTTAAGAATCGCTACAGTTTGAGAAAATCTCATTGTAGTCAACACCTTGAACTTGTCGAAAACCTTTTGTGACAAGTCGAGCTTTGTAGATAGTAACACTACTATCAATGTCCGTCTTCCTCTTGAAGATCCATTTATTTAACATGGCTTGCGATCATCGAGCAAGTCAATCAAAGTCCATACTTTGTTCTCATACATGGATCCTATCTCAGATTTCATGGCCTCAAGCCATTTCGCGGAATCTGGGCTCATCATCGCTTCCTCATAGTCCGTAGGTTCATCATGGTCTAGTAACATGACTTCCAGAACATGATTACCATACCACTCTGGTGTGGATTTTGCTCTGGAAGACCTACGAGGTTTGGTAGCAACTTGATCTGAAGTTTCATGATCATCATCATTAACTTCCTCACTAATTGGTGTAGGAATCACTTTGGAACTGATTTCGTGATGAACTACTTTCCAATAAGGGAGAAGGTACAATTACCTCATCAAGTTCTACTTTCCTCCCACTCACTTCTTTCGAGAGAAACTTTCTTCTCTAGAAAGGATCCATCTTAGCAACGAAAAACTTGCCTTTGGATCTGTGATAGAAGGTGTACCCAATAGTTACCTTTGGGTATTCTATGAAGACGCACTTCTCCGATTTGGGTTCGAGCTTATCGGTGAAAACTTTTCACATAAGTATCAAAACTCCAAACTTTTAAGAAACGACAGCTTAGGTTTACTGTTAAACCATAGTTCATATGGTGTCGTCTCAACGGATTTAGATGGTGCCCTTTTTAAACGTGAATGTAGCTGTCTCTAATGCATAACCCCAAAATGATAGTGGTAAACCGATAAGAGACATCATAGATCGCATCATATCCAATAAAGTGCGGATTCTGACGTTCGGACACACCATAACATTGTGGTGTTCGGTGGCGTGAGCTGTGAAACTATTCCACTTTATTTTAATTGAAGACCAAACTCGTAACTCAAATATTCGTCTACGTGATCAGATCGCGAAACTTTATTTTCATGTTACGATGATTTTTCCACTTCACTCTGAAATTCTTTGAACCTTTCAATTATTTCAGACTTATGTTTCATCAAGTAGATATACCCATATCTGCTCAAATCATCTTGTGAAGGTCGGAAAATAACGATACTTGCCACGAGCATCAACACTCATTGGATCGCATACATCGGTATGTATTATTTCCAACAAGTTTGTTGCTCGTTCCATTGTTCGAACAACGGAGTTTCAGTCATCTTGTCCAAAAGGCACGGTTCGCAAGCATCAAGCGATTCATAACCAAGTGATTTGAAAATCCATCTTTATGGAGTTTCTTCATGCGCTTTACACCGATATGACCCCTAACGGCAGTGCCACATATGACTTGCACTATCATTATTAACTTTACATCTTTTGGTTTCAATATTATGAATATGTGTATCACTACGATCGAGATCCAATGAACCGTTTTCATTGGGTGTGTAACCATATAAGGTTTTATTCATGTAAACAGAACAACAATTTATTCTCTTACTTAAATGAATAACCGTATTGCAATAAACATGATCAAATCATATTTATGCTCAACACCAAATAACACTTATTTAGGTTCCACACTAATCCCGAAAGTGTAGGGAGTGTGCGATGATGATCATATCAATCTTGGAACTACTTCCAACACTCATCGTCACTTCCCCTTCAACTAGTTTACATTTTGATACAGAACTCCTGTTTGAGTTACTAATCTTAGCAACCGAACAAGTATCAAATACTCAGGGCTACTATAAACACTAGTAAAGCACACATCAATAACTCAGTATATCAAATATACCCTTGTTCACTTTGCCATCCTTCTTATCCACCAAATAATTGGGGTATTTCCGTTTCGATGACCATTTCCTATGCGATTGTAAGCACTTTCGGTTTGAGCTTTGGTTCAGCTTTGGGTTTCTTCATGGGAGTGACAACTTGCTTGTCATTCTACTTGAAGTTCCCCTTTCTTTCCCTTTGCCTTTTGAAACTAGTGGTCTTTTCAATCATCAACACTTGATGCTCTTTCTCGATTTCTACCTTCGTCGATTTCAACATCACGAAGAGCTCGGGAATCGTTTTCGTCATCCTTGCATATTATAGTTCATCACGAAGTTCTAGTAACTTAGTGATGGTGACTAGAGAATTACATCAATCACTATCTTATCCGGAAGATTAACTCCCACTTGATTCAAGCGATTGAAGTACCCGGACAATCGAGAACATGCTCACTAGTTGAGCGACTCTCCTCCATCTTTTAGCTATAGAACTTTGTTGGAGATTTCATATCTCTCAACTCGGTACTTGC
Source organism: Aegilops bicornis (assembly GCA_021605145.1). NCBI lineage: Eukaryota > Viridiplantae > Streptophyta > Magnoliopsida > Poales > Poaceae > Aegilops > Aegilops bicornis. The sequence goes on from CM038675.1 coordinate 590,906,097, forward strand.
TTGAAATATTAACTTCAACTCCTGGAACATCTCATATGGTCCATGACGTTCAAAACGTCTTTGAAGTCCCGATTCTAAGCCGTTAAGTATGGTGCACTAAACTATCAAGTAGTCATCATATTGAGCTAGCCAAACGTTCATAACGCCCGCATTTGCTCCTGCAATAGGTACATCACCTAGCGGTGCATTAAGGACATAATTCTTACGTGCAGCAATGAGGATAAACCTCAGATCACGGATCCAATCCGCATCATTGCTACTAACATTTTTCAATATAATTTTCTCTAGGAACACATATAAAAACATAGGGAAGCAACAAAGCGAGCTATTGATCTACAACATAATTTGCAAGATACTACGGGACTAAGTTCATGATAAATTAAAGTTCAATTAATCATATTACTAAACTCCCACTTAGGCGGACATCTCTCTAGTTATCTAAGTGATTACGTGATCCAAATCAACTAAACCATGTCCGATCATCACGTGAGGCGGAGTAGTTTCAATGGTGAACATCATTATGTTGATCATATCTACTATATGATTCACGTTCGACCTTCGGTCTCCGTGTTCCGAGGCCATATCTGTTATATGCCGGGCTCGTCAAGTTTAACTTTGAGTATTCCGCGTGTGCAACTGTTTTGCAACCGTTGTAGATGGACGTAGAACTTATCACACCCGATCATCACGTGGTGTCTGGGTACTACGAACTTTGGCAACGGTGCATACTCAGGGAGAACACTTCTTGATAATTTTTAGTGAGAGATCATCTTATAATGCTGCCGTCAATCAAAGCAAGATAAGATGCATAAAGGATAAACATCACATGCAATCAATATAAGTGATATGATATGGTCATCATCATCTTGTGCTTGTGATCTCCATCGCCGAAGCTTGTCATGATCACCATCGTCACCGGTGCGACACCTTGATCTCCATCGTAGCATCGTTGTCGTCTCGTCAACTATTGCTTCTACGACTATCGCTACTCCTTAGTGATAAAGTAAAAGCAATTACATGGCGTTGCATTTCATACAATAAGCGACAACCATATGGCTCCCGCGATTGCCGATAACTTCGGTTACAAAACATGATCATCTCATACAATAAAATATAGCATCACGTCTTGACCATATCACATCACAACATGCCTGCAAAAACAAGTTAGGCGTCCTCTACTTTGTTGTTGCAAGTTTTACGTGGCTGCTACGGGCTGAGCAAGAACCGTTCTTACCTACGCATCAAAACCACAACGATACTTCGTCAAATAGACTCCGTTTTAACCTTCTCAAGGACCGGGCGTAGCCACACTCAGTTCAACTAAAGTTGGAGAGACAGTCTTCCGCAAGCCATCTATGTGCAAAGCACGTCGAGGGAACCGGTCTCGCGTGGAAGAGTACAGCGTAAGGTTGGTCCGGATCGTCTCGTCCAACAATACCGCTGAACCAAAGTATGACATCTTTGGTAGGCGTTATGACTTGTATCGTCCACAACTCACTTGTGTTCTACTCGTGCACATGACATCAACGCATAAAACCAGGCTCGGATGCCCTTTGTTGGGAGCGTAGTAATTTCAAAATTTTCCTACGATCACGCCAAGACCATGGTGATGGCATAGCAACGAGAGGAGAGTGTCCGTCCACGTGCCCTCGTAGACCGAAAGCGGAAGCGTTATAACAACGCAGTTGATGTAGTCGTCACGTCTTCACGATCCGACCGATCCAAGCACCGAACGACGACACCTCCGAGTTACGCACACGCTCAGCTCGATGACGATCCCGGACTCCGATCCAGCAAAGTGTCGGGATGAGTTCCGTCAAGACGACGGCGTGGTAGCGATGTTGATGCTCCACCGATGCGAGGCTTCGCCTAAGCTCATGACGATATGACTTCTCCGCGCAGGGCTTCGCCTAAGCTCTCTGACGATATGACCAAGTGGAATATGGTGGAAGGGGCACCAGACACGGCTAAGGAAAGATCCGTAGATCAACTTGTGTGTCATGGGGTGCCCCCGCCCCGTGATATAAAGGAGCAAGGAGGAGGTGGCCGGCCAAGGGAGGAGGCGCACTAAGATGTGGAGTCCTACTAGGATTCCAAGTCCTAGTAGGAGTCCACCAAGAGGAGGAAGGGAGAAGGAAGTGGAGGAGAAGGAGAGGTGGCGGCCCCTTTTCCCTAGTCCAATTCGGACCAGAGGAGGGAGGGCGCAGCAGCCCCTGGGCCCTTTCTCCTCTTTCCACTAAAGCCCATCAAGGCCCATTGCTTCTCCCGTAACTACCCGGTACTCCGAAAATACCCGAATCACTCGGAACCTTTCCGAACTCCGAATATAGTCGTCCAATATATCGATCTTTACGCCTCGACCATTTCGAGACTCCTCGTCATGTCCCCGATCTCATCCGGGACTCCGAACTCCTTCGGTACATCAAAACTCATAAACTCATAATATAAGCATCGCATCGAAACCTTAAGCGTGCGTACCCTACGGGTTCGAGAACTATGTAGACATGACCTAGAACTATTCTTGGTCAATAACCAATAGCGGAACCTGGATGCCCATATTGGCTCCTACATATTCTAAGAAGATCTTTATCGGTCAAACCGCATAACAACATACGTTGATCCTTTTGTCATCGGTCTGTTACTTGAGAGATTCGATCGTCGGTATCCCATACCTAGTTCAATCTCGTTACCGGCAAGTCTCTTTACTCGTTCCGTAATACATCATCTTGCAACTAACTTATTAGTTGCAATGCTTGCAAGGCTTATATGATGTGCATTACCGAGAAGGCCCAGAGATACCTCTCCGAGCAATCGGAGTGACAAAACCTAATCTCGAAATACGCCAACCCAACATGTACCTTTGGAGACACCTGTAGTACTCCTTTATAATCACCCGATTCGTTGTGACGTTTGGTAGTACCAAAGTGTTCCTCCGGTAAGCAGGAGTTGCATAATCTCATAGTTATAGGAACATGTATGGGTCATGAAGAAAGCATTAACATACTAAGCGATCAAGTGTTAAGCTAACGGAATGGGTCATGTCAATCAGATCATTCAACTAATGATGTGACCTTGTTAATCAAATAACAACTCCTTGTTCATGGTTAGGAAACATAACCATCATTGATTAACAAGCTAGTCAAGTAGAGGCATACTAGTGACATCTTGTTTGTCTATATATTCACACATGTATTATGTTTCCGGTTAATACAATTCTAGCATGAATAATAAACATTTATCATGATATAAGGAAATAAATAATAACTTTATTATTGCCTCTAGGGCATATTTCCTTCAAGAATCGCACACCTCCGCCGCTCCCCTATCTCCTCCATCATTTTGTCCACTCTTACAATGGCTTACGAAGAGTAGTTATTCCGCATCCAAGCCGGCTGGGTAGCCCACGGATACTGAGCTATGCAGCTCGCTGATCCACCTCCCTCCCTCATCCAATGGAGCGATTGCCGCCCCAAGCCGGTAGCGGTTCAACAACTTCGCCGCTCGAGGCCAGCTCGATGAGGAGCGGCGCCTGGCGTCGTTCTTTGCCGTCCACGCCGCCGCCTCGTACTGCGCGTCTCCGTTTACGTGGCGAGACTCCCATGCCGTGACGCGCCGCCTGGCAAGCAGCGAAGCCGGGTGCATGGAGAGCGACGAGTCGGTGGCCAGCGCCTCCGCGTCCGCCGCCATCATCGAGGAGAAGTAGAACACGGGAGCCGCCGCCGCTTGGTTCCCATGAAGGTCATCGCAGAGGCGACGCCGGCGTACACAGCAGGTGTCTTGCCGGATCCTTTTTTTGAGAGGACCTTCGTCGACCCCGCATGGGCTCCACGGAAGAGGGGAATGTTAGGATGAACTCGAGCCGGTGCCGGCCATGGCGAAGTAGTGGCCGGTGATGAACTTCGAACGGTGCCGCCACCATCATCTTCGGCACCAGCCAATGATATCAGTTAGGCGGTGGGGAAGTGAGCCGTCCTTTATTTGAAGCATATACCTCCGGGGCTCCGGAGTCCGGTGATCGTCTTTGCCGGGACATGAGGAACACAAATCGATCGGTGGGCGACCATTTAGGCCAGGTATTATATACCGTCTTTGTCGAACTAGCACCACGTTGTTCATTTGAATGTAAAAAAAATCCATCATGTTTGTATGAAAATCTGGTATTTTATATGATTTCCGTCATTGTTTATATGAAATATCAGTTTGTCTACGTGTTTGCGTGAATTTCTTCCGGTTGGTTGAGTTGCTGTCATAATGTGTGCGGCTACGGTTGGATGGCGTAATTTGTGGGTTGCCGGTCAGTCTGCGGGCGGCTCGGGTGGCGTTGTGGGACAAAAAAACACAACTCGTGCGAGCTCGTCTCCAACGTCTTGTATTGGAGGATGCATGTGACGGCATGAGCACCGAGCCATTCCTCGTTCATCGGTGGCAAAGGCACCGATGGACAAAAGGGTCGCCAATATTTTGGCTACCCCGGGCAAGATCCAAACAGCCCCTCCCAACAGATTCAAATCCCTCGTTCGCCGTGGAATTTTGCCATGTGTGGTTTTCATGGACTAGCAAGATGCCCGTGCATTGCACGGGACATCAAGATGCATTTTTTTATAAACTCCCGCATGTATGCAAGGGATAATTAATGTCCTCCTTTGCTAGTACCACGAGGCAAACACCATTAATATTGCATCGATTAGTGTTAGTGGCCTTGTACATCTGCAAATTGTAATTTTGATAGTGGCCCCTTGTATATAAAAATGGAGGGAGAAAGATGAGAGATAATGTGAGGAGGAGTGGGGCGTGGTGGTGACTGGTGGTGGTCGATGGCGGAGGCATGGGGATGGACGGCGCATTATGTCTAGGTTTGTATCTCTCTCACGCACACCCACGTAGGTGGGGGACGTGCACGAAGAGAAGAGGTGCACGCACGGGCACGTACTACCGTCTCTTTCCCAACCACACCCGCGCGGGTACATGGTGGAGCTCATTTCTGTATGAAAAGGCAACCCACGTGGTAATTTGACACGTGTACTGGTTGTCCATGTGGTGGAGGGAGGATCGTCTACCACGGGTGAACAAAAAAATTGCGACTTGACGTGTTATGTTAAAAAAAGAGGCAAACCATGTGGGGCCTACCTTACAGGCAAGGCTCTATACACTGGAGTACTTTTGATGTGTCCGTCAACTCATGAGCAGGAGAAGCTTGCTTAGTACGTCGTCTCCCCCGGGCGCGGTGGCTCGCAGGATGAGGTGAAGCTTGCTTACGAGTAGTAGTAGTAGTACTCCTACTATTGTACGTCTTACGCCCACTCCCTCGCCCACGCACGCGGTGGCTCGTAGCACGAGAAGAAAATTTTACTACTCCCTCCGTTTACTCCTCGTCCCTACTACATACCTTGGTTAGTACTCCCTCCATTTACTTATACAAGGCCACTATAAAAAATACATTTTGCATCTATACAAGGCCACAAATAGTAATCGAGACAAAAGTTACTACTCCCTCCTTTCCAGTTTATGGCTCAATTTCAAAATCTCTCCAACCAAGGTAGACGGTGAGTGGTCGAATTAATTTTGTAGTTTGCACAAGTAATTAGTACGCTCGTTTTTCTCAAGAAGTTATGTTTACCGAGGCATTAATTAGAACGAATGCATGAATGACCACTAAATTTCCATGAACTTCTACATGCATTGGTTAGTTTCCTCTTGACACTGCTTGCATCGGGTGATCTAACGCACCTCGAAATCCAACATGTAATGGTACTACTACTAGTATAGTATAATTGAGACTTATCAAACGAAAAAACGAATGTTTTTTAGATGAGCCCTATAAACCCTAGTGGATACGTACTCCATAAAAATAGAATTTTCCAAAACTAAGTCGCTCCCTTTCATGAATTTTGTAGTATACTCCTCCGTCGACGCTCCCTTTCATGAATTCTGTACTTCCTGTCGCCGACATGTGGGACATATAGCAATCGGGTCGACGTGTCAAGCACCAAATAACAGTGCAGAACAGCAGCGGGGACGCACCCCACCCGTATCGACCCAGTAGTAGTAATGAGCAATGAGACGTCAAATCACAATGCCGCACCTTCCCAGACGGATGAAGTAACCATTATTTCACACTTCGGTTCGCCATCATCTCAAACCACGTAGTATTGCTTCTGCCTCAAGAGGGACACGCGCATCGCCTTGGTACATCATGACACGTGAGACCGCATGACAGGCCATGCTCCCCCGTTGTTCGCTCGGTAAAATCACCTCATTTTTACTATACTTCCTCCGTATCGGTTTACTACATGGCATGCACGTCGTTCTAGGTTGAGAATTTAACTGGCTATATATGTGATGAACAATACTCTAGCCTTTTAAAAAATGTATACTTTTGTACAGTAGTAGTATCGATGGATTGCGCCATGGAGCAGAAATTGAAATTAAAAAAAAGGTGGTACATATAGAGAGCACTCGTCGCCAAATTATGCATATAGTACTATTAAAAAAGCTATTACATGCTTAATTGGGGTGCTAAATTCTATTATAGAAATACTAGTAGTATGTACATACTGAATAGTTAAAGTTCTTAAAATCCTGGCACTCAACGTCGGCATGGCATATGTGGTAGACCAAGCAAACGTTATGTACGCAAACCTGGATCACGGCGGGCTTCTTCCTCTCTTCGTCCTTTAGATCCTTCTCTCGTCCCAGGACTGTGGTGTACTCAACATCTAGCCCAGCGACCCACTCATCATCTGAGTTTTCGAACATGCATCTGAAGCGAGAAAGGCATCCTTTCACCGTCGCGGAAGAACGGGTGCAGATGACGTCGAACTCATCGTCGGTGATGGTTCTAACCTTGTACTCACCGCCGATCGTGGAGATTTTGGGACGCCATGGATTTGGGAGGAGGGTTAGGATTAGTGGAACTGCCGTAATGTGAAAAGGACGGGACGACTAGGAGCGAACCGCCGTAGTAGTAAAGGACGTGCGGGGACGAGTAGGAGCGAACTGCTAAGCGTGCGAGCAGCGGTAGTGGCTTTCCATTCTCCCATGATACGGGCTTCGAGAGCCCTTGGATCTGAGATCGAACGGTTGCATGGCGTGATTCTAGACCTATGGGTGAATATCCTATCACGGAGGGTTATTATGCAAATTTTCAGCAACTTAGCATGCAAGCTGTTTGATCTCAGATCCAAGGGCTGCCAAGCCGTATCATCATGGTCGCGCCTACCACGACTGTCGCATCACTTTCAGCGGTCGGCGCCTTGGAGATTTAACACGGTCGTTAGGGCTATCTGATGTTGGCATGTCATACATAGTCATCACTTAGTCACTCATACTACAACAAGGTTGGCTATAAGGTTGGCTATAAGTGTATTTTTTACTTCTCTCTATCTCTTTCTTCGTACTCCCTCCGTCCCATAATATAAGAACGTTTTGACACTAGTGTGGTGCCAAAAAGTTCTTATATTATGGGACATGTGAGTACTAGTATTTATTGCATTTGACAAGGGGTGACCTCTTCCAATGAAATGGTGTGCTTATTAGTTTTTTGTTGCTAAGTTTGCTTCATTTAATTAGCTATAGACTCAAAATTGTCTTTTCACCTAGGTACACGCGCTTAGCACTATTTCTTCCTTGGGTCACCAAACTAGTCTCTCTCTTCTTGATTAACTTGCCACATCAGACTTTATGCCTATGTGGCAAGCTTAGCACCTGTAGGAGCAAGTAAGTACAATAGTGCGCTTTACATGGCATTTTTGCATATGTGGAGGAAAGAGAGGCAAGGAAAAAGTGGAGAAGTGGGCTCTCATGCAAGAGCCGGCCTCTACTACATGGTGGAGCATTGGGAGAGGCACCTGTATGGAGGTGGTCAGGAATTGGGAGACTCACGCCGGTCGTAGCGCCACAGTTAAAATCATAATGGCAAGTCAAATCATGGGGCCCCACCTGTCCAGCAGTAACTCGCTTTCAAATCACACAACCCTACATTTGCAGCAGCCTACTCCCTCGTCTTCTCGCATCTCCGTCGAACCGACTAGGTGGAATTGCCCCGTCGCCTACCGCGCAGGAAAAGCCCCGCCCTCGACTTCTAAATACAACTACATCCACTTAAGAATCCAATGATATACTTTTTGTGACATAGTAACTCATACTTAGTTAGTCAAATGGATGACCTAGAACTACGTGCAGGCCCTATAAACCGAGACGCCTAAAAATAAAAAACCGAGACGGAGAGGGTAGTTCAGCACGCATCTTTTTAGATCAATATAGTCGGGATTCACCAAGGAGCAAAACCAAGTGGTAGGCTGCTCCTGTCGTGTTGGCGTAGCAACTCAAGCAGGGTCAGTCCGCACACGCAATGGCGACACATTTAACATGACCCCTTTGGCCGACATGTGGCTCATCCACCGTCTTGTTCCACGTGCGATGCACCAAATTACAGTTCGGAGCAGCAGTTGGAATTGGAGGCACCCCGGTCGTAGCGCCACAGTAGTAGAAAATGAACGATGAGGGGTCAAATCACAAAGCCCCACCTTTCGCGCATTAAGCTGGATGGACGAAGCAACCATCATTTCACTCTAGGGCGCAAGAGCATAAAGAAAAGAGAAAACAATGATGCGTGCGGCAGCTACCTAGGGCACCCTAGGGTAGGAGTCTCCACTACAGATCCTTTTTTAAAGCGCCTCCACTACAAATCGGCTTCTCCCTCGTCCTCTTGAAGAAAAATGATGATGAGTGCGGCGGTAGGGTTTGTAGGAGTACTACGGCATGCGGGGCCACGTCGTAGTAAACGGGTTCGAGTCGACGCCTTAAATATGTGTGGGCCACTTGGTTTTACGGGAATGAGGCAGCATTTTGGGTTAGGGGACCAGTGGAGATATAGTACGTACAAAAAATTGTGGACGCAGGTTCGACCGAGAGGCAATGATGCATGGGCCCTGCATTTTGATATACCCGAGGCCGCGTGAAATTTGCTACTCTACTCAAAACTAGTAAGGTACACATGTATTGAACGCATGAGATTTCGAAACCAAATTATGAATAAATACACACTATAGCATGTAAAGCTTTGAGTCATATATGCATGATGTAGATGTTCGTTTAGTTCTTATAGTTCATCTCATTCAAAATCAATTAGTTTTATAAAAATGTTAAGATTCATGGGGTTGTGCATTGTAAATCATAAAGTAGAAATGGCAATTTATTTAGAAAATAATAATCAATTATGATATAGAAGATTCTAGAACAAAGGAGAAGTGCTTGTGTTTTGAGGTTTGTGCATTATGCTTAAGTTCAACCATGGAGTCTTCTAAATTGTACATGTGGCAGATCTGGTGGAATGTTGATGATATACAACGGCCAGTAGTGCTCAGATTTGCCTATCTCTGCACTGTCGGATTAGCTTCATCCAGCGACCATCTTTCAAAGTTATTGACAGACTATATAATTCTTGTGCCATAGTTGCATGTTTTGGAAAAAATCTACTAGTGGGTTGTACTATCTATTTAGGAATAGAAGATGTATACATGGAAGTTGTAGGGAAAGAGATGACATGGAGCATCTCAATTCCTATGAGTAGGGATTGGAAAAGCGATGTCATTTGGTTCACATCATAGGAACTTTTCTATTGAATCTAGAGATGACATGTATCTCAATTCCTCTGAGGAGGGATTAGAAAAGAGATGTAATTTGGTTCATATCATAGGAACTTTTCTATTGAATATATGCTAATGTTTATTTTCCTTTGAAATTAAGGGAGTATAGGAATCCATTCATATGAACCAAGTGGCTCTAAAGCTATAGAAATGATATCATGTTTATTTCCTTTGAAATGTGGAGTATATGAATCTATTCCTATGAACCAGTTGGCTCTAAAGGAAAAAATCCTATAAAAATCATATCATATAGAGTTCCTATGATATTCCTCGACACTAAAGGATGGTTGAAATTCCTGCGGGTGATACGATGGTCTTTCTTTGTAGACTCCTCACCCATCTTTATAGTTACCTCTCGAAGATGAATGAAATGATATATACAGGGTATTCTACATGTGCAATTTGGTACACGAAAACTCGGTAAAAGTTTGCGAGGTTCGAATTTTCAATAAAGCTATATGCACTGCATTTCGAACGGAGGGAGCATACGACAGTTGCTAACACTCACGTGGAAGATTTGTGTGTAGGAGGAGTGGCTGTTCTGTTAAATGACATGGCAAACCGACATCGCTTGGATCTTGATCTAACGGTTCTTACGACGTTTGTCAGGAAAAGGCTTGTGGCGAATGTTTGTCGGATAATGATTTACGGACACATGCATTTCATTGATACGTTCCCCCCTCTCTCTCACGCACACGCACCCTCATGAGTTATGACTCTCCCGAGTCCTCTCGCAGACTCGCACGTCGCACCCATCGTCTATCTGCAGGTAGACGTCACGCACATATGTGCTCTTCACACCCTACCCTCAGAACTTCTAAAAAACAAAAGGCGTCGCGCACATTTTATTTTAGCTCACACATCACACACTTATACTATTACTCTTGCGGCGAACGTTCTTTGGGCATAGTATATTATACTCTCACGAAGAGAAGTGGTGCATGCACGCACTAGTTCTCTCACACCCACTCGCGGGTACACGTAGGAGCGCATTTTTTTGAAGCTGGTACAACAAAATCACTCCACCATATATTAAAGTAGGAGCCTTAGCGCTTTGCTTTACTAGGGTTCCTCTCATTCACTCTCTCATGCTCTCCAGATCTAAGCAAGACATAGGTGGCCACACTCTCTCTCAGCTCACGGCTGGTCACAAATCCGGCCGGACAACCTCAACCGGGGCAGGGGTGTAGGTGCATCATTCACGTTGTCGTCGGCGGTGAGGGAGGAGACCAACGGCCGCCCGAGCATCCCGATCAGCGGCCGTGCCGTTCTCTCCGAGAGAGCACCGGCTCGGGAGGGCCTCCGACCCCTTCTTACTCCCTGCGGTATTGTGGCCAAGATGCGGCCTCCCGACGCCATCTTTACCACATGCCGACGACCCTCAGGTATATATTCCTTCGAAACCTGCCTTGCTCTCTTGCCCCACTCCCTTCGTGTGGATCCTTTTCTACTTCATCGCTGTTCCAAAGCCACCTAGACTTCTACTATTATTAGAGGTAAAGCTAGTTCATACAGTCGACTCTAAGCGTTGGTTCAAACAGGGAAGAAAGCGGGAAAGCTGTAGCATGAATCTAGGACTTGGTTCTAAGAGGAAACGAGGGAAAGTAGTAGATACCTGTTGTCCCTACGCCCATATAGCGACCGTTAATGTAAAATCACATGAAGCATTAAGCAATGCCACCTAATGTCACTATAAGTAATGGTCTAGTGCCGTCGATAAATTGAAGCAATGCCACCACCATTTTATGAAGTGCTTCCGTCTTGCTTTATTTCCCATGAATTGTGTTTTTGCAGTTACACTTAAATCTCACACTGCTAACATTGCTTCATCCTAGTGGAACTGCATAAATTTGATTGCACATTTACTGACCATGCGCTACTCTCATGACAGTAATACTTATGCTATTGTTCTGCATGTTAATCTAGTGGCATTGTTGATGTGATGTGATGCTACTTACTTAAGGACTCTTCATACTGTCAATCTAGTGCCAATTATAACACAATAGATGCTGTTGTTAATCATATGCCACTGCAAATATCTGTAGCAGTTTAAATAACCGTATTTCGTATTTGCGCAAACAGGGATGTCTGTATCCATATCGTTTCAGGATGTCTGTCTCCGTATCGTTTCTATCCACGCAATCAAAAGCACACACCTCAGTTTTAGTACAACTGCGCAAAATGAGATGGCTATCCCTCGTTGTCATCGTCTAACCTCCCGTCTTCAAGGTATCCCTACATTGGTAGTAACTAAGGTAGAATGACCAACACAATCTAAAAGAAGCTGATTCGTACGTTTTACTTCCTGATTGCAGTGCAGGGACAAGCGAAAACAACTGCATCCTAGTCTGGAATGCACTTTCTACCAGTTCATCCATGGTCCGAGGACTAGCTGGCATGGCTGCACGGTGGTTTTTTGGACAGGTGCGCGGACAAGAGGCATTGTGGTCTGCTTATTTCTACAAATAGCGGTGCTTAAATTTAGTGGAATGCACAAGAATTTCACTGGTCAAGATTACCTTTGCATGGTTCGATTCAGCATTCCAAATTTGAGACCACAATTATAATTGGTTATTACGGAATGAGAGAACCTAACATCGGATGGTGGCGACAAGAAAAGCCGAGTGAACTCCGTGAAATTTAAGCTCGCCGGAGGCCCTTTGCTCAGAGAAGCCTTGCTTGTTTTTTCCTGATTTGTAAACCTTCTCACAACTTTGTCTTTTGCTGTGAACTACTATATGTTTGTTATGTTCTATGAATCATTGAGATGTATAAAATTGTTTAACTTATGCTTTTCAAGTTTTTTATGAAGACGAGTTTAATGTGAGTGTTCCACATGAGCGCTGGACTAGCGTGTGAATGTTTGGAATTTATTACATTGTTGCCTCAGTTAACTGCATGAACCATTGTAAAAAGATACATAGTTGCTTATATGTCAGACAACAGATTGTTGATTGTTAGCTGGTCGATAGCCTAGTGTTGAAGCGAGCTGAGCCAATGTGTCGTGTTTTGCACAACTGCTTACAAGTGGGGTAGCACCAACAGTGTTTACAAGTACTTATGTATACGTCGGCGCACAGTTCTCGAACGAGTGCTCTATTTCATCAAAACACACACTGCTCGTATGATAAACCGTGACAACTTATGTCTTACCATGCCATATTCATGAAAAAACTAGTGAGGACGCATCTGTTTTGGCAACAATTACAATGGTTCTTACATGATTCATGGGCACACAAAAGTAGCAGCAGTTCCCATAGACGGATTCAAACAGAGTAGCCCTAGAGGGGTCGATAACAGGCAAGGTTCGGATAATTAGACACAATCCAAACTACTATTAAACACTAGCTGGGGCAACTATTTCATGCCTCGATCTAATTTGGGCTGGACACGAGACGGGCCTTGCCATGAACATCATCGAGGACGTCCCGCAGCAGCTCAATCCTGTGAACCTTCATGAAGACAACCTTGTGGCCTTGCCATCGATAAACTTGTTTGTGGAGGCATGCCACGTCATCTTCTGCGTAAGCTTGACAAGAACAATATGCCTCACAAACGAAGGAGTAGCTTTGAACTTCTTGTGCTTCAAGACACCCTAGACAACACGCTCGACAACAGTGAGGCTGGAATACAACTCTTCATTGGTATAACCGCAAATGGCTTCCAGGATCCAACAACCTAAGAACTCTGTTTTCCTAGTGCGTATATTCAGGTCATCCGCCTCATAGCGAGTGACATGTACAACCACACAATCTTGTCTGCATCATGGCTCTAATTGAAACAAAAACAAATTCTGAATTACTTTTCAGTATAAGAAACACAAGTTATTTAAACCACTATTATAGCATGGCATCGAAGCTAATAAAATTTTGCACTATTAATCACCACATACTTAGATGAAAAACCACAATAAAGATCGGCAAAGAATAAAAATCACCTTGGGCAGCTCGGGGGGATACATCCTCGAAGGGGTAAACTGCTCCTGCGAGTGCCACGGGGCTGTAACCTCAAACGGGCGTTGACCATCTCAAGAGTGGCCGTGAGCGTATCCGGGTCGGCTCGATTGCTGCCTCCATCTTCTTGGAGCTCTCTATCTCGTGGGGATTAGCCTCCGCGTCTGCTCCAATATCGGCTGATCTTTGCTGGTTCTCCTTGGTCCATCATGAAACCGACGAATACTAGGAGACCACACGAAAGGAAAACACAATCGCAATGACAATGAAACAAAAAAGAGAGTGAGGATCGATTCTCGCTTTGCAAAAGTTTTTTTCTCTGAACGAAAATATACCAACATCACGGATCCGCTTACCTTCCCTTCGTTGGGAGAGAAGAATAGTGGCAGATGCGAGTGTTGCCTTTCTTGAAGACAGTGTGGGAGAAGGGGATTCAGCGAAGATTCAAATGATGGTTGCTTCGTTCGTCAAACTTAGACAACGGGGAGGTGGGGTTTTGTGATACGACGGCTCGTTAGTGCCGCCACTGACCGGGTGACTCTCACGCATCTTGCCTTCTAATTTGGTGGATGGCATTTGGGCCCGTGCGCTGCATGGCCCGCATGTCGGTGAACAAAAATATAACGGCATTCAGTAGAGGGAGACGTTTCAATGACCTAGGAGGAGCCAGAAGCGGTAGAGTGTCTCCACTGTACTAGTAGTAATTGTTTTTACGGGTAGCTATAGAGTGTCTCCACTTGTACTAGTAGTAATTGTTTCTCTGGGCCCAAGACAAAACAGCCCATCCACACTAGTAAATAGTAAAATCAATGCAAAAGCCCATATATTTCTTGAATGAGAGGCGCTACCCACACCCAAAGACACCCCCCCAAAAAAAAACCAGGGTGCTCTTCTTCCTCCCTGCTCCCACCCACCTCACGTCAGCTCACTCCACTCGTACCCCCAAATTCCTCACCTCACTTCTACAGAAAACCCCAGCTCCCCTTCTTCCTCACTCCTACAGAAAACCCCCACCTCCCCTTCTTCTTCGCTCGCACTACAACTAGGCTCGTCATTCATTACTCTGCTCAAATCCGTGAGCGCGACACGACGCCCTCAAGGAAAATGGAGTCGGATGACCCCAGCGCCAAGAAGATGAGGCTCCGCCAATGGCGACGCCTGTGTAGATCCCGCACCCAAAGTAGGGAGAAGCGGCGACCCCGCCCACACCGGATCCCAGGAACCCATAGAATCTCAGGTGGACCGCATCAGCGATCTCACGGACGCCGTCCTTGGGGAGATCATCTCGCTTCTCCCCACCAAGGATTGCTGCCGCACCCAAGTCCTCTCATTTCAGTGGCGCCCTCTATGGCGCGTCGTGCCCCTTAATCTCGACTGTCGTCAGCTATCTATCTTCAATGATTTTGAAATCCCAGAGCCATCATCTCCCCCACCAGGGCTCCGTTCAAAGCCTCTGCATCCCGTCATGCTACCTGAGCCAGCATACCATGCCCTGCACGGTGGACGCCTGGCTGAAATCCCCTGAATTCATAGAAATACAGCTACTTGAGTTCTACTATTCCCCTGGAAATCACATACCACATACCGAACGCCATGAACTTGTGCCCTCAGCACCGATGTCCATCTCGCGATTTTCCTCCTCTCTCCACACCACAACCTTTATAACATGCTACCTACCGCATAATCTGGTACTAAACCTTCGACTCCCATTTCTCAAGAAACTTTCACTTGTGCGGGTTCGTATATCGGAGGCCTCATTGCACAACATCATCCACTCCAGTTGCCTGCTTACCGGAGTGCTTGGTGCTTGTTTTCACAGTTAGAATCGGTTGTCTCCAAATAAAGTCGCCTAACCTTGTAAGAATTGGAATTTCTTTTGACAGAAGGCAGCTCATCATCCAAGATGCCCCTTCACTTCAAAGGTTGATCCTTGATTCTAGTTATTCACCATTGCAAATAACCATCCTCTCTGCGCCTAAACTGGAGACCTTGGGTGTAATACATGATCTCTGCTCATTTCAATATGGTGTTTGGCTCCACAGTTCTTGTGTACTTTATATTATTATCTACACCTGTAACCATAAGCTGCATCTTAAATTTCTGCGCATAAGTTATATATCATCTTGGAGTACACATTTTGTACTAATATTATGTTCTATGCTCAGTGAAGAGTTTCTCCATGGATGGCCTATCAATGGTGCTGTATTCTGTCAAGATCTTATATATCCAAATGAATAGTTTTGATCTGAACAAGATTATTGGCTTGCTGCAATGCTTTTCATGTCTGGAGAAGTTGTATATAAAGGTGATAATTTCACGCACATTGGAAGCCCGCATATAGTGTACTAGAATTAACCGTTCAACTGTTGCTCTTTCGACACTCTTCTCTTAGACCTTAACTGTTTTCAATCTTCGTGTCTATTTAGGCAACAGGACGGGGTAAGAAAGTTATAACCAATCGGTGCATTCGTAAGCATTGGGATTTTCTCACTTCTCATGAGATTCGATTGAAGACAATAACGCTAGAACGATATGTAGCCAACCGTGCAAACACTAGATTTGTCACATTCTTCCTGCTGAATGCAAGGTTACTATTGTTCATCAGGCTTAAGTTTATCAGCAACATGGTTTTGACGGATGGGTATGTCGAAGAGCAAAAACAGGAGTTTCAGGTCGGCAAAATAGCTTCTGAACATGTCGGGCTTCTATTTACAACATATTGTGGTCATAATCCAGTAAATTTTACGACCCAGGATGTTCATTATATGGACCTGACCAATCCATTTGACTGTGACTGCCGAAAACAGTGCTAGAGTTAGATGTTGTTGCCCTTTTCAATCTGGGTTTTTTGTAAACACGATGAACAATTAACCCTCGTGCTTTTGTACAGTTTGTAAGCTAGAGTTAGATGTTCCTGCCCTTTTCAACTCGGCTGTGACTGTCATATTTTCTTTGAAACAAGGCAAATAGCTTGCCATTCATTTAATTTAGAGTGAAATATTGTAACAAATCCCAACCAAGGGAAATAACATCACTCTCGCCAGCTGCTTGAGCTCACTTTGCATTACAGAAGCCAAGTGATTAGCCCCCACCAAAGACCCACAAACTTATTTTGAACTAGCACATCAAATGGGCTGTAAATTTTCATAGGAAAGGCTGCATGACCGTGACACATTTGGATTCTGACATTTGGGACCCGCGAGGAAATAGCCTATCCAAGGTGGTGTCGACTTACTAGCCAGTCAACAAACAATTCTGCCAACCAGCCGTTGGATTGACATCCAACATCTGTCGTGTATCTTCTATCTCTTGTCTTCTTCTTCCTCCAGCCGCCCAAACCAAACCACCCCGTCGGCTTCGCCTGCTCCCGCCTCCCATGGCTGGCTGCGCCTCCGTCACCCTACCATATGTACCCTCCAACGTTGGCCAGTCCCTCCCTCTATTCCCCCACAACCAGTCAACCCTCGTACTCCCCTCCGCCTGCGGCTGGACCGACGCATCTTCCACGGCTCCTGTTCGTTCCGACCGAGGCCTCCTCGTCGTCCTCCGCCTTGCGGCCTTGGTTCGCTCGCCGTGCGCGGTGCGCCGCCCTCTTGTGTTGTCAACGTCGTCAACAACGGAGAGGAACAAGGAGATGACTGTACATGGAGAGGATGATGAGAGGGACCCACCAGCGTCATGGCAGTACGCAAGCAAGTGCCTCTATATTACAAGCCCAAAAATACGGTTCCTCCTAATGGTTGGACATCTGGGGCTCACGCCATTGTCAACATAGTCAATAAATGAGAGAATTACACTACGAGCGGCTGACACCAGGGACCCAGCAGGTCGCGCAGTTTTTTTGAGGAACAAGCAGTTGTTATTTATACTAGTTTTAGCGACGGATCAGGGTAACAACAGGGTTGTAAAGGGGCTGTGTCTGCCCAGCTGTGGTTTTATTTACGTTTACCACATCATGAGCCCAGATGTGTTTTTTTCTTGCTGAAAATGGCTAGCCCAATTCTATTTTTTTAAGAAATACCCAAACAAGGCCTACTTGCTTTATCGGCCCTGTTGGGCTGCAAATCTTTCAAGACGAGGAGAGTTTCATTTAGTTTGCCCAGAAATGGGCTGTACATTTTGAAAACACATCAAATCGGGAATTAGTTTCAATTTTTTTCATTCCAAGATTTTAAATTCCATTGATTTTTATGCATGGACAATTATTTGGATTTTATATTTATATAAATTATTTTTCAAAATAGTTTGAATGTGAATCGATATTTCTGGATTAAAAACAGTTGACCGCACCAAAATATGCAAAATTTCGTATACTTTTTAACCGTGGCCACAATATGGGGTGTAATGCTAACAAAAGGAAGATGGGCTCCAAAAATTCTTAAGAATTAGCAAATGGGTTGTACATTATTAGAAATAATGGCAGATGGGATGTATGCTGTTTTCCATGATTTGAGGCCGACTTGTGCGCCTACTATGTGTTGACGCGTATGCTTTCATAAAAAAGGTTGATGCACACGCAACGCCTTGTCAACTTAGTCAACACACGAGCAAAGGATCGTTGGATGTCCATCCAACGGCTGTCTAGCTTCTTCAATCTCTTCTCTTCATGCTCCAGCCGCTCAAACAAGCGCCGGCGGGACTGCCTGCTCCCTCCTCCTTCGCGTGGGAAACAACTGCCGAGTATTCACGGCCCCAATGTACTCCCATTGCTGGCCTAGCCATCCCTCTACTCACCCACACATGTTGTTATTCTCCGGGGACGGCAGACGAACCAGTAAACCCTCGTACTCCTCCGCGTGGGAAACAACTGCCGAGTATTCCCTGGCTCCGTGTCGTTCCCTTCCTAGGCCTCGCCATCGTCCACCGCCCTGGTGCTCTCGCGCGGCCTGGTCAATATGGTCAATGAACGACATCCATCGGAAGTGGATCAGATGCGTGGAGAGGCTGACAGCTGGGTCCATGGCCGCACACAAGGAAATGCCTCCTTATTACGCACAAAATAATGATTCCTCCACCTGACAGCTAGGACCCACAGGAAGGGCCTCTGTATTTTGCGGAAAAAAATCCCCCCCACTGACAGGTCGGACCCACCAGCTATATCTTTGCACGCAAGGAAGTGCCTCCTTATTACGCCCCAAAAAATGAATACCCCCTGCTAGCTGGGACTCACCATATTGTTGGGCTGACTTGTGGGCCTACTAAGTTGACGGGGACGGGGGGCTTTGTCAACTTAGTCAATACTCCAGTGACCGTATGATGTCCATCCAACGGTCATAGTGCTTCTTCAACCTCTGGCCTTCTTGCTCCAGCCGCCCAAAGCAGCACCGGTCGTGCCGCTTACTCCTGCCTCCCGTGGCCAGCTGTGCTACCGCGGAGGCCTCACCGCCCCATACTACTCCCATCACTGGCCAAGCCATCCCTCCACTCACCACACCCCCTGTTATTCTGCGGCGACGGCAGCCTCACACCGCAGCCGAACCAGTGAACACTCGTACTCCTCTCCGCGTGGGCATCCACTGCCGCGTCTTCCCCGGCTCCGCGTCGTCCCCTTCCTAGGCCTCGCCGTCGTCCACTGCCGTGGTGCTCTCGGCGCGGCATGGTCCATGTGGCCAACGACCGACTTCCATTGGAAGAGTATCAGACGTGGAGAGGCCGACAATTTGGGTCCACGGCAGCCGCAAGGAAGTGCCTCCTTATTACGCAGAAAATAATTATTCCTCCACTGACAATGGGACCCACCAGACGGGCCACCAGATTTTGCGAAAAAAGTTTCCCGATCTTGGGACCCACCGGACGGGCCACCGTATTTCATGAAAAAAATGTTCCCCCATTGTCATTTCGGACCCAATCGGAAGTGCCTCCTTATTACGCATACAAAATGAATACTCCCCGGCTGGCTGGGAGCCACCTTGGTGGGAGGCTGACTTATGGGCCTACTAAGTTGACGGGACGAAGGGCTTTCTCAACTTAGTCAATATGAACGATTCTAGCTCCAGTGACCAGACGATGTCCATCCAACGGCCTTAGTGCTTCTTCAACCTCTGGTCTTCTTGCTCCAAATTACCAAAGCAGCGCCGGTCGTGCAAGATGCTCCTGCCTCTCGTGGCCGTGTCGCCGCGGAGGCCTCACCGCCGCCTACTATTCCCACCGCTGGCAGGCCCTACGGTGTGACCAGCTTCACACGCAGCGAACCAGTGAACCCTCGTACTCCTCTCCGCGCGGGCTTCCACTGCCGCGTCTTCCCCGGCTCCACGTCGTCCCCTTCCTAGGCCTTGCCATCGTGCACCGCCGTGGTGCTCTCCGTGCGGCGTGGTCAACGTGGTCAAGGAACGACTTCCATCGGAAGAGTACTATACGTGGAGAGGCTGACAGCTGGGTCCACGGCCACAGCCCAGTTTTATTGTGATTTGCCAAGTAATTCGGTTTGTCAGGCCTATTGGGCTGCAAATCTTTCAAGACGAGGAGAGCTTTCATTTGGCTGGCCGAGAAAATGGCCAATTAGTAATGAGAAATGGGTTGTACATTTTTAAAACACATCAAACCGGCAATTAGTTTCAAATATCTTTTTTTTCATTTCAAGATTTTAAAATACATTAATTTTTATGCGTGGAGAATTTTTTGGATTTTATATTGATATACATTTATTTTTAAAATCAGTTTGAATGTGAGTCGAAATTTCGGGATTAAAAACAGTTCAGACCGCTTTTGAAATATGCAAAATTTAGTATAATTTTTAACCGTGGCACAATATGGGCTATAATGCTAACAAAAAGAATATGGGCTCCAAAAAACCTTAAGAATTAGCAAATGGGCTGTAAATTATTAGAAATAATGGCAGATGGGGCGTATCTTTGTTTTCCACAGATTTGAGGCTTTCCTAAAAAGGTTGACGACAGCAAAGGATCGTTGGATGTCCATCCAACGACCGTCGTCTTCTTCAATCTTTGCTCTTCTGCTTCCACCGCTCAAACAAGCGCCAAGGGACTGCTCGCTCCTCCTCCCTCAAGGCCGGTCTTGCCGCCAAGCAGCCTCAACGCCCCATCGTACACCCATCGCTGGCCTAGCCATCCCTCTACTCACCCACACCTGCTGTGATTCTCTGGCGACGGCAGACGAACCAGTAAACCCTCGTCCAGTCGTACTCCCCTCCGTGTGGGAAACAATCGCCGAAGTCTTCCTCGCCTCCGTCGTTCCTTCCTAGGCCTCGCCGCCGTCCACCGCCTGGTGCTCTCGGCGCTGCCTGGTCAACATGGTCAACGACCGACATGCATCTGAAGTGGATCAGACGTGGAGAGGCCGACAGCTGGGTCCACGGCCGCACGCAAGGAAATGCCTCCTTATTACGCGCAAAATAATGATTCCTCCACCTGACATTAGGGACCCACCGAAAGGTCCTCTGTATTTCATGAAAAAAACGTTACCTCCGCTGACAGCTCGGACCCACCAGCTATATCTTCGCACGCAAGGAAGTGCCTCCTTATTACGCACAAAAAAATGAATACTCCCCGTTAGCTGGGACCCAATATAGTGGCAGGCTGACTTGTGGGCCTACTAAGTTGACGGGACGGAGGGCTTTGTCAACTTAGTCAATATGCATGATTCTAGCTCCAAAGGACCAGTACAATGTCCATCCAACGGCCGTAGTGCTTCTTCAACCTCTGGTCTTCTTGCTGCAGCCGCCCAAACCAGCGCCGTTCATGCCTCGTGCTCCTGCCTCCCGTGGCCGGCTGTGATGCGGCGGAGGCCTCACCGCCCCTACTACTCCCACCGCTGGCCAGGCCATCCTTCCACTCACCGACACCCCATGTTATTCTGCAGCGACGACATCCTCACACCGCAGCTGAACTAGTGAACCCTCGTACTCCTCTTCGCGTGGGCATCCACTGCTGCGTCTTCCCCGGCTCCGCGTCGTCCCTTCCTAGGCCTCGCCATCGTCCACCGTCGTGGTGCTCTCGATGCGGCGTGGTCAATGTGGTCAATGACTGACTTCCATCGGAAGAGTACTGTACGTGGCGAGGCTGACAGCTGGGTGCTCGGCAGCCGCAAGGAAGTGCCTCCTTATTACGCGCAAAATAATTATTCCTCCACCTGACAGCGGGGACCCACTGGACGGGACACCGTATTTCGTGAAAAAATGTTCCCCCTGACTGCTGGGACCCACCAGCTACACCTTCGCACGTACGAAACTGCATCCGGGCAAAAAAAAAAACGATTCGCCCCCTGACTGCTGGGACCCACCAGCTACATCTTTGCACGCAAGGAAGTTCCTGACAGTCGGGACCCACCTGGTCGAAGCGTATGTAGCGTTGTTATTCTGGTCGCGAACGTGTACGTACATACTGGTCATTGTATAGGCGCGCACGTGTCGTAGTAGAGGCGCACACGTAGCATGTACACGTATGTACAGCGGCCAGAGTGCAAGAAAGAAAATACAACCACGTACGTACATACGGGCAGGGTCTCGAATGCCTACTCGCGCATACGTACGGCCAGGGCTCGTGTACATGGCTGGGTCGGAACGGAGAAACAACGTCGTCGTCGTGTTCATGGGGAGGCAACGGAATGTGTCGTGTTCAACGGGAGGCAACGAAACGCGTGGGAGCCAATCGGCTGGGTCGGAACGGAATGCGTCGTCATGTTCATCAGGAGGGCTTGGACGGAACAGGCGATGGAAGCGAGGCTGGCGCATCGCGCAATGAGAGGAAACAACCTTGTGTTCGACCGGCCACGTTGGAAACGGGATCCTATTCATCGGGAGGGGTCTGGCGTACCATAAAACGGAGGAAACGGACCTCCTACGGTCGAAACGGGGGTCCTGTTGAGAGGGGTGGCGCATCGCAAAACGGATTTAAACGGACTTGTGTTGGAGCGCCACGGTCAAACGGGGTCTGTTCATCGGGAAGGGTGTGGCGATCGCAAAACGTGACTCCACGGGATACTGTTCATCTCCACCATCGACCTCCTCCAGCCTCCACGGGCTACCGTCGACCTCCTCCAGCCTCCACAGGCTCCTGTTCATCCAGCCTCCACCACGCGCTACTCCACCGGCTACTGTTCAACCACCCCTCCACGGGCACCCCTCCACCGGCTACTGTTCAACCACCCCTCCACGGGCACCCCTCCACCGTCTACTGTTCATCCAGCCCTCCACGGGGTCGTCTTGTTCATCCAGAGGCAACGCCACCGCTTACTGTTGATCCAACCCCCCCCCCCCCGCCGCAACACTCACTGTTCATCCAAAGAGGCAGCATCGATCGGCTTCAGTTAGCAGCAGTAGCAAAGGAATCGCTCGATCAGGTTCAGTTAACAGCCATTGATCAATCGCTCGGGTTCAGTAACGCGTAGCCTGCAGTGCAATCGCTCGGGTTCAGTTAGAGCCCAACGCCTTGCTCGGGTTCAGTTAGATCCAACACCTCGCACACACGCGCGTACGTGTATGAGAGAAACATGCATCGCTCGGCCCCCGACCTCCCACCGTAACCGGGAACTCCCCAAAATTTTCCTCGCCCTCGCTTCTACCATGGTTTTTTCTGTCATGGACGGCCCAAAGAATGTCATGCAACTGCGTCTCCGGCCCGCCCAGGACGAAAAGCCCATTTTCTGTCATGATTTTTTGTCATAGAAGTAGGATCCCACCACATCTGTGATGATACCGGGTTTTGTCACAATTATCGTCATAGAAGTGTCATATGTATGACAGAAAAAAAATTTGTTCAGCCCAAAATGTCACGGATGTGTCTTTTTTTGTAGTGTGGATTATACCTTGGTTCTTAACTGAGGGAAATACTTATCTCTACTTTGTTGCATTACCCTATTCTCTTATTGGAAAACCAACACAAGCTCAAGAAGTAGCAGGACGTATCAGTCTACATCATGTCTTCTTGCTTAAAGCGTTACTCTGTTTGTCATGAACTTAATACCATAGATGCATGCTGCATAGCGGTCGATTGGTGGAGTAATAGTAGTAGATGCAGAATCGTTTTAGTCTACTTGTACCGGATGTGATGCATATATACATGATCATTGCCATGAATAATATCGTAACTATGCGCTTTTATATCAATTGCCCAATAGTAATTTGTCTACCCAACATATGTTATTGTTTTGAGAGAGAATCTTCTAGTGAAAACTATGGCCCCCGGGTCTACTTTAATCATATTACTAAAACCAAAAATACCTTGCTACAATTTATTTACTTTTAATTTTTTTTTGCAATTTATCTATCTGCCTATACAAGATTTGATCCTTGCAAGTAACAAGTTCAAGGGGATTGACAACCCTCTTGCCCGCGTTGGCTGCAAGTATTTGCTTTTGTGTGTGCAAGTACTGTTCACAAGCATTTGCTTCGTTCTCCTTTTGGTTTGATAAACCTTGGTTCTCACTTAGGGAAATACTTATCAACTACTATATTGCTTCACCCTTCCTCTTCGGGGAAAGTCCCAACACAGCTCACAAGTAGCACATTGTTGTTAGCCAGTGTTCTTAGGGCTAGTTCTTTTGAGTTATCCTACGAAAACAAGCTCCTGTGAATATAATCTCAAGGTAATAAGCCAGCCAGATCTTTACATTGCGTGTTTTTTCAGCTTACCTGTGGTATGGTTAGTGAAAAGTTTATATGGCATTATATTTTTTTCATTTTGCTGCCCATATGAAAATAAATTTGACTTACAAACAATACAAATTGAACCCATCACAGTAATTAATATAATAGGAAAATAGACCATCATTATTTCTTCAAAATGCAAATACGAAGATACCATCTACTTTGGTCAATGTCTTCCAAATAGAGGAAATTGCCTAAATTTAAACGAAGAACCATTTTTTTTATCAAAATTCGTTATCCAAGTGGCTGGTTTTCATCATATAGAAGCAATACCTGAAAGCATCATATAGCAGCAGTATCTCATAGCAATTCATTATATAATAGGAGCAGCTCATAGCTGTTCATCATATAGCAGCAACAATAGCAGCTCATTGCAATTCATTATATAGCAGCAGCAGCTCATAGCAATTCATCATATAGCAGATCAAAATGAAAATTTGGCAAAAATCAGAGGAGATCCTCACCTTGTTTGATGAGCTCAACCCGTAACAGCACCTCATGGCCACGATCTGGGAGGAGGGGAGGGGGAACAAGGGGCCTTCTGCTGGAGTGGGGCGTCTGCCGGAGTTGGGCAGCGACAGCCAGAGTGGAGCGTTGGCCAGACCATAGCGGAGCAGCAGCAGGACACTAGGAGAGGAAGGGGCGGTACCAGAGGGAGGAGCAGCCAAGGAGATGGGCCCTACCCACCAGCCATGTAGCCTCGCTGGAGAGAGCATCATCGAGGAGCAGGGCAGATGTGACTGGTGGCGGCAGCTCGCTAGAGGTACCCTAGCGCTGCAGGCACATGATCAAGGCAGAGGGAAATGTGAGAGGAGATGCGAGCAGGCATGGGAACAAATGCTTGCGTGTTTGTTTTTGCATGGGGGTCGGGTGTGACGTGGGCCCGAGCAGTGGCATTTTTCAGTGTAATATGGGAAAACAACAGAGTCATTTGGCAACCCCCAAGCTTTTTCTCATTGTGAATGAATGGGTGATACGTCTCCGTCGTACCTATAATTTTTTATTGTTCCATGCCAATACTATTAAATTTTCATATACTTTTGGCAACTTTTTATACTATTTTTGGGACTAACATATTGATCCAGTGCCCAGTGCCAGTTCCTGTCTGTTGGATGTTTTATGTTTCGCAGAAACCCCATATCAAACAGAGTCCAAACGGGATAAAAACGGACGGAGAATATTTTTGGAATATTTATGATTTTTGGGAAGAAGAATCAACACGAGACGGTGCCCGAGGGGGCCACGAGGCAGGGGGTGCGCCCTAGGGGGTGGCCGTGCCCCTGACCCTTGTGGACACCCCGTAAGGCGGTTGCTGCTCTTCTTTTGCTGCAAGAAAGATAATTTCCAGAAAAAAATCATGGTGAAGGTTTCAATCCAATCGGAGTTACGGATCTCGGGATATATAAGAAACGGTGAAAGGGCAGAATCGGAGGAGGCAGAAACAGAGAGAGACAGATCCAATCTCGGAGGGGCTCCCGCCCCTCCCACGCCATGGAGACAATGGACTAGAGGGGAAACCCTTCTCCCATCTAGGGAGAAGGTCAAGGAAGAAGAAGAAGAAGGGGGGCTCTGCCCCCTCGCTTTCGGTGGCGCGGAGCATGCCGGGGCCATCATCATCATCATGATCTACACCAACACCTTCGCCATCTTCACCAACATCTCCATCACCTTCCCCCATCTATATTCAGCGGTCCACTCTCCCGCAACCCGCTGTACCCTCTACTTGAACATGGCGCTTTATGCTTCATATTATTATCCAATGATGTGTTGCCATCCTATGATGTCTGAGTAGATTTTGGTTGTCCTATCGGTATTTGGTGCATTGCTATGATTGGTTTAATTTGCTTGTGGTTAAGTTGCTGTCCTATGGCGCTCTCCGTGTCGCGCAAGCGTGAGGGATTCCCGCTGTAGGGTGTTGCAATATGTTCATGGTTTGCTTACCGTCTGTGTTGCGTGAGTGACTAAAACACAAACATGGATAAGTGGGTCATGGCGTATGGGAATAAAGAGGACTTGATACTTTAATGCTATGGTTGGGTTTTACCTTAATGATCTTTAGTAGTTGCGGATGCTTGCTAGAGTTCCAATCATAAGTGCATATGATCCAAGAAGCGAAATTATGTTAGCTTATGCCTCTCCCACATAAAACTTGCTATCAGTCTAGTAAAGTAGTCAATTGCTTAGGGAAAATTTCACAACTCCTACCACCACTTTTCCACACTCGATATACTAACTTTATTGCTTCTTTATCTAAACAGCCCCTAGTTTATATTTACGTGCTCTTTATTATCTTGCAAACCTATCCAACAACACCTACAAAGTACTTCTAGTTTCATACTTGTTCTAGGTAAAGCGAGCGTCAGCGTGCGTGAGAATTGTATAGATGGTCGATAGAACTTGAGGGAATATTTGTTCTACCTTTAGCTCCTCGTTGGGTTCGACACTCTTACTTATCGAAAGAGGCTACAATTGATCCCCTATACTTGTGGGTTATCAAGACCTTTTTCTGGCACCGTTGCTGGGGAGTCATAGCGTGGGGTGAATATTCTCGTGTGTGCTTGTTTTGTTTATCACTAAGTAATTTTTATTTGTTGTTCTTAGTTATTTTCTATCTTTAGTCATGGGTAGGAAACACGAAATACCAAAAAAATAACTGTACTTTCTACTCATGGAGATGGGGAACCTCCTAAAACCCTCGATGCTGGTTATGTGAAAAATATTATGTACTACTTTGATAATCCTGAGAAAACCCCATTAAATTATGTTATGGGAGACATGTTGGATCAACGTGAATACTTTAGGGATTATCGCTTGACACAAAAAGGGAAACTATTATGGGATCAAATTCATATGTTGCATTGGTATGCTCGTCAACTATGCTTGAGATACGATTATACTTGTTGCTCTAGGATGAACGCTCCACATCTTTCCTTTTCATGCAAATTTAATGATAATAAAACCTTGGCTTCTTATGCTAATGGTATATATGATTACTATGATGTGGAACAAACAGAAGAATTCATTGCTTTTATGGGCGCTTATGAAATTGAATCTTTGTTTAAAACGTGTGAAAATCTTGATGATGCTATTTACAGATCTGAAAATTTTGCTATACTTAAATATTGTTATGAGAATTATGAATATAATGCCGATATTGGTGCATTTATTGAGGAAGTCTCTGCTGTCGAAGAAGGGACTAATATTTTGCAGGAATCTATGGAAGAAGAAATTGAAGAAACTGTGAGCTCATTTGATGAAAAAGATGAGGAGGAGAGCGAAGAACAAAAGGAGGAAGAGCGGATCGATCACCCGTGCCCACCTTCTAATGAGAGTAACTCTTCAACTCATACATTGTTGAATTTCCCTTCGTGCTTACCGTAGGATGATTGCTATGATGATTGTTATGATCCCGTTGATTCTCTTGAATTACCCCTTTTTGATGATGCTTGCTATGCTTGTGGCCATGACGCCAATATGAATTATGCTTATGGAGATGAACTTGCTATATTTCCTTATGTTAAACATGAAATTGTTGCTATTGCACCCATGCATGATAGTTCTATTATCTTTTTGAATTCTCCCAATTACACTATATCGGAGAAGTTTTCCCTTATTAAGGATTATATTGATGGGTTGCGTTTCACTACTACACATGATGATTTTGATAGATATAATATGCATGTGCTTGCTGCTCCTAGTTGTAATTATTATGAGAGAGGAACTATATCTCCATCTCTCTATGTTTCCAACATGATAGAATTCTAAGAAACTGCTTATACTATGCATTAGCCTTTACTTGGTGTGCATGAATTGTTCTTTTATCACATGCCGATGCATAGGCAGAGAGTTAGACTTCTTTGTTGCATGATATATGCTACTATGTTCTCACTAGTAAATCACAAATCATTGTTAATTAAAATTGGCTTTGATATACCTTGGGATTCGGGTGGATCCATTACTTGAGTAGTATATGCCTAGCTTAATGGCTTTAAAGAAAGCGCTACCAGGGAGACAACCCGAAAGTTTTAGAGAGTCATTTATTTCTATTGAGTGATTTTATAAAGTTTAAAAACAAAAAAATAAAGAGGGGAACCCAAAACTTTTCAAAAAGGAAAGTGAAAGTGAGAAAGACAAGCATTGTTGAAGTGGGGGGGCTCCTTGAACTTTGTTCATGCTCACGAAAACTTTGTGAATCTTAATTACAGAAACTTTTCAACAAAAATAATTATCCCCTTGTACAATTCCACTGTATTATAAAACTAATTTGCCAAGGTTTGCCTTTAGGATGTTTACAATCACTACAAAAAAAGACAGGGCCAAACGAAAAAAAATCTGTCATACTTATGACACTTCTATGACGATAATTGTGACAAAACCCGGTATCATCGTAGATGTGGTGGGCTCCTACTTCTATGACAAAAAATCATGACAGAAAATGGGCTTTTCGTCCTGGGCGGGCCGGAGACGCAGCTGCATGACATTCTTTGGGCCGTCCATGACGGAAAAAACCATGGTAGAAGCGAGGGCGAGGAAAATTTCTGCGTGTTCCCGGTTACGGTGGGAGGTCGGGGGCCAAGCGATGCGCGTTTCTCTCATACACGTACGCGCGTGTGTGCGAGGTGTTGGCTCTAACTGAACCCGAGCGAGGTGTTGGGCTCTAACTGAACCCGGCGATTACCTTTGCGAGCTACGCGTTATCGAACCCGGAAGCGATCAATCGATCATTAATTGAACCCGATCGAGCGATTCTTCGCCATCGCCGCTAATCAAGCCGATCGATGCTGCCTCTGGATGAACAGTGAGTGTTGCGGGGGGGGGGGGGGGGGAGGGGGTTGGATGAACAGTGAGCGGTGGGTGTGGATGAACAGGACCCCGTGGCGTTGCCTCTGGATGAAAAGGACCCCGATTTATCGAGCCGGTTGGGGCTGGATGAAAAGTACCCCGTGGAGGGCTGGATGAACAGGACGACCCGTGGAGGGCTGGATGAGCGATGAGACGGTGGAGGGTGGATGAACAGTAGCCGGTGGTGGGTTGGTTGAACAGGAGCCCGTGGAGAGGGGTGGTTGAACAGTAGCCAATGGAGTAGCGCGCGGTGGAGGCTGGATGAACAGGAGCCCGTGGAGGCTGGAGGAGGTCGACGGTGGATGAACAGTAGCCCGTGGAGTCCCATTTTGCAGTACGCCACACCCCTCCCGATGAACACGACCCCCATTTCGACCATAGCGCTCCAACACAAGTCCGTTTGCCTGCTTTTGCGAGACGCCACATCCTCCCGATCAACGGGACCCCGTTTCGATCGTAGGAGGTCCGCTTCCTTCGTTTTGCGGTACGCCGCACCCCTCCCGATGAACAGGATCCCGTTTGAACGAGGCGGTCGAACACAAGGCCGCTTCTCCGCTTCTGCGGTACACCAGGCCTCGTTTCCATCGCCTGTTCCGTCCAAGCCCTCCCGATGAACACGACGACGCATTCCGTTCCGACCCAGCCGGTTGGCTCCCCATGAACACGACAACGACGTTATTTCTCCGTTCCAACCCAGCCATGTACACGAGCCCTGTCCGTTCGTATGCGCGAGTAGGCGTTCGAGACCCCGCCCGTATGTACGTACGTGGCCGTATTTTCTTTCTTGCACACTGGCCGCTATACATACGTGTACATGCTACGTGCGCGCCTCTACTACGACACGTGCGCGCCTCTACATCCACCAGTATGTACGTACATGTTCGCGACCAGAATGACAATGCTACGTACGCTTCGACCAGGTGGGTCCCGACTGTGAGGCACTTCCTTGCATGTGAAGATGTAGCTGGTGAGTCCCAGGTGGGGCTTAATCGTTTTTTTTTTGCCCGGACGCACTTCCTTGCGTGCGAAGTTGTAGCTGGTGGGTCCCAGCAGTCAGGGGGGAACGTTTTTTTCGTGAAATATGGTGGCCCGTCCGGTGGGTCCTTGCTGTCAGGTGGAGGAATAATTATTTTGCGCGTAATAAGGAGGCACTTCCTTGCGGCTGCCGTGGACCCAGCTGTCAGCCTCTCCACCTACAATACTCTTTCAATGGAAGTCGGTCGTTGACCACATTGACCACGCCGCCCTGAGAGCACCACGGCGGTGGACGACGGCGAGGCCTAGGAAGGGGACGACGCGGAGCCGGGGAAGACGCAGCAGTGGATGCCCATGAGAAGAGGAGTACGAGGGTTCACTGGTTCGGTTGCAATGTGAGGCTGCTGTCACCGCAGAATAACAGGGGGTGTGGGTGAGTAGAGGGATGGCCTGGCCAGCGGTGGAAGTAATAGGGGTGGTGAGGCCCCTGCGGCATCACAGCCGGCCACGGGAGGCAGGAGCACGCGACAGGACCGGTGCTGGTTTGGGCGGCTGGAGCAAGAAGACCAGAGGTTGAAGAAGCACTACGGCCGTTGGATGAACATCATATGGTAAAAGGAGCTAGAATCGTTCATGTTGACTAAGTTGACAAAGCCCTCCGTCCCCGTCAACTTGGTAGGCCCACAAGTCAGCCTCCCACTATGCTGGGTTCCAGCTGGCAGGGGGAGTATTCATTTTTTTGTGCGTAATAAGGAGGCACTTCCTTGCGTGCGAAGATAGCTGGTGGGTCCGACCTGTCAGCGGGGGGCACGTTTTTTTCGCGAAATACAGAGGCCCTTTCGGTGGGTCCCAGATGTCAGGTGGAGGAATCATTATTTTGCGCGTAATAAGGAGGCATTTCCTTGTGTGCGGCCATGGACCCAGCTGTCAGCCTCTCCACGCACAGTCTACTTCCGATGGTGTCGTTCGTTGACCACATTGACCACGCCGGGCCAAGCACATCCAAGGTGGTGGACGACGGCGAGGCCTCGGACAGCAACGAGCCGGAGATGGGAAGACGCGGGAGTAGAGACGCAGACGGAGAGGTGTACGAGGGTTAACTGGTTCTAGTGCGGTGTGGTTCGGTAGTCGGTGGAGAAGAAAAGGAGGTGTGGAGGGGTGGAGGGATGGCTGATACGTCTCCAACGTATCTATAATTTTTGATTGTTCCATGCTATTATATTACCCCTTTTGGAAGTTTATGGGCTTTATTTTACACATTTATATCATTTTTGGGACTAACCTACTAACCGGAGGCCCAGCCCGTATTGCTGTTTTTTTGCCTATTTTAGTATTTTGAAGAAAAGGAATATCAAAAGGAGTCCAAACGGAATGAAACCTTCGGGAGCATGATTTTTGGAACGAACGTGATCCAGAGGACTTGGAGTGCAAGTCAAGAAGCAGCCGAGGCGGCCACGAGGGTGGAGGGCGCGCCCACTCCTACAGGGCGTGCCCCCTGTCTCGTGGGCCCCTCGGGCGGCCACCGACCTACTTCTTCCTCCTATATATACCCATGTACCCCGAAAACATCCAGGGAGCCAACAAAAAACAATTTCCACCGCCGTAACCTTGTGTATCCGCGAGATCCCATCTTGGAGCCTTCGCCAGCACTTCGCCGGAGGGGGAATCGACCACAGAGGGCTTCTACATCAACACCATAGCCCCTCCGATGAGTTGTGAGTAGTTTACCACAGACCTTCGGGTCCATAGTTATTAGCTAGATGGCTTCTTCTCTCTTTTGGATCTCAATACCATGTTCTCCCCCTCTCTTGTGGAGATCTATTCGATGTAACTCTTTTTGCGGTGTGTTTGTCGTGATCCAATGAATTGTGGGTTTATGATCAAGTTTATCTATGAGAAATATTTGAATCTCCTCTGAATTCTTTTATGTATGATTGAGTTATGTTTGCAAGTCTCTTCGAATTATCGGTTTGGTTTGGCCTACTAGATTGATCTTTCTTGCCATGGGCGAAGTGCATAGCTTTGGGTTCAATCTTGCGGTGTCCTTACCCAGTGACAATAGGGGTTGCAAGGTACGTATTGTATTGTTTCCATCGAGGATAAAAAGGTGGGGTTTATATCATATTGCATGAGTTTATCCCTCTACATCATGTCATCTTTCTTAATGCGTTACTCTGTTCTTATGAACTTAATACTCTAGATCCATGCTGGATAGCGGTCGATGTGTTGAGTAATAGTAGTAGATGCGGGTAGGAGTCGGTCTACTTGTCACGGACGTGATGCCTATATACATGATCATTCCTAGATAATCTCATAATTATTCTCTTTTCTATCAATTGCTCGACAGTAATTTGTTCACCCACCGTAATACTTATGCTATCTTGAGAGAAGCCACTAGCGAAACCTATGGCCCCCCGGGTCTATCTTTTATCATATAAGCTTTCAATCTACTTTTATTTGCATCTTTACTTTTCCAATCTATATTATGAAGTACCAATAATATATTTATCTTATCATACTATCTCTATCAAATCTCACTTTTGCAAGTGGCCGTGAAGGGATTGACAACCCCTTTATTGCGTTGGTTGCGAGTTCTTTGTTTGTTTGTGTAGGTGCGTGGGACTTCTGAGGAGCCTCCTCTTTGGATTGATACCTTGGTTCTCAAAAACTGAGGGAAATACTTACGCTACTATTGCTGCATCACCCTTTCCTCTTCAAGGAAAACCAACGCAAGCTCAAGACGTAGCAATGGCCTAGCCAACGGTGGAGTAGCGCTTCATAGCGAAGCGTGCTAAGCAGAGCTGCTAGCGGCGAGGCCTTGAGTGGTCGATGGTATTTGGATGAAGAAGACGAGAGATTGAAGATGGATGCCGGTCGTTGGATGTAAATCCAACGGATAACATGTCAGAATCATTTGTTGACTAAATTGACAACGACTTGCGTTGGCTTCGACCTATTGGCCCACATTTCAGCCTCCAAAAATATGGCACGTATTCAACCCATTTTTTCAGAATTTATAGTCATTTTTTTGCACGGTAGAATTTATGGTCAATTTGATCTTTTTTTAATTACAGTCGATTAGCTGGGCTGGGTGAACAAATAATGTAGCGTCCATGCGGCCCATTTATTTTATTTCCTAAAAAATTACAGGCCATTTGCACTTTCTCGAAATACACGATTTTCTTTGGGCTGATTCTAATTATAATGTTGGGTTGGGCCAGCAATGTTATGAAAAAAAATAAAAAGGGCTGAGCATTTTGTTATAAATATATTTAAATAATAAGTGATATTATTACATTCGTCCTTAAATCTTACCAAGCTTTTGTACACAATCACTAGGATTTTCGTGCCAAAACAATCCAGGATTTTATTGTTAAGAAATTATTTTTATAAGTTAATAAGACGTGGGATATTGTTTTCGTACATATGTAAGTATCTGTTAAGTATATGATGATAGTAAAATAATATATAATAACATATAAAATAATTTAAATATATATAATATAGTTAGAAGGGAAACATAAGTTGAACCTGGCGTTCCTATTCTTATATAGAAAAATAGAACAGACCTCTGTGTTTTCTTCAAAAAAAATACATAAATTGGGCTGCCGATATTCAGGAAAAACAAAACCTCGGATGGGAGGTCCATAGGCCGGTCGATACATGACGGCCCTCAAGAAAATACAAACAGGCCTATGGACCTCCCATCCGAGGTCGTGGGCTGCGATGTTAAAAATGAAAGCCTAGGCAGGGCAACCCAAAACCCAAATGATACTTGCTGCCCGGTGATAATAAATGATACCGCCACTCCGGCTTCGTTGTGAATTTATCTCCTATAGTAACTACGTTGAAGCACCTAAAAATGTAACTATGTCGACAAACCCGTGGGCCCCAATGTCAGTATAGCATTAGGAGGAAGTATTTTTTTGACGAGGCACTTGCTTGCGTACGGCCATAGACCTGGTGGGTCCCGACTGTCCGCCTCTCCACGTACAGTCCTCTCCATATTCCTCTCGTTTGTTTAGCATGTTCACAACGGCAGACAGCAGCGTCGCAGCGAGCGCACAAAGGCGCAGGAGGGGATCCGACCACCTGAGGAAGTGCCTTATTATTAACAAAACTACTGAACTATCCTAGTGGCCAAGTGACACTACCCGACAGCTGTTCCGCACAGGTTCGATTCCACCTGTGCAGGGAAAATATCTCCAAATTTTTTACCTCTACCTTTATTGACATGTGGGTCCCCATTGTCATCTACGCACACCACGTCCAACACTTGCCAAAACTTCGTCCCTCGTTTTCTCTGTGTTTCGCACACTCGACATTGTGTGGGCATTTTGACTGTGCATCATATGAAGATGTGCTATGCATGAATGTTGATCAGCATGATGTTAACTGGCTGGTAGTTCCATTTTCGACCATGAATAAAACTTCCAACATGATGTTAACCCTGTTTTAAAAGGTCGTGTTAATATAAATGCTCTGCCTCTGAAAGTTGCAGATTCTTATCTGAAATCGCACCTTGCGCTTTCTTCTTTGAGAATCACATTATGCGCACTTTTATACTCCTATGAAACTACATTTTTTAAAGTGCTAAAAATAGATCTCTAGAATTCATAAAATACTTCATATGCTCAATACTGCAAATCTAAAATTCAAAAGACATTCATATCTGAAAGTACTCTCAAAATACACAACACAAAACACAATTCACAATCTGCAAATACTGACAGCCCTAAGCTCCTCCTGAAAATTCACAACCTTCCCGACTATTGGGCTGGGGGCAGTCCCCTCCTATTCCTCAGCGGCAGACAGCCGCCCCATGAGACGATGTGAAGGCGAGGGAGAGGATGGCGGGGAAGCGTCGTCGGGCCAACTACTTTTCTCCTCTTGCAGTTGGGTTCGGTCGATGAAGACTCCACCGGCTCGCTTTGGCAGGACACCCTCACAAATGACACCCTGTAGATGCTCAATCCTTCAATCTCTGGTGGATGCTCCATCCGGGATTGATACTCTCACCACCGCTCCCTCATGATCGGATTCGGTGAATCTGTTTGGTCCATGGCCCAGAGGAGCAACTCTATGTACTCCCGCGGGACTCCCTCCGGGAGTATCGCCGCCTTTTCGCTCTGTTGCAGATATTTGGCCATGGATGTCGCCGTCGCCGCTAGTTGGTCCTTGTTGTCAAACCAAGACTGTATCTCCAACATCCTAGCTAGTTTCACAGGGTCGACGTCTACAATCCTCACGTATCGGTTGTACTCCTCCATCGATCTACTTCTCCACATCACCTTCACTCGCCGGCGGTGGTTTTTAAATGGAAGAGGAGAGAAGCAGCGCTGGTTTTGGATTAGAATGAGAGAGGAGCGGCGCTGGTTTTGGACTGGAACATGAGGGGAGGGGCGGTGGTTTTGAAATGGAAGAGGAGAGGAGCGGCGCTGGATTTAGATTGGAACAGGAGAGGAGCGGCGGTGGTTTAAGAGGAGAAGAGCGGAAGAGCGCACTGGTCTTGGAAGTATTTTTTTGTTGTTTTGCGTATTTTGGGTCAAAGTTTGACCATCGCATTGTATTTGACAAGCAAAATGTGAATGCATGTCACCTAAAATTGTATCGCTCGGTTCAGATTCTGAATGTACTTTCAAATTATATTATTTTTGCAACGTATAACATATATTTTATGTGCGAAAATCATGGTCAATTATGACCCAGAATAAAAGGGAGACTAGTTAATGTGGGGTCGCTTTATTAATTGAAGGGTAAATTGATTTTCATTTTGATCCAGTCATAGCGGGCCGGCCCTCTCGTCCAATCCTAAATCGCTGCCGCACGCTCCTCTCCCTCTTCTCCATTGCAAAACCACCTCCTCTCCTCCCCATCATCTCCATTCCAAAACCACCGTCTTGCCTCTCCCTCTTCTGATCTTCTCCATTGCAAAACCACCTCCTCTCCTCTCCATCATCTCCATTCCAAAACCATTGTCTCGCCTCTCCCTCTTCTCTATTGCAAGACCATCGTCTCTCCTCCCATCTTACAAAGCTAGCACCGGACCACTCCGAAGGACATCTATGGAGAGGATGCAGCAGCGAATCAGGCAGATCGCCGGCGGCGAGTAGGCAAAGTTAGCCAGGTTGAAGGAGAACCTTACTTGGTTTGACAATGAGTGGGAGATTTCGAGGACGGTGCGGGCCAAGTGGCAATATATGCAAAAGAGCGAGACAGCGGCGATGAGGGCGACGATGTACATGTACTCCTCGGCGGCAGTCACGCCGCAGTCATCTGAGTTCATCGAGTATCTCCTCTGGGCGATGGAGCAGACAGATTCGTCCGAGGCGATAGTCAGACGGAGGTGGTGGGCATACAGGTTGAAGGTCGAGCACCCAGAGGATAATGTATCGATCAAGTATGGTGTGCCGTTTGTGATGGTGCAGAGCCAGCCGGAGCCACATGAGTATTTGTTCTCCCATCGCAAGAGGAGGCCGAATGGGGCGACGTCGCTTCCCTGCCGTTCTCCACGGTTCCCTCGACGCTTGCCTAGTTTCAACGGCGGCGGTAGGGTTTAAGGTAAGCTTCACACTAACCTAATCTTCCACCCGCTCATGCTTACAATTGTGACAACTAATGAAAATCATGCTTACAATCAGTCTCTGAGTACTACGCCAATCACCCTAAAATAGCTCTGGACCTTTGGGTCAAAGTTGTGACACAATGTAAAAATAAAGAAAAATAGATTGGTGCTTCTTTCAGAAAAGAGTACTCCCTAGAAAACTGCCAACATAAGCTACTAGTATTTGGTTAGAGGATTTGTTGCCGAGAAAGATCCGTCCACACAGAGCGCCACACATCCCACTGGTGGTGGTGGATGCCAATGCGTGCATGCAACATGGTTGGTGTCGGTAATTTTTACTTGGCACACCACTTTTCTGCATATATGGCGGTTCCATACGTACATTTGTGCAGTTCCACCATAATGCAATTTGAATAACCCTGTTTGCACAGATAATGAAAAAGCGTGATTACATTATAGTGGCACTAGTTGATGAAACACACAAAATAAATAGAAGAAAATATTGCGAAAGTATCATAGTATGCCAT
Source organism: Aegilops bicornis (assembly GCA_021605145.1). Classification (NCBI taxonomy): domain Eukaryota; kingdom Viridiplantae; phylum Streptophyta; class Magnoliopsida; order Poales; family Poaceae; genus Aegilops; species Aegilops bicornis. Next base: position 590,943,209 of record CM038675.1, read on the forward strand.
GCTGCGAGGGCAAGATGGGCCCTGCGACGCCTCATATGGTACGCCTCATACTGGAAATCGTCCCAAGTCTCCCAGATACACCTTCTGCCAGTGATGAACATCAGGGTACAGCGGTAGTACAAGGAGGCGCCTTGAGACATTCAAATCTCTATTTTTGTACAGATCAACTAAAATTAAGCACCCAGGTTATGTAAACGCTTAAACATTAACAATGGGACTAGTTGATGAAACATACATTAACAAAGAGAAGCACTTTCTTTATCTACATTGGAAATGAAACGATAGAGAGGACACTCGCTCTATTTTAACTATATTATTACTTCATTTTATCAGTGACACTAGGGTCGAGCAGGTGGCAAACGAGGTGTACCGTTCGTCGCAAGGATGGAGGCCGGGGGTGCTTAGACTGGGATGCTCAAGATGGCTCTTTCAGTCACCAACATGGATGATTCAATTCATGGGACCTTTTGGTGTAGTTCACCTAAAATGAAGCAATGTCCCATGAGCTAGGAGCTTCTTCTTCAAATTTTTTTAAGAAAAGGGCTCCAGCCCTGGTTCCATTTCCATCAGAAAACGAAACCCACAGAGCTTCTCCTTCATTAGTTGCAATAAAATTGAGAAACATCAAGGTTGGTTGTGAAGCTCCTGGAATGTTCAACTATAATTTGGATATCATTTGTGCAGTTCAACTAAGATCGAGCGTGAAATGTATATCTCTGTTTGCACAAAAAAGGTGGAAAGGAGGGTGACCAACAAGTGATGAAACATGCATCAAATGAAAAGAAGCATGTTCCTTATCTGAAAGGCAATCCTACAAGGACAGTAGCAGTTTCTAAAGCAGTGGCATTGCTAGATATTAGTGTGGGCATCAGGATTAACTATGACATCCATTAAATACGACATTACTTTGGGCACGGGAGAGTAGGCGGACTAGGACAGTTGCATTTGTAACGAAAAGAACCAACTTATCTTAAAGGGAAATTTAGCAGGACATGTAAAAAAGTGCCATTGATTCATATTACTGGAGGCATTACATTGAAAACAACATTGGTTTAACGTGTCCTTGCTTTTAACAGTGCGACTGCTACATTTTACAAGTGGCATTACACAAGAGTGGCTCGGGGCAACAAACATCAGAACATGATATCTGGGTTGGTCCCATTTTTGTTTGGTATAGCCACCTTATCTTCGTGTGAGGCTAGCAAATCTAGTCTTTGGACTTACTCTGTTGACTTGTCCCCGATCCCCACTTTATTTCCTTTTTCAACCAATAGATCGGGTTTATATTGAGTTTGTACTGCGTTTCCTTTATTTCCCTATTAGACCTAGAGACCAGTTGGATAGCCGCCTACGCTACTTTTCGCCCCCATTATTTCCTCTTTCGACCAAGTCCTAGATTCAGGTAACAAATCCTCCCAACTCCCACCCCCTTTCTTCCTTGTTTGAACCAAGTAGTACTAGATTCGAGTGCATGAACTAGTTTTACCTCTTAAACGTAAAAAAATAGGTGGTTTTCGAACAGCCGATCGATCCTATCTACGAGGGGGCCTGAGAAATAGTAAAAGATACAAATGCAGTGACATCAGGAGCTCGGGAAGTAGAGCAAGGCCGGTTTCAAAGGAAGTTATACCTGATGGTCGCCGGGATGTTGCTAGGTGGGCAGCGGGAGACCAGATCTGCCCACACTACGGCAGCGAGGAAGAAGGAGTCGGAGGCTCTCCCTCGCTAGCGGTGCTTGGGAGAGAACGGCAAGGCGGTGATCGGACGCCGCCAAAGATGGGTAAGAGCCGTCGCCGAGGACGACCGCGTGAACGTTGCACCTTCTCACCTTCCCTGACGGAGAGGATCCAGCTGGATCTGTGACCATCGGTGAGCAGAGAGAGAGAGAGAGAGTGGCCACCGCTGTCGTGTTTAGATCTGGAGAGGACGAGACACTGTGAAGAGAGCAACACTAGCAAGCAAGCGCGGAGGCTCCTGCCTATATGGTGGAGTAGTACTAGTTTTCTTTTGTCTACCGGAGCCGGCTTGACCTCGCTAATGATGGCCGAGAAGTCTTCATGCACGTGGCTGGAGGTGCAGTTGTCGGCATTTTGATCTGAAGCACCGGATTATAACATATAACACGAAAAAATGCCACATGACAAGAAATCATAACCTCACTGCCCAAAGGAGACAACATGAATCCCGACGGACAAACTAGACGAGGAACAAAGCTCAGATTAAAGATAAACTCGTAGAAGAGGGGTCCGTCAATAGATGTCCTAATTAACATAGCCGTCTTGACCTAGATGGTAGCCGAGTAGTCTTCGTGCATGTGCCCCCAATGACTAGCCCAACTCAGTTGTCGCTGTTTAACCCTCGTAGTGATGTGAAGCACATGACACCTAATTTTGCGAGATGACAAGAAACCTTTTTTTAGATTTCTCACCACAACTACATCCATGTACAACACAGCCTGCACGATATGTAGACGATAGCCAATCCAGGCGTGTGTGCTGGAGTCTGGTCACATGCATGGACGAACTGATCTTCCGTGTCTTGCAGGGATCATCCAGGCACCAACGTAGTAACAACACTTCTCTAGTACTATCGCTCGTCTCCCTCTTCTATTAAGTCACCCGACTTGCGGGGCCGGGGAGTGTGCCTATGGTCGGTTCTCAATTGCGGTCCCACATGTGTGTGCAAACGCAATATGACGCGCGCCCCATTCGGAGAGCAGCGTGCCAGACCGACCGACCGTCTGGGTGCGATGCGAACGCGACGGGCATGTTGTATACTCCGTACATGTGTACTACCGTTTTCTAGAGGCTTTGCTCCATGGCGCAATCCATGGATACAAAATTAGTATACTGTATTACGTAAAGTCGAGGGCGAGGCTTTTCCTGCGCGGTAGGCGGGGCAGTTCCGCCTAGTCGTTTCGACAGAGACGCGAGAAGATGAAGGAGTAGGCTGCTGCAAACGTAGGGCTGTGTGATTTGACTTGCCATTATCCTTTTAACTGCGGCGCTACGACCGGCGTGGGTCTCCCGATTCCTGACCACCTCCATACAGGTGCCTCTCCCAATGCTCCACCATGTAGTAGAGGCTGGCTCTTGCATGAGAGCCCACTTCTCCACTTTCTCCTTGCCTCTCTTTCCTCCACATATGCAAAAATGCCATGTAAAGCACACTATTGTACTTACTTGCTCCTGCAGGTGCTAAGCTTGCCACATAGACATAATGTCTGATGTGGCAAGTTAATCAAGAAGAGAGAGAGACTAGTTTGCTGACCCAAGGAAGAAAAGGTGCTAAGCGCGTGTACCTAGGTGAAAAGACAATTTTGAGTCTATAGCTAATTAAGTGAGGCAAACTTAGCAACAAAAAACTAATAAGCACACCATTTCATTGGAAGAGGTCACTCCTTGGCAAATGCAATAAATACTACTCCCTGTGTCCCATAATATAAGAACATTTTTGGCACTACACTAGTGTCAAAAACGTTCTTATATTATGGGACGGAGGGAGTACGAAGAAAGAGATAGAGAGAAGTAAAAAAATACACTTATAGCCAACCTTATAGCTAACCTTGTTATAGTATGAGCGACTAAGTGATGACTATGTATGACATGCCAACATCAGATAGCCTAACGCACCGTGTTAAATATCCAAGGGCGCGACCGCGCGAGCGACACGACGGTCGTGGTAGGCGCAACCATGATACGGGCTGCTGGCAGCCCTTGGATCTGAGATCAAACGGTCGCATGCTAAGTTGCTGAAAATTTGCAGAATAACCCTCCAGGATAGGATATTCACCCATAGGTCTAGAATCACGCCATGCAACCGTTCGATCTCAGATCCAAGGGCTCTCGGAAACCCGTATCATGGGAGAATGGAAAGCCACTACCCTACCGGTCGCACGCTGGCAGTTCGCTCCTACTCATTCCCGCACGTCCATTAATACTACGGCGGTTCGCTCCTAGTCGTCCCGTCCTTTCACATTACGGCAGTTCCACTAATCCTAACCCTCCTCCCAAATCCATGGCGTCCCAAATCTCCATGATCGGCGGTGAGTACAAGGTTAGAACCATCACCGGTGATGAGTTTGACATCATCTACACCCGTTCTTCCGCGGCGGTGAAAGGATGTCTTTCTCGCTTCAGACGCATGTTCAAAAACTCAGCTGATGAGTGGGTCGCTGGGCTAGATGTTGAGTACACCATAGTCCTGGGACGAGAGAAGGATCTAAAGGGCGAAGAGAGGAAGAAGCCCGCCGTGATCCAGGTTTGCGTGCATGACTTATGCTTGGTCTACCACATATGCCATGCCGACGTTGAATGCCTGGATTTTAAGAACTTCCTTAAGAGCAACATAGTCAAATTCGTTACTGTAGACTTTACGAATGACGAAGAAGTCCTGGGTTGGATAGGCCTCATTGTAGGCAACCCCTTCGACCTCCAGAAGAATTGGCTGCCGCCCTCCGGTGGCCAGCCTTCAATGCTGACCCTGGCAGGAGCCATGGTTCATCCTTCGTACCGTAAACTGGAGAAACCTCCATACATGTTTCATCGTTATGCATGGCAGCGGAATGTACTAGATATAGACCACATCCACTACACTGCAATGGATGGCTACCTTTATTTCAATATCTACAAGGGTTGGATGAAGAGCAAGAGCCAAGTGTGCGGTTCAAGCAAAGAAGTATCAGCCAAGAGGAAGAGGGACAAGGACAAAGTCGAGGACGTGGACGAGGACTCCGAGTAAGGTGGCAGTGTCGTTGCTCATGGTGGTTCTAATGCAGTGTCTACCAAAATAGTTGCAAAGTTTAATTTCAGGTGTGCTTAATTTAATTTTAGGGGTGTGTTGTCGAGCCCAATGAGAACTATGTTATGTTTCTTCTAGTTACATTAACTCTTCAAGACGCATACATACTAGTATTTCTTACATTTGATCTTTTAGTTGGTATAGTACTACCACTGCTTTCTTCACATTATATACGTACAATATATATGGCCAACATCATATAGCCAGCAGTTTAGTTGTCAAAGAATTTCAGGGTGCTTAGTTTTGTCAAAGAATTCCAGGATGCTTAGTTTTATTTGAGGGGTGGGTTGTGCTGGACACTATTATTGCGACTAGCCTTTTTAATACTACCTCTGTCCGGGTTTATTGGTCCCCATTGTATTTCGTGCCAAATTTTGACCATAGATTAAACTAACAAAATGTTCACACATGTCACCAAACATTATATTTTTGAAAACTATGTTCAAATACGAATCCAATGAGATAATTTTTCTTGACATGCATTAACATTTTGTTAGTTAAATTTTAGTCCAAATTTGGTACAAACTACAAAGGGGACCTATAAACCAGGACGGAGGTAGTAGTACTATATGCATAATTTGGCGACGAGCGCTCTCTATATGTACCACCTTTTTCTTAATTTCAAGTTTTGCTCCATGGCGCAATCCATCGATACTACTACTGCACAAAAGTATACATTTTTTAAAAGGCTAGAGGGCGGGGCAGCCTAGCTTGGTCGGTTTCACGAGAGGCGAGGGCCTTTGTGATTTGACGGCCCATTACTGCTGGAAGGCGGGGCCTTGTGATTTGAGTGCTCATATAAATGCGCCGACGACCTGAGGAGGAGCAAAGAACCATGCGGTATACTCAAGTTTTCCACTGGAGTAGTACTACGACGGAGGAGCACGAAACACGGCAGCCCAGTGCCATATGGCGATAAAGAATGATCTAATTTGCTAGTCACCTCATTGTTAGCATTGTTCTATTCATTCCCTAAAAAAAGCATTGTTCTATTCATGCCTCGCAGAGAACGTGACACGTGCAGCGAAACACCCGAAGCAAAAGATGAAACACAGGAGCAAAAGAATAAGGAAGATTATCACCCCAAATGATCTAATTCGCCGCGGAGTCGTAAATGCTTCTTCATAGCCTCCATGACCACCATCTCCTTGCGCGTCTCCTCCGCCATCTTCTTCATTCTGTCCATGACGCGGGATTTCTCGATGCGAGCCTTCATCATCTGTTCCACGTACCGCATTACGCACCTTTGACAAGAGTCGGGTGCTCGATGCGGAGCTTCACCAACTCCTCCTTCTGTTCCATGACGAGGGCCTGCAACATCTTCATCGAGGAACTACTATTCTCATGCAGCTTCTTCCAGCCGGCGTTCTTCTCCTTCAACAGGTCAATCTCGTGGCAGAGCTTCGCCTTGTCCTCCTAAAGTTGCAGGATTTTGCCAGTCGCCTTCTTCTCCGAGGTAATGCTCTTCTTCAGTAGCATCACCAAGTCAGCGATCAACTCCCCCTGCTTATTGAGCTCAGCGGGCATGTCGTTGAGGCTCTACTTCAGCAGCTCCACCAAGCCTTGGATGAACTCCTTCTACTTGTTGAGGTGCTTATTGAGCTGACCGGGCATGCCGTCGAGGGATAACGACTCCAGCGCCGCCGGCTCGGCATGTTTGCCTCCGCGGCTAGGGCGCTCCTAGGAGCCATCGCCTGCCCGTGAGAGATCTTTCGAGGTCTCTGCGTGGCGGCGAGCCCTCTCTTTCTTTCCGTAGCCTTGGTTTCCGCTCCCTTGTTACGAGTAGTTCTTGACCTAGAGCTCTGCTCACCGGCCATGGCAAGGACGGACGAAGATGAAGCACTTATGTGGAGGAAAGGTAGAGTAATTTCCGGTTAGGTAGTTCCCCTTTTTATAACCTAAGTACTAGCACTAGTACTAATACCTGCATAGTGGGAACACGTTCAGGTTTGGTATGTACTAGTAGGTGTGAGCAGGCTTTCGAATGGGATGGGAACAAGGTAAAGATTAATTGATGGTTTTGGTTTCGAGGCCCGAAACGGCGCCCAATGAGTTTAGTGGAACATAAATTTCAAGTAGACTACACTGCTCAAATGCGCAAATATTATGTTGCTATCAAAAATTGGCACAAAATCCGAAGGAGACCAATGGAAGTACTACTAGCAACCCATGATTTAACTACTTGCATGCACGCAGTGGAGTACTAGTGTCTTTCTTCTGCCCTCACGTCCACTCAATTTGCATGCGATGTATTAATTGACCATCAATGAAGTGAACGACTTTACACGCGTCAAATTATCACATGGGATGGATCTTGGTACAAAATTGCGTCCGCTCGTGTACCCGCGTGTGCGTGCGAGGGAATGAGTGTGTGCGTGGCGTGTGTGCACATCTTCGCTTCATGCATGTACCGACAATATGGCTCAAGGAGGACGAGTACATTCTTCTGGAACCAGCAGCACGTCACTATGATCAATCCACACAAGGAGGTCGCGACAACACCTCCACATGTGCCACGTGGCTTCATGAATGTAGCGTGCCATTGAAATTCTAATTTACTTGTTTTGCACATACTCGAAGTACTAGTAAGGTACTCATGCATTGCACGCGTCAGATTTTGCAACCAAATTATGAATAAATATCACACTATAGCATGTAAGCTCTGAGTCATATATGCCTGATGTAGACCTTCATTTAATTCTTATAGCTCATCTCATTCAAAATCAATTAGTTTTTATAAAAAATCTAGGGCCTCTTGGATTCGTAGGATTTCTAAAAGGCGGGAATAGGAAAAACATGAGATTATAGTGGAATGTCGCCTTCAATCCTACAGGATTGTACGAGTGTTTGATTGTGCATAGAAAAACGCAGAATTCTTTCAAAGAGGTTTGACTGGATGGGATGTTTCCTATGAAATCTAGTGCAAATGAATCATATGGAAAAATTCCTATGGTTTACAATCCTACGAATCAAACAACCAAGATAGGAAAAATTCCTAAGGATTAGAATCCTCCAAAATTCCTTTGAGAATCCTTTGAATCAAAGAAGCCCTTAATCTATTTTATGATTCATGAAATTGTGCATTGTAAAGCATGAAGTAAAAACAAATAATGGCAATTCAACTAGAAAAAAATTTGGGCAGTTATGATACGGAAGATTCTAGAACAAAAGAGAACCACTGTTGTTTTGAGGTTTGTGCATTATGCTTAAATTCAACCATGGAGTCAGCTAGATTGTACATGTGGCAAAATCCGGTGGGGGGCTAGAAGATGGTGCGAGGGGACGAGTGGAGGGAGACTATGAAGGAATGCACAAGTGCGAGATCGATATTTAGAGAAAGGGGGCGAGAATGTGCGCTGTTGCGTGCAGTGGCGGAGCCATGAAAAATAAATGAGCTAGGGGGCCAAGCATTGCTAATCCTTTACGAGGAGGGTCAATTCATGAACTTAAACCATTTTTAGCCGCAATTGTCTAATGATCACATTCATATTAGCCTTGATATATGGTGATGTGGGGGGGGGGGCAGGGCCCTTACTGCCCCCTGTCTTCGCCATTGTTCGTGCACCTGAGAGATGAAGCGGAAGGCATGGATGATGAGAGGGGGATGTTGGTATATAATTAATGTGGGTGTATTAGCTATATATGTTAATCCTATATAGAGAGGTATAGATTGGTCGATGTGGACGTGGGAAAGAGGGTGAGACCTCACTGGATATATCGATTGATCGGTTTGTGTGGAAAACTATGAAAGACCTATCTATATACACAAATACATAGAGGACCATCGATCGTTATAAGACGCACGCGTGAGAGATAAAGAATGCCCGATATGATGGAGAGGGGGATGTGTGTGGGTGTGTGCCTTCATGGGAGACCAACCTGAAGAAAAAGATTGCATGTGTGCGATGGATAATGCCGACTGGTAGTGTGTGTGCATGCATGCACGAGATAAAGTTAGTGATACAATTATAAAGATAAGACGACTGTGTGGGTGTAAAAGACTAGGAGAGGTCATAATCAATGTAAAGTTGAATTCAAATATTTGAATAAGAGATCCTGATGTTTGAAACCCATGCATGCATGAATATAACGGAGATCTGCACGGTGTGGTTTGGAAACGAGCATGTTGTAATGTATACACATTGAACAAGGTTAGTCTGATTTGAATTTGAGATACCGATGGCAGACATCATTTGGCCACGTCGCATCCGTGCATGGACACACTATTCTAATTGAAGATGATGGGTGGCTTTCGCATCACATATCTATATCTATACCCCTATATATATTATATATTATATTTTTTATATTGTGTGCAGGTAACTTTAACTTTGAAAGATGGTCGTTGGATGAGGCGAATCCGATGGTCCAAAGATGGCAAATTTGAGCACTACTGGCCGTTGGATATCATCTAGATTCCACCAGATTTCGCCACATGTATAATCTAGAAGACTCCATGGTTGAACTTAAGCATAATGCACAAACATCAAAACACAAGCACTTCTTCTTTGTTCTAGAATCTTCCGTATCATAATTGCCCAAATGTGTTTCTACATGATTTGCCATTATTTGTTTTTACTTTATGTCTTACCACGCACAATTCCATGAATCTTAAAATAGATTAGCTTTCTTATAAAAACTAGATGATTTTGAATGAAATGAACTATAAGAATTAAACAAACATCTACATCATGCATTTATGACTCAAAGCTTACATGCTATAATGTGGTATTTATTCATAATTTGGTTGCCAAATCTCATGCGTGCAATGCACGTATACCTTACTCTAGTCTAAATGGTGTTTGTGTGTGTGTATTGTGCGTGTTGAGGTGCAAATTGTCTTTTTTGGGTACATGTTAAGCTTGTTCTCCCGAAATTTCAAGCCGTGCCTTGTTATGCTGAAAATTCAAGCTAGCGTCTCTGTCTATCGTGCTGCGAAACTCCCGCCTCTTCAACCCGCGCCTTGTTAGGCCGAAATATTTAAGATATATCTTTGTCTCGTTATGCTCCGACAACTCCCTCCATCTCAACCCGCGCCTTGCTATTCTGAAATTACAACGCGCACGAAAACTCCCACCTCCTGTGAAATCCTGACACGCGAAATGCCCGTGGTACCTCGAACCGAAAGAACCGCCTCAAATCGGTGGGGGTACTTTCATAACTTACCCCACATTTCGGACAAGCGCGTCCCTAAGCCATGGTTCCCCACTGCCATCCCATCCGCCCACCCATTCATACACCGAGGCCGCGAAAACCCGCGACGAAGCCCCACACCCTGCTCCGTCCGCCACCCAGCCGGAGCCTCTTCCCTGACGAGGTCGTCCACAGCAACACCTCGACGTCCCTCATCCACCGTACCCGATGAGGATCCGTCGTCGATCTCTTCGTCCCGCCGGTTCAGCCACCCCGTCCTCCACCTCCAAGGAGCTACCTCGACGTTCCCCTCGTCTTTCACGCCACCTCCATTCCCACACCGCTGTCTTCAACCGCACCACCAGAAGGGCATCATCATCACCGTTTCCTTGGATGAAGCTGCGGCCTAATCGGCGTCACCAAAGAGGTTGTACACTAATCGCTGCATTTTCTTCTTGATTCGATCTCACGGTGCTGCCGGCGCTCGGTCCTGAGCCGACATCGCTGCTCCATCCACGGCGGCGTCGCCGCCACTTCCTCCACGACATCGCTCCCTCGGCGACGTCCCACATCGATGGGAGCTGCGCTGCTTTATCTCTCGCTTCATGCTACTCTGCTCTTGCTCTTGGTCCCTGCCTCGGTCTGCTCTTGCTCAGCTTGCTCTCGCTCTTGCTTGCGATCTTGCTCGATGAAGCTACACTTGATCATTGAATCCACTTTTGGGTCGATCGATTTTGAGGTGGGGAGGGGCTCGCCGGTGAAGGAAGAACCAGCCGCAGCGGGAGGGGGGGCTCACGGAGAGGTACCCCACTATCTATCTTAGGGTTCAGGGTGGGGCGGCGGTCATGGTGGTGGCGGGCGGTGGCGTGGGGATCGCCGGAGAAAAAGCTCGGCACGGGGCTAGAGGGATGCCCGGGCGGCGCGGACCGGCAGTGGGGAGTGTTTTCGGGGCGAGTGGGGCGGCGTACCGTCGGCCGCGGGCGGCGAAGGGCTGCTGTTTGGCCGGTGGTGGCTGGCGGCTCAGGGGGTGGAGGTTGAATATGAACTACAGGCCCTTGATTTCGTATCCAATGGCTGCAAAATCGACTGATGAGAGATGAAAAAGTCAGACGACCGACGTGTAGCCTCACCTTGCTAGTGCGTTCAGTTTCGACAGCAAAATTCAGTTTCGATAGCAAAATTCAGTTTCGACAGTTAAGTTCAGTTTTGACAGTTAAGTTCGGTTTCGACGGTTAAATTCAGTGTCGACAGTTAAGTTCAGAGATGAGTGGCTGATGTATTTTACATCTAGCACTTTGTGGTTATGTATTTTACGTCATCTAAATGAGATGCTATTAGAATTCCACTCAGGTTAACGTTGTCTCTCTTGTCCTGCTTCAGCCTCGGCGTCGTACAACTCACCGGAGCTGCTCCAACGATGAAACCCTCCATCACAGCGGAGCAGTACCTCGGGCTCCATCTCCAGACGCCTAAGATCTTCTTCCCCTCCTCCGACAGCCAAGTCAGCCGGAGCATCCTCATCGGCCAACCCAAGCACGCTGAGATCGACATGGCTTTGCCAAAGAGGTTGTACACTTGTTGCTTCTCTTTTTTACTCTACATGTTATATATATTGTCCACTGAGCACTCGTAGTAACGGGAAATACGATTATTTTATCCTACTATATGACAAGCAGTGAGATACCAGACAACTTGGCTATTCGTGATGGACTCTCTTGAACGCCATCATTATTTATCTCTGCGTGTTTGAGCTGTGCATTCGTCGATGGGCCTGGGAGTTGAGCTAGTATGGCAGTGGCCTGGGTCCAAAGTAATAGAAGTAGCACAAAAACATTTTTTAGTGTAGGATTTTGCTTGCTCAAGCCTGCCTACTAGAATCGCCAGTGCTTGAAACGAAAAGTGAATGAAAAACATAGGAATTGGAAAGTTTCATGTGGTACTACTTTTCATGAATTTGGTGCAAAGGAATGGAGCAAAGGAAAACTGTAGAATTTGTTCCTTTAGTGTCTCCTTGAAAGAAAAACCATAGGAATTCTAATTTCCACTTGTCCTCCTTTTCATATTCCTATCCATCAAGCACAAGACTAAGAGATAGTAGCATAATAGCATTATAATTGTACATTTTCTTGTGGTTTGACTTAATCTCATCATGCTTTTTTGCATCCTGTGATCTTCCAATTGTTGTGAATCAAACACCCAGATTGGCAGAAATCCTATGTTTTTAAATTCTCTGTTTTGCACGTGCATTCCTATCCTATTCCTGTCTATTTCCTATCCCTGCATTGTTAGAATCCTCAAATTCAAACAAGCCCTTACTCAATTACTTATGTTACAGATATGTGTCAAAGAAAACCTCGTGTGGTTTGTCCCGCTCTGCTGTGTATGTTCCACCTCAGCTCAGCTGCTCCAATGACGGAAGGGTTCACCACAGCAGGGATCCGCTCTGCAGACTGTCTTTCTGTGCCTCAGATATTCTTCCCCGCCACCGGCAGCGACGACAACTGCATTACCATCATCAACTGAGCAGATGACCTTGAGGACTACACGGGTCCGGAACATAGGTCACACTCTTCCATGTCTGCTTACGTTATGTGTCGCTTAATGTGATGGCATGCTAAATTATCGTTGTGTTCACCTATTAGACTCCGAGTCAGGTCCAAACTAATGTTGAAACTTGAGTTTTTAAATGGTTGTGGGGTACATATTTGGGCAACAATCAGTACTATCTGTCTACTATCTGGTTAACCTTGGGTGTCTACTATGAGTTTCATGTTTGGTGCAACAAACATTAAAGGAGCCATTGTCTGTATTTTTTAACTAAAGCTATTATCTGCCTGCTATCATTGGTTTTGGGTCTATCCACAGTTTGCTACCATCACTCTGGATTTGTGCATGCACTCCTTACATAATCTCACTATGTTTTATTCCTATGCATGCCAGTTATTGTACACAATGGAACTGATCATGTAGAGCAAAAGAGACGAGCCTTGCATGGCAATAAAATTTCATGCAGACGTCGCTCCACGGTGGGCGCAAAGGCAGCCCCCCTCCACCCATTTCGGATCGTAATCAAGAGGAAGATAACTGTTCTGAGGGGGATTCAGAAGGAGAAGACCACTCCCATTTACCCCATGAGGTCTTCGCTCTAACTTGGCATGCTGATGTTGGTAATATCATGCATATGGTGCCTTGCATTGCTTACTGTATACATTAAAAATGTCATCTGCTTAGTTTAGACATGCTTTGTGTCAATGCCATCTGTTTAGTTTCTTTATCGTATATGTGAATCATGCAATGCCATCTTGTTTAGCCATGCATCATATATGTGAATTTTGCAATGCCACCCTGGTTAGCCAGTAATCTTATATGCGAATTATATCTTGCCATCATTTTTTTATTACGTGTTAAATTTGTCAACAATTTTAGTACATTCAATTACTATTCCTGTGCATCAGCCATTCGGCACGGTCATGAAAAAAATCTGGAGTAGAAACAAGGTCTTCAGAGCAGACAATGCTATCTAATGAAGCGCATGTCTTGCTGGTTACCGATAGCTCCCACAAAAAAAATACACTTCCGTGATGATACGTGTGTTGGGGAACGTAGTAATTTCAAAAATTTTCCTACGATCACGCAAGACCATGGTGATGGCATAGCAACGAGAGGGAAGAGTGTCCGTCCACGTACCCTCGTAGACCTAAAGCGGAAGCGTTATAACAACGCGGTTGATGTAGTCGTCGTCTTCACGATCCGACCGATCCAAGCACCGAATGTACGGCACCTCCGAGTTACGCACATCGCTCAGCTCGATGACGATCCCGGACTCCGATCCAGCAAAGTGTCGGGATGAGTTCCGTCAAGACGACGGCGTGCAGGACGATGTTGATGCTCCACCGACGCAGGCTTCGCCTAAGCTCATGACGATATGACTTCACCGGCGCAGGGCTTCGCCTAAGCTCCATGACGATATGACCGAAGTGGAATATGGTGGAGGGGCACCAAGCACACGGCTAAGGAACGATCCAGAGATCAACTTGTGTGTCTGGGGTGCCCCCGCCCCGTGATATAAAGGAGCAAGGAGGAGGTGGCCGGCCAAGGGAGGAGGCGCACCAAGATGTGGAGTCCTACTAGGATTCCAAGTCCTAGTAGGAGTCCACCAAGAGGGAGGAAGGGAGAAGGAAGTGGAGGAGAAGGAGAGGTGGCGGCCCCTTTTCCCTAGTCCAATTCGGACTAGAGGGAGGGGGGCGCAGCAGCCCCTTGGCCCTTTCTCCTCTTTCCACTAAAGCCCATCAAGGCCCATTGCTTCTCCCGTAACTACACGGTACTCGAAAATACTCGAATCATTCGAACCTTTCCGAACTCCGAATATAGTCGTCCAATATATCGATCTTTACGTCTCGACCATTTCGAGACTCCTCGTCATGTCCCCGATCTCATCCGGGACTCCGAACTCCTTCGGTACATCAAAACTCATAAACTCATAATATAACCGCCATCGAAACCTTAAGGCGTGCGGACCCTACGGGTTCGAGAACTATGTAGACATGACCTAGAACCATTCTCGGTCAATAACCAATAAGCGGAACCTGGATGCCCATATTGGTTCCTACATATTCTACGAAGATCTTTATCGGTCAAACCGCATAACGATATCGTTGTTCCCTTTGTCATCGGTATGTTACTTACCCGAGATTCGATCGTCGGTATCCAATACCTAGTTCAATCTCGTTCTTGGTAAGTCTCTTTACTCGTTCCGTAATACATCATCTCACAACTAACTCATTAGTTGTAATGCTTGCAAGGCTTATGTGATGTGTATTACCGAGAAGGCCCAGATACCTCTCCGAGCAATCGGAGTGACAAAACCTAATCTCGAAATACGCCAACCCAACAAGTACCTTTGGAGACACCTGTAGTACTCCTTTATAATCACCCGATTACGTTGTGACGTTTGGTAGTACCCAAAGTGTTCCTCCGTAAACGGGAGTTGCATAATCTCATAGTTACAGGAACATGTATAAGTCATGAAGAAAGCAATAGCAACATACTAAACGATCAAGTGCTAGGCTAACGGAATGGGTCATGTCAATCACATCATTCTCCTAATGATGTGATCCCGTTAATCAAATGACAACTCATGTCTATGGCTAGGAAACTTAACCATCTTTGATTCAACGAGCTAGTCAAGTAGAGGCACACTAGTGACACTATGTTTGTCTATGTATTCACACATGTATTATGTTTCCGGTTAATACAATTCTAGCATGAATAATAAACATTTATCATGAAATAAGGAAATAAATAATAACTTTATTATTGCCTCTAGGGCATATTTCCTTCAACGTGTTTGTCACAGTAGGTCGCGTTTTTGTCATGCATGTACATCCATGACGATTTTATGACAGAATCAAGATAGTCATACATGTGTTGTCGTAGAAGTGTTCCATGACATTACCAAAATTATCATCACGGAAGTGTCCACTTCCATGACGATAAATCGCGCATCACGTAACTGCTTTATTAAGGGTGACCGACACGTGGCATCCACCGTGATTTTAACGCCGTTAAGCTATCGGGTCGGGTTTTGGATCCGATAACTCGTTAATGCCCGACCAATGGGGATTTTCCACGTGTAAAATCATCATTGGTCGGGGAAACACGGTTCCGCTCATCGCTGGGACAGATGTCATCCACTCATTGGACGGAAGGCGCCTATGATACATCGACACGTGTACGCACCCAACAGAGGCCCATTCTCGTGAAAAGGACGGCCCGTTTGACTTGGTCAAAATGTGGCGGCCGCCCATGGAAAGCTTGTTAACGGCTCGTTCGCATATAGCCCATTTACAGCCCGCTAACCAAGGCCCGTTATGCCCTATCTCGAATTAGGCCCAAGAGCGCCATCTGGGCCACCCAATATGATTCCACCCGTTTTCACTTCCGCCCATGTATGGCCCATGACGTCTTCCGGCCCATATGAGGCCCTATGTAACTCTTGGCCTATTAACGGCCCGTGGTGAAACTGGCCCGTAATGAACAGTGTATCACTTTACACCCATTAACGGCCCGTGGTGAAATTGTCCCGTAATGAACAGTGTATCACTTTATACCCATTAACGGCCCGTTATTCCGTTGGGCCGTTTCCAGCCCATGTTATCTTTCGGCTTTCTCGGAGCCCATTTATTCTTGGGCTCATTTCCAGCATTCGTTTACTTACGACCGCCATTCTTGTCATTTTCGCTTGTGGGCCAAATTCAGCCCGGGTTACAATCGGCCCGCTTGTGGTCCGTTATCGTTGGGCGTTTCATAGCGTCATGAAATATGGCCTATTGATGGCCCGTTATGGTCGGCCCATGATCGGACGATTCCAACTCTAGCCCGTTTATGGCCATAATGCGGCCTGTTATTGGCCCATGTTATCATACTACCCGTATAAGGCCCATTGATGATACGGCCCGTAGAAAGCCCATTGTTTCTACGACCCTTAGAAGGCCCATTGTTTCTCTGACCCGTAGAAGGCCCATCGCTTTCTACGGCCCGTAGGGAGGCCCAAAGGTCACTACAGTAAATATTAGCCCATGGTTATTGTAGCCTAGTTTTAGAAAATAGGTTATTGCAGCCACTAGCAAACCACGGAAAAAGAACTGCAATGACTACAAGCAAACAAATAAACAATACAACAAGGAAATAAATAAGCAAAGTTTGCCACCAGTGCAAATAAACGCGCCAACAAAAGAATATACAAAACTGAGAGCACTTCAGAAGGCACTAAGCCTGGCCAGGAAGGGCCCCCCAAACAGCTGAAGAAGCTGAGTAGACCTCAGTTGTGTCAACGATAGATGCATCAACACTAGATTTAAGGCTTGATGGTACGCACGGTAGTCCTCTGACTTCTTCATTGCATATTTGACTTCAAGTCGGAGCTGAGCTAAAGCAAGCCTTTCCGCTTTAAGTTGAGACTGAAGAAGTCGAACTGATTGAGGCAGCGACTGCACAAAGGTTGTCATACACCTGCTGGTGAGTAGCTTCAACTCACAGTCTTCATCAAGACAGGACCTTGGGGTCATCTCGCTGTCCACAAGATGGTTTGGCTCACTATCTTCCCTAAAGTTCTGCCCGGCGTAAGAGATACGACTCTGAAAGAGAAACAAGGAGACACGTAACAGGTTTCACAATTATATAAGCAAATAAATGGATCTGTTATGCATAAGGAACATGTTTTTACAACTACAATTTGAAACTGGTAGTTGTTGCAAACATCCAATCAGATGTAAACAGCAAAGCAAACAACTGTGGAGGAAATGATGCCTATTCAAATCTATACTAGAATAAAGTTTGAAGGCTTGAGAAGGATGAACTTACATTACATGTTAACACGGGCTGGACAAAGCCCTTCTCCATGTTGATGGAAGGATAATTCAATAAATTCCCAAAGAAAATTCTTTATAAGCATTGCCATTATTCTACATTTTGCAAAGAGTAAATATAGATCAAATAATATTGGAAGAAACAGAGGATAATGAAGCTCAGTGTGCATCGATGATACATAATCAAATAGCAATTAATTAAGTACAGCGTTACAAGGCAAAAGGGAGAGAGGTAATCGATTTGAGAGCAATGCAGAGCCCATTATTGTTTTGAGATCGTATGATCCTTTGAGCAAGGAGATTCATCTGAAATTAGTTTTCATACAAGAGAGAAGGCAAGGCACAAGCAGAAATTTAGGAGTTCAAATTTTGAATTGATATCATAGACAGTACCTAACGCCGGGCTCCCAGCAGTTCTAATAGGGGTTTGGCCACTGGAGTAGGGGTAAAGTGTGTTCTGATTGGGCGGTGTTTTCCGTGGTTGCCGATCTATCTCGATTTAAGTGTATCACTACCTTTTCCAAATACATAGTTTGTACTCCTTGAGGATCTGCACTCACCCTCTTCCTTTTGGACATCTATTACGAAAGAACAACATTTGACTGGAAAAACATAGTGTGACGACACATGGAATAGGTACAGAAAATGGATAGGTATGGCATATAATCATATATGATGCTTAAACTAAGCAGATGGTGTAACAAAGTAGAAGTAATGCAAGAGGTCAGATGCAAAATATGTGCGACCAATACAACTTTGCAAAGCTAGAGCAAGCACCTTGATGGGTGAATAAGATAGGCCATCCTCCACCATGCCAAGTTTGTTAGCCATTGGATCGCTCCAAGATTCCTCTCGTGCCCCCATTCTCATATTCATTTTGATAATGTCCAATATCGACATGCATGAAAACATGAAAACAAGTGAGATTTTCTTTGTAATGCGTAAGTGATTCTAATCCAATACCGCCTCCCTCAGAACCCCTTTGTGCTATCTCCGTAATTCTTTAAAAGATGCCATGCATGCTGTAATTTGTTACGTGCATTAATATAATGTGGCCTATTACTCAAAATATGAGAGCTCCGTAGTGATGACACTTCGCAGATGATAGCTTCAACATATAGTAAAGAAGAACAAGTCGACTGACCGACAGATTCAAAATATACTAAGGAGAACAACTCGACCGACCAAATCGACCACAAGAGAAGAGTATCATCTTAAAGAAGAGCGGAAGAGCAAGCAGATTGAAGATATTACAAGTCTTTCAATAAAATGTCGGTTGGACACCCATGATGAACCAGAGCGCACAGAGAAATAATATTCTTTCCTGTCTCTCCATATGTGGCTCACATGCATTTCGAAACTAAAGTAGGAACATTTAGCTCACCAATTAAACATCTCTCGCTTTTACTAATATCAGCAATAATATCGATATGAATTTTTACAACTAAGCTTGTTTAGCTCGATGGGTGGAGCAGTGCTATTACGACCACGAACCACGAGGGCTTATTGTGGTCATCATAAAATGGGGAAAACATAAGCATGATGAGTACAGTGTTGACCGTGGCAGTGAGATGGCAGATCTGAAGCTGCAAACCGCGCAAAGGGTAGTTAACAACCGATGTTTGCTTTGAAATAGCAACTAAGATTTGGTATGGACAAGAAAGTACGGTCAACAAGTGACAAAGAAATTCAATTATGCTGTCTCTCTATATGTCGCGACATGCATTTGGAAACTCAAGTGGGACCTTTAGCTAACCAATTAAATGTGTCGGTTAACTAATATCAGTATCATATCACAATCATATTTGAACAACTAAGCTTTCAAATTCTGAGTGTTGTGTTGTTTAGCTTGAAGGGTGGAGGAATGCCAGTACGACAGAAAGCATCTACGCAGATCATAGTAGAGTAGATAAAGGGGAAAACCCTAAGCATCAAGAGAAAAATCAGGAAAGTGAAACTAGCTGGACCAGTGGGTGGCGCACATGCTTTTCGAAACGAATATAGGAACATTAGGTGACCAATTAAATGTTCTTTGTTTTAGTGATGGCACGACACTAAGCACCTACGATGATGGTAGTGAATATAAAGGGGGGAAACCATACGCTTTATGAGTATAGTGCCCGTGACATGGCGGATCTGAAGGTGCAAACCGGACAAAGCTACTTCGCAACCAATGTTTGCTTTCAACTAGCCACTATGATTTGGTACGGACAAGAAAAGTACAGTAAACAAATTATGATCTATTTTCCGGGTGAGATCAATAACTTAAGCACATATGGAAGAGTACCACCTCTCTTGCGACGCCGTGTAGGCCTATGCTGATACGTTGAGGGTGCTGCGGGTGCGATGGCTGTCGGCGGGGAAGAAGACTTTAGACGGCAGACGACCGGGTCGGGGGATATATCATGTTGCCGTGGACGAGGCGGTCGTAGGAGCGGCAACGGCAAGGTGGACGACGGCGCCGATGAAGCGAGAGGAGGCTATGAAAGGATCCTGGTCCAGCGGCGTGGATGAGAGACGTCCATCTCTTGCAGTGGACGACGGGGTAGGGGTAGCGGCTCCGACAAAGTGGAGGATGGGGTGGCGGACGGAGGAGGCTGGCCGCAGTGTGGAGGTTGTCGTGCCGCCGACGGTGTATGAATGGGGAAATGGAGGAGGGGGATCTCAAACTTTGGGATGCGCTTCTACGAAATGGGGAGAGTTACGAACTTATCCCTGCTTAAAATTTCGGACATCGCGGCCGGTTGGGGATAGGACAGTAATCTCGCATCTCCCAAATATTTGCCGGTAACTATTTCGGCGAGGAGAGGGTGTTTTGCCGCCACGGTTGGCGCCCACTTGTATGAACGGGTTGATGGTAGGGCGGTTGTGTCACGTCTGATGGAAGTTACACATCTGCCCCTAGTTAAAATATTAGCCTACATCGATTTCGGACGAGGAGAGTATGTTTTGCCGCCCACCGTGTGTGAATGGGGAAATGGAGGAAGAGACACATGTCTTTCGGACGAGCTTGAATCAAATGTGTTTTGCCGCCCACGTTTGGCGCCCACCTTGTCTGAATGGGCTCAAAGGCCGTCGTGTCACGTCTGATTGAAGTTACTAGTCTACCCCTATCGACAACAGTGTAAATCCGGTCGATAAGGATGTACTCAGTGTCAGGGGTAGATAGTAATTTCCATCTCGCAAACACTTGCTTGGGCAGCCCATGATTATAGTGGGTGTTTAGCCGCCTTGCTCAAAACTTGGGAGAATTAGCATTCACGTTTGCCCTGGGACCTGGCAAACTAAATTCAAATCCAATTTGTATTCGACTACGAATATCCACAGATAATTATATGTTTTGTTATTTATTTCTTCAACACCACAACAAAGATTTATTCCACCTTTATATATGATTATGGTTTAAAAATGTCGTGATCTTCGAATTCAGTAGGTTGGATACACTCTGATTCAAACAGGTATTTCATCCAATACAATATGCTCACACGAAAAATAGTTCACCTTATGTCAATCATACAAGTACTGAGGATTACCTCGCCTAAAAATTCGGATCATTACAACACATGGACAACATGGAATTCGGACAACATAGGGGGTCTTGCAACATAATCCATTCAGAGACATGACACAACATGCAAGTACAGTAATCTAATGACAATTTCAACTGGTATCTAAAGAAGAACCGGGATTACCTTGGGCTTCAGATAGCAGAAATATCAGGATCTCCTCCGTCTTCAAATGCAACATTCTTACTTCCTCCAATTCTTGGGTTGCTTGCATAATGCGTGCCGCTAATTCCGTAATTTCCAGCCTCAAGATAAGGATTACCTCATTCATGGCAGCCACACCATCTCTTTACGCCTCTAGTAGAGCCTCAAGCACTATAATATACGTGCTCAGATCGCTCTCCGGCGGTGTGTTGCCTCCGAATCGCTACCATCTGGTAACATGGATGGCGACCGCTTCCACAAATAGATTCTAGGGTTGTACATTGTGTCCTAGTGTGAACGGCATCCTGAAAGGTTTCACTGGACATAAGTAAGAGATAGTTATTGTATGATCCAGCAGTAAGCTTACATGGTAAACGACGGACGAATTATTGCCGAGCATGGCAAACTATATTTGAATGGTTCAAGCAAAGATCACCAAAAAGAAATTAAAATGGTAAGATGAAACTAGGGATGTAAGTGGCAAATAAACGACATCCGCCAGTCCCATCTAGTTAGTTTTTGCTACCTCCCTAGTTCATTTTCCTCAAAAACAAAAACTCTTACGAACTATCATACCACTAGTGGACTTTAATCGGGATTAAACGGGACCCAATTGACATCCCTAGTTGAAAGGGAGTGTACAACCGCTATATTTAAGTTGCCAAGGCATCTAAGCAGTTGAAATAATCTGAGAAAGCACTTAACAGTGTGGCCTCATATAAACTACGAAGACAGTCTTGTGATGAAGTTGAGAGGAAAAGTTAAGGACTCAAATGAAATAGGCGTGCATTTCTTTACGATAGTAATAAGGCAATCAGCGACATATTGGCCAACTCAGGTATAGCGTAACAACAAACAAGCATTCGAATCAAGCAATACAGCAAAGCACACAACTGAACTATTTGTAATTCGGTAGGATTACACGTTGAGGACACAAGACAAGAAAGCAGCCCACTCGCATTACATTTCACATGTACTAAAACACATTGGCTTACCATATGTTGTCATGAAGCCTAGCTTTGTTGCAATGTTCTTTGAAAATATCACAAGATCCAAAGTGGTTGCAAATCTAGTTGTTGTAGTTTATTCTGCACCATCTATGTAGGTAAAATTTATTTTAATCGCATGCACTGGTCCGAATTGATCATCAATGGTTATCTAAACTAATGAAAGAAGGGTGTGTGCATACACGACAATATATTTGCTTCCCTCTATTTTTATGCTTGTTCGAGGTGCCGGCCCCAAAAGAACAAATATTTTGCTTGATGGGGTTGGCAGCTCCATAATTAATAGAAGCATCAAATTAGTCATGCAACTTGGGAAGATCAAGAACACACAAACAAGTAATGAACAGAGGCTCGGAGCGTTGATGTAATAGCTAGCATCGAAAAATGTAGGGTAAAACGAACAAAAAGCAGCGGAACCACATGCTAGTTTGCTGATGTGTAATTAAGCATAGAGAACATTAACCATGCGATGGAACCAACAGGTGGCATCAGAACAAAACTAAAGCATATTAACTATACTAGTATGTATGCATGTACAATGCACGTCTTAAAAGAATGGAGTGATTTTGGAGTATGACTCGAAAAAAGTATAATGGAGTGATTTTGATAAATGGAATTCCACCCACAATTGTTTTTAATATTCACACAAAAAACTGTACATTCACATCTAAAATACTGGAGGTTCATTAAAAAACTGTATGTTACTCTATTATTTTTTTCTTCCCATTCTCCTTCCAAACCTTCTTATCTGGGCTCAAGTCGTCATGCGCTCAAGCAGTAATATAGCCCATGAGGCATCGCATATGGGCCTTTTTTTCCTGGAAGGGCCACGTGAATACTCTAGAACACAGCAGAGGCAACAACAGTCTACTGTTCATGGCAAATCCGGCTGATCTTAGCCCTTGGATTTTGGAGACCAACAGTTATGATTGATGCTCTGGATCCATCTCAAAACTGGTACACTATATAGTAGTATAGATATAGATATAGATGTGCACTGGTATGTAATTTAGCACATGTAACATGTTCCTTTGCCGTAAGTATGGCCCTACGGTGCAAGCAGTAATAACGCGTCTCATGAAAAACTGAATGATGCCCTCAAGAAATTCAAAGGTGCGGTGCTTATGCTAGAAAAGTGAACGTAGGCGCCGCCGTTGGATGATAGTACACTGATTCTTGGCGGCGTATGGGTATCATTGTCATACTTGATAGCTAAGGATCGCCGATGGTGCTCGTGTTGTGGTTGAGTTTGGGCGGCTGTCACCGTGGCTGAAGCGGCTCGGTGCATACGGTTATGCGGCGCTGTCGACATACAAGAAAGCTCATCTGTGGTAAGTGAACAGTTGCATGATAAAGAGAAAAACCAAAGGAGTACAAATCGAAATAACCTGATGAGGCTGCGGCATCGGTAAAGCAGGGCCGGCCCAGTTGAATCTGGAGTCTGTGGAGCGGGTCCGTGCAAAGGGATTTAAGGCTTCAAGCGGTAGCGTTGTACAGTGCTTTCGGTGAGGCAGATCTGTTGCCGAGGACGAGGGCTTGTATGAAGGGCCAGCGAAGGGGCGGACGAGGGAGTCAATGGACGAGGGCGCCGGTTAAGCAGATCCGGTGCGGTGGACCATGATGGCGGTCAAGGAGATCTGGAGCGGTGGACAAGCTGGGCCAAGCGGCTTCGTGAAGTGGTGAGTTGGCGCTGGGGTTCCAAGGTGCGTAAGGTAGATCCGTGGGTGTGAGGTCCACCGCTGCGGCGGAGGACTAGATTCGCGGCTTGCCGTGGTTGGGGGTCGGGGAGGGAAGGGAGGGCTCTTGGGAAGAATGTTGGGGGCAAAGAGGGGAAAACAATGGAGTTACCAAAGCAGCCCTTTTCCGTTCATGTGGCAGGGGTAAAACAGGAATATTGCAGGGCTAAACTTTCGGGCGCGTGATATTCCAATGTGAGCGGGAAGTTTGAAAGCTTTTGGCGGCTAAAATTATAAGTATTCTGCTCTCGTATGGCCGACTATGATATCATGGCCGACAATTTGTTTGTTTTGCACGCAAAAAAAAATGCAAGTTTTGAAAATCAATGTCTCCAACTCGAAACTTGGATTGTCCATTCAATTCGAATATGGATCATTGAGCTACTACAAGCAAATACCATCATACGGTCCAATTCAAATGAAATTCCAAATGTGTTTATCCTAAATATGATGACAAAAGCAAAAATGTGTATGTGTATGAATAAAGTGAATGATTATAAAGTTTGACCATGCCCGTATGTGTATATCTCTAGGTTTGATATATGAATTTCAAATCACGAAATTCTGGCTTAAAAATGTACCTTCGTTTAAATGAATTACAAAAGCTAATGATGGAGTCGAATTCCAAAATTCCAATCTTAGGTTTGTAATTCTGGTACATCAAGGTATATCACGCATGTTCAAAAGTATCGTTATCTCATAGTACAAACTGTGAAACAAATTGATCAACCATGAGTGCACAATATCTCAATTATGCTAAAGTCCCTCAAATATAGACACCTCACTCTTTATCTGAAGTCACCCCCCCACCACCACCACCACACACACACACACATAGAGAAGTCGTTCTCTCCCCCAGACACCAACACACGAGCACGTTAACACCCCTCTCTCTTGTAAAGTCCGGACCCCAACATAGGACTCTATCACTTTGTCTCCCGGGCATGCACACATCTCTTCCCTCACTCTCTAGGTCTCCCGCTATCTCTTTTACCCAAGCACACGCACTATGTAGAGTGTATATTTCCCATACACACAAAACGTCGCCCCCAAACGTCTATCTCCCTAGTTATGTGGTTCTCACAAGACTCACCTCACACACCACCCCACTGCAAATAAGCACACTTTGTCTCCTTGTGCACCACTCTCCTCTTTCAATCTCTCCCACATGCGGACCCGCCCCAGCTCCTTCCTTGTATACATATATGTCGTGACTCTTTGCATAGCTCCCTAATGTATAATCGTTCTCGATTTCGCACATTGTTCTCTACACCATCTATTCTAGATCTCTCATGAAGTCCCTATCACACACACGATGACTCGCTTCCCCTGCGTCTCCATTCATAGGCCAATTTCGGACAACATCAACATTGTCTCCCTATCTATACACCATTTATGGACACAAACGACCCCTCTCGCCCCCTCTCTTCCTCTCTCTCTCTATCTCTCTCTCTCTCTCTCTCTCTCTCTCTCTCTCTCTCTCGTCGCTAGCTCTCTCTTTCTCTCGCTTTCACACCCCTCTCCCACACACACACTCAATGTCTCTTCCAAATAGTCTGCTCCCCCCGCCCGCACCCGTGCTATCTCGCTACTACACATGTCACACCATTCGCCCTTCCCTTATACTAGGTTTACATCATCAGTGGTCTCTCTACTCCACATACTCTCTCTCCTCACACACAAACGCTGCACAAACACACATGCACACGCACAAACACCCATTTATCTGGATCCTCATCTCTCCCCATGTCCGCATGTGTATCTCACACACTCACTCTCTAATTATGTATATGCGTCTCCACGTTACACAACACAAAGCCCCATGTACATGTCTCTCTCTATCCTCCACTCACATAGACACAAAAAATCTGTTATCATTGCCTCAGCCTCTAACATATTGTAACACCCACGATGCGGCTATATCTCCCACGTGTCGAAGCACGACTTAGAGGCATAACCGCATTGTGGTTTTGTCGCAAGAAGGGTCATCTTCACACAATCCCATGTAATGAACAAGAATGGGATATAGAGTTGGCTTACAATCGCCACTTCACACAATGAACATATAATTCATACATCATTCAGAGTACACACATATAGTCCGTCTACGGACGAAGCCAAAAGATAAGAAGATAACCCAACTGCTAGATCCCCAATCGTCCCAACTGGGCTCCACTACTGATCATCAAGAAACAAAACATAGCAACAACTAAGATCTTTGTTGAGCTCCCATCTGAGCTCGGTTGCATCATCTGCACTGGTATCATCGGCACCTGCAACTATTGTGATAATATCTGGTGAGTCACGAGGACTCAGCAATCTCAAAACCCGCGAGATCAAGACTATTTAAGCTTATGGGTAGGAAAGGGTAATGAGGTGGAGTTGCAGCAAGCACTAAGCAAATATGGTGGCTAACATACGCAAATAAGAGCGAGAAGAGAAGCAACGGAACGGTCGAGAAGCTAGAAGTGATCAAGAAGTGATCCTGAAATCGCCACGCACAATCATAACACCAAGACCATGTTCACTTCCGGACCACCGAAAAAGAGACCATCACGGCTACACACGAGGTTGATGCGCTTTTAGTTAAGTCAAGTGTCAAGTTCTCTACAACCGGACATTAACAAATTCCCATCTCGCCACATAACCGCAGTGCACGGCTTTCAAAGATAATACCCGCAAGGGTGTCCCAACTTAGCCCATCACAAGCTCTCACGGTCAACGAAGGATATTCCTTCTCCTGTGAAGACCTGCTCAATCTCTAATCCCGGTTTACAAGACATTTCGACAATGGTAAAACAAGACCAGCAAAAGCCGCCCGATGTGCCAACAAATCCCGATAGGAGTCGCACGTATCTCGCTCTCGTGGCACACCGGATGGGCAAGACGTCGGGTTGGCATAGACCCCGGTTGCCTGTGGGCGCCGGACATCGCTTGTGTTGGACCAAAGACCCGGAGGAGCACCGCCCGGGAGTAATAAAGATGACCCTTGAGTCTACGTAACCCAAGGGAAAAAGGCTTAGGTGGCAAATGTTAAAACCAAGGTTGGGCCTTCTTTGGAGGAGTTTTATTCAAAGCGAACTGTCAAGGGGGTCCCATAAATCACCCAACCGCGTAAGGAACGCAAAATCAAGGAACGTAACACCGGTATGATGGAAACTAGGGTGGCAAGAGTGGAACAAAACACCAGGCATAAGGCCGAGTCTTCCACCCTTTACCAAGTATATAGATGCATTAATTAAATAAGAGATATTGTGATATCCCAACATAATCCTGTCCATCATGGAGCAATCTTCAACTTCACCTGCAACTAACAACGCTATAAGAGGGCCGAGCAAAGCGGTAACATAGCCAAGCAACGGTTTGCTAGGAAGGGTGAAAAGGTTAGAGGCTGACATGGCAATTTGGGAGGCATGGTAAAGCAAGTGATAGGTAGCGCAACATAGCGATAGAACGGAGCAACTAGCAAGCAAAGATAGAAGTGATATCGAGGATAATAGTCATCTTGCCTGAAATCCCGCAAGGAAGAAGAACGAGTCCATGAAGAAGGCAAACGGACGTAGTCGAACGAATCCTCACAACTCCGGAACGAAACCAAAGCTAACGAGAGAAGCAAACCGGAAAGAAGCATACAACATGGTAAACACACAAGCATAAACATGGCATGATGCACAATCAAGTATGATGCATGTCCGATTTAATGAGGCATGGCAAAGTACAACAAACAATACTACAAGTTAAGTGGAGCTCAATATGCAACGAGTTGCATATTGACGAAACACCACATTCAATTATTTAGTTCTCTCTGGTTTATGAACAAGACAAGATTAAATGTTGGTTAACATGGCAAGAGGTAAAGCATAAGTAAACTACACATTTTAGGCAATTTAAATGAGGCCGGAAATAACAAACAACAATTCCGGGAAATCCCCATGTCACTTAGCAATTTTAATGCAAACAACAATTTTAACCATATAAGTGTTGTTAACATGATGCGGATGACATAATCAAGGTTTATGCAATTTTTATGAAAATGTTGACATGGGCATGTTATGAAGCATTTGTTCACCATGGCGGAACAAAAAGGGTGCCACGGCGACCAAACAAAAATGATGCCACGGCAACATTCCGGTCCCGGTAACTTGAGTGAGATACCAATGCAAACGAGAAGTGTGCGGATGTGTGGAACACGCAAGAGATGGGGAGTGATCCCGGATACCGGGTGTCCCACATGACGGTGGCATGGCAAATGAGGAACGTGCAAAGACAATTCGATCACGGTGCAAAACTCGAGCATCTCATACAACACACAAGCATTCGTTCACGGGCGGTCCTCTCGGGGTTATATCTTTGAAGCGTGCATTTTCGGGGCAGATCGAGTTCGTCGAAGGAAGTAGTGGTACACGGGCCGTAGTGGAGGTAGTCGTTCTCGCGACGATAGTGGAAGTAGACGTTCACGGGTCGTCGTGGGAAGTAGTCGTACACGACGTCGGTAGTGGTACATCATTGGAGACGTACACGTTCCATAGATGAACTTGGCGTAATCGTGCGGTAGTTGAACTTGGCGCTCGTGGTACACGGGTCTTCAGGCGACGGTAGATGTACACGGCAATCGTAGTGGTACTATGCGTCGGTCGTCGTGGTACTTGAATAATCCACGGAGGCAGTCTTGGTGTTCCGGGTCCCAGGGTCTTGGCAACGTCAAAACGGGCAGCGGCATACCACGGCCAAGGTGGCGCAACAAGGCACCGATGAAGGGGAGAACGGGCGCCGGGCGATGGAGTTGCTCCCGACTCGCTGGGTGCTCGAGGACACGGACGCTCGGGGCAGCGGTGTGCAGGACGCAGGTGGAGGGCCTGTAGGCGACAGGCAGCGAGGTGGTGAAGGTGCGGCAGCAGCGGAGGATCTGCAAGGCGGGAGAAGGCGGAGGATGGAGCAGGTCCGGCGAGGTGGAGGCGCAGGGCGGCGGAGCACACGGTGTGGCGACCATGGACGGGCGACGGTGTGGGCGCGCAGGAGATGAAGGAGGCGGGAGGAAAGCCGCGCGTGAGGGAGTGGAGGAGAGAGGAGGAAGGGCGCGGGAGGAGCAGCAAGGCGGCGCCATGGCCGGAGATGGTCGTTGCGACGGCGAGGGGATCGGAACAAGGGGTGCAGCGCGAGGAGGGAGAGATGAGGATCCAGCGATGCAGGTGTGCGTGCGATGGGGATCGAGTGTGGCGTTGAGGAACGACGAGGAGGGTTGCAGGGTCGGGCTAGGTTAGCTAGGGTTCGGGAGGAGGCTGCCGGGCCCTGGGCCGAACTGGCAGCTACTGCTGCTGGGTCTTGGTGGGCTGAGGGGGAACAGGGGGGTCTGGGTGAGCTGCTCTCTCTCTCTCTCTCTTATATTTTCTTTCAGAAAACAATTAAAGAGAAGAAAAAGAAAGAGAGGGTTAGGGAAAGGATTTGCGCATGCGGACAATTTTCCCAGACTCACCAAAAAACGTGTTTGTTCCAAGAAAATAGAAGAGAGCGTGTGTGTGAAGATTGGATTCAAACTTGTTTGAAT
Source organism: Aegilops bicornis (assembly GCA_021605145.1). Taxonomy (NCBI): domain Eukaryota; kingdom Viridiplantae; phylum Streptophyta; class Magnoliopsida; order Poales; family Poaceae; genus Aegilops; species Aegilops bicornis. The sequence goes on from CM038675.1 coordinate 590,972,507, forward strand.
TAAATTCAAATGAGTTTGGAATATGAAGTGGGCATTTGAAAGGTCCAAAAATATTGAGATTTTAGGAGGAGCATCAATAGATGGAGAAAGAAATTATTGACAAGGTTTGGAGGCGAAACTTGAAGCAGAAGAGGCATGGAACTAAAATGCAAGTGTGTTATGGTTAATTCCAAACTAATGGAATATTTATAGTAGCTCCCTAATTATCGAGAGGATATTTTATAAAGAGAAATCACCATGTGAATTCCCTCGATTTAAATGGATCAAAGATCCATACAATTTATCTATCTGAGTTTTTAAAAAGGGTTGCATGATGACATGATGCAATGCAAGAGATGCAACAAACAAAACAAATAACACGATGAAACTCAGAGTAGCTGGGAGGCATCTGGAGCGTCGGTCTCGGGGTGTTACACATATCGCACACGCACTCTCTCTCTCTCTCTCTCTCTCTCTCTCTCTCTCTCTCAAACACGCTCAACAAGGGTTTCCCGGTGAATAACTTACCGTCTACTCATCAACAGTCGTGGCAAGACGGGCTAACACGAGACGTGAAAAAGAATAAATCTACACGTGCTTAGACCACATAGTATGACTACTAGGACTAGAGCAAGCCAAAAAGCGCGCCGCCGTCACCCCCTCCTTGTCGGCGACGGGAAAATCTTTGTTTTACACATGCGAGAAGTCATTGTGCTAAGGCCCCATAGGCCAAGGCGTTGAATAGAATGTAGATGCTAGTTTACGGAAGCAAGTATCGATAATACGTTTGTATCTCCATACTTATATTTCTTGTCTTATAGAAAACCGAGTTGGTGATGATGGTACGTGTGCCATCTTGCAATATAGAACGTCTGATCTATATCTGACGGATGGAAATTAAACTAAAAGATACCGGCACCCTCTCCACATTTGCAGACAAGGCCTTCCCTCATTCATCCTTATCTCCAACAAACCTCATTGTTGAGCAATTAAGAAAGGAAGCCTCCGGAACAAACTGGCCTAGTGGCCGCTGCCGACGTCGTCAATCCCTATGCCTCCGCCCAGTCCGACCACCAACCACCACCACACCCAACTCCTCTTCACCTTATCTCATATTTCTCGAGATATCATTAGTTTTTACACATGGGATTACTCCCACAAGGGTCAATCACAACAAGTGTTTTTATAAAAAAATGCATCTTGATGTTCCGTTAATGCACGGATCTTGCTAGTACTCCTACACAAGACTAAGTTGGTGATGCTTTGTGTCTACGCCATCCGTTGTTTACGACCATTAGATCTACATCTAACGATTGTGAGGTAAGTTGTTGCCTTTTCTCAAAGCAACATCCCACTTGTCTACCAATTCTGCGTAAAAACCCATTATTAGTATCTTAAAACCAACCACATCCCTCACTGACCTCACTAAAACAGCCCAAGGAATATATTATAATTGAAACATAATATACATATGTATATCAAAATTAGGGTGTTTTATACCAAGTTTGTGAATAAGTATTATTCTAATTATGATTCGTTGCAACGGACATGAACATTGCTAGTATTTCCAACCATGTATTTTTTCTAGTATTCCATAGTTTCGAAGTTTTCCATCAAGATATTAGTCACTCATGGTTGATATTTACTTTCAATCATGTGCACATATGCACTATGTAACTAGCCTTGCTTATTGGCTTCCAAAGCTTAACTTTCACTCCTACTTACAATATGTAGAGTATTTAACAAAAAACTACCACTTTCAACCAGCCCTAGGAAGAATCTATTGTACAAAAACTAGCAAAAATATACCCAAAATTTCTTAATCCACGCCAAAAACTTCTACTACCTCCGTTTCAGTTTACAAGTCTTATACAGATATTTAGGTTGTCAATTTTATCACCCTAATATAAACTATATAGCACAAAAATTATACCTTTTGAAAGTAGAAACTCCATAGTTTATGTTGGTATATTTTTGTAATATATGACTTGTATTAGGTTGGTCAAATTGACGACCTAGGGGTACGCCAAGACTGTAACCGAGAGAGAGGTAGTACTACCTAGTACTCCTACCGATTAGGTTCGCTTTAAACCCATTTATGACTGGGTTGGCCCACACGTCCGGCCGACGAGGCAGCTTAAACCAACACATTTTGTTTGACCGCTGACACGAGGGACCCACATCCGACTTTCTATCCTATTATTCCCCTCAAATCATTATTTTTCCTGAACATTACTTCAAACAAGATCTTGATGTGTGTTCATCGGTGGCGCCGGTGATGAGCGAGTTGGCCGCCGCTCACGGACGGCCGGACGCCGCTACCGGCCTCCGCAGACGGGTTGGCGGTGGCCCGCAGCGTGACTCACGAGCGAGCAAGCCGCTACCGGCCTTCGCCGAGCTAGATGGTTGGCCTGAGCGCTGGCGCCAAGACGAAAGCAAGCCACCGCTACCGTGCCAATCTAGCTAGCAAACCTTGCGCATAAGCAATGGACGGAGCTATCTTGGCTAGCTAGCGTCATGAAGCGCCGGATGGAGCCGGGCATCCGGGTTGCCGCAACATGGGTTCCGCACCGCCATGGTTTTACTCGCCGGGCAAGGGCGGTAGCTGTGTCCCATGGCCGAGGATGACTAGGTGGACGGGGCGGAGGTAGGAGGTCACTCGAGGATTTTGGTTGGTAAGAGCATGTACAATGGTTGATAAGGTAGTCTTATCTTAAGTCTGCCACGTATGCAAGTGGTAGTAGTTTTGGCATTTTAGTGGTTTCTTGCATTATTAGGGGTTTCTTGTAAGGAACAATGTATGTACTACTAGCGACAAAAGGCGATTCTAGGTTGCGTTGTACTCCAACGAGTACTACTAGTGGTCGCGGGAGTGTATACCTCGTTTTGTGGGTTCGATCCCGGCCGAACGCACGTCGGCCTTTTCTTAAAAAATAGTACTATACTACACTTCGCTGCGAGCCAATATTTTACACGGGTAGTTTGAGTTTTGAAGTCAAACGGACATGCGGCCCCACAATCTGGGTGCACTGGACAGCCTAGCAACATGAACGGGTTTTCCTTCCCAGCATCCGGTGGCTCGCGTGCTCACCCTACCCGCACCTCGCTTGCAGCTTCCTCATCAGCTAGTAGTAGCATATTTAAACTAACGCCTCCCAATTAAGCCCAAGGAGCCGGAAAAGCCTGGCGGGGCATTGGGAATCTGCAATATGGCTTTGTACTCTATGTAAAGTGTCAGTACTACTAGTACTCAGAGCTTGTGGCGTTGCACGCATGGACTTCACTCCATTATCGGCTCTACTATAAAAGAAATTCCTCTTGACGTGTTTTTTTTGAAACGGAGGCAAAAGCTTTGCTTCATCTCATTCATAAAGAAGGAACTACTAAGAAAGTTTGACGAGATCCATTACACCTCCACAAATGGAAGCGAAAAGCCTAGTCTCATTGTATCAAATAACTCAAATGTTCTCGCCTCGCATCTGCAGAATCGTCACCGATAAACAAGCTGCTAGTGTGTGCGTGAGAGGAGCGGCTGAGTAGGCCAGCCTACTCCTACGTGAGAGGAGCGGCTGAATATAGCACCGAGAGTACCCACTAGGCCACTACGCAGTGTACTTCCCTGCATTGATAGTACAATGATGGTTCTCTGAGCAGTAGTACCCTCCACTTCCAACTGTAGCTCCTTGGCCCTGAGATTCAAGAGTTCAAAACTGGTGCACTATACTAGACTAGACTAGACTAGAAGTACAATACATTGCACTAATACTCGTAGTTGAGAAAAGTAGTACTGGTACTGCTACAGTACGAGTACGTACTCCTCCGTCACATAATGTAAGACGTTTTCTGACACTAGTTGGCGTGTACAAAAAATGGCAAAAACATACCCAAAATTTCTTAATCCACGCCAAAAACTACTACCTAGTGCCAAAAATTTCTTACTAGTGCTATTATTTACAGTATAATGCAATCCCATAACGGTCCATAATGCTAGTACTAGTAGTAAATAATAGCCTCACCCCTTCACCGAGGAACGATCTACGCTTGGAAGGGACGAGGCCCTGCGGTTACTACGCTCTTATCTCCTCCTCGCCAGTTCCCCTCCCCCTGAAGAGAAGGCAGTTCGTCGCTGCTCCCATGGATTCGCCAGGCGGTTCTCCTCCTCGTCGGGGCTGGGAGACCTTGGATGATGATCCTCCGAGAGAAATCGCACGCCGCTCCGACGTCCTCACCGCCAAGAAGACTCGGTGCTTCCTCGCACCAACTTTTTAAGACGCCGCTTAAACAGGTTTGGGAAAAGGCCATGCTTGTTGGTCTTCCATGCGCCCTCGAGGAGAAGGTTCTTCTATGGGACAATCCTTGAACAGTCCACCGCCTCCCTGGCCATGGTTGCACGTTGACTCGATAGAGTTGCCGACGTTGAGAGGTAGTCGGATTTTGTCCGATAAGGTGTCAAGAATGGAGTTTGATCATGTAGTAGTTAGTTATTCCATTTCCATCCCGTAATTTCTTCGCTGCCCACCGTCTTATATATAGGTCTGGGTCGGTGCCAACGAAGATTGGCTTGCATACCTCTGGCCGGATACCACCATCATTTTGCACAACATCCACAGCAGTGCGGCCGTTCCGGTAGACCCATGCTCCACCAATTGGATCGGCCTTCCGGACTGGCTGGGCTTGAATACGTATGATGATGCCTACATGAGATTGAAGTAGATAGCAATTGCGGACCCGCCGACAAAGCGACGCGGCTCGACGATTACTATCTCATCGCGGTGTTCGACATAAGGATTGCCATCAATGCAAGACGCAAAGAACGGCAGAGGTCGGGCGCATGTTGGCGGCGACGATTTGTACCCCTACACGCTCGAAGACGCTGCAGGCGCCATCTAGGCCAGATCTTCACGGTGACAAGCCAGGGGACTTGTTTCATCTGGTTGCCATCCTACGGTACGGGAGATTACAAACGAAATGCACAAACCATCATTTGCAACCCTAACGGTACTCCATTATTTTGCAGGGACCAGTCATTCCCCGATCAAAATAAGATCACTGGTCCTGGATGTGCATTTGCATCCGCAATTCGGTCTAACCTAGAACCTTGTAGCTGACTTTGGCATATTGGGATCAACTATCTTAGCAGTCGGTACCCATGGTACCACTGATGTGCAACATGGTCACACAATCTACCACGATCGGACCGTCACCATCTACCCAGGTATTCCATTTTTTAACCCTCTCGCCTTCTCTTTCATTGTTGTACTAGTAGTATACTTAGTACTACTAGTAGGAGTACTTTTTATCTTGGAGGATGCGTATAGCTAGCTGGGCCCTTGAAGACTTGAACCCACTAGCTGCCACCATTTTGTTTTTCCATGTCTTACTATCTCATCCATGTAGCCAAGAGTGGCTATATATAATAAGCCGGTTATTTTACTTCCTCTATACCGAGTAGTACTATTTGTCGCACAAGACATCGACCGCCATATTTGAGCACAACATTATTATGCATGGACCTTGACAATGTACGTCACCATGTGTCCAGATCTGGGATGCCGCGTGTACCAGATGAACGACGCCGAGTTCGACCCCCGTGATGCTACATGGGTGCCGAGGAACACTCTTGGAGAGTACTCGCTTTTCATCGGGGACAGCTACCCCATTGTGAAGCGGATGCCACCTTCCGTGCATGACATGGAAGGCCTACCGTTCATGAAGCCTGGTTGTGTGTTCATTGCGCACCGCCGGATGAATGACATGCTGGGACACGCTATCCCTGATTTATGCTGCTTTAGCTTGGATGAGTCTCCATCGTGTGGAACCGGACTAGAAAGCTGTGACAATGATTCCTGTTGCCCACCGCTATGGATCGTGCCATCCATGAAGAAGACCTAGGACTGGAACCTGGAGGAGGACATGCATGTAGCCCATCTATAACGTGTAAGTGGAGTACGATAATTGTGAACGGTAGTGCTGTGAATATATGTAGACTAGTCGTGCACAAATTTATCACATGAATTGGAGATGAACTTGTGTGGCATACTGGCATTTGTCCTTTAGAATTTATTACTAGTAAATGTGTTATGTGTACGTGCAACTTGTGTGGTTGTTGCACGGGCTCCAACACGCTCTTTGAGAAAAAAAGGTGGCACAACTTTGGATATACGTGACGTGGCGGCATCATACAATAGCATCGTTCGCTATAGTTGTAGTACACTCCTACTAGGACGACAACTCCTATAAAACCTTGCGCTTGGCTCTTTGCCTCTTCGGGAGGTTCAACAGTTCGTACTCGTGTGAACCTTGCACTTGCCTCTTCGCCTCTTCGGAAGGTCCAACAATGATGATACTACAGTACAATATGCGTCTGGCAATCTGACACTGATTGAACTGCTGCACGTCCACCACGAGGGCGAGGGCGAGGGCGAGGGAGAGGAAGAGTGAGAGGGCACTGTAGTCAAAACCCTCTCCTCGTCCTGCGAACCACCGCGTTCAGCGAGTTCACGGGACACATCAAAGCAGTACTAGTGCTAGTAGTAGTCCATACTGCAACCTTTCCGATTAATATGGCTTCATTTGAAACGAGAAAAATACACTGGCTGTCAACGTATGTAACAATACGCTCTTTACGGTCACTATATATAGTTTTGCGTCGATTATACGATCACTAGCTCATCAGAGCAATCAGATTGCACCCTCTTGACCGGCCACATAGTCGAGGTGGCACTTTGTTGACTGGTTAAATTGTCACCTGGTTTCTGGGTCCCACCTGTCAGTTGGCGGAGCAAACAAATCAGTTAAACAAAACTTTATGCAGGCGCCACACGAGTCCAACCCTTGCGCCCGAGCGGCCCTAGCTGTGTATGTGAGTGCATGCACGTGTCCTCCCTCGGCCTTCCAACAAAGAGTGTACATCGGCTATAAAACAAAGAGTGTAGTAGTACATGATGAACATCTACACTTCCAATGCATTAGGTATAGGCTACATGTCTATCCTTAATTACAGCATGCAACGGCCTTCATTTAATCTTCTTATCTCAATGGTCGCATGCACACATAAGTCTGCTACTTTTGGGCGTTAATTGTACCCTGGTCAATGTGTAAATCTCTAAATGTACAGTCTTTCACGGACATAGGGAGTAGGTTGAGCACTTGAGCGTGAGCGTGTGTGTTGCGTCGTGTGCTGTGTGCCGCATGGGTGCGTGAGTGTTGCGTGCGTTCATGTGGAGTACGTGTGAGTGTTGCATGTTGCATGCATGCATGCATGCATGGGGCTTACTCCCTCCCATTGACATGTTTATATTTCAAACTTCCTATGTTCCCTCCATATGGTGATACTCCCTCTGTTCCCAAATACTCTAGTACGGAGTAAAAGCCTCCCTCTGTTCCCAAACAAGTGACTAGGTACGGAGCAAAATGAGTGAAGTGAGCGTAGAGGCATAGGGATACTGTAGAAAGGTAATCCTCGCGATCCATCATTCCACATCTCGATCAGAGAGAACTATTCAACTAGTCTTCACAGTGAAGTGACAATACATGCTGCAGCAGATGGGACACATAATTAATAAGCTGAACCAGCATGTTGGTGTTACTAAATCAGCCTTACCCAAGATCGCCATCATGTTTGCCAAGAGAGCACGCTCAAGAATACGCCTACGCACCCGTGTCCTCCATCAACTGACATATGGGCCCTCTTGTGGTAGACCCACATGTCATCGGTGTAACTATTTACACTCCGGAGGACGGTGACTATATCCTGGTAGTAGTACTAGTAGAATTGAGATTTAATGCACTTTCTTCCCCATCTTCCACTCTTCTTCCTCCTCTCTTCCCCATTGCCGGCTGCACACCATTTACCCCGCCATCGCCGCCGCCTGCCGCCATCTTCCTTGGTAGCTCGCGTACCATATCCCTCGCTCGCTTTCGGCCACACGAGGAGAAGCTTCTTCGCCCGCCGAATCCACTTCCTCGCTGGCTCGCAGCAATCAAAACCCCAATGGCGTAACCGACCGACACGCAGAGCCGCGATTGGAATTCCTCCCGATGTTCTCTTGGAGCAGATTTGTAGTCGTATGGACCTACTTCAAGACCGTCCGTCTGCCGCATGCTCGGTGTCTTTGTACCGTCTACTGCTCACGCAACCACCGGATCTTTTCAAGACACCCTGCTTGCTGATGCCCGATCCTCGCAGGTGGCCCAGACACCGACTTGACGATCCTACGGAGGTTGCCGTGGTGCCCCTCAACATGCTACCACTACTCGTCCACCCGTCCTTCATGCGCGGCCACTACTGGGCGGGCATGAAGGCCAACTGGATCGTCCTCATCCACCACACTGGTAGTCCGTGGTGTCTCGTGGATATCTACACCCAGCGATAGATCACCCTTCCATCGTTGGATACCACCGACATCGAGCCTCGTGGCTCGCGGACACTCACGCCTACTACGCGACGAGACGCGTCAAGCTTTTGGCTCGACCGCTTTGCGTAAAGTTGTAATCTGCGAAGTGCCCACACCATTAGAAGACTACATGGATTACAAGCTCATTGCCTTGTTCAACATGGGATTAGTCTATCTGGAATCCGGTCACCATACATGGTTATGGCTCATCATCAATACTGTTGAGGCAACATTTCTGTCTGATGCTATAGTGCATGATGGCATCGTTTACTGTGATCGACGCATGATTGGCTGCCTATCTTTGGTGGAATCTATCGTCGTGTAATTGTTTTATCTCATCTCATCTTTACCTTATGAATACGATTGCCTGTTCATTTGTTACAAATTTAGAATGCATAGCATGTCTATAACCACATCATTGCTATATGTTCCTCTCATTTCCTAGATTTTTATGACCACACATGTTATTGTTAGAGTTGATATGAGAACAATTGACATCTAATGATTGTTAGAATACATATTATGAGCATAACATCATGATTGCTATATGTTACTCTCGTTTACTAGATTTTTATAAAAACGCATGTTATTGCTTAGAGTTGATATGGGAATAGTAGTAGTAAGTGCTATGGTAGAATATGAGTAGGCGCTGTCATAGCTATTTTCCTCTCATTGTTACATGATGTTTGAACCATGACATGTTGCTAGAATATGAAAGCCATTGGCTTCTTTTTTTTAACTTAGGTTATGATTATGACCTTGACATTGCAATTCTCTGTCTATGATACATGTCACTGTTATAATAATCTTAATTCCACACATACTCTGAACATGATTGTTTATTTTTGTCCTTTTGGTCTCCAATTTGAATTGTTGCAGCAGACGCAAATGCGCTGGCCTTCATGATTCCAGGACCCGGAATCATACCAGCCGATGGGTGCTGGTTTATCGCTCGTTCAGCTGACGGCGGTCATTTGATGCTCATTCGCACATACCAAATTGACCAAACCATTACATCAAACCACATGCAGTACAATGCATGGGGCGTTCGTGACATTTATGGCTATGGCTGCTTCGTTTTCGAGAAAGATCCCAGCTCTGTTGGGCCAGGCGTATTCAACTGGAGGCGGGTTTACAGCCTCGGCAACCACTCCTTGTTCCTCGGGCTCAATTATTCGATCATCCAACCAATCATCGATCATATCACCGGCGATGATTACTGTGCTATGCAACTTCCATTCGCGAGGGGGGGCTGTGTTTACACATCATACCATGGGTTTCATGAATCACCATATCCAGAGATTCGTCAACACAACTTGTTGCCAGGTAATCTTCAATGTGTGAAAGGCATCAAGCTTCCAGGCGATGGATGGCTTTTGCAAACCCGACATGCGGCGATGTGGTGCATCCCAACAGCAAATATGCACAACTTGATTCGTGGCCGATACCTAGATCGAGCCATGTATTACTCGCTGTAGCACGACCCTCTTTTGTTGGATATTATGTAATCGTTGTTAGTTTGAAGCACTCCTCCGGTTTGAAGGATAGATACCTTCACGGGATCAAGTGCATCCTAACTCACTGCGTAGGGATGTACCGATAATGATGATGGAGATGCTGCGCGAAGCCATATATATACATATATATCAGTTAGGCTTCAAGTGCGTACTTGTTAGTTAAACCTATGTATAAATTGTGACACTAAACACGACTAGTAAGTAGTACAGTAGCAGTACTAGTATACGTCAGTCAAATTATTCATCATGTCCACACATTGAATTTACGTCACAACACGCTGTGCGTGAGGTGACACAAGAATCCCGGCGGCGTGTTCGGGTATTCCGGACTTCAGATTTGGAGTACCACTTATCTGTCGAAATCTTTTTTTAGAAATGGAGGCAAAAGATTTGCCTCATCCATTAAATACGAGGAGAATAGAGTTTAGAGTTTTTACAAGCGCCCTTGCAAAACGACATGGCAATTACTCTCGTACAACTATCGAAGAAGCGCGAAGTTTTTACTGCGAAATCTTTCATCATTCACTTAAAAAAGTCGATTGGTCATACATTGAGTACCATATAACTGGAATTACTGATGCAAGTCGAAGAAGGATTGGCCGGTGCTGCCGGCTGGCGTTAAGTTTTATCCCACGGATCAGGAGCTGATCGAGCACCTTGAGGCCAAAGTGAGTGTTGACAGCGCGAGATTTCAGTCTCTCATCGATTTGTTCATACCAACCATCGACAGCGAGCACAGCATATGCTACACCCAACCTGAGAAACTTCTAGGTAAGACACCGATCGGCCGTCTTATAGCTCTATTTTTCTTTTTAGACGCAGACCTGGTGAATTACAATTTGACAGTTAATAAAAAGTGAAACAAGTGACTGCAACATGCCAAAGATGTTATGAAAATGTCAACTAGGTACACTAAAACCTGTATTCCACAATACTGCAGGTATCACACTGAGTGGCCTAAGGAAGCATTTCTTCCAGTATAAATCCAGTATGCGTTCAAAGGGAGCACGTGGACGCGTCGCAAGATATCACCGGCACGCACGCCGATGTGGCACAAGACCGGCAATACCTTGCCTGTGATAGTCAACGGCAGACGGGCAACAAAAGGTTACGGTGCTGCACACCAACAAGAACTTCGACCAGCGAGAGGACCAATCGGGTGATGCACCAAGTACCACATCGGGGACTGGAGCAAGAGAAGGAGCGGAGCTGGTCCTCCGCAAGATTTTCTACCGCATTTAACACTAGGGCCAGGAGTAGTTTGGTATTCGTAGTTGTATTACCTTGTCGTCCGCAAGTTGGTATTGTTGTTAACGATCTTTTGGTATGAACTTGCATTTGCTTCCAACCATCATGCCGAGGGTCGACGTGGATATAAAGCTGAATCATTTGTTTCGAAACGAATTCTCAGGCACCTTATTTTTATTTGATGGGTAGCATAAGCACCCGCCGTTTGAATTCCCAGTTCTGCAGTTTTTTCGAAACAAGTGCATGCACTTATTATCATGATAAAAAAAATATCCGTGCTGCATCCCGATTATCGATGTGCTTGCAGAATTCTCTCGTTTATTGAGCACGTATATTGTTTTTTCAGGTCGAGCAAGTTTCAACTAGGCTGTAGACTGACCAGGGTTGGTTTTGTTTTTAACAGGCCCAACCCATGACGACAACGGGGCACAAAGATCCAGCGGTATCTCATCGCCTCGCCCGCCAAAGATTAGTTATATTTTGTCTTACAACATCCGCAGGAAGTTTTGTTATTGAATCAAACACACAGCCCAATTCTATTTTCCTCTTGAAACGCATGTCCTACATCCGTTTTCTAATCTCTACCTATAGTTTTACTAGTTCATATACACGTGTCATTATATTGAAAACACATAAAATTCCCTTTTCATATTTACATCCTTATTTTTGTTGTTTTCTCCCACCCAGCGCTGATTTTTTTACCACTGGTTTTCCCTTAAACCAACTCAATTGTCCCACGTCTTATTTGCTTGCAAAAACAAAACGATTTTTTTGGAAAATCAATAAGTTCTTAAAAAAATGCTTATCATTTCGGGATTACAACAGTTTGGACTGCACCGAAATATGCAAAATAAGGTTGAACTTTTTGACCGTGGTCCTGGGCAGAAAATGGGCTGTAATAAATTACTTAAGAATTAGCAAACGGCCTGCAAATTATAAAAAAAATAGCAAATGGGCTGCAAATTGTAAAAAATAGCAAATGGGCTTTATGTTGTCTGCCACAGATTTGGAGGCTGACTTGTGGGCCTACTAAGTTCATGCGTACACAAGGTTTCTTAAAAAAGAAACTTAGTCAACAATCGAATCTACCGGTCGGACCGTTAGATGTCAATCTAACGGCAATCGTCTTCTTCGATCTACGATCTTCCGCCCCACTACCAAACCAATATTGCCGGAACCGCCGCTTCCCCGCCTCCCGTGGCCGGCAAGAAGTTGCCGGCAGCCTCACGGCCCCATCATACTCGCATCCTGGCCTATCTATCCCTCTACTCACCCACACCTCCTGTTATTTTCCGGCGGCGGCCGAACCAGTCAACCCTCATACTCTCCACGGCGTGGGAGCCACCGATGTCTTCGCCGGCTCCTGTCGTTCCTTCAGAGGCCTCGCCGTCGTCCACCGCCTGGTGCTCTCGGTGCGGCGTGGTCAACGATGTCCATCCAACGGCCGTAGTGCTTCTTCAACCTCTGGTCTTCTTGCCCCATACCAAAGCAAATACCGGTCGTGTCAAGATGCTCCCGCCTCCCGTGGTCGGGTGTGCTCATGAGGCCTCACCGTCCCCATACTACTTCCCACCGGCCGGGCAAGGCCATCCCGCCACTCACCCACTCCCCGTTATTCTGCGGCGACGGCAGCTCACACCGCAACCAACCGGTGAACCCTCGTACTCCTCCGCGTGGGCATCCACCGCCGCTGCCTTTCCCAGCTCTCCGTGTCGTCCCTTCCTAGGCCTCGCCGTCGTCCACCGCCCTAGTGCTCTCGTGGCGGCGTGGTCAATGTGGTCAACGACCGACTTCCATCGGAATAATCTTGACGTGGAGAGGCCGGCAATTTGGGTCCACGGCAGCCGCAAGGAAGTGCCTCCTTATTACGCGCATAAAATAATTATTTCTCCACCGACGGCGAGGGACCACCGGACGGGCCACCGATTTCGCAGAAAAACGTTTCCCCATTGCTGTGACCCACCGGACGGGCCACCGTATTTCGTGAAAAAAACGTTTGCCCCTGACTGCTGGGACCCACCGGACGGACCACCGTATTTCGTGAAAAAAATGTTCCCCCCGCTGTCAGCTCGGACCCACCGGAAGTACCTCCTTATTACGCATAGAAAAATGAATACTCCCCCTACTAGATGGGACCCACCATGGTGGGAGGCTGACTTGTGGGCCTACTAAGTTGACGGGGACAGAGGGCTTTGTCAACTTAGTCAATATGAACGATTCTAGCTCCATTGACCATACAATGTCCATCCAACGGCCGTCGTGCTTCTTCAATCTCTGCTCTTCCTGCTCCAGCCGCTCAAACAAGCGCCGGCGGGACTGCCTGCTCCCTCCTCCCGGCCGGGTTGTACTTGCCGCCACAGGCCTCACCGCCCTACCATTCCCATCGCTGGCCTAGCCATCCCTCTACTCACCCACACGGCCACACTGCTGTTATTCTCCGTGAGGGGGCATTTAACCGGAAACCCTCGTGACAACAGATTCTCTCTGTTGGAAATATGCCCTAGAGGCAATAATAAAAGCATTATTATTATATTTCCTTGTTCGTGATAATTGTCTTTTATTCATGCTATAATTGTATTATCCGGAAATCGTAATACACGTATGCGAATACATAGACCACAATACGTCCCTAGTAAGCCTCTAGTTGACTAGCTCGTTGGTCAACAGATAGTCATGGTTTCACGACTATGGACATCGATGTCATTGACAACGGGATCATGCCATTAGGAGAATGACGTGATGGACAAGACCCAATCATAAGCATAGCACAAGATCATGTAGTTCGTTTTGCTAGAGCTTTTCCAATGTCAAGTATCACTTCCTTAGACCATGAGATCGTGTAACTCCCGGATACCGTAGGAGTGCTTTGGGTGTACCAAACGTCACAACGTAATCGGGTGACTATAAAGGTGCACTACAGGTATCTCCGAAAGTGTACATTGGGTTGACACGGATCGAGGCCGGATTTGTCACTCCGTATGACAGAGAGGTATCTCTGGGCCCACTCGGTAATGCATCATCATAATGAGCTCAAAGTGACCAAGTGTTTGGTCACGGCATCATGCATTATGGTACGAGTAAAGTGACTTGCCGGTAACGAGACTAAACGAGGTATTGGGATACCGACGATCGAGTCTCGGGCACGTAACGTACCGATTGACAAAGGGAATAGTATACGGGGTTACTTGAATCCTCGACATCGTGGTTCATCCGATGACATCATCGAGGAGCATGTGGGAGCCAACATGGGTATCCAGATCCCTCTGTTTGTTATTGACCTAAGAGCCGTCTCGGTCATGTCTGCATGTCTCCCGAACCCGTAGGGTCTACACACTTAAGGTTTGGTGACGCTAGGGTTATTAGGAAGACTTGTAAGTGATTACCGAATGTTGTTTGGAGTCCCGGATGAGATCCCGGACGTCACGAGGAGTTCCGGAAGGGTGCGGAGGTAAAGAATTATATATGGGAAGTTGTCAGACGGACACCGGAAAGTTTCGGGGGCATACCGGTATTGTACCGAGGCCACCGGAAGGGTTTCGGAGGTCCACTGGGAGGGGCCACATGGGCTGCGTGGGGATAGCAGCCAGCCCCTGGTGGGCTGGGTGCGCCCCCCCTTGGGCCCATGCGCCTAGGGTTTGGGGGGAACCCTAGAGGGGGGCGCCCCCCTTGCTTGGGGGGCAAGCCACCCCTCCCCTTGGCCGCCGCCGCCCTCTAGATGCCATCTAGAGGGGCCGGCCCCCCTTGCCCCTTCCCACTATAAATTGAGGGGTGAGGGGAGGGCAGACGCACCCAAGCCAAGGCGCAGCCCCTCCCCTCCCCAACACCTCTCCTCCGCGTGTGCTTGGCGAAGCCTGCCGGGAGATCACTCCACCATCATCACGCCGTCGTCTTTGCCGGAGCCATCTTCCTCAACCTCTCCTTCCTCCTTGCTGGATCAAGACGGAGGAGACGTCGTCCCGTGCGTCGTGTGTTGAACGCGGAGGTGCTGTCCGCTCAGCACTTGGTCATCGGTGATCCGAATCACTGAGTACGACTCCATCATCACCATCCCCTTGAACGCCTTCGCACTCGATCTACAAGTGGTATGTAGATGCAAACTCTCTCCATTGACTCGTTGCTTAGATGAACTCATAGATGGATCTTGGTGAAACCGTAGGAAAATTTTTAATTTTACGCAACGTTCCCCAACGGTGGCATCATGAGCTAGGTCTATGCGTAGTTCTCTATTGCACGAGTAGAACACAATTTTGTTGTGGGCGTAGATCTTGTCAACTTGCTTGCCGCTACTAGTCTTATCTTGCTTGGCGGTATTGTGGGATGAAGCGGCCGGACCAACCTTACACGTGACGCTTACGTGAGACCGGTTCCACCGGTGACATGCACTAATTGCATAAGGTGGCTGGAGGGTGTCTGTCTCTCCCACTTTAGTTGGAGCGGATTCGATGAAAAGGGTCCTTATGAAGGGTAAATAGAAGTTGACAAAATCACGTTGTGGTTATTCGTAGGTAAGAAAACGTTCTTGCTAGAACCTAATTGCAGCCACGTAAAAGATGCAACAACAATTAGAGGACGTCTAACTTGTTTTTGCAGCAATTGTCATGTGATGTGATATGGCGGAAGTTGTGATGTATGATGAATGACATATTGTGATGTATGAGATCATGTTCTTGTAATAGGAATCACGACTTGCATGTCGATGAGTATGACAACCGGCAGGAGCCATAGGAGTTGTCTTTATTTTTGTATGACCTGCGTGTCATTGAAGAACGCCATGTAAATTACTTTACTTTATTGCTAAAAGGGTTAGCCATAGAAGTAGAAGTAGTCGTTGGCGTGACAACTTCATGAAGACACGATGATGGAGATCATGATGATGGAGATCATGGTGTCATGCCGGTGACAAGATGATCATGGAGCCCCGAAGATGGAGATCAATGGAGCTATATGATATTGGCCATATCATGTCAGTACTATATAATTGCATGTGATTTTTATAATGTTTATGCATCTTGTTTACTTAGAACGACGGTAGTAAATAAGATGATCCCTTACAACAATTTCAAGAAGTGTTCTCCCCTAACTGTGCACCGTTGCTAAAGTTAAATCGTTTTGAAGCACCACGTGATGATCGGGTGTGATAGATCCTTACGTTCACATACAACGGGTGTAAGACAGTTTTACACATGCAAAAACACTTAGGGTTAACTTGACGAGCCTAGCATGCAGACATGGCCTCGGAACACGGAGACCGAAAGGTCGAACACGAGTCGTATGGAAGATACGATCAACATGAGAATGTTCATCGACGATGACTAGTCCGTCTCACGTGATGATCGAACACGGCCTAGTCGACTCGGATCGTGTAACACTTAGATGACTAGAGGATGTCTAATCTGAGTGGGAGTTCATTAAGATAATTTGATTAGATGAACTTAATTATCATGAACTTAGTCTAAAAACCTTTGCAAATATGTCTTGTAGATCAAATGGCCAACGCTCATGTCAACCTGAACTTCAACGCGTTCCTAGAGAAAACCAAGCTGAAAGATGATGGCAGCAACTATACGGATCGGGTCCGGAACCCGAGGATCATCCTCATAGCTTCCAGAAACAATATGTCCTAGAAGGACCGCTAGGTGACGCTCCGTCCCAAAGAACCAAGACATTATGAATGCTTGGCAGACTTCATACTGATGATTACTCCCTCGCTCAAAGGCGGCATGCTATACAACTTAGAACCGGGGCTCCAAAACGCGTTTTGAGCATCACGGAGCAGATGAGATGTTCGAGGAGCTGAAACTAGTTTTCCAAGCTCACGCCGGGTCGAGAGATATGACGTCTCGACAAGTTCTATAGTTGTAAGATGGAGGAAAATAGTTACATCGGTGAGCACATACTCGGAATGTCTCAGGTTGCACAACCGCATGACCCAGCTGAATATTAACCTCCACGATGAGGCGGTCATCGACAGAATCCTTGATCGCTCCCACCAAGCTACAAGAGCTTTGTGATGAACTACAATATGCAGGGGATGGTGAAGACCATTCTGAAGTATTTTCTATCTTTGAAGTCAGCAGAGGTTGAGATCAAGAAAGAACATCAAGTGTTGATGGTCAATAAGACCACTAAGTTCAAGAAGGGCAAGGGCAAGAAGAACTTCAAGAAGGACGGCAAAGATGTTGCCGCCCGTAAGCCGCCATCTGGGAAGAAGTCAAAGAATGGACCCAAGCACGAGACCGAGTGCTTTTATTGCAAGGGAAGGGTCACCGAAGCGGAACTGCCCCAAATACTTAGCGGATAAGAAGGCCGACAACACCAAAGGTATATTTGATATACATGTAATTGATGTGTACCTTACCGATTACTCGTAGTAACTCCCGGGTATTTGATACGGTGCCGTTGCTCATATTTGTAACTCACAGCAGGAGCTGCGGAATAAGCGGAGGCTGGCGAAGGGCGAGGTGACGATGCTTGGCGTCGGGAATGGTTCCAGTCGATGTGATCGCCCGTCGGCACGCTACCTCTACATTTACCTCTGGGATTAGTTTTGAACCTTAATAATTGTTATTTGGTGCCAAGTTTGAGCATGAACATTGTATCAGGATCTCGTTTAATGCGAGATGGCTACTTATTTAAATCCGAGAATAATGGTTGTTCTATTTATATGAGAGATATGTTTTATGATCATGCTCCGATGGTCAATGGTTTATTCTTAATGAATCTCGAGCGTAATGTTACACATATTCATAGCGTGAATACCAAAAGATGTAAAGTTGATAACGATAGTCCCACATACTTGTGTACTTTGCCGCCTTGGTCACATTGGTGTCAAGCGCATGAAGAAGCTCCTCTGATGGACTTTTGGAGTCTCTAGATTATGAATCATTTGACACATGCGAACCATGCCTCATGGGCAAGATGACCAAGACTCCGTTCTCGGAACAATGGAGCGAGCAACCAACTTGTTGGAAATCATACATACCGATGTAATGCGGTCCAATGAGTGTTGAGGCTCATGGAGGATATCGTTATGTTCTCACTCTCACAGATGACTTGAGTAGATATGGGTATGTCTACTTGATGAAACACAAGTCCGAGACCTTTGAAAAGTTCAAGGAATTTCAGAATGAGGTAGAGAATCAACGTGACCGAAAAATAAAGTTCTTACGATCAGATCGTGGAGGAGAATATTTAAGTCACGAATTTGGTACACACTTAAGGAAATGTGGAATCGTTTCACAACTCACGCCGCTGGAACACCTCGGTAGTAATGGTGTGTCCGAACGTCGTAATCGCACTCTATTGGATATGGTGCGATCTATGATGTCTCTTACAGATTTACCGCTATCATTTTGGGAATACGCTCTAGAGACAGCTACATTCACTTTAAATAGGGCACCGTCTAAATCCGTTGAGACGACACCGTATGAATTATGGTTTGGGAAGAAACCTAAGCTGTCGTTTCTAAAAGTTTGGGGATGCGATGCTTATGTCAAGAAACTTCAACCTGAAAAGCTCGAACCCAAGTCGGAAAAATGCATCTTCATAGGATACCCTAAAGAAACCATTGGGTATACCTTCTACTTAAGATCCGAGGGCAAGATCTTTGTTGCCAAGAACGGATCCTTTACGGAAAAGAGTTTCTCTCAAAAGGAGTAAGTGGGAGGAAAGTAGAACTCGATGAAGTACTACCTCTTGAACCGGAAAGTAGTGCAGCTCAGGAAAATGTTCCTGTGGTGCCTACACCAACTGGAGAGGAAATTAATGATGATGATCAAGGTACTTCGGATCAAGTTGCTAATGAACTTCAGAGGGTCCACTAGGACACGTTCCGCACTGCAGTGGTACGGCAACCCTGTCTCCGGAAATCATGTTGTTAGACAACGGTGAACCTCTGAACTATGAAGAAGCGATGGCGGGCCCAGATTCCAACAAATGGCTTGAAGCCATGCAATCCGATATAGGATCCATGTATGAAAACAAAGTATGGACTTTGACAGACTTGCCCGATGATCGGCGAGCGATAGAAAACAAATGGATCTTTAGGAAGAAGACGGACGCGGATGGTAATGTTACCATCTATAAAGCTCGACTTGTCGCTAAGGGTTATTGACAAGTTCAAGGGATTGACTATGATGAGACTTTCTCTCCCGTAGCGAAGCTTAAGTCCGTCCGAATCATGTTAGCAATTGCCGCATACTATGATTATGAGATATGGCAGATGGACGTCAAAACGGCATTCCTTAACGGGCATCTTAAGGAAGAGCTGTATATGATACAGCCGGAAGGTTTTGTCGATCCTAAAAATGCTAACAAAGTATGCAAGCTCCAGGGATCCATTTATGGGCCGGTGCAAGCATCTCGGAGTTGGAACATTAGCTTTGATGAGATGATCAAAGCGTTTGGGTTTATGCAGACTTATGGAGAAGCCTGCGTTTACAAGAAAGTGAGTGGGAGCTCTGTAGCATTTCTCATATTATATGTAGATGACATACTTTTGATGGGAAATGATATAGAATTCTTGGACAACATCAAGGCCTACTTGAATAAGTGTTTTCAATGAAGGACCTTGGAGAAGCTGCTTATATATTAGGCATCAAGATCTATAGAGATAGATCGAGACGCCTCATAGGTCTTTCACAAAGCACATACCTTGATAAGATTTTGAAGAAGTTCAAAATGGATCAGTCCAAGAAAGGGTTCTTGCTGTCTTTGCAAGGTGTGAGATTGAGCTCAGCTCAATGCCCGACCACGGCAAAAGATAAAGAAGAGATGAGCGTCATCCCCTATGCCCCAGCCATAGGATCTATTATGTATGCCATGCTGTGTACCAGACCTGATGTAAACCTTGCTGTAAGTTTGGTAGGAAGGTACCAAAGTAATCCCGGCAAGGAACACTGGACAGCGGTCAACAATATCCTGAAGTACACGAAAAGGACAAAGGACATGTTTCTCGTTTATGGAGGTGACGAAGAGCTCGTCGTAAAGGGTTACGTCGATGCTAGCTTCGACAATCGATGCAGATGACTCTAAGTCACAAACCGGATACGTGTATATGTTGAATGGTGGAAGCGAGAAGCTGGTGCAGCTGCAAGCGAAGCGTCGTGGCGGGATCTACATGTGAAGCAGTACATGGCAGCCTCGGAGGCAGCGCATGAAGCAATTTGGGTGAAGGAGTTCATCACCGACCTAGGAGTCATGCCCAATGCGTCGGGGCCGATCAAACTCTTCTGTGACAACACCGGAGCTATTGCACTTGCCAAGGAGCCAGGTTTCACAAGAAGACCAGGCACATCAAGCGTCGCTTCAACTCCATCCGTGAAAATGTTCAAGATGGAGACATAGAAATTTGCAAAGTGCATACGGATCTGAATGTCGCAGATCCGTTGACTAAACCTCTTCCGCGGGCAAAACATGATCTACACCAGAACTCTATGGGTGTTCGATTCATCACAATGTAACTAGATTATTGACTCTAGTGCAAGTGGGAGACTGTTGGAAATATGCCCTAGAGGCAATAATAAAAGCATTATTATTATATTTCCTTGTTCGTGATAATTGTCTTTTATTCATGCTATAATTGTATTATCCGGAAATCGTAATACACGTGTGAATACATAGACCACAATACGTCCCTAGTAAGCCTCTAGTTGACTAGCTCGTTGGTCAACAGATAGTCATGGTTTCATGACTATGCACATCAGATGTCATTGACAACGGGATCACGTCATTAGGAGAATGACGTGATGGACAAGACCCAATCATAAGCATAGCACAAGATCGTGTAGTTCGTTTTGCTAGAGCTTTTCCAATGTCAAGTATCTCTTCCTTAGACCATGAGATCGTGTAACTCCCGGATACCGTAGGAGTGCTTTGGGTGTACCAAACATCACAACGTAATCGGGTGACTATAAAGGTGCACTACAGGTATCTCCGAAAGTGTACATTGGGTTGACACGGATCGAGGCTGGATTTGTCACTCCGTATGACGGAGAGGTATCTCTGGGCCCACTCGGTAATGCATCATCATAATGAGCTCAAAGTGACCAAGTGTTTGGTCACGGGATCATGCATTACTGATGCGAGTAAAGTGACTTGCCGATAACGAGACTAAACGAGGTATTGGGATACCGACGATCGAAGTCTCGCACGCATGAACGCACCGATTGGCAAAGGGAATAGTATACGGGGTTACTTGAATCCTCGACATCGTGGTTCATCCGATGACATCATCGAGGAGCATGTGGGAGCCAACACGGGTATCCAGATCCCGCTGTTGGTTATTGACTGAGAGCCGTCTCGGTCATGTTCGCATGTCTCCCGAACCCGTAGGGTCTACACACTTAAGGTTCGGTGACGCTTAGGGTTATTAGGAAGACTTGTAAGTGATTACGAATGTTGTTCGAGTCCCGGATGAGATCCCAGACGTCATGAGGAGTTCGGAAGGGTCCGGAGGTAAAGATTTATATATGGGAAGTTGTCAAGCGGACACCGGAAAGTTTCGGGGCATACTGGGTGTTGTACCGAGGCCACCGGAAGGGTTCCGGAGGTCCACCGGAGGAGGCCACCTCCCCGGGGGCCACATGGGCTCGATGGGGATAGCAGCCAGCCCTTGGTGGGCTGGGTGCGCTATGGGCCCATGCGCCTGGGGTTTGGGGGGAACCCTAGAGGGGGCGCCCCCCCTTGCTTGGGGGGCAAGCCACCCCTCCCCTTGGCCGCCGCCCCCTCTAGATGCCATCTAGAGGGGCCGGCCCCCCTTGCCCCTTCCCCCTATAAATAGAGGGGTGAGGGGAGGGCAGCCGCACCCAAGCCAAGGCGCAGCCCCTCCCCTCCCCAACACCTCTCCTCCTCCGCGTGTGCTTGGCGAAGCCTGCTTGGGGCTGTCACTCCACCATCATCACGCCCGTCGTGCTGCTGCTTTGGAGCCATCTTCCTCAACCTCTCCTTCCTCCTTGCTGGATCAAGATGAAGGAGACATCGTCCATACCCGTCTGCGTGTGTTGAACAGCGGAGGTGCTGTCCGTTCAACACTTGGTCATCGGTGATCCGAATCACGAAAGTACGACTCCATCATCACCATCCCCTTGAACGCTTCACTTTCGATCTACAAGTGGTATGTAGATGCAAACTCTCTCCCTTGACTCGTTGCTTAGATGAACTCATAGATGGATCTGGGTGAAACCGTAGGAAAAATTTTAATTTTCTGCAACGTTCCCCAACAGTGGCGTCATGAGCTAGGTCTATGCGTAGTTCTCTATTGCACGAGTAGAACACAATTTTGTTGTGGGCATAGATCTTGTCAACTTGCTTGCCGCTACTAGTCTTATCTTGCTTCAGCGGTATTGTGGGATGAAGCGGCCGGATCAACCTTACACGACGCTTCACGTGAGACCGGTTCCACCGAATCGACATGCACTAGTTGCATAAGGTGGTACGGAGGGTGTCTGTCTCTCCCACTTTAGTTGGAGCGGATTCGATGAAAAGGGTCCTTATGAAGGGTAAATAGAAGTTGACAAAATCACGTTGTGGTTAGTCGTAGGTAAGAAAACGTTCTTGCTAGAACCCAATTGCAGCCACGTAAAAGATGCAACAACAGTTAGAGGACGTCTAACTTGTTTTTGCAGCAATTGTCATGTGATGTGATATGGCCAGAAGTTGTGATGAATGATGAATGACATATTGTGATGTATGAGATCATGTTCTTGTAATAGGAATCACGACTTGCATGTCGATGAGTATGACAACCGGCAGGAGCCATAGGAGTTGTCTTTATTTTTGTATGACCTGCGTGTCATTGAAGAACGCCATGTAAATTACTTTACTTTATTGCTAAAAGGCCATAGAAGTAGAAGTAGTCGTTGGCGTGACAACTTCATGAAGACACGATGATGGAGATCATGATGATGGAGATCATGGTGTCATGCCGGTGACAAGATGATCATGGAGCCCCGAAGATGGAGATCAATGGAGCTATATGATATTGGCCATATCATGTCACTACTATATAATTGCATGTGATGTTTATTATGTTTATGCATCTTGTTTACTTAGAACGACGGTAGTAAATAAGATGATTCCTTACAACAATTTCAAGAAGTGTTCTCCCCTAACTGTGCACCGTTGCTAAAGTTCGTCGTTTCGAAGCACCACGTGATGATCGGGTGTGATAGATCCTTACGTTCACATACAACGGGTGTAAGACAGTTTTACACATGCAAAAACACTTAGGGTTAACTTGACGAGCCTAGCATGTACAGACATGGCCTCAGAACACGGAGACCTAAAGGTCGAACACGAGTCGTATGGAAGATACGATCAACATGAGAATGTTCACCGACGATGACTAGTCCGTCTCACGTGATGATCGGACACGGCCTAGTCGACTCGGATCGTGTAACACTTAGATGACTAGAGGGATGTCTAATCTGAGTGGGAGTTCATTAAGATAATTTGATTAGATGAACTTAATTATCATGAACTTAGTCTAGAAAACCTTTGCAAATATGTCTTGTAGATCAAATGGCCAACGCTCATGTCAACCTGAACTTCAACGCGTTCCTAGAGAAAACCAAGCTGAAAGATGATGGCAGCAACTATACGGACTAGGTCCGGAACCTGAGGATCATCCTCATAGCTTCCAGGAAACAATATGTCCTAGAAGGACCGCTAGGTGACGCTCCCTGTCACGCCCAATATGCGACCCTATCCAAAAGGAACTCGACGGTCCCACCAAGGATAGACCCGCATATTGAAACGCTTTTGCAAGGTGGATATCATTACATCAACATTACATAATAGATGGGGATACATACATAAGGCACAAATGCCGCAAGAATACATCAACATCATACAAGAGATCAACATCGGACTACGGAAGAAACATAAGCGAAACTCAAACGACATCCACCTGCTAGCCAGGCTACCGACACCGGAACCTATCCCACGATCGAAGAAGAAGCGGAAGAAGAACTCAACGCAAGCAAGCATCACTCTCGCGTCATGATCATCGCATAACCTGTACACACTGGCAATCGGTGGTGTAGTAAACTGTGAGCCACGAGGACTCAGCAATCCCATTACCATGGGTATCAAGACTAGCAAAGCTTAAAGGGAAAGGAAGGGATAAAGTGGTGAGGTTGCGTGACTAAGCATATATGGTGGCTAACATACGCAAATGAGAGCGAGAAGAGAAACAAAGGAACGGTCGTCAACTAGTAATGATCAAGAAGTGATCCTGAACTCCTACTTACGTCAGACATAACCCATATACCGTATTCTCCTTTCGATCAACCCCGAAAAGAGACACTCACGGTTACGCACACGGTTGGTGTATTTTAGAAGAGTTTGCTTCAAGTTTACTACAACCGGATATTAACAAATTCCCATCTGCCACATAACCAGGCACGGCTCTCGAAAGTTTATACCTGCAGGGTGTCCCAACTTAGCCCATGATAAGCTCTCGCGATCAACGAAGGATATTCCTTCTCCCCGGGAAGACCCGATCAGTCTCGGAATCCCGGCTACAAGACATTTCACAGCAATAAAACAAGACCAGCAAGACCTCCCGGCGTGCCGACACCCTGATAGTAGCCGCGCGTATCTCGTCTCAGGCCCCGACCGCATCAGCGAAGCGTCTGAGGAACCGGCGTAACCCAAGTTGCCAAGGGATGGTCCCGCACGGTGCTCTAGTTTGGACCAACGCTTAGACAAGCACTGGCCCGGAGGGGGTAAATAAAGATGACCCTTGAGAGCGCGACTCCCAAGGGAAAAAGGCTAGGTGAGGCAAATGTAGAACCAATGTTGGGCCTTGCTGGAAAAGTCTTATTCAAAGCGAACTGTCAAGGGGGTCCCATAAATCACCCGACCGCGTTAGGGACGCAAAATCCGGGAACATAACATCGATGTGACGGAAACTAGGGCGGCAAGAGTGGAACAAAACACCAGGCATAAGGCCGAGCCTTCCACCCTTTACCAAGTATATAGATGCATTAATTAAATAAGATATATTGTGATATCCCAACAAGTAAACATGTTCCAACAAGGAACAACATCTCCATGTTCCAACAAGGAACAAACTTCATCTTCACCTGCAACTAACAACGCTATAAGAGGGGCTGAGGAAAGCGGTAACATAGCCAAACAACGGTTTGCTAGGAAGGGTGCAAAAGGTTAGAGGCTGACATGGCAATTTGGGTTGGCTTGATAAACAGGTAATAGGTAGCGCAACATAGCGATAGAACGAAGCAACTAGCATAGCAATGATAGTAGTGAGATCCAGGTAGCGGTCATCTTGCCTGAAATCCCATAAGGAAGAAGAACGAGTCCATGAAGAAGACGAATGGATGAAGCCGAACCAAGCGTGAGCGAACGAATCCTCACGATACATAGCAAACAGGAACTAACAAGAAGAAGCACACAACATAGTAAACACACCACACATGAACAAGACAAGATGCACAACAAACATGATGCATGACAAATCTAGATGAGGCTACTCATGGCAAGAGATGATGCAAACAAGAGCAACACATCAAAACAAGTTTAAATGAGGCCGGGAACAACATATAACAATTCCGGTAAGTCCTCATATGCAAATTTCGAAATAGGTCCAGATCTGAATAACTTTATGTTCAAGTTGTTAAACAGCAATTTAAGATGCACCACGATGATCTACACGAAATTCTAGTCAAGTTACATATAAAGTTCATTAGATTCGGAGCTACGGCTAGGAGATATGAGCAAAACAAGTTGAACATGGCATTGATGCAAAATGCATACAAACATCAAGCAAACACCTCAAAACATGGATGCAACATGATAATATGAAACTACATGCAAAATCAAGCAAGTCTCATATAGAGCACACTCAAAAGCGAACAACGGTTCAACACATACACACAAAACAAGTTATGACAACAACCTGTCCAAAACAGCAACTAGGCATATTGCAAGCATGAAAACAACATGCTACAGCACCCCAATATAATAACAAAAGGCATGGGCATGATGTACAGGTAAAGCAGTACAAAACGTGAACACTGAGCTATCTCCAGAAATCACTAGAACATGCTCAAAAACACATGGCAAGATTGCAAATAATAACAGTTTCAGACTTTAGCAGAAATTACATCAGGTTGCAATGTTTAGAGCTATCGAACAACATGCTACAGGAACTTATAATAGCAAGACAAGGCATGGAATGAATTTACTCAAAGCATAGAACAAAAGTCCTTTAGTGACCATAAGACAAAAAGGATCAGAAAATATGATGGCACCCACGTAAACATGGCAAGTCATATTACAGATTCATACATGGAAGAAACAACAACAAGTAGGCATGTCGGTGAGCTTGAACCACTCACTACAGAGCAATACATGGCATGGCAAGGCAACCAACAGCAAGAAGACATGTCATAGAAGCTATACATGGAAAGAACAACATCATAGCATGCAAGGATCAACTAAAACAACCTTGGCAAAATTGAATAACATGTAAACAATCTGTCAGGAACATTTTGTAGCAAAAGTAGAGCTCGATTGACTCAAGCTATGGCACTCCATAAATGCAAACAAGGACATGGATGGATAGAACAAGACATGTAGAACAAAACATCCTTACTTAAGTATCTCAAAATATGCATGGATCTCTCGGTAGCATCAAGTTAACATGGCATAAAAATATCAGCAAAACAGGGCTGAAATCAGCAACATCAAGACACCTAGTTTGCATGCTTGTGCTAGTCACCACATAGATCACAAAAATGCATGGAATATACCCCTGGAAAGATAGCTTGGCATATTACAAAACACATGTAGGACTGAAGTTCATAGGATGCACACATCAATCATGGCAAAAATGACAAAAGTGCAAGTTCTGTTAAGAAACAGAAATTAACATCACATAGCCCTCTTGTAACAGAATTTCGGGCACCAATATGTGCTCAAATGAAAACGATGGAATGAGATGAAATTATCTACTCTTCGAGGCGAATATTCTGACATATTACACGCGCAAAACGGAGCTACGGATGCAGAGATATGATGCAACGAAAATGCAATAAAATATTGACAGAATCGGGACTTTTAGATGAAAAACATAGGGGGGAGAGGTCAACCGCACGGATCTTGATGCAGCGCCGGATCTCGCTGAACTCGTCGGCCGGAGGGGCGAGGGAGGCCGGAGAAGGACGGGAGAGGGCCGGGAGGCGGATCCGGCGAGGGGCGACGGAGGGCGCCGGGGCGGCGAGGCATGTGCTGGCGGGCGGCGGCCACGGAGGCGCGGCGGACGGGCGGTCAGACGGGCGCCGGGCGAAAGGACGGCGCAGGTCGCCGGACGGCGCCCATGAGGTAGCCGAGGCGGCTCGGGCAGTGAGGCGAGGCGGCGGGAGCGGGCCGGGCGGGCGGCGCCTGTGCCGGGAGGCGACGCGGGCCGGGCTGAGTCGGGTGAGCTCGCTGGCCGAGGGCGGCGCTGGCGAGGCGGGCGGCGGCGGGCCGATCTGGGCTCCGGCCGCCAGCGGCCATGGTGGTGGCGCTGGGACACGGGCGGCGGCGGATTGGAGGCGGAGGCGGCCGAGGTGAGGTGGCAGCGCCCATTGGCCGGGGTGAGGTGGCGGCTGCCGCGTCTGGCGCCGGCGGACGATGTCCGTGGAGGAAGAAGGGTTAGGGTTAGGGGCGAATTCATCCGTGAATTTTCGGAGGGGAAGATGTATTTATAGGTAGAGGGAGCTAGGAGAGTCCAAATGAGGTGCGGTTTTCGGCCACGCGATCGTGATCGAACGACCGAAAAGCATGGAGGGGAGTTAGCTGGGTTTTGGGCCACTTAGAAAGGGGTGTTGGGCTGCAAGCAAAAGAGGCTTTTGCGGTTACCCGGTTAACCGTTGGAGTACCAAACGACCTCCAAATGATCCGAAACTTGACAGGCGGTCTACCGGTGCTATACCAAGGCCGCCTGGCAAACCTCGGTCCATTCCGAGACAGTTTAACTCCCGCACATGAAAAGAGGTAAAAGGGGGCGCCGGGAGACATAGGAGTGCCGGATTGCAAAACGGACAACGGGGAAAATGCTCGGATGCATGAGACGAACACGTATGCAAAATGAAATGCACATGACGACATGATAAAAATGCAGATGATGACATGGCAAAGTGCAACACACAAGCACATGACATGGCAACGACGGCGAATAACTGGCGGACACCTGGCGCATCAAATCCGGGGCGTTACACTCCCGTCCCAGAGAACAAAGACATTATGAATGCTTAGCAGACTCGCGCTGATGATTACTCCCTCGTTCAGTGCGGCATGCTATACAGCTTAGAACCGGGGCTCCAAAAGCGTTTTGAGCATCACGGAGCATATGAGATGTTCGAGGAGCCGAAACTAGTTTTCCAAGATCACGCCCTGGTCGAGAGATATGACGTCTCTGACAAGTTCTATAGTTGTAAGATGGAGGAAAATAGTTACATCGGTGAGCACATACTCGGAATGTCCGGGTTGCACAACCGCATGACCCAGCTGAATATTAACCTCCACGATGAGGCGGTCATTGACAGAATCCTTGATCGCTCCCACCAAGCTACAAGAGCTTTGTGATGAACTACAATATGCAGGGGATGGTGAAGACCATTCCTGAAGTATTTTCTATGCTGAAGTCAGCAGAGGTTGAGATCAAGAAAGAACATTAAGTGTTGATGGTCAATAAGACCACTAAGTTCAAGAAGGGCAAGGGCAAGAAGAACTTCAAGAAGGACGGCAAAGATGTTGCCGTGCCCGGTAAGCCAGTTACCGGGAAGAAGTCAAAGAATGGACCCAAGCCTGAGACTGAGTGCTTTTATTGCAAGGGGAAGGGTCACTGGAAGCGGAACTGCCCCAAATACTTAGCGGATAAGAAGGCCAGCAACACCAAAGGTATATTTGATATACATGTAATTGATGTGTACCTTACCAGTACTCGTAGTAACTCCTGGTATTTGATACGGTGCCGTTGCTCATATTTGTAACTCACGCAGGAGTTGCGGAATAAGCGGAGGCTGGCGAAGGGCGAGGTGACGATGTGCGTCGGGAATGGTTCCGAGTCGATGTGATCGCCGTCGGCACGCTACCTCTACAATTACCTACGGGATAAGTTTTGAACCTTAATAAATGTTATTTGGTGCCAAGTTTGAGCATGAACATTGTATACGGATCTCGTTTAATGCGAGATGGCTACTCATTTAAATCCGAGAATAATGGTTGTTCTATTTATATGAGAGATATGTTTTATGGTCATGCTCCGATGGTCAATGGTTTATTCTTAATGAATCTCGGCGTAATGTTACACATATTCATAGCGTGAATACCAAAAGATGTAAAGTTGATAACGATAGTCCCACATACATGTGGCACGCCGCCTTTGGTCACATTGGTGTCAAGCGCATGAAGAAGCTCCATCTTGATGGACTTTTGGAGTCTCTAGATTGTGAATCATTTGACACATGCGAACCATGCCTCATGGGCAAGATGACCAAGACTCCGTTCTCGGAACAATGGAGCGAGCAACCAACTTGTTGGAAATCATACATCTTGATGTGTGCGGTCCAATGAGTGTTGAGGCTCATGGAGGATATCGTTATGTTCTCACTCTCACAGATGACTTGAGTAGATATGGGTATGTCTACTTGATGAAACACAAGTCTCGAGACCTTTGAAAAGTTCAAGGAATTTCAGAATGAGGTAGAGAATCAACGTGACCGAAAAATAAAGTTCTTCTGATCGGATCGTGGAGGAGAATATTTAAGTCACGAATTTGGTACACACTTAAGGAAATGTGGAATCGTTTCACAACTCACGCCGCTGGAACACCTCGGTAATGTGGTGTGTCCGAGCGTCGTAATCGCACTCTATTGGATATGGTGCGATCTATGATGTCTCTTCTGATTTACCGCTATCATTTTGGGGATCTGCTCTAGAGTCAGCTACAGTCAGTTTACATAGGGCACCGTCTAAATCCGTTGAGACGACACCGTATGAATTATGGTTTGGGAAGAAACCGAAGCTGTCGTTTCTAAAAGTTTGGGGATGCGATGCTTATGTCAAGAAACTTCAACACGAAAAGCTCGAACCCAGAGCTCGGAAAAATGCGTCTTCATAGGATACCCTAAAGAAACCATTGGGTATACCTTCTACTTAAGATCCGAGGGCAAGATCTTTGTTGCCAAGAACGGATCCTTTACGGAAAAAAGAGTTTCTCTCGAAAGGAGTAAGTGGGAGGAAAGTAGAACTCGATGAAGTACTACCTCTTGAACCGGAAAGTAGTGCAGCTCGGGAAAATGTTCTGTGGTGCCTACACCTGTGGAGAGGAAATTAATGATGATGATCAAGGTACTTGGATCAAGTTGCTCTTGAACCGTGGGTCCACTAGGACACGTTCCGCACCCAGTGGTATGGCAACCCTGTCACGGAAATCATGTTGTTAGACAACGGTGAACCTACGAACTATGAAGAATCTATGGTGTGTCCAGATTCCAACAAATGGCTTGAAGCCATGCAATCTGATATAGGATCCATGTATGAAAACAAAGTATGGACTTTGACAGACTTGCCTGATGATCGGCGAGCGATAGAAAACAAATGGATCTTTAGGAAGAAGACGGACGCGGATGGTAATGTTACCATCTATAAAGCTCGACTTGTCGCTAAGGGTTATCGACAAGTTCAAGGGATTGACTACGATGAGACTTTCTCTCCCGTAGCGAAGCTTAAGTCCGTCTGAATCATGTTAGCAATTGCCGCATACTATGATTATGAGATATGGCTGATGGACGTCAAAGCGGCATTCCTTAATGGGCATCTTAAGGAAGAGCTGTATATGATACGGTAGGAAGGTTTTGTCGATCCTAAAATGCTAACAAAGTATGCAAGCTCCAAATGATCCATTTATGGGCTGGTGCAAGCATCTCAGAAGTTGGAACATTCGCTTTGATGAGATGATCAAAGCGTTTGAGTGTATCTTGAGACTTATGGAGAAGCCTGCGTTTACAAGAAAGTGAGTGGGAGCTCTGTAGCATTTCTCATATTATATGTAGATGACATACTTTTGATGGGAAATGATATAGAATTCTTGGACAACATCAAGGCCTACTTGAATAAGTGTTTTTCAATGAAGGACCTTGGAGAAGCTGCTTATATATTAGGCATCAAGATCTATAGAGATAGATCGAGACGCCTCATAGGTCTTTCACAAAGCACATACCTTGATAAGATTTTGAAGAAGTTCAAAATGGATCAGTCAAGAAAGGGTTCTTGCCTGTGCTGCAAGGTGTGAGATTGAGCTCAGCTCAATGCCCGACCACTGACAAAAGATAAAGAAGAGATGAGCGTCATCCCCTATGCCTCAGCCATAGTATCTATTATGTATGCCATCTTTGTGTACCAGACCTGATGTAAACCTTGCCGTAAGTTTGGTAGGAAGGTACCAAAGTAATCCCGGCAAGGAACACTAGACAATGGTCAAGAATATCCTGAAGTACTGAAAGGACAAAGGACATGTTTCTCGTTTATGGAGGTGACGAAGAGCTCGTCGTAAAGGGTTACATCGATGCTAGCTTCGACACTGATCTGGATGACTCTAAGTCACAAACCGGATACATGTGAAGCAGAGTACATGGCAGCCTCGGAGGCAGCGCATGAAGCAATTTGGGTGAAGGAGTTCATCACCGACCTAGGAGTCATACCCAATGCGTCGGGGCCGATCAAACTCTTCTGTGACAACACTTGGAGCTATTGCACTTTCAAAGGAGCCAGGTTTCACAAGAAGACCAGCACATCAAGCATCGCTTCAACTCCATTCGTGAAAATGTTCAAGATGGAGACATAGAAATTTGCAAAGTGCATACGGATCTGAATGTCGCAGATCCGTTGACTAAACTTTCTCTTCATGGGCAAAACATGATCAACACCCGAGAACTCTATGGGTGTTCGATTCATCACAATGTAACTAGATTATTGACTCTAGTGCAAGTGGGAGGCTGTTGGAAATATGCCCTAGAGGCAATAATAAAAGCATTATTATTATATTTCCTTGTTCGTGATAATTGTCTTTTATTCATGCTATAATTGTATTATCCGGAAATCGTAATACACGTGTGAATACATAGACCACAATACGTCCCTAGTAAGCCTCTAGTTGACTAGCTCGTTGGTCAACAGATAGTCATGGTTTCCTGACTATGGACATCAGATGTCATTGACAACAGGATCACGTCATTAGGAGAATGACGTGATGGACAAGACCCAATGATAAGCATAGCACAAGATCGTGTAGTTCGTTTTGCTAGAGCTTTTCCAATGTCAAGTATCTCTTCCTTAGACCATGAGATCGTGTAACTCCGGATACCGTAGGAGTGCTTTGGGTGTACCAAGCGTCCTGGCGTGGCTGGGTGACTATAAAGGTGCACTACAGGTATCTCGAAAGTGTACATTGGGTTGACCGCGGATCGAGGCTGGATTTGTCACTCCGTATGACAGAGAGGTATCCCTGGGCCCACTCGGTAATGCATCATCATAATGAGCTCAAAGTGACCAAGTGTTTGGTCACGGGATCATGCATTCTGATCTGCAGTAAAGTGACTTGCGATAACGAGACTAAGCGAGGTATTGGGATACCGACGATCGAAGTCTCGGGCACGTAACGCATACCGATTGACAAAGGGAATAGTATACGGGTTACTTGAATCCTCGACATCGTGGTTCATCCGATGACATCATCGAGGAGCATGTGGGAGCCAACATGGGTATCAGGATCCCGTGGTTGGTAATTGACACGAGCCGTCTCGGTCGTATACGCATGTCTCCCGAACCGTAGGGTCTACACACTTAAGGTTCGGTGACGCTTAGGGTTATTAGGAAGACTTGTAAGTGATTACCGAATGTTGTTGGAGTCCGGATGAGATCCCGGATGTCACGAGGAGTTAGGAAGGGTCCGGAGGTAAAGATTTATATATGGTAAGTTGTCAAATGGACACCGGAAAGTTTCGGGGCATACTGGGTATTGTACTGAGGCCACGGAAAGGGTTCAGGAGGTCCACCGGAGGCCACCCCTCGGGGGCCACATGGGCTGCCTGGGATAGCAGCCAGCCCACAGTGGGCTGGGTGCGCCCCCTGGGCCCATGCGCCTAGGGTTTGGGGAACCCTAGAGGGGCGCCCTTGCTTGGGGGCAAGCCACCTCCCTTGGCCGCCGCCTCTAGATGCCATCTAGAGGGGCCCCTGCCCCTTCCCCTATAAATAGAGGGGTGAGGGGAGGCAGCCACCCAAGCCAAGGCGGCGGCCCTCCCTCCCCAACACCTCTCTCCTCCTCGCGTGTGCTTGGCGAAGCCTGCTTGGGAGAATCATCCTCCACCATCATCACGCCGTCGTGCTGCTCGAGCCATCTTCCTCAACCTCTCCTTCCTCCTTGCGGGATCAAGACGGAGGAGACGTCGTCCGTGCACTGCACGTGTGTTGAATGCGGAGGTGCTGTCAGATTCAGCACTTGGTCATCGGTGATCCGAATCACGGCGAAATCTGACTCCATCATCACCATCCCCTTGAACGCTTCCTTTTCGATCTACAAGTGGTATGTAGATGCAAACTCTCTCCCTTGACTCGTTGCTTAGATGAACTCATAGATGGATCATGGTGAAACCGTAGGAAAAATTATAATTTTCTGCAACGTTCCCCAACACCCTCCGCGTGGGAAACAACTGCCGAGTTTTCCCTGCCTCCGTGTCGTTCCCTTCCTAGGCCTCGCCGTCGTCCACCGCCCTAGTGCTCTCGGCGCGGCGTGGTCAATGTGGTCAAGGAACGGCTTCCATTGGACGTGGACTATACGTGGATAGGGTGACGGCAGGTCCACGACATGACAAGGAAGTGCCTCGTTATTACGCATGAAATAATTATTCCTCCACGACATCCGGGACCCACCGGAAGGGCCTCTCAGTATTTCGTGAAAAAAGCGTGCCCCGGTGACATGTCGGACCCACCAGCTATCTTCGCTTGCAAGGAAGTGCCTCCTTATTACGCACAAAAAATGAATACTCCCACCTTGGTGGAACCCAGCATACTGGGAGGCTGACTTGGGGGCCTACCAAGTTGACGGGGCCGGAGGGCTTTGTCAACGTAGTCAATATGAACGATTCTAGCTCCTGTTACCGTACGATGTTCTTCCAACGGCCGTAGTAGTGCTTCTTCAACCTCACGGTCTTCTTGCTCCGGCCGCCCTAAACCAGCCGGTCGTGGCGTGCTCCTCGCCTCCCGTGGCCGGGTCAGTGATGCCGCAGAGGCCTCACCGCCCCCTACTACTCCCACATTGTCCGTGCCATCCCTCTACTCACCCACACCCCTGTTATTCTGCGGCGACAGCAGCCTCACACTGCAGCCGAACCAGTGAATCCTCGTACTCCTCGTCGCGTGGGCATCCAGTGCTGCATCTTCCCCGGCTCCGAGTCGTCCCCTTCTTAGGCCTCGCCGTCATCCACCGCCGTGGTGCTCTCGGCGCAGCATGGTCAACATGGTCAAGGAACGACTTCCATCGGACGTGGGTTTGACGTGGAGAGGTCGGCAATTTGGGTCCACGTCACCGCAAGGAAGTGCCTCCTTATTACGCGCAAAATAATGATTCCTCCACGGCAATGGGGACCCATCGGACGGGTCACCAGATTTCACGAAAACGATTCGCTTCTCGATTGCTGGACCCACCAATGACATCTTCGCATGCAAGGAAGTGCGTCGGGGCAAAAACGATTCGCCCGACCGCCGGGACCCACCAGCTACATCTTATACGCAAGGAAGTGCTGGCGGTCGGACCCACTGGTCGAAGCGTCGTAGCATTGTCATTACGTGCAGTCGTGACGGTATGCATTACATATTGTTCGATGGAGAGGCGCGCACGTGTCGTAGATGTAGAGGCACGCACATGTCATAGTAGAGGCGCACACATAGCATGTACACGTACGTACAGCAGCGAGGGTGCAAGAAAGAAAATACGGCCACGTACGTACATACGGGCAGGGTCTCTAACGCCTATCGCGCATACGTACATGGCTGGGTCGAAACGGAGAAACATCATAAATAAATGCGTGTTCATGGGGAGCCAACCTGGAGTCGAACGGAATGCATGGTCGTGTTCATCGGGAGGGCTTGGACGGAACAGGCGATGGAAATGAGGCCTGGCGTACCGCACAATGGAGGAAACGGCCTTGTGTTCAACCGACCACATTCGAAACACGGTCCTGTTGATCGGGAGGGGCCTGGCGTACCGCAAAACGGAGGAAACGGACCTCCTATGGTCGAAACGGGGGTCCTGTTGATCGAGAGGGGTGTGGCGTACCGCAAAACGGACGAAACCGACTTGTGTTGGAGCCCTACGGTCGAAACGGGGGTCCTGTTCATCGGGAGGGGTGTGGCGTACCACAAAACGGACGAAACGGACTTGTGTTGGAGCGCTACGGTCGGAAAGCAGGGAGGGTGTGGCGTACCGCAAAACGGGACTCCATGGGATACTGTTCATCTCCACCGTCGACCTCCTCCAGCCTCCACGGGCTCCTGTTCATCCAGCCTGCACCGTGCGCTACTACACCGGCTACTGTTCAACCACCCCTCCACGGGCACCCCTCCACCGTCTACTGTTCATCCAGCCCTCCACACCACGGGGTCCTGTTCAACCACACCACGGGGTCCTGTTCAACCACCCCTCCACGGCCACCCCTCCACCATCTACTGTTCATCCAGCCCTCCACGCCACGGGTTCCTGTTCATCCAGAGGCAACGCCACCGCCATCGCTCATTCATCAACCCCCCATAGCGCTCCTTTGTTCATCCAATCGATCGGCTTGATTAGCAGCGATAGCGAAGAATCGCTCCATCCGTTCGATTAACATCCATCGATCGATCCCTCGAGTTCGATAGCAATTGCGTAACTGCAGGTCTGTCGCTCGGGTTGATTAGAGCCCAACGCCTCGCTTTCGGCTTGATTAGAGCCAACGCCTCGCACACACGCAGCGTCGTATGAGAGAAAGCAGCATCGCCACGCCCCGACCTCCCACCGTAATCGGCAACTCCCGAAATATTCCTCCCCTCGCTTCTACCACGGTTTTTTCCGTCATGGGCGGCTCAAAGAATGTCATGCATTTGTGTCTCCGGCCCGCCGGTGACGAAAAGCCCATTTTCTGTCATGATTTTTTGTCATAGAAGTAGGAGCCGACCACATCTATGATGATACCGGGTTTTGTCACAATTATCGTCATAGAAGTGTCATATGTATGACATAATTTTTTTTGTTCAGCCCAAAATGTCACGGATGTGTCTTTTTTTGTAGTGTCCTCAGTGGAGGATTCAGAGACAGATGAACAGTCATATTTCCCCCCGAGGTGCATGCTCTAACTTGGCAGGGTTATGTTGCTCATATTGTGCGTATGGTATCTTGCATTGCTATGTCATTTGCTTAGTTTAGACATGCTTTGTGTGAATGCCACATGTTTAGTGTCTAATTACCATATATGTGAATTATGCAATGCCATCTTGTTGCAAGACATTATATATGTGAATTATGCAATGTTATCTTGTTGCAAGGCATTATGTGTGTGAATTATGCAATGCCATGCTGTTTAGGCAAACATCATATATGTGAATTATATCATGCCATCCTTTTTTTGTATTTCTCATTGCTTTTGTCGACAATGTTTGTATATTCAACTGCTCTTCCTGTGCATCAGCCATTTGAATTGGTGATGGAGAAATCTGGAGTGAAAACAAGGTCTTCAGAGCAGACAATGCTGAAGGAAATATGCCCTAGAGGCAATAATAAAGTTATTATTTATTTCCTCATATCATGATAAATGTTTATTATTCATGCTAGAATAGTATTAACCGGAAACATGATACATGTGTGAATACATAGACAAACATATAGTCACTAGTATGCCTCTACTTGACTAGCTCATTAATCAAAGATGGTTATGTTTCCTAACCATAGACATGTGTTGTTATTTGATTAATGGGATCACATCGATTAGGAGAATGATGTAATTGACATGACCCATTCCGTTAGCCTAGCACTTGATCGTTTAGTATATTGCTATTGCTTTCTTCATGACCTATACATGTTCATGTAACTATGAGATTATGCAACTCCGTTTACGGAGGAACACTTTGGGTGCTACCAAACGTCACAACGAATCGGGTGATTATAAAGGTGCTCTACAGGTGTCTCCAAAGGTACATGTTGGGTTGGCGTATTTCGAGATTAGGATTTGTCACTCCGATTATCGGAGAGGTATCTCTGGGCCCTCTCGGTAATGCACATCACATAAGCCTTGCAAGCATTGCAACTAATAAGTTAGTTGCGAGATGATGTATTACGAACGAGTAAAGAGACTTGCCGTAGCGAGATTGAACTAGGTATTGGATACCGACGATCGAATCTTGGGCAAGTAACATACCGATGACAAAGGGAACAACGTATGTCGTTATGCGGTTTGACCGATAAAGATCTTCGTAGAATATGTAGGAATCAATATGGGCATCCGGTTCCGCTATTGGTTATTAATGAGAATAGTTCTAGGTCATGTCTACATAGTTCTCGAACCGTAGGGTCCGCACGCTTAACGTTACGATGGCAGTTTTATTATGAGTTTATAAGTTTTGATGTACGAAGTTTGTTGGAGTCCCGGATGTGATCACGGACATGACGAGGAGTCTCGAAATGGTCGACACATAAAGATTGATATATTGGAAGCCTATGTTTGGACATTGGAAGTGTTCGGGTGAAATCGGCATTTTGGGAATAGGGAGGTTACAGAACCCCGGTGACCTAATGGGCCTTAGTGGGCCTAGTGGAGAAAGAGGATAAGGGGCCAAGGTGCAGCCAGCCTCCCCAAGTCCGAATAGGACAAGGAGGGGCGGCACCCTTTCCTTTTGCCCCTCTCCTCCTTCCCCCCCATGTCCTAGTCCAACTAGGAAATGGGGGAGTCCTACACCCGGTGTGAGTAGGACTCCTCCGGCGATGCCTCTCCTCCTAGGGTGGCCGCACCCCCCTCGCTCCTTTATATACGGAGGCGGGGGCACCCCATAGACACACAAGTTGATCTACGGATCGTTCCTTAGCCGTGTGCGGTGCCCCTCCACCATATTCCACCTCGGTCATATCATCAGCGGAGTTTAAGTGAAGCCACTATGCAGTAGAGCATCATCATCGTCACCACGCTTGGCCGTCTTGTGGAACTCATCCCGACACTTTCTTTGGATCGGGGTCCGGGATCGTCATCGAAGCTGAACACATGCTGAACTTCGGAGGTGCCGTCGTTCGGTACTTGGATCGGTCGGATCGTGAAGACGTCTGACTACATCAACCGCGTTGTCATAACTCTTCCGCTTACGGTCTCACAGTGCGTGGACAATACTCTCCTCTCGTTGCTATGCCATCACCATGATCTTGCGTGTGCGTAGGAATTTTTTGAAATTACTACGTTTCTATGAAGAGCATCCGAGCCTGGTTTTATGCGTAGATGTCATATGCACGAGAAGAACACAAGTGAGTTGAGCCAGATATAAGTAATACAGCTTACAAGAATGTCATACATTGGTTCGGCGCTATTGTGAGATGAAGCTGCACGGACCGACATTACGCCAGACGCTTACGCGAGACTGGTTTCACCGCTATGCGAGCACTCGTGCTTAAAGGTGTTGGCGGTGTCTGTCCCTCTCACTTTAGTTGAATCGAGTGTGTGGCTACGGTCGTCTCGCGAAGGTTAAAACAACACTAACTTGACGAACTATCGTTGTGGTTTTAATGCATAGGTACGAACGGTTCTTGCTCAGCCCGTAGCAGCCACGTAAAACTTGCAACAACAAAGTAGAGGACGTCTAACTTGTTTTTGCAGGGCATGTTGTGATGTGATATGGTCAAGACGTGATGCTATATTTTATTGTATGAGATGATCATGTTTTGTAACCGAAGTTATCGGCAACTGGCGAGGAGCCATATGGTTGTCTCTTTATTGTATGAAATGCAAGCATCTGTAATGCTTTACTTTATCACTAAGCGGTAGCGATAGTCGTAGATGCATAAGATTGGCGAGACGACAATGATGCTACGATGGAGATCAAGGTGTCGCGCCGGTGACGACGGTGATCACGACGGTGCTTCGAAGATGGAGATCACAAGCACAAGATGATGATGGCCATATCATATCACTTATATTGATTGCATGTGATGTTTATCCTTTATGCATCTTATCTTGCTTTGATTGACGGTAGCATTTTAAGATGATCTCTCACTAAAATTATCAAGAAGTGTTCTCCCCGAGTATGCACCGTTGCGAAAGTTCTTCGTCTTTGAGACACCGCGTGATGATCGGGTGTGATAGGCTCTACGTTCAAATACAACAGGTGCAAAATAGTTGCACACGCTTGGAATACTTAGGTTAAACTTGTGACGAGCCTAGCATATACAGATATGGCCTATGAACACGGAGACCGAAAGGTTTTAACGTGAATCATATTGTAGATATGATCAACATAGTGATGTCCACCATTGAAACTACTCCATCTCACGCGTGATGATCGGACATGGTTTAGTTGATTTGGATCACATAATCACTTAGATGACTAGAGAGATGTACATCTAAGTGGGAGTTCTTAAGTAATATGATTAATTGAACTTAAATTTATCATGAACTTAGTACACGATAGTATTTTGCTTGTCTATGTTTCTTGTAGATAGATGGCTCGTCTTTGTTGTTACATTGAATTTTAATGCGTTCCTTGAGAAAGCAAAGTTGAAAGATGATGGTAGCAATTACGGGTTGGGTCCGTAACTTCGAGGATTATCCTCATTGCTGCAGAAGAATTACGTCTGGAAGCACCGCTGGGTGCCGTGCCCTGCTGGCGATCTGGCCGACGATGTTACGAACGTCTGGCAGAGCAAAGCTGATGACTACTCGATAGTTCAGTGTGCCATGCTTTACGGCTTAGAACCGGGCCTTCAACGACGTTTTGAACGTCATGGAGCATATAAGTTGTTCCAGGAGTTGAAGTTAACATTTCAAGCAAATGCCCGGATTGAGAGATATGAAGTCTCCAATAAGTTATATAGCTGCAAGATGGAGGAGAATAGTTCTGTCAGTGAACACATACTCAAAATGTCGGGTATAATAATCACTTGATTCAAGCTGGGAGTTAATCTTCCTGATGATAGTGTCATTGACAAATTCTTCAATCACTTTGCCACCAAGCTACAATAGCTCCGTGATGAACTATAATATGCAAGGGATGGACAAGACTATTCCGAGCTCTTCGTAATGCTAAAAAGCCATGGAGGTAGAAATCAAAAGGAGCATCAAGTGTTGATGGTCAACAAGACCACCGATTTCAAGAAAAGGGCAAAGGGAAGAAGAAGGGAACTTCAAGAAGAACGACAAACAAGTTGCTGCTCATGAGAAGAAACCCAAGTGCGGACCTAAGTTTCCAAGACCTGAAAGTGCTTCGCACCGCAAGCGTGACCTGGACACTGGAAGCGGAACTGCCCCAAGTATTTGGCGGATAAGAAGGATGGCAAAGTGAACAAAGGTATATGTGATATACATGTTATTGATGTGTATCTTACTAATGCTCGCAGTAGTACCTGGATATTTGATACTAGTTCTATTGCTAATATTTGCAACTCGAAACAGGGACTACGGATTAAGCGAAGATTGGCTAAGGACGAGGTGACGATGCGCGTGGGAAATGGTTCCAAAGTCGATGTGATCGCGGTCGGCACGCTACCTCTACATCTACCATCGAGATTAGTTTTAGACCTAAATAATTGTTATTTGGTGCCGCGTTAAGCATGAACATTATATCTGGATCTTGTTTGATGCGAGGCGGTTATTCATTTAAGTCGAGAGAATAATGGTTGTTCTATTTATATGAATAATATCTTTTATGGTCATGCACCCTTGAAGAGTGGTCTATTTTTATTGAATCTCGATAGTAGTAATACACATATTCATAGTGTTGAAACCAAAAGATCTGAGTTCATAATGATAGTGCAACTTATTTGTGGCCTTGCCGTTTGGATCATATCGGTGTAAAACGCATGAAGAAACTCCATCTTGATGGGCTTTTGGAATCACTTGATTATGAATCACTTGGTACTTGCGAACCGTGCCTCATGGGCAAGATGACTAAAACCGTTCTCCGGAACTATGGAGCGAGCAACTAATTTGTTGGAAATCATACATCTTGATGTTTGTGGTCCAATGAATGTTGAGAGCCTTGTGGCGTGTATCTTTATTTTCTCACCTTCACAGATGATTTGAGCAGATATGGGTATATCTACTTAATGAAACACAAATCTGAAACATTTGAAAAGTTCAAAGAATTTCAGAGTGAAGTGGAAAATCATTGTAACAAGAAAATAAAATTTCTACGATCTGATCATGGAGGAGAATATTTGAGTTCATGAGTTTGGTTTACATTTGAAACAATGCGGAATAGTTTAAGAACTCACGCCACCCTAACACCACAACAAAATGGTGTGTCCGAACGTCGTAATCGTACTTTACTAGATATGGTGCGATCTATGATGTCTCTTCTTGATTTACCGCCATCGCTTTGGGGTTATGCTTTAGAGGCGGCCGCATTCACGTTGAATAGGGCACCATCAAAAATCTGTTGAACGACGCCTTATGAACTATGGTTTGGCAAGAAACCAAAGTTGTCATATCTTAAAGTTTGGGGCTCATGCTTATGTGAAGAAACATCAACCAGATAAGCTCGAACCTAAATCGGAGAAATGTGTCTTCATAGGATACCCAAAAGAGACTATTGGGTACACCTTCTATCACATATCTGAATGCAAGATTTTCGTTGCTAAACTTGGATCCTTTCTGGAAAAAGAGTTTATCTCGAAAGAAGTGAGTGGGAGAAAAGTAGAACTTGATGAGATAATTGTATCTGCTCCCTTATTGGAAAGTAGTTCATCACAAGAACCGGTTCCTATGACAACTACACCAATTAGTGAGGAAGCTAATGATATTGATCATGAAACTTCAGATCAAGTTTCTACTGAACTACATAGGTCAACCAGAGTAAGATCCGCACCAGAGTGGTACGGTAATCCTATTCTGGAAGTCATGTTACTTGACCATGGCGAACCTACGAACGATGAAGAAGCGATGGTGAGCCCAGATTCCGCAAAATGGCTGGAAGCCATGAAATCTGAGATGGGATCCATGTATGAGAACAAAGTATGGACTTTGATTGACTTGCCCGATGATTGGCAAGCCATTGAGAATAAATGGATCTTTAAGAAGAATACTGACGCTGATGGTAATGTAACTGTCTATAAAGCTCGACTTGTTGCTAATGGTTTTCGACAAGTTCAAGGGGTTGACTTCTGATGAGACTTTCTCACCCGTAAGCGATGCTTAAGTCCGTCCGAATCATGTTAGCAATTGCTGCATTTTATGATTATGAAATTTGGCAAATGGATGTCAAAATTGCATTCTTGAATGGATTTCTAGAAGAAGATTTGTATATGATGCAACCAGAAGGTTTTGTTGATCCAAAAAGTGCTAACAAAGTGTGCAAGCTCCAGCGATCAATTTATGGTCTGCAGTGCAAGCCTCTCTCAGTGTTGGAATAAGCGCTTTGATAGTGTGATCAAAGCATATGGTTTTATCTGAGACTTTTGGAGAAGCCTCGTATTTACAAGAAAGTGAGTGGGAGATACATAGCATTTCGATATTATATGTGGACGACATATTATTGATTGGAAATGATATAGAATTTCTGGATAGCATAAAAGCGATACTTGAATAGAAGTTTTTCAATGAAAGACCTCGGTGAAGCTGCTTACATATTGGGCATCAAGATCTATAGAGATAGATCAAGGCGGCTTGATTGGACTTTCACAAAGCACATACCTTGATAAAGTTTTGAAAAGTTCAAAATGGATCGTGCAAAGAAAGGATTTTACACGTAGTACAAGGTGTGAAATTGAGTCGGGACTCAATGCCCGACCACAGCAGAAGATAGAGAGAAAATGAAAGATGTTCCTATGCTTCAGCCATAGGCTCTATCATGTATGCAATGATGTGTACCAGACCTGACGATCTTATGTCCGGTTGTACTAGAGTAGGGTACCCTAGTATCCCGTACTAGGTGCACCTGACAGACAAGACCTCTGCAAGAAGGTTTGGCCTCACACCGCCAAGATCCTCCGTGGCTCCTTTGGAGCCATTCAAGAACAAAGTATTTGATCGAGAAGACAAGGCTGATCGTACCCACGGACACCTATGGGGCCGGCGCACCAGGCCCCTTGTGGTTCGGAGGGGGGCGGAGATCGCACGAAGAGCGGATCGAGGCGAGGCACACGAGCAGTTTACCCAGCTTGAACTCTCGGAGAGATAAAACACCTCTGCTGCTTGTTTGATCTATTGTGTTCTTGCTAGGGAGCAATGCGAGCTACAAAACCTAGCATGAGTGTGTCTAGTCTATGGCGGTCGAATGAACCGAATTCAGCGAACCCTTTCACGCTGCACTCGGGCCTCCTTTTATATGCTCAAGGGTCTCCACCGGTGGCAACATAGGCGGGGTACAAATGTAAAAACAGGAGTTGGTACACCTACGAAAGCGATTATGCGGTGCAAAATACCTAACTCGACTTAAGGGACAATAGCAATAAATGCCCGTCGTTGTCGCCCCAAACAAGCAGTGTGAGGCCGTCAGGCGCCCGCTTCGCCACGATGGCGAGCGATGAGCCACAGCCGCTTATCGCTGCTCTCCGCTGGCTGCACAGCCGCCGACACGCCGCGCATGGAACGGTCCCCCATGGCGACACGTCGCTGGGTGAGCCGGAGCGAGACAGAGAGAAGTTGCATGTCAGCAGCAAGGCTGTACATGCCTGCCGACACGCTGCATGAGCATGGACCGGTCCCATGGCGACACGCATCGCTGGGTGAGCTGGAGCGAGACAGAGAGAAGTTGCATGCCGCGTACAAGCGCTTTGCCGCTGCCGAATCTTGTCGCGCTTCGGAGACTTGTCGCTCCGGGTCTTCCTGCAAGCTCCTTCGCCGGGCCTTGTCTTCTGCGTGCTCGAGGGCCTTCCCGACAAGCTCCTCTTGTCGGGCCTTTGTCTTCTCGATCAAATACTTTGTTCTTGAATGGCTCCAAAGGAGCCACGGAGGATCTTGGCGGTGATTTAGGCAAACCTTGCCGCTGGTGCTGTAATCGTCTGCGGCACGATGCACGGGATACTAGGGTACCCTACTCTAGTACACCGACAAGAGCCCGAACTGGGCGTGCACGTGCCGAAGCGCTTGTCGGGCCAGGCCCGTAATCGCACGGACACGCTGCGGCCTCGACCACGTCCGCCTTCGCCCGGACCCACCACGATCCCCACTAATCGCACGCATCGGACGTGGCGTCGAATGCGAGAGATCGTGGAGCGCGGCCGTGGGGGGGTTCTTTATTCATATAAGCGAACGTCCGCCCCCTCCTCCCTTTATAAGCGGAGGAAGCAGAGGCAGGCCGACCACCCCGCCAT
Source organism: Aegilops bicornis (assembly GCA_021605145.1). NCBI lineage: Eukaryota > Viridiplantae > Streptophyta > Magnoliopsida > Poales > Poaceae > Aegilops > Aegilops bicornis. Next base: position 591,017,191 of record CM038675.1, read on the forward strand.
TGTGCTGTCTTGTCAAGAAACCACCGCCGCTCCCTCTTCTTCTCGGTCATGCGAAGAGAGCAGCGCCCTGCCCTTTCGCCACAAGCACGCTCACCGCCGTCGACCTCCTCCGCCCCCCCTCACCATGGCTCAGAAGGCTGATAAGGAGAAGAGGCGTCCAAGTCGGCCGAGGCGCAGCTGCTCGCAGGCGCGCAAGGAGCGAGCCATCTTCCCCGCAGCTCGGGCAAGACGGGAGCCAGGGGACGTCTTCTACCTTTTCTAGTCGACGGAGACTCGTGCGCATCCGCGCACGAGGGTGCTCCCCGCCTCCGCCGCTGATTTGGCCCCAACAGGGTACCCTTTCTTCGCCCTCTTCTTCTATTGCGGTCTTTGCCCACCGTTTTCCAAGTTCTTTTACGACATTATGAATACCTTTAGCCTCTGCCTCCTTGATTTCACCCCCAACGCCGTCTTGACCATGGCGGTTTTCACACATTTGTGTGAAAACTTTGTCGGAGTCCACCCGAACGTGGCACTCTTCCGCCATTTCTTTGTTCCCCGTGTTGAGAGAGGAGAGCCACTTGCGGAGGATAGCTCTGGTCTCTAGGATCGGCAAGAAAGAGGCCTACCTAGAGGGGAGTTCCGGAACAAGTGGGAGGAGGAGAGCCAATCGGTGCTGGGTCGAGAGGAGAACCCACAGCCCTTCACCGCCATGCGCCTAACCCCAATAGTGCGCGGCAGGATTGGAGTAACTTACGCCGGGAGGATGCGGGTTGAAGATAGTCTGTGACCAATGCGCATCGGGCTTGCCGGGTTGTGATGGGAAGCGGTTAGCGCGAGACTTCATTCGCCAGATCGCTTCCCTTGCAGGAAAGGAGGAGGCCTGCTTGGGAGTTCCGTAATGCGGCGGACACTGCGAGGCTGCGCCTGGGCCCGAATTGGAACTTCACCGTCATGGAGTTGGATTCGGTGTTGCTCGAGCTGTTCAAGAACGACTCAACATCCAGAGTGGTTCAGGTTGCCGCGAGGGGTCGCCCCATTGTGCAACAACTCGACGCTTTCGACCGCATCAGCGCCATGATGCCACTCAGCGTAATTCTATGGGATCATCCCGACCGGGCAGGAGCCCCCAGCGAGATCGTGCAGCAATTTTTTGATGACTTAGAAGAAGTGCCGATCCGCTACCGACGAAAGCAGAAGAGGCTCACCAGCGACACCACCGACTGTGAGATGGCGAGGATCGCCACTGGGTAGGAGGAGGGCGGCAGTGGCCGCCACTGGAGCCTTCCAGGGTTAACCAGTGGAGGAGGCGGGCCAGCATGGCGAAGGCAAACTCGCTGAGGGGGAGGTCAGCCGGCGGAGGATAAGCTTGTCGAGCCCGAGGCCGGGTCGGCTGGACCCGCCGAGGGCGCTTCTTCTCCACCGCCAAGCGACGGTTGCCAGCTGAGCCCCTGGCTCACGAGGAGGCGTCTCCATGAAGTTGGAGACGAGCCAAGTGGCGACACCGGCCCAGCAGAGCGCCTCGGCCGACGCGCTCCAAGGCAAGCCCGAGGTTGCCGAGGAGCGTCACATCGCAGCGACAACCGGGCGGAGATCTTCTCGAGCCACCGCCCGACGCCTCCCGCCAAACGGCTAAGAGCCACTCCCGCCTCATTCGTGACCGGAGGCGGGCGAGTTTGACTTCTCTCCGCTCAGCTCCAAGGAGGAAGGCGAAGAGTAAGCTCTTGAGACTTGTGCTTGTATTTCTTCAATTTTATTGCTTCATCTTGAATCTGATTTGCTTGCTCGACTCTTTCCTTTCGTGACGCTGCCCAGAGAGCGCGAAGAGGGTCAAGATCCCGACGATCGTCGTTGAGGACGATTCCCGTGCATTGGGGACGCGTCTGAGACCGCTTCTTGCTAACTCCGCAACCCTTCCTCGTGAGCAGCCCCTCAAAGACAGCCCCCTGCAGTAAGTGTGGCGCTTTCTTCTTACTATTAGGTGTGCAGGGGTGCTCCTTTCCGCTGATTTCTGATGGTTTGCTTGTGTAGGGAGCAGAGCAGCCTCATCGGAGGGGCTCTTGCCTCCAAGATCCTGCCTCACGCCACTCACGCCGCCAAGGGAGAACTCACCAAGCAAGGGAGCTCCCTCCGACAAGGGAGGCCACCCCTGCAAGGGAGGCCACCCCGCAAGGGGAGGCCACTCCGGCGAGGGAGGCGACCACTGAGCAAAGGACGGGCGAAGTGACCCTCCCGGTGGTCGAGGCCACGGCCAAGGACCCTGCCGCGCAGTAATTCCCTTTACGCTAAAAATATCCCTTGGGTTTGCTTTCTTTTGTTTCTCTCTTTGAATATCCGCTTGACTGCTCTTTCTTCATCCACACGCAGACCTGATGGAGGTCGAGGCCAGCAGGAGGAAACACGCTGCAACACCGAGCTTAGGCCATTGAGGCCGCCGTCACCGAAGAAGAAGAGGTCGTCGTCGTGGAGGAAGAGGCCATCGGCCATCACGAGCCTGTTTGGCGAGGAGGCCACCGAGGCTGCCGACGCAGAGGCCGCGAGGGATCGGGCGAAGCGATCGTCTTGGCGGCCACTGAGGCCTTGGCGAGGCTGACAGCGCTTACACCGACAGCCGACTCCTTGTGCCACGCCAAGGGCGTCAAACTCCGAGGAGCCCCATCTGAGTGCCTACCTGAAGGTCTGCGAAAGCGGTCTTCTACTGCTTCCCCTGGGAACCGAGCTCAGTGTGGCCGGTTGAAGGGAGACCTTCGACCCAGTGAGCTGCTCGCCTCCGCTGGCCGACGCTGGTGGACGCGTAAGCAGACCCAGCAGCGTGACGTGGCCAGTCCGAGGAGAACTCCATCAAGAAAACATTGCCGCTACCGCTTTACCGGCGAACTTGAAGTTAGAGACCCGGAAGCCCTTGTCGCGAGGGCGGAGCGGATATGGAGAAGCGGCGCCGAGGAGCTCCGAGCGCCAACAAAGAAGCCCTCCGCGACGTGGCGGAAGCGCTGGGCAGGCCAGCAGAAGAGCGCACGGCCTTCATCCTTGAGAAAGGCGCACTTGGTGAGGAGCGACAGCTGGCTCTTGAAGCTCGCCAGCAGCAGAAAGCGTATTTGGGCGTAGCGGAAGGTCAACCTCGACAGCCCGCGAGGAAGACCTTGCCGTAGCGAAGAATTAAACATGGGCGCCAGAAGCGGCAGCTGCCAACGCCGCCCAGACCTATAAATAAACCTGGCCGAGAGCAGCCACGCCAGCGAGCAAACAGTCTTCGTGACATCCTTGACGCGCTTTTGCGCTTCAATCTGCTCGATGGCCTTGATCTTGTCGGGATTAACTTCAATCCCTCGCTGAGAATCAAGAACCGAGAAGCTTGCCGGAAGGACTCCAAACACGCACTTCTCGGGTTGAGCTTGAGGTTGATTCTTGCAGATTTGCAAAGGTCTCGGCCCAAATCTTGAACCGTAGTTGCTTTGTCCTTGCTTTTGACCACTATGTCATCCATGTAGGCTTCTACATTTCGTGCATCTGTGGCTCAAAAGCATCATGGACTACCCTTGCAAATGTTGAACCAAAGCATTCTTCAGCCGAAAGGCATTACGTATGAAATAAAAGATATGTGCCACATGGTGTGATGAATGCGGTCTTCTCTTCATCGAGAACAAGTGAGGAGTGGAGAGCCAAGCCCCAGTCTTTGGGAGTGCGTGAGGAGAACCACTGACCCTTCACTTACGTCATCACGTAAACCCCAATAGTCTTGTGACGAGAAGGGATTAGATAACTTGGCCGAGGAGGATCTGAAGAATGAAGAAATTGTGACCAGTGCATACCTCGAACTTCTTGGGGTGACAGTAGTAATGCAAGGAAGCGATTAGTAAGAACTTCATTCGCGCGGCCGCATCATCTCCCTTGCGAAGGAAAGGAGGAGGCACCTGCTTGGGAGTTCCAGAAACAGCGGACATCATAAGCTGCGCCCGGGCCTGAGTGGAACTTCACTTGTCATCCAGGCTGGATTCAGTGCTTTGCTTTCCGAGCTGTTCAAGAACGACCAGGAACATCGAGTGGTTCCAGGTTGCGCGAGAATCGTCCCATTATTAACAACAACTCGGCCTTCGACCGCATCCGCGCCATGATGCCGCTTTGTCGACTCCCAGGATCGTCGAGGCCTTAGCCCCGAAGCGAATGGTCACGGCAATTCTTTGATGACTTAGAAGAAGTGCCGATCCAGCCTTGACAGCGTAAAGAGAGCTCACCGACACCACGCGACCGAAGATGGATATCGCCACTGTGGAAGGCGGAGGCGACAGCCTTACGTGACTGAAACCTGATTCACCGTGGAGGAGGCGAGACGGCCGAAGAAGTGAAAGCTACTGCTTGGGCGAGGTCGCCGGCGGGAGGACGGCTGTCGAGCTTAAAGGCAGGTCGGTGGACAGCCGGTAGCTCTCTCTCCACATCAGCGACTTGCGCCGGTAAACCCAAGCTTTCATGAGGCGTCTCCAGCGAGAGATTGGAGACGAGCCGGGGCGACAGCAAGCCCACCAGCGTGGCCTTGGCTCGGCAACGCTCCACAGCAGCAAAGCGAGAGTTGCAGCAGACCGCCCTCACCTTGCAGCGACTGGCAAAGGTGGAATCTTCTCGACCCTGCATGCGACGCCTCGCCAACGACGAGCCCACTCCAGCCTCCTTCCTTGCACGGGCCGGGCGGAGTTGACTTCTCGGCGCACTCCAGCTCAGAGAGAAGAAAGAAGCTGAAAATGTCTCTTGAGACTTGTGCTTGTATTTCTTCAATTTTGATTGCTTCATCTTGAATCTGATTTTGCTTCGTTCCTCGAACTCTTTCCTTTTCAGGACGCTTTGGACTGTGAGAGGCCGTGAAGAGGGTCAAGGTAGAATCTCGGCGATCGTCAAGTTGAGGACCAGTTCCCCGTGGCCGGACGGGGACGCCAGCCGGCCCGCCCACTTTGCCGGACCAGCAAGAATTCCTTCCTCAGAGCAGCCCCAGCCACTGGCCCCGGAGTAATGTGTGGGGGCGTTTTCTTCTTACTATTAGGTGGATAAGGGTTGATTATCGCTCCTTCTTGAATCTGATTTACGATAGTTTGCTTGTGTAGGAGCCGATGAGCAGCCTCATCGGGAGGGCTCGGGAGCTTGCGCCTCCCAGGGATCACCGCCACGGCTGCCACTCATGGCGGAAAAGGGAGAACTCACCGCACAGGGAGCTCCCTCAGGAGCCAAAGGAGGCCACTCCCGACAAGGGAGGCCACCCGTGCAAGGAGGCCACTCCGTGAGGAGGCTACTTGAGCAAGGGGCGGCGCCCGGTGACCCCTCCGGGTGGTAGAGGCCCGCGAGCTGCGGACCCACGTCGCGGAGTAATTCCTCTTACAATGTCCCTTGGGTTTGCCTTCTTTTGTTTCTCTCTTTGAATATACCTGTGTTGCTCTTTCTTCATCCCAGCATATGAGACCGATGGAGGTGGGGGCAGCCGGCCCGAGGAGAAGCGGCAACAAGCGAACGCCATGGTCGAAGAAGAAGAGGTAAATAAATGCGTGGAGGAAGAGGCCGTCGCCCGGCAGAGCACAGTGGCCGAGAGGCCCAGGGGCTGAAGGCTTTCTTGACCCGTGGTCAGGCGGTCGTCTTGTGACCCCCCAGGGGCCAGTCTCCCTTGAGGCGGCCACGAAAAAGCGCATGAGGCGGCAGCAAGCAGTGACGGTAAACCCGCTTGTGCGCATGGCGTCCCAGAGGGCTCAGGAGGCCCCATCCACGACCAGTGCCTACCTGGCAGAGGTCGGCCGGCCCGGCGTCTTCATCAAGCTTCCTTGGGAGGAACCGGAGGCTCCGAGGCGCCCGGTCGAAGGAGACCTTGACGGCGAGGACAGCCGACGGGCTGCTTCGCCTCCCGTGGTGGACCTGACCCGTGGATCGTAATGGCTTGGCGTGACGAGTCAGATCCGAGGAACAGCCTCTTGAAAGAAGCTGTTGTCGCTCTACCGCTGACAGAATGAGCCAAGTTAGAGACCCAAGGGAAAGCCCTTGTCGCTTGGTAGGCGGGAGGCCGGATATGGAGAAAGCGGCGCCCGAGGAGCTCGGAGGCGCCAGCTGAGAAAGAAGCCCTCCGTGACGCCATGGGCCAGGGGCAGAGGCAGCTTCATGTGAGAAAGGCGCTCGGCACCGTGTCACAGCCCAGGGCTAAAGAGGCTCCTATCGGTGATGTACTAGGTAGGGGTACCTAGTATCCGTTACATGCCGATGCCGCAGACGATTCTTGTACACCCAACGGCAAGGTTTGCCTCATCGCCATAAGATCCTCCGTGGCTCCTTTGGAGCCATTCAAGAGCTAAAAGTATTTGATCGAGAAGACAAAGGCCCCTAGACAAGAGGAGCTTGTGGAAGAGCCGAACCTTGAGACACCCCTGACAAAGGCCCGGCAGAGAGCTTGGGAAGACCGAATGGCCGACAAGTCTCCACGGAGGCGCGACAGAGATTACCGGCCGTGGCAAAGGCGCTCCGCCGCATGCATATAACTTCTCTCGCGTCTCCGCTCCAGCTCACCCGGTGACGTATAAGCCATCATAGGACCGTTCCATCTTGGCAGCGGCGTGTCGAAGCGGTATGCATGACCGGAGAGAAACAGCGATAAAAGCGGCAGGCTCGGCTACGCCCACCGTGGCGGCGGTAACAGCTGACTGACCTCTCATGTACTGCTTCCATTTATAGGCGACATGACGGGTATGTTATTGCTTTTGTCCCTTGCCGTCAGAGACTTAGGTATTTTGCACTATACAGCACTTTGTTGGTAGGTGTACCTTAACTCCTGTTTTTACATTTGTACCCCGCCTATGTTGCCTTACACAGCGGAATTCCTTGAGCATATAAAAAGGAGGCCGAGTGCAGCGTAGAAGGGATTAAGTTCGGCTGAATTCGGTTCATTCATTTGGCCATAGACTAGACCTGAACACTCACGCTAGGTTTTGTAGCTACTTGTTGCTCCCTAGCAAGAACACAATAGATCAAACAACAAACAGCGATGAGGAGTTTTATCTCAGGAGAGCTCGAGGCTGGAGTGAAAGCTGCTACGTGTACTGCCATATAGATCCGCTCTAGATGTCGCCAGGAGGCTGATCGTGCCCACGGACACCTATGGGGCGGCGACCAGAGCCCTTAGCCAGGTTCGGAGGCGAGAGATCGTACCTGAAGGCGGATCGAGGCAAGGAGCACAAGCGGTTGCACCCGGGCTCTCAGGAGAGGCTAGGATCTTGGAAACTCCTGTCAGAGCCAACAGGTGACAGGCTGGGCCGCGGGCCCAGGCGTGCACGGACCTGTGGCCTGCGAACAGCGGCCTGGTAGCGTCGCAACTCGCCCGGACCCACCACGACGATCCCCACTAACGGCACGTAGCCGGGCAAGTGGCGTCGTGCGAAAGATAAATCGTGGCGCGATCGTGGGGAGTTCTTTAGTAATATAAGTGGAGCGTCCGCCCCTCCTCCCGTTTATAAGCGGAGGAAGCGACAGGAAAATGAGACCACCCTCGCCATTGCTGTCTTGTCAAGAAACCACACGCGCTCCCTCTTCTTCTCCGGTGCTTGAAGAAAGAGCATCTCCCTTCCCCTTTGCATACAAGCATGCTCACCGCCGATGGGGCCTCCTCACGCCCTCGCCATGGCTCAGAAAATTTGATACAGGAGAAGGGCGTCAAGTCGGCCTTGTTGGCTCGTGGCTCGCGTGCGCATAAGGCAAAACCATCTTCCGCAGCTTTCATGCGCCACGGGGCTGGGCGTCTTCTACACAACACACGGTGAAGGCGGAGACTAAATGTCGCAACAGCATGCACAGTGCTCCCGCCTCCACGCCGCTGAGAATTTGGCTAGCCAAAGTACCCTTTCTTACGCCCTATTCTTCTATTGCGGTCTTTGCCGCTTACGTTTTCCGAGATTCTTTTGCGACATTTCTGAACACCTTTAGCCTCGCCTCCCTTGATTTCACCCCAAGCACGTCTTGACCATGGCGGTTTTTCGCTTTGTTGTGCTAAAACTTTGTCGAGTCCACCGAGCGTGGCACTCTTCCGCCATTTCTTTGTTCCCCAGCGTTGAGAGAGGAGAGCCCTTCTTGCGGAGGAATAGCACGGAGTCTCTAGGATGCCGGCCAATAAAAGAGGCCTACCTAGAGGGAGTTCCGGAACAAGTGGGAGGTGGAGGAAGCCAAGCTGGTCTTGGGTCGTGAGGAGAACCCTGACCCTTCACATACGTCTTGAAGCCCCCAATAGTCTGCGGCGAAGGATTGGAGTAACTTGGCGGCGGGAGGATGCGGTGAGTGAAGATAAACGTGACCCAGATTAGCCTCGGGCTTGCCAGGAGTTGTGATGAGGCCGATTTAAGCGCCCACTCCTTATCGTAACCCCGCCGGGCCTTTTGTACGATATCCTTACGTCCTGTTTATATTAGACTCCACTGTTGGGGCATTCTACACCAGCTTGATGGGAGGCGATAAAGAACAATCTCCGGCCCAGAAGTCCTTTGGCAGCCCGTCCCTTGTCGGGAGTAGCCTCCCTACCAGCGGAGTGGCCTCCCTTGCGGGAAGTGTAGCCTCCCTTGTCGGGAGGGAGCTCCCTTGCCGGTGAAGTTCTCCCTTGGCGTGCGTAGTGGCGGCTGGCCCGAGGATCTCGAGGCGGCTTAGAGGCCCTCACAGTAGAGGCTGCTCTTGCTCCTACTACAAGCAAACTACTTTCTCTCCGAGAAATCAGCCTTGAAGGGCACCCTGCACACCTAATAGTAAGAAGAAAAGCGCACACTTACTGCTGGGAGTGCATGTGTTTGGGGCTGCTCTGAGGAAGGATTACCCCGTCCGGCAAAGGCCCGGTCTCAGACTGGCGTCCCCCAATAGCCCGCATATGAGGAATCGTCCTCCTTGGCGATCGTCGGGATCTTGACCCTCTTCACGCTCTACGGGCGGCGATCACGAAAAGGAAAGAGTCGGAAGCAAGCAAATCCAGATTCAAGATGAAGCAATAAAATTGAAGAAATACAAGCACAAGTCTCAAGAACACCTCTTCACCTTCCTCCTCGTTTTTGGCGCGGAGAGAAGTCAAACTCGGCCCGCCTCAGAGTGCGATGAGGCGAGGGGTAAACTCTCTTGTAGCCCGTTTAAGCGGGCGTCGTGATGCGGTGGCACGAGAAAGATTACGCCCGGTTGTCGCTGCCAGGTGTGAGGCGCTCCAGCACCTCGCTTACTCTTGATGGAAGTAGCCCGTCGGCTGGCAGCTTCTGCTGTAATAGGCGATCTGTCACCCGGCTTCGTCTCCAACCTTCTGCAGGCATGCCTCCTCGGCGAGGCCAAGAGACTCCGGCCCAGCTGACAAGAAAATCGCTTGGCGCGGTGGAGAAAAGCGCCCTCGGCCGGGTCGGCAGCCATTGCAGCCTCCCGGGCTCGACAAGCTAAATCCTCCTGCCCGTGGCCGACCTCCCCCGCTTCAGCGAGCTGCCTTGCCGCCATGCGCGTCCGCCTCCTCCACAGTGAACCAGAAGGCTCCGGCGGCGTGATGCTGCCGCCTCCTCCTACTACAGGTGGCGATCCTCGCCATCTCTCACAGTACGAAGTGGTGTCGGCGGGTGAGCCTCTTACTAACTCTCGTCGGCAGCTGGATCGGAACTTCTTCCAAGTCATCAAAAAAGAATTGCTTTGCCACGATCTCGTCGGGGGCTCCTGCCGGGTCAGGGTGCCGATCACGTGGGGAGTCGCCGCCCAGTGGCATCATAGGCATGCGGATGCGATCGGCCTTAGAGTTGTTGCACAATGGGGCGACCCCTAAGCGAAACATGAACCACTCTGCGGATGTTGGGAATTACGTTCTTGACGGCTCGAGCAGCTTCTGAATCCAGGTCCATGGCGGTGAAGTTCCAATTCAGGCCGGGTGCGGCCTCCATGATGTCCAGCACGATACGGAACTCCCAAGCGAGGCCTCCTCCTTTCCACGCAAGGGAAGCGATGCGGCGGCGAATGAAATCTGCGCCAAGCTGCTCTACATCCAACCCGGCAAGCACGAGGCGAGATTGAGTCACGGCTATCTTGA